>CANJKZ010000142.1:1522500-2122500 GCA_947471745.1 Closterium sp. Naga37s-1 | reverse complement strand
CCGCTACGGTCTCCACGCCGAAGTTGCTCGAGAGTACCCGCCTTCTCTTGATCGCTGCTCGGTCGACGATGACCCATGTGTCGCGGGCTTCCATCACCTTTGCTGTGTGGTATCGTCAACGCCTGTGGGGAATTTTTCGGCTCGATGACGCGTAGAGCCGTTGAGGTGGCGACGTAAAGCCCCATCAGCTGCAGTCCAGAGACAGTGGTGTCATGGCGATGATGCGGGGCGACCTCCTGCACGTCGTCGACATCGCACTCCTGCTCAGGCGGAGATGGCAGCGCGGGGTCCCTGCAGTTTCCTCTCGCGGGTCCCGGAGGTGACTCGTCGCTATCATCGTCGTCGTCGTCGTTGTCGTTGCGACGATCGATGTCGGAGAACTCGCTTCGTCCTTGGCGGTAGCGTGACTGCGCCCGTCGTTCGCATAAACCTGGTTTGTGCCTGCTTGCTCGTAGAAGATAACGCCGCGTGCGTGCGTGACCTTGTTGCTGAGTAGGTCGAGGTGAATGCCCTAGCGCGCGCGGCTCGTGAACTTACCGATGGTTGAGGTAGGGGGCCGGTACTGCACCATGCATGTCCACACGCGGATCATGGAGGTATCACCCTTCTTGCCCGACCACTTCACGTGCGGCGACAGGTTGCCCGTGATGGCCGTGGTGGAGAGCAAGTTATGCACCCGTACGGCGTGGTGCATATCGTACGACTAGTAGGTTGCGTGGAGCTTTGACTTCTTCAGTAGCGCGTACACCTTCGCCATGCGTGTGCAATTGGTGCGCTGAGAGACTTCCTGCTGCGGATGCACATAGGGGAGTGATACGTGGTGCAGGATCCCCTTCTTTCCCAGGTAGTCCTGCAGTTCCAAGCTGCGAAACTCTGCTGCGCCGTCAGTCTGCCAAATTTGCAGTTTCTTGCCTGATTGCAGTTGTGCGTGAGCCAACCAGAGGGTGAACACCTCGTACGCCCTGCTACAGAACGATACGTTCGCGATCCACACGTAGTGGGTTCCCGCATCCACGAAGGTGAGTGTATACCTTTCGTCGTTAAGCCCGTAGTGGTCGATGACGAGGAAATTGCTGTACACCTTGCGCAGCTGTGGGTAGCGATTGGTTCCAGGTTCCAGCATCGTAAATGGCTGATGGCTCAGTGCAGCGTCGGGGCAGGCGGTGCAGGTGTGCGGCTGCAATGTGCTCCTTATGTCGGAGCCGTCAGGGTGCAAGATTCCGTGCGCAAGGCGCGAATGCTTTTTCAGTGACGCACTAGTTCATTTTCACGCGCGAGGGGTGACTGAGGCGCTGATGCCACAGGCCATCAAATGTGCGGAGTCCGAAGGTGCATTGATAGCGTGCTTTCACCAAGTCAGGGTCTTCTTCAGGCACGGGGGTAGGAGCTGTTGGTGCTTTCTCTTCTACTGCTTCATCATTTGTCGTCGTCAACATCAGCACGAGATATTATATGTCAGGGATGATGGAGAGAGGGATGTTTGTCCTGGGGATAGTGCCTGGGATGAGCGTGGGTTCGCACGGCACAGGATTCGGGTCCGTAGACAGTGTGGTGCGGGGTCGATGGTTCGTTGCCCCAATCGATCGTGTCCGAGGGGTCGTGATGCGGAGGTATGTCACTAGGAAGCGGTGGTGGTTGCGGTAAGCGGGGTGGTCGGCCAAGATGAATGAGCGTTGGTTCTTCCTCAGTCCCCCACCTTTGTTCTTCTTGGGAAATACCCCAGCCTTCGCCGGAGCCTCCCCATCCGCCGCCTACGCCGCTAGTTCCGGTGTCCCAATTTCCGCCAGCATCAGCCAAGGTGCCTCTCGTGTTGCCCCATCCTCCGCTGCCGCTGGTCCCCCAGCCGTCGTTGCTCCCCCACCCCCCCTTCATTGTAGGCGCTTTCTTCTTCCGTTTCGCCCCTCACGCTCCAGGCGAAGGTCCCGCGTGCTTTGGCGATGCTCTTCGACAGAGAGTTTCGCTTTTGGGTCGCGCTAGTAGGGGTCTAGCTTAAAGGATTCTTCCTTGGTGTACGGTCGCACCACTTCGCGTCGAAGGTTCTAGGTCGCTTTCCGTGTATGATCCACTGGAGACGGTCATGCGCGGATCCTGAGATCGGTTCTTCAAGTGTGCCGAAAACGCGGCGCGTCGCGCCTTCAAGCTCCAGCGCCGGCATGCCCTCATCCATCTCGCGCGCGTGGGGTTGATGCGGCACCCAAGGCCTGCCGTCAAGGTGCTTCCATTCGGAGCGGTGGATGTGTTATAAACGGAGCGGGATGAGATCGATTAACGCATCCGTGTCGCTGCTACAGTCCGGGATGTCAAAATCCATGACGTATATGCCGTTGTACGCGTGCGCTCGTCCGAACTCCTTGGATGGTTTGTACTGTAGGACGATGTCGCGCGATTCAGGGTCGGTGTTGACTTGCATATCGCAATCTGTCAGCTGCAATGCCGACAGGAGGTTGAACTGAAGGTTCTGCACGATGAGCACACCATTTAGCGTGATGTGCATATTGATTGAGGACGACGATCCCTTGTGCGCTTGTGCGCAAGCGATAGTTGTTTGCCACGGTGATATAAGTGACTCTGGGGGTGGCGACGGCGTAGGAGATGAAGTGTGAGGAGCCCACCATGTGTTGCCTGCAGCATGTATCAAGATGCTACTTGTTGTGGTTCTTGTCGTTGTCGCGCGCGAAGAGCGCAAGTTGCGGCGTCACGCTGTGCAAGGTGTTGAATTTCAGAAACTGCTCGTGCGCAATCTAGTCGACGGGCGCCGCCCTGGAGTCAGGTACATGCGGGGGGCTTTCAAGCAGTGGGACTGGTAAATTCAAGTCCGGGTCGTGGTCGTTGTCGTCGTAATCGTGACCAGGGGTAAAAGGGTTATTTTTTTGTGGATGCCTCGATTGGGTGCGGCGCTTGTTCTAGTGACGGCGTGCGCATGCGGCGACGTCGAGTACCCCATCAGTGACGCATCGCCATGTTGCTGATGACGTTGTGCGAGGCTCCACGTTGTGGCGGCTGCTGTTGCTGGTGCTGAACCGTTGGATTCTTGTTGCGCGGTGGGGGCTGAAAGCCCTGGGCTTGACGCGTATCCTGCCTTGCGTCCTGTCGGCCAGCCCAAGTGCTCGGGTTGGACTGGCGATGGCTGGAGCAGAACTTGCATCACTCCGCCGAATGCCTGAAATTTCTGCAGTTTTTTGCAATGGAGGCCCCGCGATCGTCGCTCTCTTTCTTGTTGTCGGTAAGAAGGCGAATTGTTTTCGTCGCGGTGCTGGGCGTTCTTGATGCAGATCCATATCCTGTTGTTTTACGAGAAGAGCGGCTCAAATGACGGCTTCCGAGATAGCCCCCTGCTGCTGCAGGAGCGCCTTGTAGGGTCGCCCATTTGGCGCTGAGTCATGCAAGCATGATGGTAACGAATATTTCTTCCGAAATCGAACTCCCGCGCTTCGCGATTTGATCGCGTATGCTCCGGCAACGATTTATGTGGTTGTTGGCCTCTTTCGTGTGCCAGAGAAGGTGTTGTTCTGCATGAACGAATGACCAGCTGCTCCGTCGCGACATGTTGCGCATCAACACGCTGTAAGCCATGAGCGAGTCGTTGTAGTATTGTGCCCTGGCGTCGTCAGTGTCGGCCGAGGATCCCGCGTAGCTGCCGTCAAAATAATGATAGAACTGATCGTTTTGCAGCAGCGGCTCTAGCTCGAACCTTGATTGAGCTGAAAACATTGTGTCATCGCTTGGGCGTGGGACTTGGGGTGTTGATCCATTTGTGTCGATAGAAAAGGTTTGCGGGGCGGTATCGCGTCCAGTCGCGACCGGTTAAGAGGGTTGGGAGGAGGTTCCCGCATTGACATTCCGCAATGTTTAGAGGCCTTACTTCAGGGTTGACAATCGCTGAAGCAGTTGTTCGAGTGCGACGGTGCTGATTGTCGTCGTCACCTCGGATGTCGCAACCGGGGTTGGGCTTCAACCGTAGGATTTTCGTCCTGATCATCCGGCCAACCTTACGCGCGAGCGTGTGCTGGACGCCACCTTAGTTCGCCGAAAGAGTCGGGGGCGGCAGTGCGAAGGGTTCCTGAATCGCTCTCATTCCATGTTGCGATCAGAAGTTGATCGTGCCAGGATCCTCAGGAAGGTTCGCACAGAGTAATTGCAACAAAAATAGTTGACCTCATATCATAGTGAGTATAAAATGACTTAAGTGATTATAACAGAGGCATACATAAGCTCTTTCTTAGTTCAACAAGAGCTACCGGATGAGTGGGACCAGGGGGAGGAGTGGGAGTGAGGACCATGGGAGGTGAGGGAAATGGGGTGCCTTGTGTCAAATCACATAGTTGTATTTAGTAATGTAGGCTATGTAGGGTTACTCTATATGTTGGTGCAACCCTACGGTTTGCACTCGGCTTGTTGTCCGTGTGCGTACATGCATGTGTGTATGGAATGGTATGAGGGCATGAGATAATATGTATTTCATGCTTATTATAGTGTGTGAATGATGAGTCATGATGTCGAATGTGTGTGTCAATCAATAGCGAGTTATTGCTATTCGCGTGTCATGTCGTCGTTTGTGTGTCGTGCGCGTTTTCTATTTTGTCGTGTGTCGAACGTTCGGCGTGTCGTAGGTGCGTGCAGCAGACATTCAAGAACTCAAGGATGAGTTTATGGTGAAGAACCAGAGCCTTGGTTTCAAGATCCAAGTGATTTCGAAGCTCGCCAAAAGGGTAAACTTCCTTTTGGTGTACGCCCTTGTGGAGGGTAGTTTCGAGACCCTTCGTGGTTGGGGACAGTGTGGCACTGCTCCACATCACTGTACCTCGGCTCTTGGGGTTTGTAGAGGCTGGTGTTGAAACTAGAAACAAGAAGTGATTGCATTAGCAGGAAGTTGGGTACAAGTAGTGAAACCCTAAAGTATTATACCCCAGATTGACTACCCCACTACAGCCTAAACAAGCTATAGCATATATGTTTGACACACCCCCATAGGCAAAGTGGGGGAGAACAAAAGGTCACAAGACCACTCAAGAAAAGCAAAGCAAGCTCAGGGTGGATCTCAAGGACACCACACAAGCAAGCGGCCACAAGACCAGTTCACATGCAGTTTGATAATACAACAAGCAGTACGATGATCAGAACCTAGCAAGTGTAAACATGCAGGTATACATATACATAAGGATCACAGTACAAGCAAAGTCAAGAAGTAAGCAAGTGAGGCACTGTAGGCACAAGGCCTAGAACAGTACAGAAACGCTGATAATCACAAGGCTGAAGTGCCTTGGTGAAGACATCAGCAGTGTTGGCCCGAGTGGCCACGTACGCAAGACGAAGCTGACCACGCTGCTGCAACTCTCGAGCAAGGAAGTAGCGCAGAGCAATGTGCTTCGTCCTGTGCTCCAGTCCGTGCTCCTGATACAAGGCAATCATGGCCTTGTTGTCGACGTACACCACTGGAGGAGAATGAGGCGGCTCTCCCAGGTCGGTCAGCAGATAGGTGAGCCAGCGTAACTCCTGTGCAGCCATGGCCCCTGCGTAGATCTCAGCCTCACATCTGGAGCTGAGAACAGAAGAAGAGCAGGTAGACCGCCAAGAGACAGAGCCGGAGCCAAGACTGAAGGTGTAACCCTGTGACGACCGCTGCGTAGCCAAGTCGTCAGCCCAGGAAGCGTCTGCGTGACCAGTGAGGACAACTCGAGCCCGTCCTCCAAGCACGAGCCCCATGCCCGACGTACTGCAAAAGTAGCGCAACACCCTCTTAGCCGCATCCATGTGCTCCTTCCGGTGTCTGCCAGGAGCAACATAGCGTGCCAGGATGCTAAGAGGGTATGCCAGGTCAGGTCGAGTGCAGGTCATCAGGTACATGAGGCAGCCCACAAGCTCTGGATACGGGCCACTCGGCTCTACGGACTCGTCCGAAGGTGGAGCTGAGAGCGAGTGACCGGTAGGCAGAGGAGTGGACTGTGGCGAGGAGTACGTGAAGCGGAAGCGCTGAAGGACCTGCTGCACCATGTGTGACTGAGTCAAGGTAATGGTGCGCTGTGCTCTGTCCTGGGTGATCCGCAAGCCAAGATAGCTTGTCAGCTCACCCAGGTCTGTGCACGTGTGTCTCTTCTGCAGCTCCGACTTCACGTGGGCGAGTCCCTCAGTGTCAGAAGTAGCAAAGACCAAGTCGTCTACGTACACGAGAACGTAGAACGGCGGCAGAGTGGTGTCGGTGCGTAGAAACAGCGACGGGTCAGCAGTAGAAGGAGTAAACCCAAGAGCAGCAAGAGTCGTCCTCAGTGTGTCGTGCCACTCACGGGGTGCCTGGCGGAGACCATAGACCGGCCGCCGGAGACTCCACTCGGTACCAGCAGGAAACGACCCAGTGAAGCCAGGTGGGCGGCGCAGCCAGATCTCCTCGTGCAAGCTGCCCTGTAGGAAAGCAGTGCTGAAGTCAAGAGAGTGAAGCTCGTAGTCACGCTGAGCGGCGACGTGTAGCAGAACCCAAAGAGTGGTCATCTTCGGGGTAGGGGAGAAGGTCTGAAAGAAGTCAACTCCCTGTTGCTGACTGAAGCCTCGTGCAACGTAACGCGCCTTGAAGACAGGCGGAGAACCTGGCGGCCGCTTCACCCTGAAAATCCACATGCCACTGACGATGTTCGCCCCAGGTGGGGGAACCTCGTCGACGTAGGTGCCTGTGGACTTCCAGGAAGCCATCTCTGCGTCCATGGCTGTCTGCCACTGAGAGGAGTAGGGACCCTCTATCGCCTCTGCGTAAGAGCGCGGGGTCGGGATGTCTGGTGCATCCGGGTCTCCCTCAGGGGCAAGCAGCATGGACACGAGATGAGGTAAAGCAGCGGCAAAGCACTCAAACTCCTCCTGTCTGTCCTCAAGGACGTCCGTGCCAAGAGCACAGTCACCCCCGGCGGACGGAGGACAGACAGACTCAGACGCAGACTCAGCAACAAGACTAGCGGCGTAGTCTAGACGACAGGCGGCAGCAAAGTCAACAAGCTCAGCAACAAGGGCAGACGCAACAGTGGACGCAAACGAAGGGTCAGTGACAACAGTGGCGCGAAGACGCGTGACTGTAGGACTGGCAGCACGAGCAAGTTCTGACGGCGGGTCAGCGAGGTCAGGAAGAGAGGACGCAGGAGGAGACGGCAGGGGGACGCGCAGTGGAACAGAGGAAGGACGGAGTGTCATATAGTGCGTGCCAGGGACAGGGTCAGGACGGGGACGAGGAACACGGCGACCAGTGCGAGCAGCACGAACAGGCGAGACAGGACGAGACACAGACTCACGACGCTCTGTAAGTGGGTCTGGCTGCCCAGTGGAAGAGGAAGGAGCAGGGGCAGTAGCAGGCGGAAGACCAAGAACCTGGCGAAGTAGCGGACCATAGTACGGCCGCGGCCGCACCGAGCCCCCAGCACCAGCTCCGACAGCTCCAACACCGTCAGCAGCTCCAGTACCTCCAGCACCAGTAGCACCCCCGCCACCTCCAGCCTCAGCACCACCAGTCGCAGCAGCACCCTCAGCTCCGGCAGCTCAAGGACCTCCAGCAGCAGTAGTACCTCCGCCACCTCCAGCCTCAGCACCACCAGTCACAGCAGCACCCTCAGCTCCGGCAGCTCCAGCACCTCCAGCAGTAGTAGCACCTACGCCACTTCCAGCCTCAGCACCACCAGTCGCAGAAGCACCCTCAGCTCCGGCAGCTCCAGCACCTCCAGCAGCAGTAGTGCCTCCGCCACCTCCAGCCTCAGCACCACCAGTCGCAGCAGCACCCTCAGCCCCAGCAGTCTCAACACCTCCAGGGGCAGGGTCTCCAGCTCCGGCAGAACCACTCCGAAGGGGGGTGAGACGAGCGTACCACTCGCGGAGCTGCTGGGGAGAGGGAAGCTCCCTCACGGAGGACCGCCTCAGCGAGGCACCTCGGGGCTCCGTACGCGCAGTCTCAGCACTCCCAGGCTCCGCTGCCGCAGGCCCAGCACTCCCAGGGGCAGTACCAACAGCACCACTCCGAAGGCGGGAGCGCCAGGTGTACCACTCGCGCAACTGCAGTGGGGTGAGCTCCCGGCGTGAGCGAACACCCGCAGAAGCACCAACTCTAGGCTCAGCACCCCCAGGCTCCGCACTCGCAGGCTCAGCACCCCCAGACTCCTCACCCGCAGGCTCCGCACCCCCAGGCTCAGCACCCCCAGACTCAGCACCCCCAGGCTCAGCACCCCCAGGCTCAGCACCCTCAGGCTCAACACCCCTAGCAGGACCAGAGTCGACAGCTACCTCGACAGGCTCGACCGGGTCTACCTGAGACACACCTGAAGGAGCAGGACCCTGAGGGGGGAGGGGGTCTACCGGAGGAGGACCTGGTACGAGGAAGAGGGGCGGGGGAGGGAGCGGGGCTGTGCGGTAGGGGAAGAGACGGTAAAAGGGAACGGACTCGTCAAAGGTGACGTCCTGAGAGGGCAGGACACGGCGCGAGGTGGGGTGGTAAAACTGCTAGCCAGGCGCGTCCGGAGGAAAGCCAAGGAAGACACAGGGAACAGCGCGGGCGGAGAGCTTGTCCGCGGACGTATCGCGGACAAAGGCACGAGATCCCCAGACCCGGAACACCGACGCATCGCCAACCTTCCCCGTCCAACGCAGTGTAGGCAAGGTCTCCAGCAAGGAGACACGGGGCCAGAGGTTGAGCTGATGCGCAGCGTATCGGACCGCAAACGGCCACAGAAAGTGGGGGGCAGCCGCATGGATCAAGGAGGTACGAGCGACCTCCATGACCAAGCCAATGCGGCGCTCAGCAACCCCATTCTGCTGTGGAGAGGCCGGAAGCGTGAACGACTGCTCAATGCCCTCCCCACGACAAAAGTCCCTTAAGAGGTCGGAGGAAAACTCCCCACCTCTGTCAGAGTGCAGACGCAGGACAGGAAAGTCCGAGTGGAACCTCTCGCTGAGCTGGAGACTGGCAGCGCGGATCCAAGGGATCAAAACATCAGGGACTTCACCCTTGGTGCGCAAGGGGAAGACCGTGGTGTAGCGCGAGTAGTCGTCAACAACTATCAAGAAGTACCTCTCGTGACCCTGTCCCCGGACGCGGGCTGGGCCCCACACGTCCATGTGGAGGGTCTGCAGGGGAGCAGTCGTCGGGGGAAACGAGGAGGAGTGAGGAGCGGCGCGCTGCCGCCCCTCGACACAAGGAAGACAGGGAGGAGCAGGCGAGGGTGGGAGGGGAGGGAGTACCCTGGGAAGACCAGAGACAAGGACACGGCGGTGCATGCCACGAAGGCGCTGCATCGAGGGGTGCCCAAGGCGGTGGTGCCAAAGGACGGTCTCGTGCGACAAAGCGCGACACGAGCAGGGGGCCGACAGCTGACCTGACGCTGACACAGACGCAGCGACCTGACGCAACTGACCGGACGCAGACGCAGCAACCTGAGGAGACTCAGTGGTCAGTGTGTACAGGTTCGACCCTGGCCGACGAGTGAACGTGGCCAGGTGACGACCCGTCCGCGCACACGTATAGTGGGTCACACGCTGCCCTCCAGGAGTCCACTGGGAAACCCACTCATCCTGGAGGACACCGCCACTCACCAAGTTCATAGAGAACGAGGGGAGGTGGAGACCCGACAGTGAGCCAGGCGGAACCGCCGGACACGGGAGGACAGTGGAGGAACTCGCAAGGACCGGGCCCCAAGAGGGGTCAGCCAGGGAGACAGCAACAGGCCGGGGGAGCGGTGTGAGGGCAGTACGGTCGCGAAAGAAACAACGGGAAGCACCTGAGTCAAGAACGAAGGTGTGCAGGGCCTCAGCAGGCGCAGTACCAGACAGCGCAGACTCACTAGCACCTGGAGCAGCAGACTCACTAGCACCTAGAGCAGCAGCCTCACTAGTACCTGGGGCAGCCGACTCAATAGCACCTAGAGCAGCAGCCTCACTGGGCTCAATGCCCGGGTCGGGCGGAACACACAGGTAACAGTCATCCTCAACACTAACAGTCAATGCATACATGGCACCAAGGATAGCATCAAAGTCAAGAGCAAAGATATCAATGTTGCTCTTAAGCAGATCAGCCCAGCGAGGGAGCTCAGCGGCGTCAGGAAACTATGCGCGCCAGGCGTCGTCGAGGCGAGAGAAGCAGCGGTGCTGCGTGTGGAACCTCCCACACGTCTGGCCAGCGCGGTCACCAGTGCAGATAACGTACGGGCAGCTACCCCCACCCTTAGACCCCCCACGCTGAGAGTACCACTCACGAAGCTGCTGGGACGACGGGGTCTCGCGGGGACGCTGCTGCTGCTGGCGCTGGTCACTACCAGAACCTCCACGCTGCGCCGCTCCACCGCGACCACCTCCACCGCCGCCACCACCACGCCCACTGCCGCTACCACCACCGCCTCCACCCCAGCCTCCTACTCCACCGCTGCCACCACCACTCCCGCCGCTGCCACTGCCCCCCCCACTCCCGCCACCACCCCCACCGCCACCACCACCCCCACCGCCTCCGCCACCTCCAGCACCACCTCCCCCGCCGACACCTCCGCCACCCTTGCCCCCCTTGCCCCTGCCGCTGCGGCGCGTCCCACTAGGAGCAGACGCACCCCCGACCTTCTCAGCACCAAGAAGGTCAACAGCAGCAGCAGAGGCAAACGAGGGGAGCAGGGGGGCAGGGGGAACACCCCTCAAAGAACGGGGTGCGGGGTTCGCCACGAGAGGCACCTACTGCGTTAATGCTAGCCTCAGCTGCAAGCAGTTGTGTCTCAACCAGGTCAACGGTGAGCTCGGTGGGGGAGAGAGCGAGGAAGTGGTCCCTGACTGGACGAAGAGAGTCAGGGAGACGGGCGACGAGGTGATAAAGGGTGAGGTACATTGGGGGGGGGGTTCTTGGCTAGGAACTCGGCAGGAAGGGCAGCGCGGTAGCGAGTGTCACTAGTACGGTTGTGAGTGATGAGGTCAGCGACTGTGGTAAAAGCGGCTAGATCGGGGAAAAGATAGGGCAGCGAGAGGCGACTGATCGCAGCAGTGGCAGGAGAGGAGTAGCGTGCAACTACCGCGTCGTACAGTGCCTTAGCGGTCTTATGCTGGCCAAAGTGCGCACGCTGGTCTATCGGCAGGTGGCTGCGAACGGCTAGGCGAGCGTGAGCGTCACGGGTCTGCCACTGTGAGCGAATCGAGCTGGCAGCGGTCTCAGCAGGTGCGAGGGAGGCTCCAGACGTGTGATCGAACAGTGAGATATCGTTCTTGGCTGTAATCTGTAGGAACAGGTGCAGATCATCGAGCCAGGCATCAAACTGGATAGGGCGGCCCAGTATCGAACGAGAGAACGGTGGGGTTGGCCATACTGGCAGTAGCAGCAGTAGCAGCAACAGTAGTAGTAACAGCAGTAGTAGCCGTAGTAACAGTAGCAGTAGTAGCAGCAGCAGCTGCAATAGTAGACAGTAGCAGTAGCGCAGCTCGATAGGGCAGGGCGGCGCGACTCGGGCAGGGCGGCGCGGCTCGGCTAGGGCGGCGCGGCTCGGCTGGGCGGCGCGGCTCGGCTGGGGCTGCGCGTCTTGGGCAGGGCGGCGCGGTGCGAGCAGGCAGGGCGCACGCGGGCTGCTTGCGGGCTGCTCGCGGGCAGCTTGCGGGCAGGCGCGGGCTGCTTGCGACTAGCGCGGGCGGCCTGCGGGCTGCGCGCGGGGCTGCACGACGGCGTGCGTGCGGCTAGCGGGCTGCGCGAGCTGCGTGCGGCTAGCGCGGGCTGCTAGCGGGCTGCGCGCGAAGCTGCACGGGGCCGCGCGGGCGGCTAGCGGGCTGCGTGAGCGGCTTGCGGGCTGCGCGTGCGGCGTGCGGGCTGCGCAAGCGGCGTGCGGGCTGCGCGCAAGGCTGCACGGGGCCGCGCGGGCTGTTAGCGGGCGGCGTGGGCGGCTGGCGGACGGCGCTCGGAGCTGCACGGGGCCGCGCTGGGCTGCGTGCGCGTCTAACGGGCGGCGCGCGATCGGCTGCAGCGCGCTATTCAGGGTGGCGCTCGAGGGCGCGAGCAAAGCAGAGCACACGAGGGCGCGGGCAGGACAGTGCGCACGAGGGTGCGAGGGCAGTCAGGGGCAGTCAGCAGTGACAGTGTGGTGGGCCCTAAGAAAAACGGTCCAAACGGAGAACCTGCTCTGAAACCATGTTGAAACTAGAAACAAGAAGTGATTGCATTAGCAGGAAGTTGGGTACAAGTAGTGAAACCCTAAAGTGTTGTACCCCATATTGACTACCCCACTACAGCCTAAACAAGCTATAGCATATATGTTTGACAGCTAGAAGTCATTCCCAACTCGTAACTCTTCCTAATTTGTATTCTAAGACTATAGTGGCTGCCATAGTGCCGTTCGTTCAAACCGACGCTGCGTTGTCAATACTTGATGAAATCGTGCGATCAAAATTGACTATTGTGGCGACATCAAGACGCTCCATATCCATTTTTTAGCAGGTCATTTGGAGCTGTGAACAGAACGCTATCAACGTTTGAAGCCGCTGTGCAGAAATCCGACTGTGCACTCTATCTTTCGTTTTAGGCACATTCAAGCCTATTATGACTATAACACTATAGAGGGTATACATTTGCATATACTCTTGTACAACCCTCATTCTAGTATCTACGTTTAGGTTCTCTTCTTGATAGGGATATAGTAGGTTAGGTCTACGTTTCCGCCGCGCCTACCCTGGTTTCCCACCGGCCCTGGTCCATTCGTCTTTAGTACGCCCCTTAGCCACCTTAGCGACTCCGCTAGCCCACAGCACGCTGTTCGAGCATGCCGCCGGTGAGATCTTAGCCACGTTGCGTCCTACTGCTCTTGCTGCTCACACCACTGCAGACCAATAGAAGACCTACAACCTCGCTTGCATAAAGTATATGCGCTGGAAGGCACGCGACGCAGCAGCACACCTCGCCATCGTTAAATGAGGTGACAACGGCAAAGGAGGTCTTGGATGTTGTTATTGCTTGGTATCCCACTCCTTCTACTGCTACTTCAGGCTGCCCATCATGCCCTTCCTCTTTCCTGGCCTCTTCTTGTTCCGCACTGTCGCTGATCTCATCACGCACCTGCGCTCGCTAGGTTGTTCCTCTTTCTAGGTTTTGCGCTACATCAGCAAATGGTAGGCTCCTTTCATGAATAGGAGAGAACTCGACTTTGGCGTAGAAGTGACCAACGCCAACGACAACACGCTATAGGCGAACGAATACGGAAAAATACAACTCGAGTCGAAAGACACGAATTTCTCAATCCACATCAGCGTTGTGCTCATTGCTGACAACATGTGTTTTAATCTCCTCTCCAGCTCCCAACTCCCAACCTCGGCGTCACCACCAAGTTTCTTGGACGCGAGAAATTCATGACCTGTACAAATGCTACCACTGGGGCACCACTTGCTGCGATTTCTCCGGACCCTATATCAGGTATTTTCACGATGCACACTGCATCCACCCAGGTGCTTGCGTCTGGTCGGGTAGCTGCGACGTGCTCGTGTCGGCCACTCACTCACCTATCGCTCCGGTGGCACCATTTTCTAGGTCACATGGCTCAGCATGGTCTTGTCTCTGGTCTCCCATCGTCGCTCCCCGCTCTCCCTCCTTCGACTGCGCTGCCGTGCACTCCTCGCGTCGAGGGCAGTCAGCGCGCTGCCCCACGTGAAAATTTAAATATGTGACACATTTTTTGTTACAGGTTGGGTCGAGTTGTGCACTAGTGAGTACAGCACCCCGCTAGCTCATCCTGTCGCGCTCCTCACGGCCCCGCTAGGCTTCCTCGTGGCGCCTGACCAAGGCCGCTCCGTCGCCCTGCTGTAGCACCCCTCGCTGGCCCCGCTGTTGCGGTTAGCTGGCCTAGCCGTAAGGCCCTGCTGGTCCTGTCGTAGCGCCCTTCGCGGCCCCTTGCGAGCCCCCCCCGCCAGCCGCTCGCCGCACCAGCAACTCACCGCCCGTAGGCTCCCGCAGCTCACCGCCACCTATAGCTAACTGCCAGCTCACTGCCTGTAGCTAACCGCCAGCTCACCACCTGTAGCTAACCGCCAGCTCGCCGCCAGAGCGCTGCCTGTAGCTAACCGCTAGATCGCTGCCCGCGCGCGCCGCACACTGCTGCCACTTACCGCTGCAGCGCGTGCCGCAGTAGACGCGCGCTATTGCCTGCCTCTCGCCGCTGCCACCGTTTGCCGCCTGAGCCGCGCATGCCACTGCTGCCGCCTGTGCGGCCTACCACCACACGTGCCATTGCTGCCGCTCGTGCGACTGTTGTCGCAGCCTGCCACCCGTGCCACTGCCAGCCGCGCGTACCAGCTCCTGCCCTGCAGCCTATGTCGCTGCTGCCGTTTGTACTGCTTGCTGCTGTCCGTTCCACTGCCAGCTGCCCACGCCAGCAGCCTGCCCTGCCCACCTTTGCCGCTCGTGTAGCCTGTACCCTCCAGCCGCCCACGCTAGCTTGCCGCTCTTGCAGCCTGTGCTCACCTGCTGTTCGTGCTAACATGTCGCTGTGCTAGTCTGCCTCTTGTGTCAGCCGTGCTGCCCTAGACGCCCTTGCCACCCGTGCCACACGTGTCAGAATATGAACGAAGGAATGATTGCATTGAGCAGCATGAGGAGTACAAGTAGGAAACCCTAAAGTGTTGTACCCCATATTGACTACCCCACTACAGCCTACACAGACTATAGCATATATGTTTGACACACCCCCATAGGCAAAGTGGGGGAGAACAAGAGGTCACAAGACCGGTCAAGAGAGGCAAAGCAAGCTCAGGGTGGATCACGACGTCACCACGCATTCCGAGCACAAGCAAATGGCCACAAGGCCAGTTCACATGCAGAGTAATATAAATGAGAACAAGCAATACAGTGATCACAACCTAGCAAGAGTAAGCATGCAGGTATATATATAGAGATCACAGTACAAGTAGAGTCAACAAGTAAGCAAGTGAGGCACAGTAGGCACAAGGCCAAGAACAGTACAGAAACGCTGATGATCACAAGGCTGGAGTGCCTTGGTGAAGACATCAGCAGTGTTGGCCTGAGTGGCCACGTAAGCAAGACGAAGCTGACCACGCTGCTGCAACTCTCTGTTAGAAACTAGAAGTGAACGAGAATGTGTGAAGCTAGGCAGCAGGGTGATACAAGTAGGAAACCCTAGCAATGTTGTACCCCCTAAGGCTAAACCCACTATAGCCTACACAATAGGAACATGTATAATGTTTGACACACCCCCATAGGCTAAGTGGGAGACAACCAGATGGTCACAAGACCAGTCAAAGCAAAGCAAAGCAAGCTCAGGGTGGATCTCAAGGAAACCACACAAATTCCGAGCACAAGCAAGAGGTCACAAGACCAGTTCACATGCAGTTTGATAAAATAACAAGAGGTACAGTGATCACAACCTAGCAAGTGTAAGTATGCAGGTATATATATATATATATATATAGATCACAGTATAAGCAGAGTCAAGAAGTAAGCAAGTGAGGCACAGTAGGCACAAGGCCTAGAACAGTACAGAAACGCTGATGGTCACAAGGCTGAAGCGCCTTGGTGAACACATCAGCAGTGTTGGCCCGAGTGGCCACGTAAGTAAGACGAAGCTGACCACGCTACTGCAGCTCTCGAGCAAGGAAGTAGCGCAGAGCGATGTGCTTCGTTCTGTGCTCCAGTCTGTGCTCCTGACACAAGGCAATGGCGGCCTTGTTGTCGACGTACAGCACTGGAGGAGAACGAGGCCGCTCTCCCAGGTCGGTCAGCAGGTAGGTGAGCCAGCGTAGCTCCTGGGCAGCCATGGCTGTGGCGTAGATCTCAGCCTCACAACTGGAGCTGAGAACTAAAGACGAGCGTGTAGAACGCCAAGAAACTGAACCAGAGCCAAGGCTGAAGGTGTAACCCTGAGACGACCGCTGCGTTGCCTGGTCGTCAGCCCAAGAAGCGTCTGAGTGTCCAGTGAGGACAACGTCGCGCCGTCCTCCAAGCACAAGCCCCATGCCCGACGTACTGCACAAGTAGCGCAACACCCTCTTAGCGGCATCCATGTGCTCCTTCCTGTGTCGGCCAGGAGCGACATAGTGTGCTAGGATGCTAAGAGGGTATGCAAGGTCAGGTCGAGTGCAGGTCATCAGGAACATGAGGCAGCCCACAAGCTCTGGATACGGGCCACTCGGCTCTACGGACTCATCCGAAGGCAGAGCTGAGAGCGAGTGACCGGTAGGCAGAGGAGTGGGCTGAGGCGAGGAGTACGTGAAGCGGAAGCGCTGAAGGACCTGCTGCACCATGTGTGACTGAGTCAAGGTGATGGTGCGCTGTGCTCTGTCCCGGGTGATCCGCAAGCCAAGATAGCTTGTCAGCTCACCCAGGTCTGTGCACGTGTGTCTCTTCTGCAGCTCTGACTTCACGTGGGCGAGTGCCTCAGTGTCAGCAGTAGCAAAGACCAAGTCGTCTACGTACACGAGAACGTAGAACGGCGGCAGAGTGGTGTCGGTGCGTAGAAACAGCGACGGGTCAGCAGTAGAAGGAGCAAACCCAAGAGCAGCAAGAGTAGTCCTCAGTGTGTCGTGCCACTCACGGGGTGCCTGGCGGAGACCGTAGACTGGCCGCCGGAGGCTCCACTGGGTACCAGCAGGAAACGACCCAGTGAAACCTGGTGGGCGGCGCAGCCAGATCTCCTCGTGCAGGCTGCCCTGTAGGAAAGCAGTGCTGAAGTCAAGAGAGTGGAGCTCGTAGTCACGCTGAGCGGCAACGTGCAGCAGAACCCGAAGAGTGGTCATCTTCGGGGTCGGGGAGAAGGTCTGGAAGAAGTCAACTCCCTCTCGCTGACTGAAGCCACGTGCAACGTAACGCGCCTTGAAGACAGGCGGAGAACCCGGCGGCCGCTTCACCCTGAAAATCCACATGCCACTGACGATGTTCGCCCCAGGTGGGGGAACCTCGTCGACGTAGGTGCCTGTGGACTTCCAGGAAGCCATCTCTGCGTCCATGGCTGTCTGCCACTGAGAGGAGTAGAGACCCTCCATCGCCTCTGCGTAAGAGCGTGGGGTCGGGATGTCTGGTGCATCCGGGTCTCCCTCAGGGGCAATCAGCATGGACACGAGATGAGGTAAACAGCGGCAAAGCACTCAAACTCCTCCTGCCTGTCCTCAAGGACGTCCGTGCCAAGAGCACACTCACCCCCGACGGACGGAGGACAGACAGACTTAGACTCAGCAACAAGGCTAGCGGCGTAGTCTAGACGACAGGCGGCAGCAAAGTCAACAAGCTCAGCAACAAGAGCAGACGCAGCAGTGGACTCAAAGGAAGGGTCAGTGACAACAGTAGCGAGAAGACGCGTGACTGTAGGACTGGCAGCACGAGCAAGGTCTGACGGCGGGTCAGCAACGTCAGGAAGAGAGGACGCAGGAGGAGACGGCAGAGGGACACGCTGTGGAGCAGTGGAAGGACGCAGAGTCATATAGTGAGTGCCAAGTACAGGAGGAGGACGCTGACACGGAGCACGACGACCATCGCGGACAGCGCGGACAGGCGACTCTGGACGAGACTCAGGCGACGCAGGACGAGACTCAGGCTCACGACGCTCCGTAAGACCTCTAGTCGGCCCAGCGTAAGGAGAAGGACCAGTCAGCGGAGAGGCAAGCGGTAACTGTGACTGCGACTTGACAGGTGGTGGACTCAGTAGGGGAGGAGAAGGACCAGTGGAGGGGGGGAGGCCAAGAACCTGCTGAAGGAGCGGAACGTAGTACGGCCGTGGCCGCTCAGCACCTCCTGAACCAGCAGAGACAGCAACAACACCCTCAGCCCCAGGGTCTCCAGCGACAACTCCCGCAGCACCACCAGTAACCCCAGCAGCTCCAGTACCTCCAGCTCCAGCCCCCGCAGTAGCTCCAGTCCCAGCAGCTCCAGTACCTCCAGTACGAGCTCCTCCAGAACCAGCGGCTCCAGCAGCTCCAGCACCAGCAGGACCTCCAGTAGCTCCAGCACCAGCAGCACCTCCAGCAGCACCTGCACCAGCAGCACCTCCAGCAGCACCAGCAGCACCTCCAGTACCAGCAGCGCCTCCAGTAGCTCCAGCACCAGCAGCACCTCCAACAGCACCTGCACCAGCAGCACCTCCAGCAGCACCAGCAGCACCTCCAGTACCAGCAGCGCCTCCAGTAGCTCCAGCACCAGCAGCACCACCAGCAGCACCACCAGCAGCAGCTCCAGCTCCAGGGTCCAAAGCACCAGTAGCGCCACTCCGGAGACTGCAGCGCCGAGCGTACCACTCTCGGAGCCGCTGGGGAGAGGGCGGCTCCCGCCTAGGCGGGGAACCACAAGCACCAGCTCCAGTAGCACCCCTAGCCCCAGAAGCGCCCCTCCTGAGGCTGCAGTACTGCGAGTACCACTCACGCAGCTGCTGTGAAGAGGGAGCGCCTCCAGGCGCCGCACAGTCAGTCGCAGCACCCCCAGGCTCAGTACCCTCAGACGTAGCACTCTCAGGCTCAGTACCCCCAGACTCAGCAACCTCAGGCTCAGCACCCCCAGGCTCCGCACCCCCAGGCTCCGTACCCGCAGGCTCAGCACCCCCAGGCTCCGCACCCCCAGGCTCCGCACGCTCAGGCTCAGCACCCCCAGGCTCCGCACCCCCAGGCTCAGCACCCCTAGCAGGACGAGAGTCGACAGCTACCTCGACAGGCTCAACCGGGTCTACCTGGGACACACCTGAGGGAGCGGCACCCTGAGGGGGGAGGGGGTCTACCACAGCAGCACCTGGTGCGAGGAAGAGAGGCGGGGGGGGGAGCGGGGCAGTGCGGTAGGGGAAGAGGCGGTAGTAGGGGACCGACTCGTCGAAGGTGACGTCCTGAGAGGGCAGGACACGGCGCGAGGTGGCGTGGTAAAACTGCCAACCAGACGCGTCCGGGACAAAGCCAAGGAAGACACAAGGAACAGCGCGGGAGGAGAGCTTGTCCGCGGACGTATCGCGGACAAAAGCACGAGATCCCCAGACCCGGAAACGCGACGCATCGCCAACCTTCCCCGTCAGCAGTGTGGGCGAGGTCTCCGGCAAGGAGACACGGGGCCAGAGGTTGAGCTGATGCGCGGCGTACCGGACCGCAAACGGCCACAGAAAGTTGGGGGCAGCCGCATGGATCAAGGAGGTACGAGCGACCTCCATGACCAAGCCAATGCGGCGCTCAGCAACCCCATTCTGCTGTGGAGAGGCCGGAAGCGTGAACGACTGCTCAATGCCCTCCCCCTGACAGAAGGCCCTCAAGAGGTCGGAGAAAAACTCCCCACCTCTGTCAGAGTGCAGACGCAGGACAGGAAAGTCCGAGTGGAACCTCTCGCTGAGCTGGAGACGGGCAGCGCGGATCCAAGGGATCAAAACATCAGGGACTTCACCCTTGGTGCGCAAGGGGAAGACCGTGGTGTAGCGCGAGTAGTCGTCAACAACTATCAAGAAGTACCTCTCGTGACCCTGTCCACGGACGCGGGCTGGGCCCCACACGTCCATGTGGAGCGTCTGCAGGGGAGCAGTCGTCGGGGGAAACGAAGAGGAGTGAGGAGCGGTGCGCTGCCGCCCCTCGACACAGGGAAGACAGGGAGGAGCAGGCGAGGGTGGGAGGGGAGGGAGAACCCTGGGAAGACCAGAGACAAGGTACCGGGAGTGCATGCCACGAAGGCGCTGCACTGACGGGTGACCAAGGCGGTGGTGCCAGAGGACGGTCTCGTGCGCCAGGGATCGACACGAGCAGGGGGCGGACAGCTGACCTGACGCAGACGCAGACGCAGCTACTTGAGGGGACTCAGTGGTCAGTGTGTACAGGTCCGACCCCGGCTGCCGAGTGAAGGTAGCCAGGTGGCGACCCGTCCGAGCACACGTGCAGTGGGTCACGCGCTCGTGGGCAGGGGTGAACTGGTGAACACCCCCGTCCTGGAGAGCAGAGCCCGCCACCAAGTTCGTAGAGAACGAGGGGAGGTAGAGACCTGACAGGGTGCCGGACGGGACCGCAGGACAAGGGAGGACAGTGGAGGAGGTCGCAAGAACCGGGCCCCCGGAGGGGTCAGCCAGGGAGACAGCAACCGGCCGAGCTAGCTGCTCAAGGACAGTGCGGTCACGAAAGAAGCAGCGGGAAGCACCGGAGTCCAGTGTGAAGGTGTGCAGTGCCTCAGTAGACTCAGTACCAGAGGGCGCAGACTCACGAGCACCTAGAGCAGCAGCCTCACCAGCACCTGGGGCAACAGACACACTAGCACCTAGAGCAGCAGCCTCACAAGGACCTGGGGCAGCAGACGCACTAGCACCTAGAGCGGCAGCCTCACTGGTCCCTATGCCCGGGTCGGGCGGTAGACACACGGAACAGGCACCCTCAGTACCACCAGTCCTGGCATACATGGCAGTAAGGAGAGTGTCAAAGTCGAGAGCAAAGATGTCAACCTGGGTGCGCCACAACTCTAGCCAGGGGGGGGACTCAGCCTCGTCGCCAAACACTGCACGCCAGGTGTCACTCAGATAAGCAAAGCAGCGAGCCTCGGTGTGACCAACCGTCCCACAGGTCTGACCAGCCCGATCACCTGTGCGAATGACGTACGGGCAGCGGGCAGAGCTCCTAGACCCCCCACTCTGAGCGTACCACTCATGAAGCTGCCGGCGTGTAAGGGTCTCATGCTGACACCGCTGTAGCTGCAGCTGGCCACCGCCAGAGACTCCGCACTGAACAGCTCCGCCGCGACTGCCACTACGGCCGCCGCCAGCACACCGCCTGGCGTACCACTCACGAAGCTCCTGGGGCGAAGGGACGGTCCCAGGCCGAACGGCTCCACAACGACCGCTACTCCGGCCGCCACCAACCCCGCTGCTGTCACCACCGCCGTCGCCACTCATACCGCTACTACGAAGAGTAGTCATAGCGGCCAGGGGCAGTCACAGTGGCAGTAGTGGCAGTAGCAGCAGTTGCAGTAGTAGCAACAGTAGCAGTAGTAGCAGTAGTAGCAGTAGTAACAGCATTTGCAGTAGTAGAATCAGTAGTAGCAGTAGCAGCAGTAGCAGTAGTAGCAGGAACAGCAGCAGCTGCAGCAGTGAACAGTAGTAGCAGCGCGGCTCGGCTGGGGCGACGCGACGGGCTGGGGCAGCCCGCAAGGGCGACGTGACGGGCTAAGGCAGCCCGCAAGGGCGACGCGACGGGCTAAGGCAGCCCGCAAGGGCGACGCGACGGGCTGGGGCAGCCCGCAAGGGCGATGCGACGGGCTAAGGCAGCCCGCAGGGGCGACGAGACGGGCTAGGGCAGCCCGCAAGGGCGACGCGATGGGCTGGGACAGCCCGTATGGGCGACGCGACGGGCTAGAGCAACCCTCAAGGGCGACGCGACGGGCTAAGGCAGCCCGCAGGGGCGACGCGACGGGCTAAGGCAGCCCGCAAGGGCGACGCGACGGGCTGGGGCAGCCCGCAAGGGCGACGCGACGGGCTAGGGCAGCCCGCAAGGGCGACGCGACGGGCTAGGGCAGCCCGCAAGGGCGACGCGACGGGCTAGGGCAGCCCGCAAGGGCGACGCGACGGGCTAGGGCAGCCTGCAGGGGCGACGCGACAGGCTAGGGCAGCCCGCAAGGGCAACGCGACGGGCTGGGGCAGCTGCGCGTGCGGCTGTCCTAGGGCGCACGACGGCGCTAGTAGGGGCGCTTGACGGCGCAAGAAGGGGCGCTCGACGGCGCTAGTAGGGGCGCTCGACGGCGCTAGAAGGGGCGCTCGACGGCGCTAGAAGGGGCGCTCGACGGCGCGGCGGAACGGTGGGCCCAAACCAACGTCGGTCCTAGGTCCTGACCTAGGCGTCGGATACCATGTTAGAAACTAGAAGTGAACGAGAATGTGTGAAACTAGGCAGCAGGGTGATACAAGTAGGAAACCCTAGCAATGTTGTACCCCCTAAGGCTAAACCCACTATAGCCTACACAATAGGAACATGTATAATGTTTGACACTCTCGAGCAAGGAAGTAGCGCAGAGCGATGTGCTTCGTTCTGTGCTCCAGTCTGTGCTCCTGACACAAGGCAATCATGGCCTTGTTGTCGACGTACAGCACTGGAGGAGAACGAGGCACCTCTCCCAGGTCGGTCAGCAGGTAGGTGAGCCAGCGAAGCTCCTGTGCAGCCATGGCCCCGGCGTAGATCTCAGCCTCACAGCTGGAGCTGAGAACAGAAGAAGAGCGGGTAGACCGCCAAGAAACAGAGCCGGAACCAAGGCTGAAGGTGTAACCCTGTGACGACCGCTGCGTAGCCAAGTTGTCAGCCCAAGAAGCGTCTGCGTGACCAGTGAGGACAACTCGAGCCTGTCCTCCAAGCACGAGCCCCATGCCCGACGTACTGCACAAGTAGCGCAACACCCTCTTAGCAGCATCCATGTGCTCCTTCCTGTGTCGGCCAGGAGCGACATAGCGTGCTAGCATGCTAAGAGGGTAGGCAAGGTCAGGTCGAGTGCAGGTCATCAGGTACATGAGGCAACCCACAAGCTCTAGATACGGGCCACTCGGCTCTACGGACTCGTCCGAAGGTGGAGCTGAGAGCGAGTGACCGGTAGGCAGACGAGTGGACTGTGGCGAGGAGTACGTGAAGCGGAAGCGCTGAAGGACCTGCTGCACCATGTGTGACTGAGTCAAGCTAATGGTGCGCTGTGCTCTGTCCTGGGTGATCCGCAAGCCAAGATAGCTTGTCTCTTCTGTAGCTCCGACTTCACGTGGGCGAGTGCCTCAGTGTTAGCAGTAGCAAAGACCAGGTCGTCTACGTACACGAGAACGTAGAACGGCGGCATAGTGGTGTCGGTGCGTAGAAACAGCGACGGGTCAGCAGTAGAAGGAGCAAACCCAAGAGCAGCAAGAGTAGTCCTCAGTGTGTCGTGCCACTCACGGGGTGCCTGGCGGAGACCGTAGACTGGCCGCCGGAGGCTCCACTGGGTACCAGCAGGAAACGACCCAGTGAAGCCAGGTGGGCGGCGCAGCCAGATCTCCTCGTGCAGGCTGCCCTGTAGGAAGGCAGTGCTGAAGTCAAGAGAGTGAAGCCCGTAGTAACGCTGAGCGGCGACGTGCAGCAGAACCCGAAAGTGGTCATCTTCGGGGTAGGGGAGAAGGTCTGGAAGAAGTCAACTCCCTCTTGCTGACTGAATCCTCGTGCAACGTAACGCGCCTTGAAGACAGGCGGAGAACCCGGCGGCCGCTTCACCCTGAAAATCCACATGCCACTGACGATGTTCGTCCCAGGTGGGGGAACCTCGTCGACGTAGGTGCCTGTGGACTTCCAGGAAGCCATCTCTGCGTCCATGGCTGTCTGCCACTGAGAGGAGTAGGGACCCTCTATCGCCTCTGCGTAAGAGCGCGGGGTCGGGATGTCTGGTGCATCCGGGTCTCCCTCAGGGGCAATCAGCATGGATACGAGATGAGGTAAAGCAGCGGCAAAGCACTCAAACTCCTCCTGTCTGTCCTCAAGGACGTCCGTGCCAAGAGCACACTCACCCCCGACGGACGGAGGACAGACAGACTCAGACTCAGCAACAAGACTAGCAGCGTAGTCTAGACGACAGGCAGCAGCAAAGTCAACAAGCTCAGCAACTAGAGCAGACGCAGCAGTAGACTCAAACGAAGGGTCAGTGACAACAGTGGGGAGGAAACGCGTGACAGTAGGACTAGCAGCACGAAGGGAGTCAGACTCCGGGTCCGGACCGTCAGGAAGAGAGGACGCATGAGGAGACGGCAGAGGGACACGCTGTGGTGCAGTAGACGGACGAAGTGTCATATAGTGAGTGCCTGGGACAGGAGGAGGACGCTCACGAGGAACACGACGACCAGTGCGGGCAGTGCAAACAGGCGACTCCGGACGAGACTCAGGCGACGCAGGACGAGACTCAGGCGACGCAGGACGAGACTCAGGCGCACGACGCTCCGTAAGACCTCTAGTCGGCCCAGAGTAAGGAGAAGGACCAGGCAGCGGAGAGGCTGGCAGTAACTGCGACTGCGACTGGACAGGCGGTGGACTCAGTAAGGGAGGAGGAGGAGGACCAGTACGAGGCGGTAGGCCAAGAACCTGCTGAAGGAGCGGAACGTAGTACGGCCGCGGCCGCGCAGCACCTCCAGAAGCAGTAGAGACAGCACCAGTACCCTCAGCTCCAGGGTCTCCAGCTCCAACTCCCACAGCACCACCAGCTCCAGCAGCCCAGCTCCAACTCCAGCAGCATGAGCTCAAGCAGCACCAGCTCCAACAGCACCAGCTCCAGCTTCTGCAGCACCACCAGCCCCAGTAGCTCCAGTACCTCCAGTACGAGCACCTCCGGGACCAGCGGCTCCAACACCTCCAGCAGCTCCAACAGTACCTCCAGTAGCACCTCCACAGCACCAGTACCTCCAGGACGAGCACCTCTAGAACCAGCGGCTCCAGCAGCTCCAGCACCAGCAGGACCTCCAGCTGCTCCAGCAGCTCCAGCACCAGCAGGACCTCCAGCTGCTCCAGCAGCTCCAGCACCAGCAGCACGGCTACAGCGTCGAGCGTACCAGTCACGCAGCTGCTGTGGAGAGAGGGGCACCCTCTGAGACGAGACACCCGAAGGACCTCCAGACACAGCACGCTCAGGCTCAGCACCCCCAGACTCAGCACCCCCAGACTCAGCACCCCTAGGCTCTGCACCCCCAGACTCAGCAACCCCAGGCTCAGCACCCCTAGGCTCCGCACCCCCAGGCCCCGCACCCCTAGCAGCACCAGAGTCAACAGCTACCTCGACCGGCTCGACAGGGTCAACCTGGGACACGCCTGAAGGGGCAGGACCCTGAGGGGGGAGGGGGTCTACCGGAGGAGTACCTGGTGCTAGGAAGAGCGGCGGAGGGGGGAGAGGGGCAGTGCGGTAGGGAAAGAGACGGTAGTAGGAGACCGACTCGTCAAACGTGACGTCCTGAGAGGACAGAACACGGCGCGAGGTGGGGTGGTAAAACTGCCACCCAGGGGAGTCAGGGGGGAAGCCAAGGAAAACGCAGGGAACAGCACGAGAGGACAGCTTGTCCGCGGAAGTATCGCGGACAAAAGCTCGAGATCCTCAGACTCGGTACACAGACGCATCACCAACCTTCCCCGTCCACCGCAGAGTAGGTGTGGTCTCCGGCACAGAGACACGAGGCTGGAGGTTGATCTGATGCGCAGCGTACTGAACAGCTAACGGCCACAGAAAATGGGGAGCAGCCGCATAGATCATGGACGTGCGAGCGACGTCCATGACCATGCCAATGCGGCGCTCAGCAATCCCATTTTGCTGTGGGGAGGCCGGAAGCGTGAACGTATGGCGAATGCCCTCGGCAAGACAGAAAGCTCTCAGGAGGTCGGAGGAAAACTCACCACCTCTGTCTGAGTGCAAGCGCAGAACAGGAAAGTCCGAGCCGAAACTCTCTCTGAGCTGGAGATGAGCAGCGCGGATCCAGTCGATCAACACCTCAGTGACCTCACCCTTGCGGCGCAAGGGGAAGAATGTGGTGTAACGCGAGTAGTCGTCAAAAACCAGTAGGAAGTAACGCTCGTGACCCTGTCCACGGACGCGGGCTGGGCCCCACACGTCCATGTGGAGAGTCTGCAGAGGAGCCTCTGTCGGAGGAAACTCGGAGGAGTGAGGAGCGGCGCGCTGCCGGCCCTCAACACAGGGAACACAGGTAGGGGCAGGCCCCGGAGGAAGGGGAGGGAGGGACCGGGGGAGACCTGAGACAAGGTAACGGGAGGCCATACCTCGAAGACGAGGCAGGGAGGGGTGACCAAGGTGGTGGTGCCAAAGGAGAGTCTCGTGTGACGGAGGTCGACACGAGCAGGGGGCAGACGCCGGGCTAGACCTGGACGCGGCAGCAAACACCTGACCAGACGCGGCTACCTGACCGGACGCAGCAACAGGAGGAGACTCAGTGGTAAGGGTGTACAGGCTGGACCCTGGCCGACGGGTGAACGTGGCCAGGTGACGGCCCGTCCGAGCACACGTGCAGTGCGTCACACGCTGATAGGCAGGGGTGAACTGGTGAACACCCCCGTCCTGAAGATCAGCACCCGCCACCAAGTTTGTAGAGAACGAGGGGAGGTGAAGACCAGACAGCGAGCCGGACAGAGCCGCAGGACACGGGAGAACCGTGGAGGAGTGCGCAAGGACTGGGCCCCCAGAGGGGTCAGCCAGGGAGACCGCTACAGGCCGACTGAGCGGCGTGAGCGTGGTGCTGTCGCGAAAGAAAGAGCGCGAAGCACCTGAGTCAAGTGTGAAAGTGTGCAAGGCCTCAGTAGGTGCAGTAACAGAGAGAGCAGACTCAACAGCACCTGGAGCAGCAGACTCACTAGCACCTGGAGCAGCAGACTCACTAGCACCTAGAGCAGCAGCCTCAATGCCCGGGTCGGGCGGAACACACAGGTAGCAGTCACCCTCAGCACTATCAGTCACAGCATACATGGCAGCAAGGATAGCATCGAAATCAAGATCAAAGATAGCAACATTCTGCTTCAGCAGATCACCCCTGTGGGGGAGCTCAGCGCCAGCAGGAAACTGTGCACGCCAGGCGTCAGTCAGGCGACCGAAGCAGCGCTGCGAAGTGTGCGGTCCACCGCACGTCTCTCCACGACGCCCGCCTGTGCAAAGAACGTAAGTGCAGGGACCAACACCCCCAGCCCTCCCACGCCCAGCGTACCACTCACGTAGATGCTGGGGCGAAAGGGGCTCACGGGGACGCGGCTGCTGCTGGCGCTGGCTACCGCCAAAGCCTTCACGCTGTGCGGTACCTCCTCGGCCAGCACCACCACCGCCTCCACCTCCACCGCCGCTGCCGCTGCCTCCACCTCCTCCACTGCCGCCCCCACTCCCGTCACCACCCCCACCACCACCACCACCTTCTCCACCCCCTCCACCGCCTCCACCGCCTCCACCGCCGCCCCCTCCGCCCCCGCCACCACCCCTGCCCCCTTTGCCCTTGCTGTTGCGGTGCCTCCCACTAGGAGGAGACGCAGCCCCGACCTCCTCAGTGCCAACGAGGTCGACAGCAGCAGCAGAAGCAACAGAGGGGAGAAGGGGGACGGGGGAGCACCCCTCAAAGAAAGGGGCGCGGGGGTCGCCGCGAGAAGCACCTACAGCAACAATACTCTTCTCTGCTGCTGTAAGGCGGGTCTCAAGCAGGTCAACGGTGAGCTCAGTGGGGCAAAGGGAGAGAAAGTGGTCCCTGACTGAAGAGAGGGAGTCAGGGAGATAGGTGACTAGGTAGTAGAGAGTGATGTACATTAGGGGGGGGGGTTCTTGGCACAGAACTCAGTCGGAAGAGCAGCGCGGTAGCGGGTGTCACTAGTGCGCAGGTGGGTAATGAGGTCAGCGACTGTGGCAAAGGCAGCAAGGTCAAAGGACAGGTACGGCAGCATGAGGCGGCTGAGGGCAGCAGTGGCAGGGGAGGAGTAGCGCGCAACAACAGCGTCGTACATAGTCCTAGCGGTCTTGTACTGGCTAAAGTGCGCGCGCTCAGCGGACGGCAGGTGGCTACGAATAGCAAGACGGGCAGCAGCATTGCGCGTGGTCCACTGCGAGCGAACAGCACTGGCAGCATCAGCAGCAGGTGCAGCAGAGGCGCCAGACGTGAGATAAAAAAGCGAGACTCCTTCCTTGCTATCACACTGCAGAAACAGCTGCAGATCATCGACCCGGACGTCAAAGTCAACTGCCCAACCCTCAGCATCGAAGGTAAGGACGTTAGGGTTAGCCATTGCAGCAGTAGCAGAAGAAGCAGCAGTAGCAGTAGAAGCAGCAGTAGCAGGGCAGTGCGGCTCAGTAGGGCGGCGCGGCTTGGTAGGGCGGCGCGGCTCGGCTAGGCGGCGCGGCTCGGCTGGGCGGCGCGGCTCGGCTGGGCAGCGCGGCTCGGCTGGGCGGTGGGGGTGCTTACCAGGGGCGGGTGCAGGGCAGGGCCGCAGCTGGCGAATAGGTCAGGGCCGCGACTGGGGCGGCAGCCGAGCAGGGCCGCGACTGGAGCGGCCGATGGGCAGGGCCGCGACAGGTCGGCAGTAGGTCAGGGCCACGGCTGGGCGGCGGTAGGGCAGGGCCGCATCGAGCAGCGGCAGGGCAGAGGCCGCGACTTAGAGCGGCAGGAGAGGGCCGCGACGGGCGGCAAAGCAGGGCCGCAGCTGGCGGTGGATTAGGTCGCGCGACGGGCGGAAAGCAGGGCCGCGACGGGCAGAGGCGCGCGACGGGCAGAGGCGCGCGACGGGCAGAGGCGCGCGACGGGCTAGGGCCGCGACGGGCGGCAGTCAGGGTCGCGACTAGCGCGACAGCAGGGCAGAGGCGCGCGACGGCGCAAGAGAGGTAGGCGCGACAGCGCGCTTCGGGCAGGCGAAACAGTTTCAGTGGTGGGCCCAAAAAAAAAAAAAAAAACGTTCCCACGGAGGGAACCTGCTCAGAATACCATGTCAGAATATGAACGAAGGAATGATTGCATTGAGCAGCATGAGGAGTTCAAGTAGGAAACCCTAAAGTGTTGTACCCCATATTGACTACCCCACTACAGCCTACACAGACTATAGCATATATGTTTGACAACACGTGCTGCTTGTGCTGCTTCTGCTAGCCTGCTGCCCGAGCCGCCCGTGCCGAGCTCTTGTTGAGCTGAGAAAGGAGCGGAATGAATGTGGCTGGGTACAAATAGAAATCCCTTGAAATCATACCCCCTATAGCTAACCTCACTATAGCCTAAACAATAACGTACAAACATGTTTGACACACCCCCACAGGCTAAGTGAGGGATAGCAGGAACAACAGATGGTCACAAGACCAGTCAAGAGAAGAAACAAAGCAACGCTCAGGGTGGATCCAAAGATCACCACACAGTCCGAGCACAAGCAAATGGCCATAAGGCCAGTTCACATGCAGTGTTGTAATAGCACAAACAGTATAGTGATCACAACCTCGCTAGAGCATACATGCAGGTATAGTTATATATATATATCAAAGTAAAAGGCAAAGTCAAGAGGGAAGCAAGTGAGGCAGAGTAGGCACTAGGCCTAGAGCAGTGCAGAATCACTCATGATCATCAAAACCAACGGCCTTGGTGAAAACATCTGCAGTGTTGGCCTCAGAGGCCACGTAACGAAGACGAAGCTGACCACGCTGCAGCAACACTCGCACAAGAAAGTAGCGAAGGGCAATGTGCTTCGTTATGTGTTCCAGTCTTTGCTCCTGACACATGGCAATCATGGCCTTGTTGTCAATGTACAGAACTGGAGGAGAACGAGGCTGCCCACCCAAGTCGGTGAGCAAGTAGGTCTGCTAGCGTAACTCCTATGCAGCCATAGGCCCAGCGTAGATCTCAGCCTGACAGCTGGAGCTAAGCATAGAAGTTGAGCGAGTGGACCTCCACGAGACTGAAAGTGTAGCCCTATGAAGACCTGTGGGTAGCCTGGTCGTCAGCCCATGAAGCGTCTGAGTGTCCAGTGAGCACAACTGAGCCCTGTCTTCCAAGCACAGGACACATGCCTGATGTACTAGCCAAGTAGCGCAGTACCGTCGTAGCAACCCGCCAGTGCTCAGGGCGGTGTCTCCCGGGCGCAACGTAGTGCGCCAGGATGCTGAGACGGTACGCGAGGTCAAGTCAAGTGCACGTCATCAGGTACATGAGGCAACCCACAAGCTCTGGATACGAATCTAGAGGTAGGGCAAAACAGTAACACCTAGACTAAACCAAGTACAACATATGAAATATATGTTGACAGGAGCTTCTTGGACGCCGGCCACCAGGCGTGGCAGTTGATCACGTCGACGTACTAGGTCACCGACGACCTGTACATCGGCCAGCTGGAGGAGCAGATGACGCACCTGCGGATGGGCGAGCAGGAGACGGCGACCGACTACTGCAACCAGGCTCGGCGACTTCTCGCCAACATGCGGATGGCTGGCGTGCAGTACTCGACAGCGTCTTACATCACGCACGTCCTGAAGGGGCTCCCGAGCGGCTACAACCTGATGAAGCGGCTGATGGTGGTGCCGGGCACGCGGGAGTCGCTCAACGAGGACTCGCTGACCTTGCATATCCTCAGGGGCGAGGCGATGCAAGAGGCCGACAAGTCCACGGAGCTCCTGCCGCAGGCAAACTTCGTCGCCCCGGCGAAGCAAGGAAGTTGACCGGGGCAGCGCGGCAAGCCTGACGGCGGTGGTAGCGGAGGTGGGCGACCGGCCAAGGATGCCGACATGGGGAAGTCGGCTAAGAACAGCGGTCGTGGAGGAGGAAGTCGGCATCGGGAGTGCTGGAGCTGCGGCGACCCCGACCACCTCTCCTTCGAGTGCCCCGATCGCAGCGACCCCGACGACGACGACACCAAGAGAGGCCGAGGGAGGTCGGTCGGTCGTCGCCCACGACGGGAGAGCAAGCCGCGCAAGGAGAAGCAGTCGACCAAGTCGACCTCGGCGAAAGACGCCGACTCCTCTTTTGGTGGCAAGGGGCACGGCGACAAGGAGGCGTCGTGCTCGCTTGTCGGCGTCGTGGAGCCGACCGTCTCGCTGGCGGCGGAGGTTGGCGAGGATTTCCAGGCGGTGGCGGCAGCTGTGCAGGCGAACCCGGCGGTGGTCCTGCTCGACAACGGCTGCTCGCACCACCTGATGGGGACGAAGGACGCCTTCGTCGACTTGGAGCTGAGTGGCGACGTCAAGCACGTGCGAGGCTTCATTGGGGCGCTGCAGGACGTTCGCGGTCGAGGCACTGTCGCCCTGCAAGGAGAAGCCGGGAAGCAGGTGCTAATCCCCGACGCGCTCTACGTCCCAGGCCTGAAGGCAAACCTGCTATCGACCGGTCAGCTGAAGGAGAGCGGCGTGAAGCTGCAAGATGATGGCGATGGCATGCTGCTCGTCTTGGCGGCTGGGGACGTACTTGGTCCCGCGAAGTACACCGACCGAGTTCTCTGCACCGACCTGCGCCCGAGCACGGCGACGTCGACGACGACCGCGAAAGAGGTGGTGGCTCTGCAGGCGATAGTATCGGCGTCGAAGTCAACGCGGCACGGTGGCACGCCAGGCTTGCACACGTCGGCGTCGATACCATCACGAGCTCTGCGAAGCACAAGGTCGCCACCGGCCTGGACATCAAGCCGTCGGCCGGCACCGACTCTCCGTGTGTCCCGTGCGTCAGCGGGAAGCTGGCGCGGCACACCTTCCCCGACAAGGGCTCTGACGCCGAGGACGCCCTGGCTGTCGTGCACATCGATCTGTGCGGGCCGTTCCTGGTGGCTGCCAAGGATGGCAGGCTGTACTTCCTACTGCTGAAGGATCGCAAGACCCGCTACGTGTGGGTGAGGCCGGTCGCCAAGAAGTCCGACGTGCTGTGGGAGTTCGAGAAGTGGTTGGTGGTGGCTGAGCGGCAGACGAAAAAGTCGGTGTTGATGCTGCGCTCTGATTGGGGAGGGGAGTTCCTCGGGAAGGAGTTCACCGCCTTCGTGGACGGCAAGGGGATCGTCCACGACCTGACCTGTCCCTACACCCCGCAGCAGAACGGCATGGCGGAGAGGGAGATGCGGACAGTGGTGGACCCCGTCCGGACGATGCTGCTGCACATGGGCGTGCAGCACCTCAGGTGACACCTCGCCCTGCGACAGGCCGTCTGGGTCCGCAACTGCCATCGACGCTACCGCCGGGGACGACGCCGTACCAGCTGCTCAACGGGAAGAAGCCCTACTTGTTGCTGGCATGCGTGTGGGGCTGCATGGCGCAGTTCCTGGTCCCGCAGCAGCAGCGTGGTGGAAAGCTGAAGCCGAAGGCCAGGTGGGGCCTTCACCTCGGTGTGTCGGAGGAGAGCAAGGGCTGGGAGCTCCTCGACCTCACCGACAACAGGGTGGCCACCACGTCGGACGTGGTGTTCTACGAAACCATGTCGCTGGAGGTGTGGAAGTCGGAGCACGGGCCGTCATCGAGGCAGACGCAGGTCAACCCGCCGACGGACACTTCGACGGCGACACTCCCATTGCTCGCCGAGGTCGGTGAGCTTGCTGATGATGACGTCGAGGACGTCCGCCCTCCTTCCCCTTCCCCTCCCGCCCCACCCCTTGTAGCCGACCTGCATACGCTGCCATCGACGTAAGCCAGCGGCGATGAGGGGAGCAGTGGGGCGTCGCCTGTGGCGCCGGCCAAGAGCATCGCCGGTGGCTGACGTGACGCCAAGCCAGTTGGCGTGGGAAAGAAGTCGCCACCGACAGGGGAGCAGCAAGCAGAGTAGGTGAAGCCGACTTTGGTGGAGCCGGCGAAGGAGGCGTCGGCAAGGAAGCCGCCGACAGGGGAACAGCCAGCAGTGCAGCTGACTAAGGAGCCGTCGGCGACCAAGCAGTCGGCATGGGAGCCGACGACAGGGGAGAAGCCGGCGTCGATGCAGGGGAGCAGTTGGGGGGCGCGGAGTCCACCGACAGCGATGTGGTGGAGGTCACCGTCGAAGAGAGAGGGCCGTGACGTTCAGGCCGACTCCGGAGGCCACCAGAGTTTTTGACATACCACGTGTGCCTGCCGCCGGCGGCGTACACCACGGTGTACGACGAGGTCGATGTTGACCTGCTGTACAACGACGCCGAGGAGGATGTCGACCTGCCAGAGCTCGACCTCGACATGCACGCGGACCCCGAGCACCGCTGGGACATCGCGACGATGACGGTGGAGGAGGCGTTGGCGAGCTGGAAGGGCAAGGCGGTGAAGGCCGCCATGGACGAGGAGATCCGTAGCCTCATTGGCATGGGCACCTGGGAGTTGGTCGAACGTCCACGCGGGGTGAACATCATGAAGAACCGATGGGTGCTGATAATTAAGTACCACGTTGACGACACGGTCGCCCGGGAGAAGGCGAGGCTGGTCGTGAAGGGCTTCACGCATGTGTATGGCGCCGACTACGATGAGAGGTACGCGCCGGTGAGCAGCTACGTCACGCTGAGGATCTTCCTCACCATCGTCGCCGTCCTCAACCTCAACTTGATGCAGATCATGAAGAACGCCTTCCTGCTAAGCAAGCTCGACAGGGTGCTGTACATGTACCAGCCGGACTACTACAACGACGGTACCGGCCGGGTGTGCAAGCTGCTGAAGAGCCTGTACGGGCTGAAGCAGTCGCCGCTGTTGTGGTACAAAGCGCTCGACGACGTGCTGATCGGCGCTAGCTAGAAGAAGAGCCAGGTCAACCAGGCGCTCTACTTTAAGGTCGGCAGCGACGGAGTGGCCTGCTGGGTGCTTGTCTACGTCGACGATCTGCTGGCCGCCAGCAGCAGCACGGCCATGCTGAAGGAGCTGAAGGAGCTGCTGGAGGCCGCCTTCTAGCTGCGCGAGATCTCCCCGGAGGAGATGTACCTCGGGCTGGAGATCGTACACGACAGGCCAGCAAGGAAGTTGTGGCTGCACCAGCAAGGCTATGCCGATAAGCTGCGCAGGCGGTTCATCGACGAGGAGCAGACCGGGCGCACCCCGAAGACGCCGGTGTTTGTCGACGCCTACGCCGAGCTGACGTTCGACGACGAGGAGGCACAGGAGCGCCATGAAGAGGAGTACTGGCAGAAGGTCGGCTCGCTGCAGTTCGCGGCGACGACGACGAGGCCGGACATCGCCTTCGCCTGCAGCAAGCTGGGAAGCGGCCTCACAGTGGGGAGCGACCAGCACGGGCGCGAGGTCGACCGCTGCCTCGCCTACCTCGCCAACACTCGCGACACCGCCCTGGAGTTCGGCGGTGGACAAGAATTGCTGAAGTTGGTCGGCTACGTGGACGCCGACGACGCCGGCGACAAGCAGAACCGGACGAGCACGGGCGGCTACGTGTTTGTCTACAGAGGGGCCCCAAGTCTCCTGGTCGAGCCAGCGCATCAAGTGCGCGATGATGTCATTGACCGAGTCAGAGTACGTGGCGGCCAACGAAGTCGGCAAGGAGGGACGCCACCTTCGCTTCCTCCTTGCAGAGTTCGTGCTGCTGGACGCCGTGACGCTGACCGTCCTTCGGGTGGACAACAAGTCGGCCATCACCGTCACCGAGGGCCTGGGGCTGCAGGTCAACCTCAAGCACATGGAGCGACGCTACGCCTGGCTGCAGCACACGGTGAAGCGCGGGAAGTTTTCGCCCAAGTACATCCCGACCGCAGAGCAGCCATCCGACTTCCTGATGAAGGCGCTGCACTATCCGGCCTTCAACCGGTGCTCCGTTGCAATCGGCCAAGTGCGACTGGCCGACGTCGGCGACGGTGACGATGACGTGCAGCAATAGGTGCCATGCCCTCTTGCATGGCTGGTGTGGTGACCGGCGTGCTATGTGTAGTGTGCACGCCGACGGGCTAGCTGCCGTGTAGGCTGAGGGCCCAAGTGTGAACGCGGCAAGGGAGTGTCAACGGGAGTTGTGGTTGGCCCCATCCTCGCTTGGGCGGAGCTGACTACGCAGTCGGTTGTGCGGGGAGCGCAGCCGATCAGCTGCAGTGGGCGACGCCGATTTTGGCACGCAGGTCGACGGGCTGGTCGACCGGCACGAGGCCACTGCCACGCCGCCGACGAAGGGGAGCCGGCGGTCGACGTGACCCGGTGGTCGACGAGGGTGGGCGCCGACTTTGGGAGGCGCCGACGTCGACCTGGACAGGGGAGCTGGAGGGCGCCGAGTTCATGGCGCCGAGCTGGTGGTCGTCGACCTGGGTGGTCGCCGAGCACGCACTAAAGTTGTTGGTCGCCGGGGTTGCCCGGTCGACCGGGTTACCTGGGCGACAGGGTTTCGCGGCGAAGCCGACCTCGGCGTGGTATCCCGAGGTCGACGTGGCTGATCAGGTGCAGTCGTCAGCACAAGGACGATTTGGTGTATGCGCTGTGCAGGTGACAAGGCACAGCACGCCAATCATCTGCGTGCACCTGCGAAGCGGGTGCGCTGCTGTCCTGCGGGTGCAACGCTGTGCAGCCACCTTGCTTCTGCGTTGGCACTCCGGCGACTTGCAGCGTTGGCAGGCCGCGACTTTGCACTGCTGGAGCGCGGTCGACCATGCAGCGTTGGAACGCGGTCGACTGTGCTGCGCTGGCAGTCGACCTGCTTGCTAGCTAGCATCTGATGTAGTCATTGTTGCCAATGTTGTTCTTACCATTGTTGTGATCTTTTGCTAGTGAAACTCATGCCGAGTTTCTTCGTGAATGCACAAGTAGTAAGAGTACGAGTAAACGACTAATGAACGAACGCAGAGATCACCCTTACATCCGTGCCTTGCCTGTAGACTGACTCCCATTGTTTTAGTTATCTCCGCAGAAGGCACATCATAGAGTCGTCTTTCTCAAAATCGTGCGGTTGATTGACGAAGACAGTTGCGCCGAGAATGGTGTACAAGGAGGCCTTGGCGACGTCGATATGGAGGTATGTCGTTTGACGGGCGTGAATGTCTGGTCGTAATCGACAATTCGTGTTTTCTCCAAGCCACGTACAACCCATCGCGCCTTGAATTTATTAATGGAGCCATCCGCCTCGAAATCCCCATTTCCCGCTGAGTATTTATCTCCGCTTTGCTGCTGATCGTGGGATCATTTTCCACGTTCTGTGACGATTAAGTGCCTCAGCTTCCGCGGCTATGGATGCCCTCCAATTCTCTCTATCGGTGCCTTGCAGGGCTTGTCAAAATGTCGTGGGCTCGGTGGGATGTTGGGTTTTGCAAACACTGGCGAAATAGTGGCAGTGTCAGCCTTTCGTAGAAGATGCAATCACGTGATCGGGTGAATTGGTGGGTCGCAAAGTCGAGGATAGTTCATGCGTAATATTCTGGCTCGATTCCAATGTGAACGCCCTATCGTGTCCGGTCTTCAAAATTTCCCGTCCGTGTAGTGTGGGCGCGAGACTGTACCATGCACCAAAAAACCCGCAGCATCCTGGTGTTGGGTTTTCCTTTGTCCATGCCTTGAATGGTAATTTGTTGTTGGGCATTGCCTTTGAAGACAACATGTTGTGGAGTCTGACAGTGTGGGCCATTGCATAGGGCCAGTAGGTGGTTGGCACGGCTGATTGCTTCATAAATGCCCTCACTTTTGTTGCCAGACTCCTGCTTGTTCGCTCAGCCAACCCCTGTTGCTCGTGAGCGTAGGGCAGCGAGATCATCTGGTGGACCCCTTTCACTTGCCGAAAGCGGCTGAGTGGTATTCCAATGCTACGTCGGTTTGGAATGCCTTGAGTTTCTTCTCTGATTGTCTCTGCGCCATCTTGAGCCATATACGAAAGCAGTCGAACGCGTGGTAGCGACCTCCGATGTTGGCTGCCCAAACGAACTGCGTTGATGTTGGCTGCCCAGACGAACTGCGTCGATGAAGGTGATTGTGTAGTGCTCTCCTTTAATCCCTTCGCCTGTACGACACAGAAGATCGATGTAAATTTTTTCTAGTTTTTTTAAGCATTCTGGACAGGGGACTTTGTCAGAAATGGAGAGTGTGTTAAGGCGAATTCAAGACAAACGGTACAGACGTATGGGTGAGCTCGCGGTCGGAGTTGATGTCGATTTGGTAGTAGCAAGGCGCCTTCCGCGAAGACGCCAGCGCTGATTGAGTTGTTGAGAACCTGCATTGAGTCGTTCGTGCCATATGTCTGATGTTGCTCGATGTCCCCGTCTTCTTGCGTAGAGTCGAGCTTCCGGTGCTAACCTGTCTGCTTTGTTTGTTTGTTGTGTTCTGTCGGCGTCTGCAATTACGTCGGTGGCGAGTACTTGGATTGCAACCGCGTGGAGGACACCAAGATTTTCCCCCGTGACTTTATCGGAGTCACCGAAGGTTCTTGTGTCGGACGTTACTGGGAGCAGCTCCGGTCCATTGTAGAGTACTAGGGCTTCCTCTTCATCTCTGGGCGCTTCTTCTTTAAGGTGACCGGTGGCGACTTCTTCGGGAGTGTCGCCTATCGCTGCTCCCCTTGTGTCGAGGCGGAAGTACCAACTTATGTCGGTTGTGACGAAGATGAGGTGAGGACCTTACTCGGGTGATGCGGTTGCTTCTTCCAAAGAGGGTTAGTTGGTCAAGTGCTCTGCTACGTCAATTGTCATTTCCTCTAGTGCTTCCACTTCCGTAACTTCCGACTCTTGTAATTCTGTGACTGCAGGTTGTGGGATCGTTCCATCCCAGCCCGGCGTGACGTCTGTCGTCTCTCCAGGGGGACCTCCCCAACCCATACCGTGTGTTTGCCAGTAAGTGTCTGACACGTCTCCCCATCCTATAGGTTGTGGTACGATTGGCCTGTCGGTTGCTCGTTCCCACCCCCATCCTTCCTGGCTTGTTGTTTCCTTTTCCACTCGTTGCGGTCCAGTGTCCCCAGGGGTTGAGGTTGAGGCGACCAGGAAGGCGAAATATCGGCACAGTTCATCTCGTCTAGGCCGCTTCAGAGCTGTTTCAGGTAGCGATTGCTCCTCTGGGTTTTCAAGGACGAGGATGCGATGGGTGTCGTCGATGGTCCCAGATATGTTGAAGTTCGAAACAAGGACGCATTGTCGTTTCTAGTTTTTTTTAAATTAGGGTGTATTTTTTAAATTAAGTGAAACTCCATCTCGTATGAGCACAGCTCGACACCACACTTCATCAACTGGGCGGCAGAGAGGAGATTCAAGCGAAGATCTTGGACGATAAGGACGCCGCTGATGTGGGTTGAGAAATTGGTGTCGCTCGACTCGATTTGGATTTCTCCGTGTTCCTTCACGCACTGCGTTTGGTTGTTGGTGGTGGTGATTTCGACCTCCTTCATGAGTGGTTTGCTGTTGAGGATGAACCAGGAGGAGGTGACCATGTGTTGTCCATAGCAACTATCCAGGTACCATGTGTTGTAGTCGTGTCTTTCCTTCCTTGCCATGTTAGCGATGAGTGGTGTGACATAATGTTCCATGTCGGAGTCGAAATTCTAGTCTGCATCTCTTGCTCTGCGATGCATGCAGGTGGTGATTCGAGGATCCATGGCAACATCTCCCAATCGAAGGGAATTCTCCTGGCCGTAGGGTCGCCGAATGTGGGATCGTTTTCTTTGTATACTTCGACTGAGCTGCTTCTAGATCTCTGAATAAGTCTTCCCTACTGTCACAGTAGCAAAGCCGTGAGGAAGGTTCCGCAGAGGGTTGTGACTCACCATGCTGAAGCGGGTTGTTCTTGCATGCGATTGTTGTTTTTTGCTCCCTTTTGCTTGTAGCACTGGTTAATGTTGTGCCCCATTTTTTTGCAGTGTAACAATTTCCTTGATTGATGCGTCTCCGCTTGCGCAACAGAACACAATTTTTTCCTACTTGTTCCCTCTCTTGTTGTACAGGTCGATCTCCTGTTGCTCGGCGAGAAATATTGCGCAGAGCGAGGCTTTGGAGATTACGCATTGAGTGTGAAGGAGTGATTTGCACTATCGCAACTCCGGACCCAGGTCAGCGAGGATGACAGTCACAAACATGTCGTCAAGGAAGTTTCGGCCGCTCTTTTTAAACTGGTCTCTCATTTTTATGAAGCGGTTGATGTATGCTCTTGCCTTTTCTCCAAGGGTCATCGTGACGACATTAAGCTGGCTTAGCAACCAACTCGTTGTTACTGAATCTCGGTTGCCATGTACATGGTGCGCAGGTACTTCTAGGGCATCTTTGCAAGTGCCCATTGACTGTTGAAGGAGCAGATGCCGGGTCGTTCCGCCGCTGAGAGTATGCTGCGTAGGCAAGAAGTGACTCGTTGTAGTACTGCGCCTTCTCCTCAGCTGAGCCTTCGTTTGAAAAGGAAAATGTGCCATCGTAGTACATCCAAATTTGCGCGTTTGCCTCAGGAGCTCGAACTCGAAGCTCCACCTTGGAAAGTCCTTCCTGATGATTTGGGTGGTCGTCTTGAGCTTTGACGTGGTAAGGAACTTGATCTGGACTGACAGTAATATCTTGTAATTGTCGAGGTGAAGGTTTGCTCGGAACTTGGCCCAGGAGGGTCTGGAGGCCTTTGTGCAAAGCTGGAACCATCAATGCTCATGGTTGGTGATGGCTCTCAAGTGCGTTGATGCGGGAGATCAGCTGCTCGATGAAGGCAAGATCGATTGATGTCACTCATGAGATGACATTAGAGGAACGAAGGACTTTGTTTTCTCCAGTTAGGGAGAGGAGTAGTTTATATAGTGGAAGCCTTGCGAACTTGATCATAGCGAATGTAAATGACAAGATGGTTATAATCAAGCATTATATAGTTCCTACCTAGCCATATAGTTTGAAGGGTACATTCCCTTAGACAACTGTTTTAGAGGCATCGCTACAATAGCTGTGACTATTGCGATTCCCGTGGTTACCTCGTTGCAACTTGTAACCTCTGAAGTAGTTGCAACCTGCGAAGCAATTCGCGACCTCCGGTCTAGGATGGTTAATAGTCAAAACAGTTGCCTTTCCGACTGTTGACCCGCGTGTAGTGGTGGTGGTACATGCACGGTCTTGTTATGAGACAATGCGCTATGGTGATACTTTCGGGAATGGTGTATGCCTCTTCGATTATTCCAACAACAAGTACTGGTGAAAAAATTCTATTAAAGTGTGCGCAATAGTTCAAAACGAGAATGTGATTAAAAGAACTAACGATGTAATGAAAGTGACGGGGAATTATAGGGGGTGTTAAGATTGGTGAAATGAGAACACTGAGCATTCCTATCAGTAGCAAATGAAGAGTGCAAAAGCTACGAATGCGAAGGGTCAGAAAGACGTGAAACGTCGTGTACGGTAGGCAGCATCTGAACCGTCGAAGCAGAAGCAACGGGCAACTGCAGCAAGAAGGATTTGGCGGGAACAGGTTCGTAACCGGTTCCCGTGTCGCACTGTTGTGTTTCGCTGCAATAAGGGAATGCACCCCTTAGAATTCATGGCTAGCTAGGACGTTTTGCGTTCCTTCTGTATTTCTATATATACCTACGTATGCCTTTGTTATGATCACTTCACTCTATTTATACTTGCTATATCTGAGGCCTACACTTTTCGCTGCAATTACTCTGTGCGAACCTTCTTGAGGATCCTGACACGATCAACTTCGGATCGCAACATTGTATGAGAGCGATTCAGGAATACTTCGCACTGCCACCCCCGACTTTCTCGGCAAACTAAGGTGGCGCCCAGCACACAGTCGCGCGTAAGGATGGCCGAAGGATCAAGAGGTCAAGAAAATCCTACGGCTGAAGCCCAACCCAACCCGATTGCGACATACGTGGTGATGATGACAATCAGCACCGTCGCACTCGAACGACTGCTTCTGCAATTGTCAACCCTGAAGCAAGACCTCCAGGCATTACGGAATAGCAATGCGGGAAACTCCTCCCAACCCTCTTACCGAACGCGATTGGCCACGATACCGCCATGCATGACGCAAATTGATCAACACCCAAAGTCTCACGCCCAAGCGATGACGCGATTCTCTCAGCTCAATCAAGGTTCCCGAATAGTCTGAAAAAATCAAAACAAGTTCTTTCTTTGAGGGCAAGGATTTCTACACCCGGCGCTTCGAGCTGGAGCTGCTGCTGCAAAATGCTCAGATTTATCATTACTTTGACGACAGCTACGTGGGACCCTCGGCCGACACTGACGACACCAGAGCGCAATACTACAGCGACTCGCTCATGGCTTACAGCGAATTGCTGCGCAACATGTCGCATAAGAATACATGCAGCCGGGCATTCATTCACACAAAACAACACCTGCTCCAGCATATGGAGAAGGGCAACAACTACATAAACCATTGCCGGAGCATACGTGATCAAATTGCAAAGCACGGGAGTTTGATTACGGAAGAAATATTCGTTACCATCGTGCTTGCATGACTCGGCCCCGAATGGCGACCGCAAGGCGCTCCTCCAGCAACAGTGGGCTATCTCGGAAGCCGCCCTTTGCTCCGCTTCTCGTCAAACAACTGGATATGGATCAGCACCGGGAGCGCCCCGTGCCGCGGCGAGAACGACTCGCCTTCTACACCGACAACAAGAAAGAGCGACGACCGCTGTGCCTCTATTGCAAAGTACAAGATATAGAAAAGAACAAAGAACCAAAGGGTACACCACCACCAAAACGAACGAATAACTGCACTACTCTAAACTAAAGGCAATTCAAAGGAATTATGGTTTGACAGCACAGTGGTGGGAGGAAGTGAGGAGGAGTGAGGTGTCAGTGAGAGAAATGAACGAGAAATGTATACTTTCGAAAGTGCTACACTTTCTTAAATTACCTATTGTGAAAGCGGAGTAGCTTGTACGCAGCACAAGAAGACATTGTCGAAGCGCTACCCGCCCTTCTCCGACTACAAAAAAAAGAGGTTTCGGCCATTTGGTCTCACCCACGTTTTCTTTTTTTTTGAACTTTCAAGTTCATTTCCACCCCCAATGCTAAGGTTAGCTAATGTTTTATATGACGGGCAATGCTGTACTTGACCACAAGCAAACAAAACGATGCTTATTGCTAGTCAAGTAGCAAGCTTTCTCAATTGAGCACTATGATAGCATGCAAGAGTACAAGTAGGAACCCTAACAACGGGGATGGCCTGATGGAGCTGGCTCTCCAAGTAGAGCCAAAGCACCTGCAACCACGACTGGAATTCTACCACTCGCCCCTCTGCATCGAAGCACAGCAGCGACGGAGTCGCCATAGCAGCTGAACCTAACTGCAGGTATGAACGCTTGGGCAACTGTAGGAACACGTGCTCTAGGGGGCGTGGGCAGGCGACATAGGTGGTACAGGCAGCAAAGGTCGGCACGGGCGGCTCGGGCAGTAGGCTAGCAGAAGCAGCACAAGCAGCACGTGCGGCACGGGTGGCAAGGGTGGCAAGGGCAGCACGGGTGACACAAGAGGCAGGATAGCACAGCGACATGTTAGCACGGGCAGCAGGCGAGCACAGGCGGCAAGAGCGGCAAGCTAGCGTGGGCGGCTAGAGGGTATTGGTTGCACGGGCGGCAAGGGTGGGCAGGGCAGGCTGCTGGCGTGGGCAGCAGGCAGTGGAACGGACAGCAGCAAGCAGTACGAACGGCAGCAGCGGCACAGGCTGCAGGGCAGGAGCTGGAGCGCGCGGCTGGCAGTGGCACGGGTGGCAGGCTGCGACAACAGTCGCACGAGCGGCAGCAATGGCACGCGTGGTGGTAGGCCGCACAAGCGGCAGCAGTGGCATGCGCGGCTCAGGCGGCAGACGGCGGCAGCAGCGAGCGGCAGGCAATAGCGTGCGTCCGCTGCGGCACGCGCTGCAGCGGTAGGTGGCAGCAGTGCGCGGCGCGCGCGGGCAGCGATCTAGCGGTTAGCTACAGGCAGCGCTCTGGCGGCAAGCTGGTGGTTAGCTACAGGCGGCGAGCTGGCGGTTAGCTATAGGCGGTGAGCTGGCAGTTAGCTATAGGTAGCGCGGTGGCGGTGAGCTGCGGGAGCCTGCGGGCGGTGAGTTGCTGGTGCGGCGAGCGGCTGGCGGGAGGGGCTCGCAAGGGGTCGCGAGGGGCGCTACGACAGGACTAGCAGGGCCTTACGGCAAGGCCAGCTAAGCGCAACAGCGGGGCCAGCGAGGGGCGCTACAGCAGGGCGACGGAGCGGCCTTGGTCAGGCGCCACGAGGCAGCCTAGCGGGGCCGTGAGGAGCGAGACAGGACGAGCTAGCACGGTGCTGTACTCACTAGTGCACAACTCGACCCAACCTGTAACTAAAAATGTGTCACATGTTTAAATTTTCACGTGGGGCAGCGCGTTGACTGCCCTCGACGCGAGGAGTGCACGGCGGCGCAGTCGAAGGAGGGAGAGCGGGGAGCGACGATGGGAGACCAGAGACAAGACCATGCTGAGCCATGTGACCTAGAAAATGGTGCCACCGGAGCGATAGGTGAGTGAGTGGCCGACACGAGCACGTCGCAGCTACCCGACCAGACGCAAGCACCTGGGTGGATGCAGTGTGCATCGTGAAAATACCTGATATAGGGTCCGGATAAATCGCAGCAAGAGGTGCCCCAGTGGTAGCATTTGTACAGGTCATGAATTTCTCGCGTCCAAGAAACTTGGTGGTGACGCCGAGGTTGGGAGTTGGGAGCTGGAGAGGAGATTAAAACACATATTGTCAACAATGAGCACAACGCTGATGTGGATTGAGAAATTCGTGTCTTTCGACTCGAGTTGTATTTTTCCGTATTCGTTCGCCTATAGCGTGTTGTCGTTGGCGTTGGTCACTTCTACGCCAAAGTCGAGTTCTCTCCTATTCATGAAAGGAGCCTACCATTTGCTGATGTAGCGCAAAACCTAGAAAGAGGAACAACCTAGCGAGCGCAGTTGCGTGATGAGATCAGCGAAAGTGCGGAACAAGAAGAGGCCAGGAAAGAGGAAGGGCATGATGGGCAGCCTGAAGTAGCAGTAGAAGGAGTGGGATACCGAGCAATAACAACATCCAAGACCTCCTTTGCCGTTGTCACCTCATTTAAGGATGGCGAGGTGTGCTGCTGCTTCGCGTGCCTTCCAGCGCATTTACTTTATGCGAGCGAGGTTGTAGGTCTTCTATTGGTCTGCAGTGGTGTCAGCAACAAGAGCAGTAGGACGCAATGTGGCTAAGATCTCACTGGCGGCATGCTCGAACAGCGTGCTGTGGGGGCGCGACGGGTGAGGCTAGCGGAGTCGCTAAGGTGGCTAAGGGGCGTACTAAACACGAATGGACCAGGGCCGGTGGGAAACTAGGGTAGGCGCGGCGGAAACGTAGACCTAACCTACTATAACCCTGTCAAGAAGAGAACTAAACGTAATGACTAGAATGAGGGTTGTACAAGAGTATATGCAAATGTATATCCTCTATAGTGTTATAGTCACAATAGGCTTGAATGTGCCTAAAACGAAAGATAGAGTGCACAGTCGGATTTCTGCACAGCGGCTTTAAACGTTGATAGCGTTCTGTTCACAACTCCAAATGACTTGGTATAAACTGGATCTGGAGCGTCTTGATGTCGCCTACAATATTCAAATTTTATCGCACGACTTCATCAAGTATTGACGACGCAGCGTCGGATTGAACGAACGGCACTATGGCAGCCACTATAGTCTTAGAACACAAATTAGGAAGAGTTACGAGCTGCGAATGACTCCCAGCCTCTACAAACCCCAAGAGCCGAGGTACAGTGATGTGGAACAGTGCCACACTATCCCCAACCACGAAGGGTCTCGAAACTACCCTCCACAAGGGCCTACACCAAAAGGAATGTTACACTACACATTGTAATGTAACTATTCTTACTATCTTGAAGTTTACCATTTTGGCGAGTTTCAAAATCACTTGAATCTTGAAACCAAGGCTCTGGTTCTTCACCATTAACCCATCCTTGAGTTCTTGAATGTCTGCTGCACGCACCTGCGATACGCCGAACGTTCGACACAGGACAAAATAGAAAACACGCACGACACACAAACGACGACGTGACACGCGAATAGCGATAACTCGCTATTGACTTGACACACACATTCGACATCATGACTCATCATTCACGCACTATTATAAGCACTAAATATATATTATCTCAAACCCTCATACCATTCCATGCACACATGCATGTACTCACACGGACAACAAGCCGAGTGCAAACCGTAGGGTTGCACCAACAAACTCCCCCTCGGATTGTTAGCCTTAGGATCTGCTCCTCTCAGTTCAGAGCCATCCCAGCCAGCTTGCAACACTTCCAATGCTGCTGTTCCACCAGCCTCTTGGTCATCATGTCAGCTGGCTGCCCCGTCGTCTTCACGTAATGCAACTCAACTTCACCCGCGGCCACCATGCTCCTTGTCCAATGCCATTTGACCCTCATGTGTTTGGTGAGGCCGTGCAACACAGGGTACTTAGCAAGTGCAATGGCACCCTGGCTGTCATAGTAGAGTGGGGTAGGTCCTTGCTGCTCCTCCCCCAATTCAGCCAACAAACGCCGCTGCCACACAATTTCCCGTACGGCACGGAAGAGTGCCATTCTCTCAGACTCCACCGTGCTCAATGCTTGGTCCACCTGCTTCTTGCTATCCCAAGAAGTTGGGCCTCCACCAACACAGCAAATGAAGCCTCCCACACTTGTCATGTCCTCTTGTTCCGATGCGTAAGAAGCATCGGAGAAGGCTCTGAGGAACAAACGCCTGGGTTCAACACCATCCGCGCCCTTTTGGCGCTTTGTGCCGCCGCCGAGTATTGCAGCACAACCGTCGCTGTTTGGCCAAGATACTTGGCCACCCTCATTCCAGCTGCTACCTGCTCCTCATTAGGGCATTGAACAGCCCTAGCCAGCAGCCCGGTAGCAAAGGCGGCGTCCGGTCGGATGTTTACCGCCGCGTACATGAGGCTGCCCACCAACGAGTGAAAACGACCTCTCCTCTTCGCCAACGCTCTCCTCCTCTGGTCCCTTCACACACTTGAACCCTAAACCCAGAGAGTTGCCACATGACCTTCACTTTGCCCAAATTTGGCAGCCAATGCATCCAGGTACTTGCGTTGATGCACTCGCATCCACCGCTTCTCCACGTCGCGTTCGATATGAAGCCCGAGGTAGATGCTCACGTCACCAAGGGCCTTGCACTTGAATTTGTCTTGAAGCTTCAGCATCACCTCCTTCACAAGGTCAGAGGAGGGTGAGAAAATGAGGATATCATCCACATAAACCACCATGAAACTCCTCTGCTCCCCCTCGCGAAGCATGAACAAGGAATGATCGGCCGTCGAGGGAGTGAAACCGATCTCCTCCAAGACTTCACGCAGCTTCAAGTACCACTGCCTAGCGCCTTGCTTGAGCACATAGAGGGCCTTCTTCAGCTTCCACACTCTGCCACTACCATCATCAAACCCCTCTAGCTGTGCCATAAAAATCTCTTCCTCAAGGACGCCGTTGAGGAATGTCGTTGTCACATCCATTTGTTTCACAACCCATCCATTGATGGTAGCACCCGCGAGTAGGGTTCGCAGCGTCGTCGGCTTCACCACAGAAGCAAACAACTCCTTGTAGTCCACCTTCTCTTTCTGCTGGTACCCCTTGGCCACCAGCCTAGACTTGTAGCGCTCGATTTTGCCGCCGGCGTCGGACTTGATCTTGAAGAGCCACTTGGACGTAATCGCCTTACGCCCCTCCGGTAGCTCCACCAATTCCCACGTGCCGTTCTCCTCAATGCTCTTCAGCTCACTCTCTATGGCCTTTTTCCACTCCTCATCATCACTACTCTCCAAGGCCTCCTTGAGAGTTGCTGGTTCCCCCAACATCTCCACCGGAGAGAAGAACGCGAAGGCACACTCCTTGTAGTCACTCTCCTTGTCATCTCCAACCATAAGTGCGGCTCCGGCCAAGGCTGACTTGGCTGGCTTTCCCGGTGCATCATAGGTCAGCCTATTAGGGGCTTGAATTCTCCTCTTGCCCCTTCCTCCTCCTCAGCTGCAGGGACATGAAGGCTCTCATGGCGTTGCTGCAGGGTGTCTCGAATCCGTGGAGCACTTGTAGTGCGAGATGGAAGTGTCGGTGCACGCTCGCTTGCTTCCTGCACCTCCTCCCCCTCTTCCTCTCCATTCCTGGCCTCCTCTCCCCCATTCACAAGAGGAGATTGCCTTGTGATGGTGCTGCCGCTGCTCAGCTCCAAAGGCAGCTCCACATGCTCCAAACCGGATCTCTTCACCTCCCCAAGTCGCACGCCTATCTTCGCCTCATATCCCGCCTTCCAATCCTTGTACATCAGGTTCTCCATGAACTTGCAGTCCCTGCTCACCAAGAACTTCTTGGTGAATGGGTCCCAAAGAAGCCATCCCTTGCTGCCTTGCGCCATGCCCAAGTGCACAGCCCATATCGCCTTGGCACCAAGCTTGTTGTGCCGAAGATGCTTAGGCACGAGCGCCATGCACATGCACCCGAACACCCGAAGCATATCCACCTTTGGCTTCCTTCCAATCCACTCCACATAGGGCACCCATTTGTCTGCTCCCACATGAGTCAAGGCTCTGTTCTTGGCCACACACGCACTCCGCACCGCATCAGGCCAGAAATAATCGGGTAGCCCGGCTTCAATGAGCAACCCGCGTGCCGTCTCCATGATTGCCCGGTTCGCTCGCTCGACGATGCCGTTTATTGCAGGGGAGTACGGCATGGTAAGGGAGTGCCTTATGCCATTATTCTTCAGCCACAATGAGAACTCCTTGCTCAGGAACTCTCCCCCTCGATCGGTGCGGATTGATTTCACAAGACGGTCTTGTTGCCGCTCCACCATCGGCAACCAATCGGTCTTCACCGTTTCAGCCACGTCACTCTTCTTGGACAGCACATACACCCAGGTCATGCGGGTGTAGACGTCCACAATGGTGAGGAAATACTCTGCTCCAGCAGCTCCAAGCTTCAAGGGGCCCACCACGTCCATCACCACCTCATCAAGTGGCCTCTTAGCCGTTGCCTCCGAGCTAGAGAACGGGAATCGGGAGAACTTGGCTTGCATGCATGTCGGGCAACCAAGTACCTCATTGGGCTCCCCCTTCACACGTATGCCAGCAACCATCTCCTCAACCTTTTGCTGCTCCTTGGCTGCTGCACCACTCTCCTTGTGCTCACACTGCTTGCTGGTCCCTCCAAGATTGCACTTCTTAGACTCGTTCTCGTTGACGCCATCGTTAGCGCCGTCGCCGCTACCAACCGCTTCACCCTTGGTGCTGATGCTTGCTGCCACTTGCCTCTCCTTAGGCATAGGGACCACAGGGATCTTCCACATCTCGTTGTAGACATCCCTATCCTCATGAAGGTCCCAAAGACACCGCTCGCCAAGCCTCGCGGTATAGGTCTTGGCTCCCTTCGACCTCGTGTCCATGCCGGCCTTTTGCAACCGCCGCACGGAAATCAGGTTGGCTGCAAGGTTGGCCACCCAAAGCACGTTATTGAGGCCCAACATCTTCCCATCAGCACCCTTGAACATGGCCTTGCCCATGCCTTTCACCTCTGCTCGCTGCCCCAAAGCCGATGTGACATGCTTGACCGGTGACGGTTCAAGTTCGGTGAGCAAGTCCGCGCGAGGTGGCATGCTATAGGTAGCGCCGCTATCGATCACCCAATAGTCCAGAGAGTGTAGGGTCACCTTTCCCACAGCTGCAGGCTCCTCAAAGCCTTCCACTTCTCTGGTCCAGCCGATGATTGCGTTGAGACGAAGAAGAATTTACCCGGGAACCGATCGCCGCTCGAGTCGTTGTCGTTATCTCCACTCTTCATGTTTGCAGCTTCACCTCCGCGACCGCCATGGCCTCCACGACCTCTTCCTCTCCCTCCACCTTCTCCTCTACCCTCTTGGCCTTGAGCATGGGTCCATTCATCTGGGAGTTTGTACCAATCGCGCCACATGTGTCCGCTCTTGTGGCAATAATGACACTCGCCGTCGAATCGGCCGCGACCGCGCCCGAAGATTTTGTTGTCGCTGCCGTATCCGCCGTTCCCGCGGCCTCCGTTGAAGTTGCTGCCTCCAAACCTTCCTCCTCCTCGTCCTCTGCCCCTTCCACGACCATATCCCCGGCCGATGCTTGCTGCCCCGGCGCCATCCGAACCCGCCAACTCACGACGGCGGAAATCTTCTTGAAGAGTTTCTCGCTTCACGTCTTCGAGCGAGAGGCGGGGCAGATCACGATTAAGGTTGATGATGAGCGAGGACCGTGATTCAGGAAGCAAGGCCAGCAACTTGGTCTTCTTCTGGAGCTCACTATAGTTCAAGTCAGCTCCTTCAAGCCGCGTCAACAAGTCGAAGAATTTCTGCACCCCTTCTTCAACCGCTTCATCCTCTTCAATTCGTAGTGCCGCCATTTGCCGCTCCAACAACACCGCTACCGCCGCTGTTGCAGGAGCATGTACACCCTTGAGAGCAGCCCATGCCTTTGGTCCCTTCTCTGGTTCACGCTGGAATGGCTTGATGTGACGGATCTGGATGCTCCCCAACGCTTGCCCAAGTAGGAGATAGCCTTGTGCGCTCTTCCGCACCCACGGGCTCTTCTCCGGGTCGTTCTCGGGGCGCTTCTCCGTTCCTTCCATCACCTCCAGCAGGTCATAGTGGTCAAATACGTTCTCCATTCTGAAGGACCATTCAGCAAAGTTGACGCCGTTGAACTTGTCAGGCCCAAACACCCTAGGCCCATCCATAGGTGGGCCAAGACTTGGTTGCACGGGAGACTGTCAGAATCACAGTGAGAAAGTTAGAACAGAGAAGAGGGTTTGGACTAGCAGCAGCAGGATACATATAGGAAACCCTAAATTGGGTTGTACTCGCTATAGAGTACCCCACTGCAGGCTAGACAATTATCACATTCTAACAGAGACATGGCGGGATCACGGGGTTGGTCTTGAGCTTGGGCTTCTTCACTGCCACTAGCACCTCTGCCACCCCTTTCATCAGGTCCAGCCATTGTCGAAACTGCTCCAAGGGGCTCTGATACCACTTGTTATAGTCATAATAGAGTGCCTAAAACGAAAGATAGAGTGGACAGTCGGATTTCTGCCTAGCGGCTTCAAGCGTTGGTAGCGTTAGCTCCAAATGACTCGCTATAACTTGGATCTGGAGCGTCTTGATGTCGCCTACAATAGGCAATTTACCTCGCACGATTTCATCAAGTTTTGACGACGCAGCGTTGGTTTGAACAAACGGCACTATGGCAACCACTATGGTCTTAGAACACAAATTAGGAAGAGTTACGAGTTGGGAATGACTCCCAGCCTCTACAAACCCCAAGAGCCGAGGTACAGTGATATGGAACAGTGCCACACTGTCCCCAACCACGAAGGGTCTCGAAACTACCCTCCACAAGGGCCTACACCAAAAAGAATGTTACACTATACATTGTAATGTAACTATTCTTACTATCTTGAAGTTTACCCTTTTGGCGAGCTTCGAAATCACTTGGATCTTGAAACCAAGGCTCTGGTTCTTCACCATAAACTCATCCTTGAGTTCTTGAATGTCTTTTGCACGCACCTGCGACACGCCGAACGTTCGACACACGACAAAATAGAAAACGCGCACGACACAAACGACGACGTGAAACGCGAATAGCGATAACTCGCTATTGATTGACACACACATTCGACATCATGACTCATCATTCACACACTATTATAAGCATGAAATATATATTATCTCATGCCCTCATACCATTCCATGCACACATGCATGTACGCACACGGACAAGAAGCTGAGTGCAAACCGTAGGGTTGCACCAACATATAGAGTAACCCTACATAGCCTACATTACTAAATACAACTATGTGATTTGACACAAGGCACCCCATTTCCCTCACCTCTCATGGTCCTCACTCCCACTCCTCCCCCTGGTCCCACTCATGCGGTAGCTATTGTTGAACTAAGAAAGTCATTTTATACTCACTATGATCTGAGGTCAACTATTTTCGTTGCAATTACTCTGTGCAAACCTTCCTGAGGATCCTGGCACGATCAACTTCTGATCGCAACATGGAATGAGAGCGATTCAGGAACCCCTCGCCCCGCGAGGTGGCGTCCAGCACACGCTCGCGCGTAAGGATAGGACGAAAATCCTACGGTTGAAGCCCAACCCAACCCGGTTGCGACATCCGAGGTGACGACGACAATCAGCACTGTCGCACTCGAACAATTGCTTCAGCGATTGTCAACCCTGAAGTAAGGTCTCTAAACATTGCGGAATGGCAATGCGGGAACCTCCTCCCAACCCTCTTAACCGGTCGCGACTGGCCATGATACCGCCCCGCAAACCTTTTTTATCGACACAAATGGATCAACACCCAAAGTTCCACGCCCAAGCGCGATGACACAAATTTTTCAGCTCAATCAAGGTTCTTGAATATCTCAAAAATCAATATATATATTTTTTTCTTTGAGGGCAAGGACTTCGAGCTTCGAGCTGGAGCTGCTGCTGCAAAATGCTCAGTTTTATCATTATTTTGACGGCAGCTACGCGGGATCCTCGGCCGACACTGACGACGCCAGGGCGCAACACTACAACGACTCGCTCATGGCTTACAGCGTGTTGATGCGCAACATGTCGCGACGGAGCAGCTGGTCATTCGTTCATGCAGAACAACACCTGCTCTGGCACAGGGAAAACGCCAACAACTACATAAATCGTTGCCGGAGCATACGCGATCAAATTGCAAAGCACGGGAGTTCGATTTCGGAATAAATATTCGTTACCATCGTGCTTGCATGACTCAGCCCCAAATGGCGACCCTACAAGGCGCTCCTGCAGCAGTAGGGGGCTATCTCGGAAGCCGTCATTTGAGCCGCTCTTCTCGTCAAACAACAGGATATGGATCTGCATCAAGAACGCCCAGCGCCGCGACGAAAACAACTCGCCTTCTTTACCGACAACAAGAAAGAGAGCGACGATCGCGGCGCCTCCATTGCAAAAAATTGCAGAAATTTCAAGCACTCGGCGGAGCGATGCAAGTTCTGCTCCAGCCATCGCCAGTCAAACCCGAGCACTTGGGCCGGCCGACAGGATGCAAGGCAGGATACGCGTCAAGCTCAGGGCTTTCAGCCCCCACCGCGCAACAAGAATCCAACGGTTCAGCACCAAAAACAGCAGCCGGCACAACGTGGAGCCTCGCACAACGTCATCACCAACATTGTGATTCGGCACTGACGGGGTACTCGACGTCGCCGCATGCGCACGCCGTCACTAGAATGAGCGCCGCACCCAATCGAGGCATCCACAAAAAAAAAAAAAAACCCTTTTACCCCTGGTCACGATTACGACGACGACGGCGACGACGACCCGGACTTGAATTTACCAGTCCCGTTGCTTGAAAGCCCCCCGCAGGTACCTGACTCCAGGGCGGCGCCCGTCGACTAGATTGCGCACGAGAAGTTTCTGAAATTCAACACCTTGCACTGCGTGACGCCGCGACTTGCGCTCCTCGCGCGCGACAACGACAAGAACCACAACAAGTAGCATCTTGATAGCTGCTGCAGGCAACACATGGTGGGCTCCTCATACTTCATCTCCTACGCCGTCGCCACCCCCAAAGTCACTTATATCACCGTGGCAAACAAATACCGCTAGCGCACAAGCGCACAAGCGCACAAGGGATCGTCGTCCTCAAGGCGCACGGAAGTAATACGCACATCACGCTAATGGTGTGCTCATCGTGTAGAACCTTCAGTTCAACCTCCTGTCGGCATCGCAACTGACGGATTGCGGTGTGCAAGTCAACACCGACCTCGAATCGCGCGACATCGTCCTACACTACATGCCGCCCGACAAACCATGCAAGCAGATCGGACGAGCGCACGCGTACAACGGCGTATACGTCCTGGATTTTGACATCCCGGATTGTAGCAGCGACACGGATGAGTTAATCGATCTCATCCCGCTCCGTTTCGAGCACATCCACCAATCCGAATGTGCCGCATCACCCCCACACGCGCGAGACGGCTCTACATGACCCCGACCCCGATGGCATTTGCAGAGACTACCGAACACCGACCGCCTCGACCTGTCAGAATAGGAACAAAGGAATGATTGACTAGCAAGCAGTTTGGGTACAAGTAGGAAACCTAGAAATGCTGTACCCTATATGAACTACCCCACTACAGCCTACACAGACTATAGCATATAAGTTTGACACACCCCCATAGGCAAAGTGGGGGAGAACAAGAGGTCACAAGACCGGTCAAGAGAGGCAAAGCAAGCTCAGGGTGGATCACGACGTCACCACGCATTCCGAGCACAAGAAAATGGCCACAAGGCCAGTTCACATGCAGAGTTATATAAAGGAGAACAAGCAATACAGTGATCACAACCTAGCAAGTGTAAACATGCAGGTATATGTATAGAGATCACAGTACAAGCAGAGTCAAGAAGTAAGCAAGTGAGGCACAGTAGGCACAAGGCCTAGAACAGTACAGAAACGCTGATGATCACAAGGCTGGAGTGCCTTGGTGAAGACATCAGCAGTGTTGGCCTGAGTGGCCACGTAAGCAAGACGAATTTGACCACGCTGCTGCAACTCTCGAGCAAGGAAGTAGCGCAGAGCGATGTGCTTCGTTCTGTGCTCCAGTCTGTGCTCCTGACACAAGGCAATCATGGCCTTGTTGTCGACGTACAGCACTGGAGGAGAACGAGGCAGCTCTCCCAGGTCGGTCAGCAGGTAGGTGAGCCAGCGTAGCTCCTGTGCAGCCATGGCCCCTGCGTAGATCTCAGCCTCACAACTGGAGCTGAGAACAGAAGAAGAGCGGGTAGACCGCCAAGAAACAGAGCCGGAGCTAAGGCTGAAGGTGTAACCCTGTGACGACCGCTGCGTAGCCAAGTCGTCAGCCCAAGAAGCGTCTGCGTGACCAGTGAGGACAACTCGAGCCCGTCCTCCAAGCACGAGCCCCATGCCTGACGTACTGCACAAGTAGCGCAACACCCTCTTAGCGGCATCCATGTGCTCCTTCCTGTGTCGGCCAGGAGCGACATTGCGTGCTAGGATGCTAAGAGGGTAGGCAAGGTCAGGTCGAGTGCAGGTCATCAGGTACATGAGGCAACCCACAAGCTCTGGATACGGGCCACTCGGCTCTACGGACTCGTCCGAAGGTGGAGCTGAGAGTGAGTGACCGGTAGGCAGAGGAGTGGCCTGTGGTGAGGAGTACTCGAAGCCGAAGCGCTGAAGGACCTGCTGCACCATGTGTGACTGAGTCAGGGTAATGGTGCGCAGTGCTCTGTCTCGGGTGATCCGCAAGCCAAGATAGCTGCGCAGCTCACCCAGGTCTGTGCACGTGTGTCTCTTTTGCAGCTCCGACTTCACGTGGGCGAGTCCCTCGGTGTCAGAAGTAGCAAAGACCAAGTCGTCTACGTACACGAGAACGTAGAACGGCGGGAGAGTGGTGTCGGTGCGTAGAAACAGCGACGGGTCAGCAGTAGAAGGAGCAAACCCAAGAGCAGCAAGAGTAGTCCTCAGTGTGTCGTGCCACTCACGGGGTGCCTGGCGGAGACTGTAGACTGGCCGCTCGAGGCTCCACTGGGTACCAGCAGGAAACGACCCATTGAAGCCTGGTGGGCGGCGCAGCCAGATCTCCTCGTGCAGGCTGCCCTGTAGGAAAGCAGTGCTGAAGTCAAGAGAGTGGAGCTCGTAGTCACGCTGAGCGGCGACGTGCAGCAGAACCCGAAGAGTTGTCATCTTCGGGGTCGGGGAGAAGGTCTGGAAGAAGTCAACTCCCTCTCGCTGACTGAAGCCACGTGCAACGTAACGCGCCTTGAAGACAGGCGGAGAACCCGGCGGCCGCTTCACCCTGAAAATCCACATGCCACTGACGATGTTCGCCCCAGGTGGGGGAATCTCGTCGACGTAGGTGCCTGTGGACTTCCAGGAAGCCATCTTTGCGTCCATGGCTGTCTGCCACTGAGAGGAGTAGGGACCCTCTATCGCCTCTGCGTAAGAGCGCGGGGTCGGGATGTCTGGTGCATCCGGGTCTCCCTCAGGGGCAATCAGCATGGACACGAGATGAGGTAAAGCAGCGGCAAAGCACTCAAACTCCTCTTGTCTGTCCTCAAGGACGTCCGTGCCAAGAGCACACTCACCCCCGACGGACGAAGGACAGACAGAATCAGACTCAGCAACAAGACTAGCGGCGTTGTCTAGACGACAGGCGGCAGCAAAGTCAACAAGCTCAGCAACTAGAGCAGACGCAGCAGTAGACTCAAACGAAGGGTCAGTGACAACAGTGGCGAGGAAACGCGTGACAGTAGGACTAGCAGCACGAAGGGAGTCAGACTCCGGGTCCGGACCGTCAGGAAGTGAGGACGCAGGAGAAGACGACAGAGGGACACGCTGTGGAGCAGTGGAAGGACGCAGAGTCATATAATGAGTGCTAGGGACAGGAGGAGGACACTGACGCGGGACACGACCAGTGCGGACAGCGCGAACAGGCGACTCAGGCCGAGACTCAGGCGACACAGGACGAGACTCTGGCGCACGACGCTCCGTAAGATCTCTAGTCGGTCCAGAGTAAGGAGAAGGACCAGGCAGGGGAGAGGCTAGCTGTAACTGCGACTGCGACTGGACAGGCGGTGGACTCAGTAAGGGAGGAGGAGGAGGACCAGTAGAAAGCGGTAGGCCAAGAACCTGCTGAAGGAGCGGAACGTAGTACGGCCGCGGCCGCGCAGTGCCTCCAGAAATAGCAGAGACAGCACCAGTACCCTCTGCTCGAGGGTCTCCAGCTCCAACTCCCGCAGCACCACCAGCGGCAGCACCTCCAGCAGCACCTCCAGCAGCACCAGCTCCAGCAGCACCTCCTGTAGCACTCCCAGCCCCAGCAGCTCCAGTACCTCCAGTACGAGCACCTCCGGGACCAGCAGCTCCAGCACCTCCAGTAGGACCTCCAGCAGCTTCAGGACCTCCAGTACGAGCACCTCTAGAACCAGCGGCTCCAGCAGCTCCAGCACCAGCAGCACCTCCAGCTGCTCCAGCAGCTCCAGCAGTACCTCCAGCAGCGCCAGTACCTCCAGCACGAGCACCTCTAGAACCAGCGGCTCCAGCAGCTCCAGCACCAGTAGCACGGCTACAGCGTCGAGCGTACCACTCACGCAGCCGCTATGGAGAGGGGGGCTCCCGCCGTGACGAGACACCCGACGGACCTCCAGACACAGCACGCTCATGCTCAGCACCCCAAGACTCAGCACCCCCAGGCTCAGCACGCTTAGGCTCAGCACCCCCAGGCTCCGCACCCCCAGGCTCCGCACCCCCAGACTCAGCAACTCCAGGCTCAGCACCCCAAGGCTCCGCACCCCCAGACTCAGCAACCCCAGGCTCAGCAACCCCAGGCTCAGCACCCCCAGGCCCAGCACCCCCAGGCCCCGCACCCGCAGGCTCAGCACCTCTAGCTGTGAAAATGAAGAACAAGGATGGTTGAACTATGAATGAAGTGAGTACATATAGGAAACCCTAATTGGGTTGTACCCCCTATGGGATACCCCACTATAGCCTACACAACAGCATAAGCTATATAATGTTCTGACACACCCCCATAGGCAAAGTGGGGGAGAACAAGGGGTCACAAGACCAGTCAAGCAAAGCAGAGCAAGCTCAGGGTGGATCACAAAGTCACCACACAGTCCGAGCACAACGACAAGGCCAAAAGGCCAGTTCACATGCAGGAGTACACATATATATATAGAGCTAGACAAGCAAGAGCAGGTATATATATGTAACAGTACAAGCAAGGTCAAGAAGAGAGCAAGTGAGGCAAGACAGGTACAAGACCCAGCTGGGTGCAGAAGCGCTGATGGTCACAAGGCGCAAGTGCCTTGGTGAACACATCAGCAGTGTTGGCCTCAGAGGCCACGTAAGCAAGTCGCAACTGACCACGCTGCTGCAGCTCACGAGCAAGAAAGTAACGGAGAGCAATGTGCTTCGTTCTGTGCTCCAAGCGCTGCTCTCGACACAAGGCCAGCATGGCTTTGTTGTCTACGTACAGCACTGGAGGAGAACGAGGCGGCTCTCCAAGGTCAGTCAGCAGGTAGGTGAGCCAGCGAAGCTCCTGTGCAGCCATGGCCCCGGCGTAGATCTCAGCCTCACAACTGGAGCTGAGAACAGAGGACGAGCGAGTAGCCCGCCACGAGACAGAGCCGGAACCAAGACTGAAGGTGTAACCCTGCGACGACCGCTGTGTAGCCTGGTCGTCTGCCCAAGAAGCGTCCGCGTGCCCAGTGAGGACCACTGGACTCCGCCCTCCAAGCACTAGCCCCATGCCCGACGTACTGCACAAGTAGCGCAACACCCTCTTAGCTGCAGCCATGTGCTCGGGTCGGTGTCTCCCAGGAGCAACATAGCGTGCGAGAATGCTAAGAGGGTATGCAAGGTCAGGTCGTGTACAGGTCATCAGGTACATGAGGCAGCCAACAAGCTCTGGGTACGGGCCACTCGACTCTACGGACTCATCCGAAGGCAGAGCTGAGAGCGAGTGGCGAGTAGACAGAGGAGTGGCCTGAGGCGAGGAGTACGTGAAGCCGAAGCGCTGAAGGACCTGCTGCACCATGTGTGACTGAGTCAAGGTAATGGTGCGGCGTGCTCTGTCCCGAGTGATCTGCAAGCCAAGGTAGCTGCGCAGTTCACCCAGGTCTGTGCACGTGTGTCTCTTCTGCAGCTCGGACTTCACGTAGGCTAGTCCAGCAGTGTCAGCTGTGGCAAAGACCAAGTCGTCGACGTACACGAGGACGTAGAACGGCGGCAAAGAAGTGTCGGTGCGCAGAAACAACGACGGGTCAGCAGTAGAGGGAGCAAACCCAAGAGCCGCAAGCGTAGTCCTCAGTGTGTCGTGCCACTCACGCGGTGCCTGGCGGAGACCGTAGACTGGCCGTCGGAGGCTCCACTGGGTGCCAGGAGGAAAAGTCCCAGTGAAGCCAGGTGGACGGCGCAGCCAGATCTCCTCGTGCAGGCTACCCTGCAAGAAAGCAGTACTGAAGTCAAGAGAGTGGAGCTCATAGTCGCGCTGAGCGGCTATGTGTAGCAGCACCCGAAGAGTGGTCATCTTCGGGGTGGGAGAGAAGGTCTGAAAGTAGTCAACTCCCTGCCGCTGACTGAAGCCACGAGCGACGTACCGCGCCTTGAAGACAGGTGGAGAGCCCGGCGGCCGCTTCACCCTGAAGATCCACATGCCACTGACGATGTTCGCCCCAGGAGGGGGAACCACGTCAACGTAGGTGCCTGTGGACTTCCAGGACGCCATCTCTGCATCCATAGCTGCCTGCCACTGAGAGGAGTAGGGACCCTCTACGGCCTCCGCATAAGAGCGCGGAGTCGGGATGTCTAGTGCATCCGGGTCTCCCTCAGGGGCAAGTAGTACGGACGCGAGATGAGGTGAAGCAGCAGCCAGACACCGGAACTCCTCCTGCCTGTCCTCAAGGACGTCCGTGCCAAGAGCACACTCACCCCCGACGGACGGAGGACAGACAGACGCAGACTCAGCAACAAGACCGGCAGCGTAGTCTAGACGACAGCGAGCAGCAAAGTCGACGAGCTCAGCAACAAGCGCAGACGCAGCAGTGGACTCAAAAGAGGGGTCAGTGACGACAGTAGCAAGGAGACGTGTGACAGCAGGACTGGCAGCACGAAGAGAGTCCGACTCCGGGTCAGGAAGAGCAGGAAGAGAGGACTCAGGAGGAGACGGCAAAGGGGCACGCAGAGGAGCAGTGGACGGACGCAGAGACATCCGGTGCGTGCCAGGGACAGGAGGAGGACGCTGACGCGAACCACGAGCACTAGTGCGAGCAGCACGGACAGGCGACGCAGGGCGAGACGCAGGCTCACGACGCTCAGCAAGACCTCCAGTAGGACCAGTGTAGGGAGAAGGAGCGGGCAGTGGGGAGGCCGGCCGTAACTGTAACTGTGACAGGACAGGCTGTGGACACTCTAAGGGAGGAGGAGGACCAGTAGAAGGCGGGAGACCAAGAACCTGCTGAAGGAGCGGAACGAAGTACGGTCTAGGCCGCGCGGCGACTCCAGACACAGCAGGGACAGCACCAGTACCCCCAGCGGCAGCACCAGCGCCAGCAGCACCTCCAGCTCCAGGACCTCCAGCAGCACCAGTAGCACCCCCAGCAGGACCGCCTCCAGGACCGAAAGCAGTAGCCTCAGCGTCAACGCCCTCAGCAGCTCCAGCTCCAGTACCTCCGGGACTCGCGGCACCAGCACCCTCAGTAGCCGAAGAACCTCCAGCTCCAGCAGCACGCCTCCAGCGCCGGGCAAACCACTCGCGCAGCTCCTGTGGAGAGAGGGGCTCCCGCCGAGGCGAAGCACCCGGAGAACCGCCAGGTCCCGCACCGCCAGACGCCACAAGGGGAGGTCCAGTGGCCGCAGGCTCCGCAGCACCAGGCTCAGCACCTCCAGACGCAGCACCCCCTGGCTCAGCACCCCCAGTAGCAGCACCCCACGGCTCAGCACCCCCAGACTCCGCACCCCCAGGCTCAGTACCCCCCGTCGCAGCACCCCCAGGCTCAGCACTCCCAGACTCCGCACCCCAAGGCTCAGCACCCCCAGTCGCAGTACCCCCAGGCTCAGCACCCCCAGACTCAGCACCCCCAGGCTCAGCACCCGCAGCAGGACCAGAGTCACCAGCAACCTCGACCGGCTCGACTGCGTCTACCTGGGACACACCTGAAGGGGCAGGACCCTGAGGGGGTAGGGGGTCTACCGGGGGGGGACCTGGCACAAGGAAGTGCGGTGGCGGGGGGAGGGAAGGAGTGCGGTAGGGGAAGAGGCGGTAGAAGGGGACTGACTCGTCGAACGTGACGTCCTGGGAGGACAGAACACGACGAGAGGAGGGGTGGTAGAACTGCCACCCTGGAGCGTCAGGGGGGAAGCCGAGGAAGACACAGGGAGCAGCACGAGGGGACAGCTTGTCCGCAGACAAGTCGCGGACAAACGCCCGAGATCCCCAGACACGGAACGCAGACGCATCGCCGACCTTCCCCGTCCACAGCAGAGCTGGGGAGGTCTCCGGCCGGGAGACCCTGGGGTGAAGGTTGATCTGATGCGCCGCGTACCGAACCGCAAACGGCCACAGAAAATGGGGGGCAGCCGCATGCATCATGGACGTACGAGCGACGTCCATGACCATGCCAATGCGGCGCTCAGCAATCCCATTTTGCTGTGGAGAGTCCGGAAGCGTAAAGGTCTGGCGGATGCCTCGTGCACGACAGTAGGCTCGCAGAAGGCCAGAGGAGAACTCTCCACCTCGGTCAGAGTGCAGACGCAGAACAGGAAAGTCCGAGCCGAAGCTCCTCCTGAGCTGGAGACGAGCTGCGCGGATCCAGTCGATCAACACCTCAGTGACCTCACCCTTGCTGCGCAAGGGGAAGACTGTGGTGTAACGCGAGTAGTCGTCAACCACCAGCAGGAAGTAGCGCTCGTGACCCTGCCCACGGACGCGGGCGGGGCCCCACACGTCCATGTGAAGCGTCTGCAGAGGAGCCTCTGTGGGGGGAAACTGGGAGGAGTGGGGGGCAGCCCGGAGCCGCCCCTCGACACAGGGTACACAAGAAGGTCCGGGTCCCGAAGGAAGGGGAGGGAGAGACCGGGGAAGACCAGAGACAAGGACACGGGAAGCCATGCCCCGAAGACGAAGCAAGGAGGGGTGGCCAAGACGGTGGTGCCACAGGAGAGTCTCGTGAGACAGGCGGCGACACGAGCAGGGGGCAGACTCAGGACCAGACCTGGACGCAGCAGCAAACACCTGACCCGACGCAGCTACCTGGCCAGACGCAGGGACAGGAGGAGACGCAGTGGTCAGTGTGTAGAGACTCGACCCTGGCCGACGCGAGAACGTGGCCAGGTGTCGGCCTGTGCGGGCATCCGAGCAGTGGGTCACCCGCTGACTCGCAGGAGTAAACTGGTGAACCCCCGCATCCTGCAGGTCAGCACCACTCACCAAGTTCGTCGAGAACGAGGGGAGGTACAGACCAGACAAGGTGCCCGAGGGGGCAGCCGGACACGGGAGGACAGTGGAGAAGTGAGAGAGGACAGGACCCCCAGAGGGGTCAGCCAGGGAGACTGCAACCGGCCGGCCAAGCGGCGTGAGTGTGGTGCGGTCTCGAAAGAAGGAGCGAGAAGCCCCTGAGTCAAGTGTGAAGGTGAGGGAGGCCGAAGCCGACGCAGTACCTGAGAGCGCAGCCTCACCAGTACCTGAGAGTGCAGACGCACTGGCACCTAGAGCAGCAGCCGCAGAAGTACCTGGCGCAGCAGTACCAATGCCCGGGTCGGGCGGGAAACACTGGTAACAGTCACCCTCCTCACTAATAGTCACAGCATACATGGCAGCAAGGATAGCATCAAAGTCAAGATCAAAGACAGCTACGCCAGCCCTAGACAGCTCTCCCCAACGGGGAATCTCACTGGCCTCGGGGAACTGCTGACGCCAAGCGTCCGTCAGGCGGCCAAAGCAGCGCTGAGTGGGGTGCGCACCCCCACACTGCTCACCCGCTCGGTCACCGGAACGAAGGACGTAGGTGCACGGACCAAAACCCCCACCCCGCTGACGCTGCGTGTACCACTCACGGAGCTGCTGGGGCGGGGGGATGTCCCGCGAACGCTGCTGCTGCTGCTGCTGCTGCTGCTGCTGACGCTGGCCACCACCAGGGCCGCTACGCTGCGGGGCACCACCCCGACCAGCTCCACCCCCTCCGCCACCGCTGCCTCCACCTCCACCACCACCGCTGCCTCCGCTCCCACCGCTGCCGCCACCACCGCCTCCTCCTCCGCTGCTGCCACCGCCACCACCGCCCCCGCCACCACTCCCACCGCCACCCCCACTCCCTCCTCCGCCTCCACCGCCTCCTCCACCGCCCCCGCCAGCTCCACCCGCGCCCTTGCCCCCCTTGCCCCTGCCAGGGCGGCGTCTCCCGCTAGGGGCAGACGCCGCGCAGACCGACTCAAGACCAAGCAGGTCGGCAGCAGCAGCAGAGGCAACAGAGGGCAGCAGGGGGGAAGGAGAACACCCCTCAAAGATGGGGGTGCGAGGGTCACCACGAGAGGCTCCTACAGCGACGATGCTCTTCTCCGCCGCCAGGAGGGACTTCTCGAGGAGGTCGACAGTGAGAGTGGTGGGACAGACCGAGAGGTAGTGGTCCCTGACTACGCGAAGGGAGTCAGGGAGGCGTGTGACTATGTAATAGAGAGTGATGTACATGGGGGGGGGGGGTTCTTGGCGCAGAACTCAGCAGGAAGGGCGGCGCGGTAGCGAGTGTCACTAGTGCGGAGGTGCGTAATGAGGTCAGCGACGGTGGGAAAGGCAGCAAGGTCAGGAAAGAGGTACGGTAGCATGAGGCGGCTCAGGGCAGCAGTGGCAGGGGAAGAGTAGCGCGCAACTACAGCGTCGTACAAGGTCTGAGCACTCTTGTACTGACTAAAGTGCGCGCGCTCAGTGGTAGGCAGGTGGCGACGCACAGCAAGACGTGCAGCAGCATCGCGGGTGGCCCACTGAGAGCGAACAGTGGGGTCAGCATCAGTAGCAGGGGCAGGAGAGGCGCCAGAGGTGAGGTCAAAGAGGGAAAGACCGTCCGCCCTATCGCACTGTAAGAACAGCTGCAGGTCGTCGACCCAGACCTCAAAGTCAATGGCTCGACCCTCAGCGTCAAAAGCGAGGACGCTAGGGGTAGCCATGACGACGACAGACGAGCAGTGCAAGCAGTAGGGGAAGGGCACGCAGTGACAGTGGGGCTGTGCTCACCGGACAGGGCAGGTCGGGCGGCTCGGCTGCTCAGCGGCTCGGCGGCAGGGCGGCGCGGCTGCTGGGCGGCTCGGCTGTTGGGCGGCTCGGCGGCAGTGCGGCTCGGCTCCCGGGCGGCTCGGCGGCAGGGCGGCTCGGCTCCCGGGCGGCTCGGCGGTAGTGCGGCTCGGCTCCCGGGCGGCTCGGCGGCAGGGCGGCTCGGCTCCCGGCGGTGCCGCTGCTAGGCGGCTCCCGTAGGTAGGGCGGCGGTAGGGCCGCAGGTAGGGCGGCGGGCGGGCCGTAGGTAGGGCGGCGGGCGGGCCGCAGGCAGGGCGGCGGTAGGGCCGCAAGTAGGGCGGCGGGCGGGCCTCAGGTAGGGCGGCGGTAGGGCCGCAAGTAGGGCGGCGGGCGGGCCGCAGGTAGGGCGGCGGTAGGGCCGCAAGTAGGGCGGCGGGCGGGCCGCAGGTAGGGCGGCGGGCGGGCCGCAGGTAGGGCGGCGGGCGGGCCGCAGGTAGGGTGGCGGGCGGGCCGCGACGTGAGGGCGGCGGGGCCGCTGTAGTGGGGCGGCGGGGCCGCTTAGCAGAGGGCGGCGGGGCCGCGTGAGCAGGGCGGCGGGGCCGCGTGAGCAGGGCGGCGGGGCCGCGAAGCAGAGGGCGGGCGGGCCGCGACGTGAGGGCGGCGGGGCCGCTGTAGTAGGGCGGCGGGGCCGCTTAGCAGAGGGCGGCGGAGCCGCGTGAGCAGGGCGGCGGGGCCGCGAAGCAGAGGGCGGCTGGGCCGCGCGAGCAGGGCGGCGGGGCCGCGAAGGAAGGGCGGCGGGGCCGCGTTAGTAGGGCGGCGGGGCCGCGTAGGGAGGGCGGCGGGGCCGCGAGGGGCGACACGGAGGGTCGCTAAAAAAAGGAAAACGCGCCTCGGGGCGCGCTTCGGTGGGCCCTAGAAGCAGTCCCTAGGAGGGGACCTGCTCTGATTCCATGTGAAAATGAAGAACAAGGATGGTTGAACTATGAATGAAGTGAGTACATATAGGAAACCCTAATTGGGTTGTACCCCCTATGGGATACCCCACTATAGCCTACACAACAGCATAAGCTATATAATGTTCTGACACTAGCAACACCAGACTCGACAGCTACCTCGACAGGCTCGACAGGGTCTACCTGGGACACACCTAAGGGGGCAGGACCCTGAGGGGGGAGGGGGTCTACCGGAGGAGTACCGGGTGCTAGGAAGAACGGCGGGGGGGGGGGGAGAGGGGCAGTGCGGTAGGGAAAGAGACGGTAGTAAGAGACCGACTCGTCAAACGTGACGTCCTGAGAGGACAGAACACGACGCGAGGTGGGGTGGTAAAACTGCCACCCAGGCGCGTCAGGGGGGAAGCCAAGGAAAACGCAGGGAACAGCACGAGAGGACAGCTTGTCCGCTGTAGTATCGCGGACAAAAGCTCGAGATCCCCAGACACGGTACACAGACACATCACCAACCTTCCCCGTCCACCGCAGAGCAGGTGTGGTCTCCGGCAAGGAGACACGAGGCTGAAGGTTGATCTGATGCGCAGCGTACTGAACCGCGAACGGCCACAGAAAATGGGGAGCAGCCGCATGGATCATGGACGTGCGAGCGACGTCCATGACCATGCCAATGCGGCGCTCAGCAATCCCATTTTGCTGTGGAGAGGCCGGAAGCGTGAACATCTGGCGGATGCCCTCCGCACGACAGAAAGCTGAGAAGAAACGAGGAATGAGAATGACTAAGGGAAGGTTGGGTACAAAATGCAAACCCTAGAAAACTGTACCCCATATGTGCTACCCCACTATAGCCTACAGTAGCTCTGTCATATAAATCTGACACACCCCCATAGGCAAAGTGGGGGAGAACAAGGGGTCACAAGACCGGTCAAGCAAAGCAAAGCAAGCTCAGGGTGGATCACAAAGTCACCACACATTCCGAGCACAGGTTCAAGGCCACAAGGCCAGTTCACATGCAGGATTACATATACATATAAGGCTAGACAAGCAAGAGCAGGTGTATATATATATGCAACAGTACAAACAAGGTCAAGGGGTGAGCAAGTGAGGCAAGGTAGGCACAAGGCCCAGCTGAGTACAGAAACGCTGATGATCACAAGGCGCAAGTGCCTTGGTGAAGATATCAGCAGTGTTGGCCTGAGAGGCCACGTACGCAAGCCGCAGCTGACCACGCTGCTGTAGCTCACGAGCAAGGAAGTAGCGGAGAGCAATGTGCTTCGTTCTGTGCTCCAGTCTCTGCTCTCGACACAAGGCCAGCATGGCCTTGTTGTCTACGTACAGCACTGGAGGAGAACGAGGCGGCTCTCCGAGGTCAGTCAGCAGGTAGGTGAGCCAGCGAAGCTCCTGTGCAGCCATGGCCCCGGCGTAGATCTCAGCCTCACAACTGGAGCCGAGAACAGAAGACGAGCGGGTAGCCCGCCACGAAACAGAGCCGGAACCAAGGCTGAAGGTGTAACCCTGTGACGACCGCTGCGTAGCCTGGTCGTCAGCCCAAGAAGCGTCTGCGTGCCCAGTGAGGACCACTGGACTCTGCCCTCCAAGCACAAGCCCCATGCCCGACGTACTGCACAAGTAACACAACACCCTCTTCGCTGCAGCCATGTGCTCCGGTCTGTGTCTCCCAGGAGCAACATAGCGTGCGAGAATGCTAAGAGGGTATGCGAGGTCAGGTCGTGTGCAGGTCATCAGGTACATGAGGCAGCCAACAAGCTCTGGGTACGGGCCACTCGACTCTACGGACTCATCCGAAGGCAGAGCTGAGAGCGAGTGGCGAGTAGGCAGAGGAGTGGCCTGAGGCGAGGAGTACGTGAAGCCGAAGCGCTGAAGGACCTGCTGCACCATGTGTGACTGAGTCAGGGTAATGGTGCGGCGTGCTCTGTCCCGGGTGATCTGCAAGCCAAGGTAGCTGCGCAGTTCACCCAGGTCTGTGCACGTGTGTCTCTTCTGCAGCTCGGACTTCACGTGGGCGAGTCCAGCAGTGTCAGCTGTGGCAAAGACCAAGTCGTCGACGTACACGAGGATGTAGAACGGCGGCAAAGAAGTGTCGGTGCGCAGAAACAGCGACGGGTCGGCAGTAGAGGGAGCAAACCCAAGAGCCGCAAGTGTAGTCCTCAGTGTGTCGTGCCACTCACGCGGTGCCTGGCGGAGACCGTAGACTGGCCGCCGGAGGCTCCACTGGGTGCCAGGAGGAAAGGACCCAGTGAAGCCAGGTGGGCGACGCAGCCAGATCTCCTCGTGCAGGCTGCCCTGCAAGAAAGCAGTGCTGAAGTCAAGAGAGTGCAGCTCGTAGTCACGGTGAGCAGCTATGTGCAGTAGTACCCGAAGAGTGGTCATCTTCAAGGTGGGAGAGAAGGTCTGAAAGTAGTCAACTCCCTGCCGCTGACTGAAGCCACGAGCCACGTAACGCGCCTTGAAGACAGGCGGAGAACCCGGCGGCCGCTTCACCCTGAAAATCCACATGCCACTGACGATGTTCGCCCCAGGCGGGGGAACCTCGTCGACGTAGGTGCCTGTGGACTTCCAGGAAGCCATCTCTGTGTCCATAGCTGCCTGCCACTGAGAGGAGTAGGGACCCTCTATCGCCTCCGCGTAAGAGCGCGGAGTCGGGATGTCAAGTGCATCCGGGTCTCCCTCAGGGGTAAGCAGTACGGACACGAGATGAGGTGAAGCAGCAGCCAAACACTGGAACTCCTCCTGCCTGTCCTCAAGGACGTCCGTGCCAAGAGCACACTCACCCCCGACGGACGGAGGACAGACAGACTCAGACTCAGCGACAAGACAAGCAGCGTAGTCTAGACGACAGCGAGCAGCAAAGTCGACGAGCTCAGCAACTAGGGCAGACGCAGCAGTGGACGCAAAGGAAGGGTCAGTGACGACAGTAGCAAGGAGACGCGTGACAGTAGGACTGGCAGCACGAAGAGAGTCCGACTCCGGGTCGGGAAGAGCAGGAAGAGAGGACTCAGGAGGAGAAGGCAAAGGGGCACGTAGAGGAGCAGTGGACGGACGCAGAGACATCCGGTGCGTGCCAGGGACAGGAGGAGGACGCTGACGCAAACCACGACCACTAGCGCGAGCAGTACGGACAGGCGACGCAGGACGCGACGCAGGCTCACGACGCTCAGCAAGACCTCCAGTAGGACCAGTGTAGGGAGAAGGAGCGGGCAGTGGGGAGGCCGGCTGTAACTGTAACTGTGACAGGACAGGCTGTGGACACTCTAAGGGAGGAGGAGGACCAGTAGAAGGCGGGAGACCAAGAACCTGCTGAAGGGGCGGAACGAAGTACGGCCGAGGCCGCGCGGCGACTCTAGACACAGCAGGGACAGCACCAGTACCCCCAGCGGCAGCACCAGCGCCAGCAGCACCTCCAGCTCCAGTACCTCCAGCAGCACCAGTAGCACCCCCAGCAGAACCGCCTCCAGGACAAACAGCAGTAGCCTCAGCGTCAACACCCTCCGCAGCTCCAGCTCCAGTCGTACCCGTAGGCCCAGCAGCTCCAGTACTCCCAGTACGAGCACCTCCGGGACCCGCGGCACCAGTACCCTCAGTAGCCGAAGAACCTCTAGCACCAGCAGCACGCCTCCAGCGCCGGGCAAACCACTCGCGCAGCTCCTGTGGAGTGAGTGGCTCCCGCCGAGACGAAGCACCCGGAGAACCTCCAGGCTCAGCACCGCCAGACGCCACACAAGCAGGCCCAGCTCCCTCAGGCTCCGCACCCCCAGGCTCAGCACCTCCAGGCGTAGCACCCCCAGGCTCAGCACCCCAAGGCTCAGCACCCCCAGGCTCAGCACCCCCAGTAGTAGCACCTCCAGGCTCAGTACCCCCAGGCTCAGCACCCCCAGTAGTAGCACCCTCAGGCTCAGCACCCCCAGGCGTAGCACCCACACGCTCAGCACCCCCAGCGTCAGCACCCCCAGGCTCAGCACCCTCAACAGCACCAGAGTTCCGAGCCGAAGCTCTGCCTGAGCTGGAGACGAGCTGCGCGGATCCAGTCGATCAACACCTCAGTGACATCACCCTTGCTGCGCAAGGGGAAGACTGTGGTGTAACGCGAGTAGTCGTCAACCACCAGCAGGAAGTAGCGCTCGTGACCCTGTCCACGGACGCGGGCCGGGCCCCACACGTCCATGTGAAGCGTCTGCAGCGGGGCCTCTGTCGGAGGAAACTGGGAGGAGTGAGGGGCAGCCCGCTGCCGCCCCTCGACACAGGGGACGCAGGTAGGGCCAGGCCCCAGAGGAAGGGGAGGGAGGGACCGGGGAAGACTAGAGACAAGGACACGGGAGGCCATGCCTCGGAGACGAAGCAGGGAGGGGTGACCAAGGCGGTGGTGCCAGAGGAGAGTCTCGTGAGACAGAAGGCGACACGAACAGGGGGCAGACTCAGGACCAGACCTGGACGCTGCAGCAAACACCTGACCCGACGCAGCTACCTGACCAGACGCAGTGACTGGAGGAGACGCAGTGGTCAGGGTGTACAGGCTCGATCCCGGCCGACGGGTAAACGTGGCCAGGTGTCGGCCAGTCCGAGCGTCCGTGCAGTGGGTCACCCGCTGACTCGCAGGAGTGAACTGGTGAACCCCCGCATCCTGTAGGTCAGCACCACTCACCAAGTTCGTAGAGAACGAGGGGAGGTAAAGACCAGACAGGGTGCCAGAGGGGGCTGCCGGACACGGGAGGACAGTGGAGAAGTGAGCAAGGACAGGACCCCCAGAGGGGTCTGCCAGAGAGACCGCAACTGGCCGGCCAAGCGGCGTGAGTGTGGTGCGGTCTCGAAAGAAGGAGCGAGAAGCCCCCGAGTCAAGGGTGAAGGTGTGGGAGGCCGAAGCCGACGCAGAACCTGAGAGAGCAGACTCACCAGCACCTGAGGGAGCAGACGCACCTAGAGCAGCAGCCTCGCTAGCACCTAGAGCAGCAACCTCACCAGTACCTAGAGCAGCAGTCTCAATGCCCGGGTCGGGCGGAAAACACCGGTAACAGTCACCCTCATCACTAATAGTCACAGTATACATAGCAGCAAGAATAGCATCAAAGTCAAGGTCAAAGACAGCGACACCCGCCCTAGACAGCTCACCCCAGCGGGGGATCTCAGTGGCCTCAGGGAACTGGTGACGCCAAGCGTCCGTCAGGCGGCCAAAGAAGCGCTGGGTGGAGTGCGCCCCCCTGCACTGGTCACCCGCGCGGTCGCCGGTGCGGAGGACGTAGGTGCACGGACCAGTACCCCCACCCCGCTGGCGTGCAGCGTACCACTCACGGAGCTGCTGAGGGGGGGGGATGTCACGAGTGCGCTGCTGCTGCTGCTGCTGCTGCTGGCGCTGACCACCACCGGAGCCGACCCTCTGCGCAGCGCCACCCCGACCAGCTCCACCTCCTCCGCCGCCGCCTCCTCCACCGCCGCTACCTCCGCTCCCACCGCCACCGCCGCCGCCGCCTCCGCCTCCACCGCCGCCACCGACACCTCCACCCCCACCACCACCCCCACCGCCACCCCCACCCCCTCCACCGCCTCCACCGCTGCCTCCACCGCCCTCGCTAGCTCCTCCAGTGCCCCTGCCCCCCTTGCCCTTGCCAGGGCGGCGTCTCCCGCTAGGGGTAGACGCCGCACCGACCGACTCAAGCCCAACGAGGTCGGCCGCAGCAGCAGAGGCAACAGAGGGCAAAAGGGGGGAGGGGGAACACCCCTCAAAGATGGGGGTGCGAGGGTCACCACGAGAGGCTCCTACAGCGACTATGCTCTTCTCTGCTGCTAGGAGGGACTTCTCGAGGAGGTCAACGGTGAGAGTGGTGGGGCAAACTGAGAGGAAGTGGTCCCTGACTACGCGAAGGGAGTCAGGGAGCCGGGTGACTATGTAGTAGAGGGTGATGTACATGGGGGGGGTGTTCTTGGCGCAGAACTCAGCAGGAAGCGCAGCGCGGTAGCGAGTGTCACTAGTGCGGAGGTGCGTAATGAGGTCAGCGACTGTGGGAAAGGCAGCAGGGTCAGGGAAGAGGTACGGTAGCATGAGGCGGCTCAGTGCAGCAGTGGCAGGGGAGGAGTAGCGCGCAACTACAGCGTCGTACAAGGTGTGAGCACTCTTGTACTGGCTAAAGTGCGCACGCTCAGAGGTAGGCAGGTGGCGACGCACAGCAAGACGTGCAGCAGCATCGCGCGTGGCCCACTGTGAGCGAACAGTGGTGTCAGCATCAGCAGCGGGGGCAGGGGAGGCACCAGAAGTGAGGTCAAAGAGGGAGAGGCCGTCTGCTCTGTCGCACTGTAAGAAAAGCTGCAGGTCATCTATCCAGACGTCAAAGTCAATGGCCCGACCCTCAGCATCAAAAGCGAGGACACTAGGGGTAGCCATGACAGCAGTAGACTAGCAGCGCAAACAGTAGGGTGAGGGCAGTGCTGTGAAAGAGGCGCTGCTCTTACCGGACAGGGCGGCTCGGGTGGCTCGGTTGCAGGGCGGCTCGGCGGCTCGGCTGCTGGGCGGCTCGGCGGCTCGGCTGCAGGGCGGCTCGGCGGCGCGGCTGCTGGGCGGCTCGGCGGCTCGGCGGCTCGGCTGCTGGGCGGCTCGGCGGCTCGGCTTCTGGGCGGCTCGGCTGCCGGGCGGCTCGGCGGCTGGGCGGATCGGCTGCTTGGCGGCGCGGCGGGGCCGCTGAGAGGGCGGCGTCCGGGGCCGCTGGGAGGAGGCGGCGAGGCCGCTGAGAGGAGGCGGCGGGGCCGCAGGTAGGTGGCGGGGCCGCTAGTAGGTGGCGGGGCCGCCTGTAGGTGGCGGGGCCGCTGGTAGGTGGCGAGGCCGCAGGTAGGTGGCGGGGCCAGCACAGGTAGGTGGCGGGGCCGCGGGTAGGTGGCGGGGCCGCTGGTAGGTGGCGGGGCCGCAGGTCGGTGGCGGGGCCGCTAGGAGGTGGCGGGGCCGCAGGTAGGTGGCGGGGCCGCAGGTAGGTGGCGGGGCCGCTAGTAGGTGGCGGGGCCGCAGGTAGGTGGCGGGGCCGCTAGTAGGTGGCGGGGCCGCAGGTAGGTGGCGGGGCCGCACAGGTAGGTGGTGGGGCCGCACAGGTAGGTGGCGGGGCCGCGGAGGGCGGCGACGAGCCGTAGGGGGCCGTGAGGGGCCGCGCGAGGGGCCGTAAGGGACGGCGCGAGGGGCCGTAAGGGGCGGCACGAGGGGCCGTAAGGGCGGCGCGACGGGCGCGACGGGCCGTAAGGGCGGCACGAAGGGCCGTAAGAGGCGGCGCGACGAGCCGTAAGGGGGCCGCTAAGGGCGACGCGACGGGGCCGTGAGGGGCCTAGCGAGGGCGCGACGGTAGGGGGGAGCACCCAGGGCGCGACTCGGGCCTGAGCGAAGCGCGCTCCGGGCAGGAAAAAAAAAAAAATTTCGTGGTGGTGGGCCCTAGGAATCGTTCCCACTAGGGAACCTGCTCGATACCATGAGAAGAAACGAGGAATGAGAATGACTAAGGGAAGGTTGGGTACAAAATGCAAACCCTAGAAAACTGTACCCCATATGTGCTACCCCACTATAGCCTACAGTAGCTCTGTCATATAAATCTGACAAAAGCCCACAGGAGGTCGGAGGAAAACTCACCACCTCTGTCCGAGTGCAGACGCAGAACAGGAAAGTTCGAGCCAAAACTCTCTCTGAGCTGGAGACGAGCAGCGCGGATCCAGTCGATCAGTACCTCAGTGACCCCACCCTTGCGACGCAAGGGGAAGACTGTGGTGTAGCGCGAGTAGTCGTCAACTACCAGACGACGATGATAGCGACGAGTCGCCTCCGGGACCCGCGAGAGGAAACTGCAGGGACCCCGCGCTGCCATCTCCGCCTGAGCCGGAGTGCGATGTCGTCGACGTGCAGGAGGTCGCCCCGCATCATCGCCATGACACCACCGTCTCTGGACTGCAGCTGCTGGGGCTTTACGTCGCCACCTCAACGGCTCCACGCTCATCGAGCCGAAAAATTCTCCACAGGCGCTGACGGTACCACACAGAGCCGTGGATGCTGAAATCAAGGTGTTGGAAGCCCGAGACACATGGGTGATCGTCGACCGAGCAGCGATCAAGAGAAGGCGGGTACTCTCGAGCAAGTGGGTCTTCGGCGTGGAGACCGTAGCGGACGGCACTATCGAGCGCTTCAAGGCGCGCTGGGTTGTGCGCGGCTACGACCAGCGTCACGGCATAGATTTCGACCAGACCTTCGCTCCGGTCAGTCACCACACCTCCATGCGGATTCTGCTTGCCATCGCTTCAGCAAGGCATATGCCACTCCGCCAGATCGAAGAACGCATTCCTATATGCGTTTGTGTATGCGGTCATTTTTGTGGCCCAGAATATATCGCCTGCGCTTTTATAGCGATTACATCGTGCTCACCGTGTACGTGGACGCTCTACACAGGATCGAGCAGCACATTGCTCGACCAGATCGAGCAGCACATTGCTCGAACTTGGTGGCGGGTCGTGCGCTCCAGGACGGGGGTGTCCACCAGTTCACCCCTGCCTACGAGCGCGTGACACACTGCACGTGTGCTCGGACGGGTCGCCACCTGGCTACCTTCACTCGGCAGCCGGGGTCGGACCTGTACACACTGACCACTGAGTCCCCTCAGGTATCTGCGTCTGCGTCTGCGTCAGGTCAGCTGTCGGCCCCCTGCTCGTGTCGCTCCCTGTCGCACGAGACCGTCCTCTGGCACCACCGTCTTGGTCACCCGTCAGTGCAGCGCCTTCGTGGCATGCACTCCCAATACCTTGTCTCTGGTCTTCCCAGGGTTCTCCCTCCCCTCCCACCCTCACCTGCTCCTCCCTGTCTTCCCTGTGTCGAGGGGCGGCAGCACGCCGCTCCTCACTCCTCCTCGTTTCCCCCGACGACTGCTCCCCTGCAGACCCTCCACATGGACGTGTGGGGCCCAGCCCGCGTCCGTGGACAGGGTCACTAGAGGTACTTCTTGATAGTTGTTGACGACTACTCGCGCTACACCACGGTCTTCCCCTTGCTCACCAAGGGTGAAGTCCCTGATGTTTTGATCCCTTGGATCCGCGCTGCCCGTCTCCAGCTCAGCGAGAGGTTCCACTCGGACTTTCCTGTTCTGCGTCTGCACTCTGACAGAGGTGGGGAGTTTTCCTCCGACCTCTTGAGGGACTTTTGTCGTGGGGAGGGCATTGAGCAGTCGTTCACGCTTCCGGCCTCTCCACAGCAGAATGGGGTTGCTGAGCGCCGCATTGGCTTGGTCATGGAGGTCGCTCGTACCTCCTTGATCCATGCGGCTGCCCCCCACTTTCTGTGGCCGTTTGCGGTCCGATACGCTGCGCATCAGCTCAACCTCTGGCCCCGTGTCTCCGTTCCGGAGACTTCGCCAACACTGCGCTGGATGGGAGAGGTTGGCGATGCGTCGGTGTTCCGGGTCTGGGGATCTCGTGCTTTCGTCCGCGATACGTCCGCGGACAAGCTCTCCTCCCGCGCTGTTCCTTGTGTCTTCCTTGGCTTTGTCCCGGACGCGTCTGGTTGGCAGTTTTACCACGCCACCTCGCGCCGTGTCCTGCCCTCTCAGGACGTCACTTTCGACGAGTCGGTCCCCTACTACCGCCTCTTCCCCTACCGCACTGCCCCGCTCCCCCCCCCCCGCCTCTCTTCCTCGCACCAGGTGCTGCTGTGGTAGACCCCCTCCCCCCTCAGGGTGCCGCTCCCTCAGGTGTGTCCCAGGTAGACCCAGTTGAGCCTGTCGAGGTAGCTGTCGACTCTCGTCCTGCTAGGGGTGCTGAGCCTGAGCGTGCGGAGCCTGGGGGAGCGGAGCCTGGGGGTGCGGAGCCTGGGGGTGCGGAGCCTGAGGGTGCGGAGCCTGGGGGTGCTGAGCCTGAGCGTGAGGAGTCTGGGGGTGCTGAGCCTGAGGGTGTTGAGTCTGGGGGTGCTGAGCCTGAGAATGCTATGTCTGAGGGTACTGAGCCTGGGGGTGCTGCGACTGACCGTGCTGCGCCTGGAGGCGCTCCCTCTTCACAGCAGCTGCGGGAGTGGTACTCGCGGTACTGCAGCCTCAGGAGGGGCGCTTCTGGGGCTAGGGGTGCTGCTGGAGCTGGTGCTCGTGGTTCCCCGCCTAGGCGGGAGCCGCCCTCTCCCCAGCGGCTCCGAGAGTGGTACGCTCGGCACTGCAGTCTTCGGAGTGGCGCTACTGGTCCTTTGGACCCTGGAGCTGGAGCTACTGCTGGTGCCGCGGACCCTGGAGCTGGAGCTGCTGCTGGTGCTGGTGCTGCTGGTGGTGCTGCTGGAGGTGCTGCTGGTGCTGGAGCTGCTGGAGGCGCTGCTGGTGCTGGAGGTGCTGCTGGTGCTACTGGAGGTGCTACTGGTGCTGGAGCTGCTGGAGGTGCTGCTGGTGCAGGTGCTGCTGGAGGTGCTGCTGGTGCTGGAGCTGCTGGAGGTACTGCTGGTGCTGGAGCTGCTGGAGCCGCTGGTTCTGGAGGTGCTCGTACTGGAGGTACTGGAGCTGCTGGGACTGGAGCTGCTGCGAGGGTTGGAGCTGGAGGTACTGGAGCTGCTGGGGTTACTGGTGGTGCTGCGGGAGTTGTAGCTGGAGACCCTGGGGCTGAGGGTGCTGGTGCTGTCTCTGCTGGTTCAGGAGGTGCTGAGCGGCCGCGGCCGTACTACGTTCCGCTCCTTCAGCAGGTTCTTGGCCTCCCGCCCTCCACTGGTCCTTCTCCTCCCCTACCGAGTCCACCACCTGTCCAGTCGCAGTCACTGTTACCGCTTGCCTCTCCGCTGCCTGGTCCTTCTCCTTACGCTGGGCCGACTAGAGGTCTTACGGAGCGTCGTGAGCCTGAGTCTCGTCCTGCGTCGCCTGAGTCTCGTCCTGAGTCGCTTGAGTCTCGTCCAGAGTCGTCTGTCCGCGCTGTCCGCGCTGGTCGTCGTGCTCCGCGTCAGCGTCCTCCTCCTGTACTTGGCACTCACTATATGACTCTCCGTCCTTCCACTGCTCCACAGCGTGTCCCTCTGCCGTCTCCTCCTACGTCCTCTCTTCCTGACGGTCCGGACCCGGAGTCTGACTCTCTTCGTGCTGCCAGTCCTACTGTCACGCGTTTCCTCGCCACTGTTATCACTGACCCTACCTTTGAGTCCTCTGCTGCGTCTGCTCTAGTCGCTGAGTTGGTTGACTTTGCTGCCGCCTGTCGTCTAGACTACGCCGCTAGCCTTGTTGCTGAGTCTGAGTCTGTCTGTCCTCCGTCCGTCGGGGGTGAGTGTGCTCTTGGCACGGACGTCCTTGAGGACAGACAGGAGGAGTTTGAGTGCCTTGCCGCTGCTTTACCTCATCTCGTGTCCATGCTGCTTGCCCCTGAGGGAGACCCGGATGCACCAGACATCCCGACCCCGCGCTCTTACGCAGAGGCGATAGAGGGTCCCTACTCCTCTCAGTGGCAGACAGCCATGGACGCAGAGATGGCATCCTGGAAGTCCACAGGCACCTACGTCGACGAGGTTCCCCCACCTGGGGCGAACATCGTCAGTGGCATGTGGATTTTCAGGGTGAAGCGGCCGCCGGGTTCTCCGCCTGTCTTCAAGGCGCGTTACGTTGCACGAGGCTTCAGTCAGCGAGAGGGTGTTGACTTCTTCCAGACCTTCTCCCCGACCCCGAAGATGACCACTCTTCGGGTTCTGCTGCACGTCGCCGCTCAGCGTGACTACGAGCTCCACTCTCTTGACTTCAGCACTACTTTCCTACAGGGCAGCCTGCACGAGGAGATATGGCTGCGCCGCCCACCTGGCTTCACTGGGTCGTTCCCTGCTGGTACCCAGTGGAGCCTCCGGCGGCCAGTCTACAGTCTCCGCCAGGCACCCCGTGAGTGGCACCCTGTACAACTTGGAGACCTCACGAGATGTCACAGGCGGATTTCGTGGGGACCGAGCCTTCGCTTCGGCAGAAGATGAAGCTGACCTGGATGAGCAAAACGTGGAAGGAGCCTCGGAGGAAGCCGGACCTCTCCCCTACTGCTCGGTTGATGTCCCGATGGACGACGAAAATCCACGCGACAGCATCAACGCCGAAGTGTACTATCACTTCGCCGACAACGGTTATGTTACACCTGCACAAGTCAACACCGACGAAGCAGAGCGCGTAGGACCAAATTTCAACCCAACACCAGAAGCGGGAGATGAAGCAGTTTATCCCGAGGACACAACACTCCCCCGCTACACACAGAGTGGACTCCAAATACTTGGCCTCGTCACCGCGGTTCACGGCGCAACCATTCCTTAGGAGCCTGCTACAGTTCAGCAGGCTCTGGGGGGGGAGCATAAGGAAAAATGGCGCGAAGCCATGGACAAGGAGCTGAAATCATAGGAGGAACGCAACACCTGGAATATTGTTCCCATCGGAGTGGCACGAAACAAGACTATACTCACTGGGAAGTGGGTCTTCCGTGTGAAGACAAAGGCGGACGGCACCATCAACAAGTTCAAAGCACGCTGGGTCGTACGCGGCTTCGACCGAGAACATGGGCACGACTTCACTGAGACGTTCGCTCCAGTCAGCCGACACACGTCATTACAAATTCTTCTCGCGATCGCCGCCATGAAGAAGAAGAAGCTGCGGCAAATTGACGTCGCCAACGCATTTCTCTACGCACCTGTCGACGCAGAAATCTTCGTCGAGCTACCGCACGGCTCCAACGGAGAGCCTAATCAAGGCTGTCAGCTGTTGAAGTCGCTCTATGGCATCAAACAAGCTCCGAGGTTGTGGCAACAGTACCTGCACGCAAGACTCATTCGCATCGGATTCCGCCAGCTACCTCACGACCAAGGCATGTACCGGCTCACCAAGGGCACCGACTACATCCTGCTAATCGTCTACGTAGACGATTTGCTCTACATCGGCTCAACCGACGGGTTCACCACCTGGTTCGAAGGGGAGCTACCGCAAGATCTCACGCTCAGAGTCTCATCCACCGTCACGCAATACCTCGGCCTCAACATTCAAGAAGAAGAATACGCAATCTACCTCAGCGCCGCGAAATACGCCGACACCATCGCTAAACGCTTCGCACTCACGCCGACCACTATCTCCACGCCATATCGCTACGCGGCAGGAAACAACAAGGAAGGATCCACTCTGCTAAAACCCGCCGGTATACGCGACTACCAGAGAAAGCTGGGCTGCCTTCTCTTCGCAGCCGTCACCTGCCGTCCGGACCTATCATACTCTGCGAGTCAACTCGCCACCTACCTCAAAAGACCCGAAGCAGAGCACATGGCGGAGCTCGACCGCGCTCTTCACTACCTCGTCAGCACTCCGACGATCGGCCTGACCTATCACAAGAACGGGACTACAGCACCTAAACTAATCGGCTACGTTGACGCCGATCACGCCGGCGACTCCGACAACACACGCTCGCGCACCGGCTACATCTATCGCTTCGAGCCTATCGGGCCTATCTCCTGGCAGTCGAGCAAGCAAGAATTAATCGCCCTCTCTTCAGCTGAAGCAGAATATATCGCACTCTGCTCAGCCACCAAGGAAGGACTGTACCTTCGCGAACTCTTGGAAGAAGCCAAGCTAGCCCAGTTACCAAACTTCACCCTGTTCTGCGACAACCAGTCGGCCATTCGCATAGCCAACAAAAACGGCTTCGCGAACAGGACGAAACACATCGCCTTGCGATACTTCTTCGTGAAGGACGAGATCGAGAAGGGGAGACTCGAACTGTCATACTGTCCCACGACTGAGATGGCAGCTGACTACTTGACCAAGAAGCTCGGAAAGCAGAAGTTCGAGTACTGCATGCTGCTGACTGGACAGAGCCACGTCACCAGCAGCGACACTCCAGAAGCGAAGGGGAGTGTTGGAAACAATTAATTGTAAGCGCCTCTGTCGTGTCGAAACACCAAGTCAGAAGCGAAGCAAAGCATATCAAAGCACTGGCGAGTCAACCCTCGGAGGTTGAGCAGTTGCTGGAGGTTACGCGAAAGTCAAAGGTCAGCGACCTTTGACCTGACAAGTACAGCGCGACAGCAAGGACACACAACTGACTCGTCACAGAGCAGTTGCCCGAGTCGTCACTGTATCGAACCGCAACAGCAACAGTAAAGTAGTTGCAACCGTATCACTTCGTATTCCTTGTACTCTTATATAATCTTGTATCTCTTTGCTTTAGTCAATCTACTTTGCCCTCACATACTAGCGCAAGGTGGTTCACAGACTTATCGTTAAACGCTTCCGCTATTACATCAATCCTACTCAGAGTTTAGTCCTGCAAAGATCCTAAGGGCTTTTTCTCAGCCCAACAAGGAGCACATCAGTCCTGAGCCATCCCTTCAGGAGCACATCAGTCCTGAGCCATCCCTTCAGGAGCACATCAGTCCTGAGCCATCCCTTCAGGAGCACATCAGTCCTGAGCCATCCCTTCAGGAGCACATCAGTCCTGAGCCATCCCTTCAGGAGCACATCAGTCCTGAGCCATCCCTTCAGGAGCACATCAGTCCTGAGCCATCCCTTCAGGAGCACATCAGTCCTGAGCCATCCCTTCAGGAGCACATCAGTCCTGAGCCATCCCTTCAGGAGCACATCAGTCCTGAGCCATCCCTTCAGGAGCACATCAGTTCTGAGCCATCCCTTCAGGAGCACATCAGTCCTGAGCCATCCCTTCAGGAGCACATCAGCAGAGCAGCAGTTTTTTTGGCCTTCCACCCTCCATCCACCAAGGTCAGCAAACCCACACTCCCACAAACACCCTGCTGTGAAGCAGGCTGCAAAAAAGGGTAGTGTCCCACCATGGTCCCCACCCCGCATCCCCAAACCGCCCCACAACCCCCCACTCGCTCTTCACTGCTGTGCTTCTGTGTCATCCGCCGCCTTTACCCATCCCACCATTCCCTTCATTCTCCGTCTGCATTTTTTTGTTGTTGTTTTTTATTCGTTTTGTTTTTCCTCTTTTTTTTACCATTCATTTTGTTCTCACTGCAGCAGTCAAGGCCGCCATGGGCGCCTTGAGGTAGCGAGCACGACCTTGGGTGTTGTGCTAGGGCGCTTGCGTGCAGCTTCAAGTTGCACTCCCCGCACCTCCCTGTGCAGTGCAGCACAGCTAGGCCTGGGAATCAGAGTCGCTCCCTCCACGCGCCTCACATTCACTCCCTTGCTGCTCGGTTTCGGGATGCGCGTCGGCGGTACAATATGTGCTGCCCTGCTGCGACCTGCTGACGCCGTTGACGCTCGGGAATGCGCTGCACAATCCGCCGACGCTGCACATTCCGACGCTGCACAATGCGCCGACGCTGCAGAATGCGCCGAAGCCGCAGAATGCGCCGAAGCTGAAGAGTCCGCCGATACAGCAGATTTCGCCGATACAGCAGATTCCGCCGATACAGCAGATTCCGCCAATGCTCCAGATTCCGCCGATACAGCAGATTCCGCCGATGCTGCAGATTTCGCCGATGCTGCAGGTTGCGATGCGGGAGAGTCTAAAGCTGCAGACTCCGACTCTGCAGATTCTGATGCTGCACGTTGCGATGCTGCGGAATCCGACGTTGCAGCAGTTTTTGATTCGGCACAATCGGCCGCTTTAAGCGTCACTTGATCTAACCTTGAAGCCGGATCTTGCGTCGGCGCTTGATGCGACGTCACATGTGGAAGCATTGGAAGCATTGGCGGCGCTGCTGTGTCGTCGCGAGAGCAGGCATCGTTGCAGCCGGCGCCGGCGTCATCGCTAGTATCATTGTTGGTGTTGCAGCGGGCCGTGACGGCGGAAGAACGGCACATGTCGTTCGATCCGCCGCTGGACGACTCGCTCAGCGGCTGAACGCGGCGTGATGCCGTCGAGTCCTCCCTGCCGAGACTCTTCCAGAAGCTCAGCGCTGCAACATACGACGGAGAGCGGGAAACTGAGGCCATGCTGACGTTGAATGAAAACGGCAACGGAAGGCTGAGAGCTAGTGACTAGAGAAAGCGAAGCTGGAGAGCGATGAGAGGAATGAGCGTACGCGAGTGATTTGTAGTGCGCAGGTGTGAGGGTGGTGAGTGGAGTGGAGGAGAGGTGGAGAGGGAAGGCCTTGGGGTTGTCGGGGAGGGAGGCGAGCAGACAGGAGGGCAGCACGCAGGCTCCGTGCGCTGCGGAGAGATGAAGGTGCGGGAAAAGTGGCCTGGAATGTTCCTTCGATTCATTCTGGTACATTCCGCTTTGCGCGCTCGTCTGTGCGTTTCGCGTCGGTCGGGTAGCACCCGATCTCCTCGAGAAAGCTGGTTGGGACTGACTTGTCGGCCCCAAACCACTCTCGAGCCGCTCCTCTAACCTTGGCCACTTCCGAGCCAGTTGTTGCCCTTGGTTTTCGCCTAGCTCGTTCGCGTTGTCTTGCCCTGTCGATCGGTTTACATACCTCCAAATCTCGCTGCACCGTAATTATGAAATGGTGACGGACGTTTTGCATATAACTAATTACTAAAAGGATACTACTTGAATTTAGTACATTATTGAGTACATGTTCCACGTATACAATTGTTCTGGATTTCCTCCTATACACGTCCATCCATATATTTTGCGCATGCTCCTATGATCGTACTAATGCACCTATATTCGGTTTCCAATTTATAAGCACGCCCGTCTATTTCTTCAGCCCCCTACCGTATTACCCCGGATAGGCGCATATGCGCTTATAATAAAATCGTTTTTTTTAGGGGTGGCGCTTGTAATTGAATAACGGCCATTGTTGGGCTGAGAAAAGCCCTTAGGATCTTTGCAGGACTAAAGTCTGAGTAGGAACAATGTAATAGCGGAAGCGTTTTAGTGATAAGTCTGTGAACCACCTTGCGCTGGTATGTGAGGGCAAAGTAGATTAATTAGAACAAAGAGATACAAGCTTTTATAAGAGTACAAGGAATACGAAGAGATACAGTTAATAACCGTTTTACTATTGCTGTTGCGGTTCGATACAGTGACGACTCGGGCAACTGCTCAATAACGAGTCAGCTGTTTGTCCTTGCTGTCGTGCTGTACTTGTCAGGTCAAAGGTCGCTGACTTTTGACTTTCGCGTAACCTCCAGCAGTTGCTCAACCTCCGAGGGTTGACTCGCTGATGCTTCGCTGTGTTTCGCTTCGTTTATGACTTAGTGTTTCGACGCGACAGAGGCGCTTAAATCACTTGTTTCCAACACTCCCCTTCGCCTCTGGAGTGTCGCTGCTGGTGACGTGGCTCTGTCCAGTCCGCAGCATACAGTACTCGAACTGTTAGAATGTAGAACTGAACGAGAATGAATGAACTAGGCAGCAGGGTGATACAAGTAGGAAACCCTAGCAATGTGTTGTACTCTCTAAGGCTATACCCACTATAGCCTACACAATATAAACATGTACAATGTTTGACACACCCCCATAGGCGAAGTGGGAGACAACCAGATGGTCACAAGACCAGTCAAAGCAAAGCAAAGCAAGCTCAGGGTGGATCTCAAGGAAACCACACAAATTCCGAGCACAAGCAAGCGGTCACAAGACCAGTTCACATGCAGTTTGATAATATAACAAGAGGTACAGTGATCACAACCTAGCAAGTGTAAGCATGCAGGTATATATATATAGAGATCATAGTACAAGCAGAGTCAAGAAGTAAGCAAGTGAGGCATAGTAGGCAAAAGGCCTAGAACAGTACAGAAACGCTGATGATCACAAGGCTGAAGCGCCTTGGTGAACACATCAGCAGTGTTGGCCCGAGTGGCCACGTAAGCAAGACGAAGCTGACCACGCTACTGCAACTCTCGAGCAAGGAAGTAGCGCAGAGCGATGTGCTTCGTTCTGTGCTCCAGTCTGTGCTCCTGACACAAGGCAATGGCGGCCTTGTTGTCGACGTACAGCACTGGAGGAGAACGAGGCCGCTCTCCCAGGTCGGTCAGCAGGTAGGTGAGCCAGCGTAACTCCTGTGCAGACATGGCTGTGGCGTAGATCTCAGCCTCACAACTGGAGCTGAGAACTGAAGACGAGCGTGTAGAACGCCAAGAAACTGAACCAGAGCCAAGGCTGAAGGTGTAACCCTGAGACGACCGCTGCGTAGCCTGGTCGTCAACCCAAGAAGCGTCTGAGTGCCCAGTGAGGACAACGTCGCTCCGTCCTCCAAGCACAAGCCCCATGCCCGACGTACTACACAAGTAGCGCAACACCCTCTTAGCGGCATCCATGTGCTCCTTCCGGTGACGGCCAGGAGCGACATAGCGTGCTAGGATGCTAAGAGGGTATGCAAGGTCAGGTCGAGTGCAGGTCATCAGGTACATGAGGCAGCCCACAAGCTCTGGATACGGGCCACTCGGCTTTATGGACTCATCCGAAGGCAGAGCTGAGAGCGAGTGACCGGTAGGCAGAGGAGTGGACTGAGGCGAGGAGTACGTGAAGCAGAAGCGCTGAAGGACCTGCTGCACCATGTGTGACTGAGTCAAGGTGATGGTGCGCTGTGCTCTGTCCCGGGTGATCCGCAAGCCAAGATAGCTTGTCAGCTCACCCAGGTATGTGCACGTGTGTCTCTTCTGCAGCTCCGACTTCACGTGGGCAAGTTCCTCAGTGTCAGAAGTCGCAAAGACCAAGTCGTCTACGTACACGAGAACGTAGAACGGCGGCAGAGTGGTGTCGGTGCGTAGAAACAGCGACGGGTCAGCAGTAGAAGGAGCAAACCCAAGAGCAGCAAGAGTAGTCCTCAGTGTGTCGTGCCACTCACGGGGTGCCTGGCGGAGACCGTAGACTGGCCGCCGGAGGCTCCACTGGGTACCAGCAGGGAACGACCCAGTGAAGCCAGGTGGGCGGCGCAGCCAGATCTCCTCGTGCAGGCTGCCCTGTAGGAAAGCAGTTATGAAGTCAAGAGAGTGGAGCTCGTAGTCACGCTGAGCGGCGACGTGCAGCAGAACCCGAAGAGTGGTCATCTTCGGGGTGGAGGAGAAGGTCTGGATGAAGTCAACTCCCTCTCGCTGACTGAAGCCTCGTGCAACGTAACGCGCCTTGAAGACAGGCGGAGAACCCGGCGGCCGCTTCACCCTGAAAATCCACATGCCACTGACGATGTTCGCCCCAGGTGGGGGAACCTTGTCGACGTAGGTGCCTGTGGACTTCTAGGAAGCCATCTCTGCGTCCATGGCTGTCTGCCACTGAGAGGAGTAGGGACCCTCTATCGCCTCTGCGTAAGAGCGCGGGGTCGGGATGTCTGGTGCATCCGGGTCTCCCTCAGGGGCAAGCAGCATGGACACGAGATGAGGTAAAGCAGTGGCAAAGCACTCAAACTCCTCCTGTCTGTCCTCACCCCCGACGGACGGAGGACAGACAGACTCAGACTCAGCAACAAGGCTAGCGGCGTAGTCTAGACGACAGGCGGCAGCAAAGTCAACCAACTCAGCGACTAGAGCAGACGCAGCAGAGGACTCAAAGGTAGGGTCAGTGACAACAGTGGCGAGGAAAGGCGTGACAGTAGGACTGGCAGCACGAAGAGAGTCAGACTCCGGGTCCGGACCGTCAGGAAGAGAGGACACATGAGGAGACGGCAGAGGGACACGCTGTGGAGCAGTGGAAGGACGCAGAGTCATATAGTGAGTGCCAAGTAAAGGAGGAGGACGCTGACACGGAGCACGACGACCAGCGCGGACAGCGCGGACAGACGACTCTGGACGAGACTCAGGCGACTCAGGACGAGACTCAGGCGACGCAGGACGAGACTGAGGCTCACGACGCTCCGTAAGACCTCTAGTCGGCCCAGCGTAAGGAGAAGGACCAGGCAGCGGAGAGGCAAGCGGTAACAGTGACTGCGACTGGACAGGTGGTGGACTCGGTAGGGGAGGAGAAGGGCCAGTGGAGGGCGGGAGGCCAAGAACCTGCTGAAGGAGCGGAACGTAGTACGGCCGTGGCTGCTCAGCACCTCCTGAACCAGCAGAGACAGCACCAGCACCCTCAGCCCCAGGGTCTCCAGCTACAACTCCCGCAGCACCACCAGTAACCCCAGCAGCTCCAGTACCTCCAGCTCCAACCCCCGCAGCAGCTCCAGTCCCAGCAGCTCTAGTACCTCCAGTACGAGCACCTCCAGAACCAGCGGCTCCAGCAGCTCCAGCACCAGCAGTACCTCCAGCAGCTCCAGCACCAGCAGCACCTCTAGCAGCACCTGCACCAGCAGCACCTCCAGCAGCTCCAGCACCAGTAGCACCTCCAGTAGCACCAGCAGCACCTCCAGCACCAGCAGCGCCTCCAGCAGCTCCAGCACCAGCAGCAACTCCAGCAGCACCACCAGCAGCTCCTGCACCAGCAGCACCAGCACCAGCAGCAGCTCCAGCTCCAGGGTCCGCGGCACCAGCAGCAGCTCCAGCTCCAGGGTCCGCGGCACCAGCAGCTGCTCTAGCTCCAGGGTCCAAAGGACCAGTAGCGCCACTCCGGAGACTGCAGCGCCGAGCGTACCACTCTCGGAGCCGCTGGGGAGAGGGCGGCTCCCACCTAGGCGGGGAACCACGAGCACCAGCTCCAGCAGCACCCCTAGCCCCAGAAGCGCCCCTCTTGAGGCTGCAGTACCGCGAGTACCACTCCCGCAGCTGCTGTGAAGAGGGAGGGCCTCCAGGCGCAGCACGGTCAGTCGCAGCACCCCCAGGCTCAGTACCCTCAGACGTAGCACTCCCAGGCTCAGCACCCCCAGACTCAGCACCCTCGGGCTCAGCACCCCCAGACTCCTCACGCTCAGGCTCAGCACCCCCAGGCTCCGCACCCCCAGGCTCCGCACCCCCAGGCTCCGCACCCCTAGGCTCCGCACCCCTAAGCTCCGCACGCTCAGGCTCAGCACCCCTAGCAGGACGAGAGTCGACAGCTACCTCGACAGGCTCAACTGGGTCTACCTGGGACACACCTGAGGGAGCGGCACCCTGAGGGGGGAGGGGGTCTACCACAGCAGCACCTGGTGCGAGGAAGAGAGGCGGGGGGGGGGAGCGGGGCAGTGCGGTAGGGGAAGAGGCGGTAGTAGGGGACCGACTCGTTGAAAGTGACGTCCTGAGAGGGCAGGACACGGCGCGAGGTGGCGTGGTAAAACTGCCAACCAGACGCGTCCGGGACAAAGCCAAGGAAGACACAAGGAACAGCGCGGGAGGAGAGCTTGTCCGCGGACGTATCGCGGACAAAAGCACGAGATCCCCAGACCCGGAACACCGACGCATGGCCAACCTCTCCCGTCCAACGCAGTGTCGGCGAAGTCTCCGGAACGGAGACACGGGGCCAGAGGTTGAGCTGATGCGCAGCGTATCGGACCGCAAACGGCCACAGAAAGCGGGGGGCAGCCGCATGGATCAAGGAGGTACGAGCGACCTCCATGACCAAGCCAATGCGGCACTCAGCAACCCCATTCTGCTGTGGAGAGGCCGGAAGCGTGAACGACTGCTCAATGCCCTCCCCACGACAAAAGTCCCTCAAGAGGTCGGAGGAAAACTCCCCACCTCTGTCAGAGTGCAGACGCAGAACAGGAAAGTCCGAGTGGAACCTCTTGCTGAGCTGGAGACGGGCAGCGCGGATCCAAGGGATCAAAACATCCGGGACTTCACCCTTGGTGCGCAAGGGGAAGACCGTGGTGTAGCGCGAGTAGTCGTCAACAACTATCAAGAAGTACCTCTCGTGACCCTGTCCACGGACGCAGGCTGGGCCCCACACGTCCATGTGGAGGGTCTGTAGGGGAGCAGTCGTCGGGGGAAACGAGGAGGAGTGAGGAGCGGCGCGCTGCCGCCCCTCGACACAGGGAAGACAGGGAGGAGCAGGTGAGGGTGGGAGGGGAGGGAGAACCCTGGGAAGACCAGAGACAAGGTACCGGGAGTGCATGCCACGAAGGCGCTGCACTGACGGGTGACCAAGGCGGTGGTGCCAGAGGACGGTCTCGTGCGACAGGGAGCGACACGAGCAGGGGGCCGACAGCTGACCTGACGCAGACGCAGACGCAGCTACCTGAGGGGACTCAGTGGTCAGTGTGTACAGGTCCGACCCCGGCTGCCGAGTGAAGGTAGCCAGGTGGCGACCCGTCCGAGCACACGTGCAGTGTGTCACACGCTCGTAGGCAGGGGTGAACTGGTGGACACCCCCGTCCTGGAGCGCACGACCGCCACCAAGTTCGTAGAGAACGAGGGGAGGTAGAGACCTGACAGTGTGCCCGACGGGACCGCAGGACAAGGGAGGACAGTGGAGGAGGTCGCAATGACCGGACCCCCAGAGGGGTCAGCGAGGGAGACTGCAACTGGCCGAGCAAGCTGCTCAAGGGCAGTGCGATCACGAAAGAAATAGCGGGAAGCACCTGAGTCCAGTGTGAAGGTGTGCAGTGCCTCAGTAGACGCAGTACCAGAGGGCGCAGACTCACGAGTACCTAGAGCAGCAGCCTCACCAGCACCTGGGGCAACAGACACACCAGCACCTAGTGCGGCAGCCTCACTGGTCCTAATGCCCGGGTCGGGCGGGACACTCAGGTAACAGTCACCCTCTCCACTACCAGACATCACATACATGGCACCAAGAATAGCATCAAAGTCAAGAGCATAGACATCAATGTTCTTCTTGATCAGATCAAACCAGCGGGGCAGCTCAGTAGCAGTAGGAAACTGAGTGCGCCAGGCGTCGTCGAGGCGGGAGAAGCAGCGCTGCTGCGTGTGCGCCCTCCCACACGTCTGACCAGTGCGGTCACGTGTGCGGATGATATACGGGCAGCTAAGGCCACCCCCCCAACGCTGAGAGTACCACTCACGAAGGTCCTGGGGCGACGGGGTCTGCTGCTGGTGCTGGCCACCGCCAGAGCCTCCACGACCTCCACCGCCACCGCCGCCACCTCGACCACCACCGCCACCACCGCCACCGCGTCCACTGCTGCCACCACCACCGCCCCAACCCCGGCCACCTCCTTCACCGCTGCCGCCACCACCCCCGCCGCTGCCGCCACCACCCCCGCCGCTGCCACTGGCCCCTCCAGCCCCGCCACCACCCCTACCGCCGCCACCGCCCCCACCACCGCCTCCCCCGTCATCACCGCCGCCCCCCTTGCCCCCTTTGCCCTTGCCGCTGCGGCGCCCCCCACTCGCAGTGGACGCAGTCCCGACCTTCTCAGCACCGAGAAGGTCGACAGCAGCAGCAGAGGCGATAGAGGGGAGAAGAGGGGAGGGGGAACACCCCTCGAAGAAAGGGGTGCGGGGGTCGCCGCGAGACGCACCGACAGCGACTATGCTAGTCTCAGCTGCCAGCAGGTGCTTCTCAAGCAGGTCAATGGTGAGCTCGGTGGGGCAGAGAGCAAGGAAGTGGTCCCTGACCGCACGAAGGGAGTCAGGGAGACGGGTGACCAGGTGGTAAAGAGAGCCACAACGGGGGGGGGGGGTTCTTGGCAAGAAACTCAGCGGACATGGCAGCTCGGAAGCGGATCTCACTAGTGCGGAGGTGAGTAATGAGGTCAGCTACTGTGGAGAAAGCGGACAGGTCTGGGAACATATAGGGCAGTGAGAGGCGGCCTAGCGCAGCAGAGGCAGGCGAGGAGTAGCGCGCAACTACAGCAGTGTACAGTGCATGAGCAGTCTTGTGCTGGCCAAAGTGCTCGCGCTCATCTACCGGCAGGGAGTTGCGAATGGCGAAGCGAGAGTGGGCGTCACGAGTCTGCCACTGTGAGCGGGCAGTACTGTCAGCAGTCGCAGCAGGGGCAGGAGAGAGTCCTAACGCATGATCATATAGCGAAATATCCTCCTTAGCAGTGAGCTAGAGGAACAGATGGAGGTCCTCGAGCCAGGTGTCAAAACGCAGTGGGCGGCCCTCAGTATCGAAAGCTAGAACTGCAGGACTAGCCATAGTTTCAGTAGGAGTAGTAGGAACAGCAGTAGCAGTATCAGCAGTAACAGCAGTAGCAGCAGCAGCAGCCGTGAAACAGTACAGCGCGGCTCGGGCAGTGCAGCGCGGCGCGGCTCGGGCAGGGCGGCGCGGCGCGGGTCGGGCAGGGCGGCGCGGCGCGGCTCGGGCAGGGCGGCGCGGCGCGGCTCGGCTCGGGCAGGGCGGCGCGGCGGCTTGCCTGCGCGCGGGTGTGGTGCTGCGCGGGGGCAGCAGGCTGCGCGTGCGGCTGCTCGTGCGGTCGTGCGTACAGCCTAGCGTGCGGCTGCGCGTGCGGCTGCGTGGGCGGCTGCGTGTGCGGCTGCGTGTGCGGCTGCGCGTGCGGCTGCGCGTGCGGTCGTGCGTGCGGCCTAGCGGGCGGCCGTGCGTGCGGTCGTGCGTATGGCCGAGCGTGCGGCTGCGCGTGCGGCTGTGCGGGCGGCTGCGCGTGCGGGTGCGCGGGCGGCTGCGCGTGCGGTCGTGCGTGCGGCTGCGCGTGCGGCCTAACGTGCGGCTGCGCGTGCGGCGGAGTGGGCGGCTGCGCGTGCGGCTGACGGGCGGCGCGTGCGGCTGTCCTAGGGGCGCACGACGGCGCTAGTAGGAGGGGCGCTCGACGGCGCTAGGAGGGGCGCTCGACGGCGCTAGGAGGGGCGCTCGACGGCGCAGATAGGGCGCGCAAGGGCGCGGCGGAACGGTGGGCCCTAACCAACGTCGGTCCTAGGTCCTGACCTAGGCGTCGGATACCATGTTAGAATGTAGAACTGAACGAGAATGAATGAACTAGGCAGCAGGGTGATACAAGTAGGACACCCTAGCAATGTGTTGTACTCTCTAAGGCTAAACCCACTATAGCCTACACAATATAAACATGTATAGGCTAATAAAATCGTTTTTTTTAGGGGTGGCGCTTGTAATTGAATAACGGCCATTGTTGGGCTGAGAAAAGCCCTTAGGATCTTTGCAGGACTAAACTCTGAGTAGGAACAATGTAATAGCGGAAGCGTTTTAGTGATAAGTCTGTGAACCACCTTGCGCTGGTATGTGAGGGCAAAGTAGATTAATTAGAACAAAGAGATACAAGCTTTTATAAGAGTACAAGGAATACGAACCAAGTAGTGACGCTGTCAGTCGAGCCGATGTAGAGCAAATCGTCCACGTAGACGATGAGCAGAATGTAGTCGTCACCTTTCGTGAGCCGGTACATGCCCTGGTCGTGTGGTAGCTGTCGGAATCCGATGCGGATGAGTCGAGCGTGTAGATACTGCTGCCAGAGCCTTGGAGCCTGTTTGATGCCGTACAGGGACTTCAGCAGCTGACAGACATGGTTGGGCTCTCCGTTGGAGCCGTGTGGGAGTTCGACGAAGATTTCGGCGTCAACAGGTGCGTAGAGAAATGCATTGGCGACGTCAAATTGCCGCAACTTCTTCTTCTTCATGGCGGCGATTGCGAGAAGAATCCGAAGTGAAGTGTGTCGGCTGACCGGGGCGAACGTCTCCGTGAAATCACGTCCGTGCTCTTGGTCGAAACCACGCACGACCCAGCGCGCCTTAAACTTGTCGATGGTGCCGTCTGCCTTTGTCTTCACACGGAAGACCCATTTTCCGGTGAGTACCGTTTTGTTGCGTGCCACGCCGATGGGAACGACTTTCCAGGTGTTCCGTTCTTCCAGTGCTTTCAGCTCCTTGTCCATGGCTTCGCGCCATTTTTCCCTATGCTCCCCCCCCAGAGCCTGCTGAACGGTGGCAGGCTCCTTAGGGATCTCCGTGCCGTGGATCGCGGTGACGAGGCCAAGTATCTGGAGTCCGCTCTGTGTGTAGCGGGGTAGTGTTGTATCCTCGGGATAAGCTGCTTCGTCACCTTCTTCTGGATCAGGTAAGAAATTGGGTCCTATGCGTTCGGCTTCGTTGGTGTTGACTCGGGCGGGTGTAACGTAACCGTTGTCGGCGAAGTCGTAGAAGACTTCGGTGTTGATGCTGTCGCGAGGGTTGTCATCGTCCATTGGAATATCCACCGAGCAGTAGGGAAGTGGTCCGGCTTCTTCCGAGGCTCCGTCCATGGTATGTTCGTCCAGGTCAGCTTCATCTTGTGCCGAAGCGAAGGCTCGGTCCCCACGAAATCCGCCTGTGACATCTCGTGAAGTCTCCAAGTTGTACAGGTACGTTGAAAGGGTGAGTCGCTCGTAGAAAATGACATCACGTGCTGCCACTGTTTCTTTGGAGTGGACGTCGAAAATCTTCCACGCGTTGTAATTATTTTCAATGCCCAGGTGTAGTCCCCACTGTGCACGTTGGGAGAATTGGCCAGCGCGTGCAGTTGGGGGTCGGTACTGTACCATGCAGCCGAAATTTTGCAACATTTTTGTGCTGCCCATTTTTCCTGTCCACAGCAGATGCGGTGATGCGTTGTTCAGGAGCGATGATGACGAAAGCAAGTTGTGCAGCATCACGGCATGGTCCATTGCCTTGGGCCACTGGTGGTTGGGTAGCAGCATGCCACGTAGCAGCTTGCGCATGGTGTTCTGAAGGGTCCTGTTCATTCTTTCTGCTACACCCTGCTGTTGATGGGCGTAGGGAAGGGAGATGAGCCGCTTGATTCCTTTTTCTGCCAGGTACTGCTTGAACCTCTGTGAGGTGTATTCTCCTCCTCCGTCAGACTGAAAACTCTTCAGCTTAACTCCCGATTCCCGTTCTGCTACTGGGAGCCAGGCTACGAATGCTTCGAAGGCCATGTTGCGGCTTGGAAGGTTGAGATGCCAGACATATCGAGTGGCGGCGTCGATGAACGTTATGGTGTAGTTGTATGCTCCTTGTCCAGGTTCGCGGTTGCACAGGATGTCGCTGTACAGTTTCTCAAGTGGTGCATAAGCTGGTGCACTCGGGTTGTGGTGAGAAACGAAGGGCTGATGTGGTAAGTCAGCTTCTGGGCAGGTGAAGCAGGTTCCTCTCATTCGTCGAAGTTCTCTCCCGTCGGGTAAGAGCAGTGAATCTTTGTCAAGGACGCCTGCTCGTATCGTGTTGTTTAACGTTGTGTTGCTCGGATGTCCCATTCGTTTATGCCAGAGATCTTCGTCAGCGCGATGTCCGGGTGAGCGGCGGTACAAGTCGGAGTTAGAGTAGAACCCAGCGGTGTGGTTTGCGCTTCGATGGACTTCTCGTGGAGTTGGGTTCAGCTGTTGCGCAGAAGTCGGTGGTGTGTTGTCGACGAAGACCGGTGCTGTTGAAGGTCCTGCGATTGGTGGCGATGTTGTCTCTGCTGCTGCCGGTGTTGTCTCTGCCGCTGCCGGTGTTGTCTCTGCTGCTGCCGATGTTGTCTCTGCTGCTGCCGATGTTGTCTCTGCTGCTGCCGATGTTGTCTCTGCTGCTGCCGATGTTGTCTCTGCTGTTGCCGATGTTGTCTATGGTGCTGCCGAGTGTTGAATCGTTGCTAATGCTCTTGTTCGTTCTGCCTCAGGAATAGTATGTGAATACCAGAAGCCTTCGGGACTGAAGTCAGGATCAAGATCCGGTGGGTGCGTCCAGGAGGTGAAGGTGACGATTCTGTCACTGTCGGCGGTGCCTAAGTCTGGGACGAAGTCGAGGACGAACACGTTGTTCTTTAGCACGGCCTTGCCGATGTAGAGTCCGCTTTTCCCGTGGTACAGCTTGAACTCCTGAGTGGTGCTGTCTGCTTCGAGATGGATGCCTTTCGTCATCAGCTGGCTGACGCTCAGTAAGTTGTAGCTGAGTCCTTCCGTGATTTAAACCTTTGACATTTGCAGTATGACGTTTGTCTCTCGTGACTGAAGTTGCACTACGCCCTGTCGTCGTGTGCGCAGGTTCTGATTGTTGGCGACGGTGATGACAACTTCGCGCTGAAGTTGGTGTTCGCGTTGAACGAAACGACCCGAAGAGCACATATGCTGTCCGCAGCAACTATCCAGGAACCAAGTGTCTTTCCCGAACGGTTCACTTTGAGCGATGGCTGCATACGTCGGGTTCGGTTGAAGTGACTCGCGGCGAGGTGTGCTGTTGTCGAGTTGCTCTTCCGGTGAGTAGTGTGGTGGTGACTTGGTGATGCAGGAGTCAGTCGATCTTGCCATGCAGCAGACGATGTTTCTTGCTCCTTGTGCAGATTGTGTTGACGATGTCGTTGAGGACTGCAGTTGACTCGTGGGGTGCGCTTGCGTGGATGCCAATTGACTGCTTGAAGGACGAAGTTGGCGTTGCGGCGGTGTTGACGGCTGTCGATTCGGGCAGTGTGTGCGAGGGTGCCCTGAAGTCTTGCAGAGATGACAGAACGGAGGTACGGGTTTTGGTTGATGCCGGTTGTTGTTGTTGTTGTAGCGCCGTTGGGTGTGAAACGCAAATTCGGGTACTGACGTTTTCTTCTTGTGTCGCTCCTCTTGCAGATCCATGTCTTGCTGCTCAGCGTGAATTTCGGCGCAGAGTGCCCCTTCGGAGATCTTCCCATGATCTCGGAGAATAGCTCGAGTGGAGCGCCAATGAGGACCGAGACCAGTGTTGACAACTGTGACGAAGGCTTCTTCAGATATTGATCCTCCACATCGAAGAAGTTTGTCGCGCAACTCGCGGCAGCGGCTGATATATGCCATTCCCTTTTCGCCGGGTTTCATCTCCACTGTTGTCAGTTGTGCCATTAACCGACTCTGATTGACGCTGCCTGTTGCTTGATACAGGTTCTTCAAATGGTTGTACGCGAGCTCGGCGGAGTTGCCGTATCCCCGATAAGAGCGGATGTTCTGCTGCTGGTTTGGAGTTAGATTCCTTAGCAGAATCGTGTATGCCATCATTGACTGATATGTGTGCTGCTGCTTGTCGTATTGCGTTCTGTGTGTTGGGTATGGCAGGGACCCGTCGAAGAATCCAAGTATCTGCGCGCCTTCCATCATCAGCTCGAATTCAAATGACCAGGTAAAGAAATCTTTACCGTCGAATGGCCTTGACGTTTGTAGTTTTAGGACGTGTGCAAACTGCGACTGAACTTGAAGTGCGTCCAATGTCTTCTCTTGCTTAGGTGAAGGTTGCTGGCGCGGCATGAAGCTGACGGAACCACGCTGGGGTTCGTACAGGGCGAAGGTAGGTTGCTGTTGCTGATTTCCTCGCGCGTAGGATGAACCGTCGAGGCTCATTGGTGTCACATCGTTGTTGTTGTTGCTGTTGTTTGACTGCGCAGGTGCCCCTTGCTGGTGTTGTTCGTAGAAGGACATGAAGGAGAAAAACTTTTCCATCATGCTTGGATCGAAGCCCGTGGCTTGATTTGCGGGAGTTTCGGTGGTCATGCTGCTGCTCCCATCGGCGTTTGACGAATACCTCTCCGAACCGGAGTCTAACAAGGCGCAAGATGAGTACGTGGAAGTGGAGTACGCGCCTGGAGCACGTTGGGGACAGCCCGGCGACTGCCCTTGGGACGAATCTGCAGTCGGCGCCGACGATGATGTTGCTGACGCTGAGGAAGCGAGCGGCGGTGACGGCGCCGAGGGTGGCACGGTGGCTTCTGCCGAAGGCGGCGCCGAGGGCGGCACTGCTGAGGATGTGTTTCCAGAAGGTGTTACGGGCGACGATGACGACGACGGCGTGGAGTACTGGTCACGCGACGGGCTACCCGAGAAACTGCCCATACCATCCTATCCTCCGACTAATCGCAAGCGACCCCACCCCTCTTCACAGAACCGTGATGCCCGCCCCCCCTCTCCCAGGCACAAGCTCACCGACCACAAGCGGCAAGGTTACACCGCCGCGGAGAAGTTGAAGTGGGTTGCTCTGCTTGATGTGGCGGTGTCGGTGCGCGCCTTGGCTCGCGAGAGCGGAATCCACCGCAAGTGCCACACCAACTGGAAGCGGGCGGCTGAATTCCTCAAGGACGTTCACTCAGCTCGGAAGCGCATGCACGGCCGCGGGCGAGCGTCGTGGTACCGGCCGATGGAGTTGAAGGTGTACGGGAAGCTACTCGAGTGGCGCCGCAAGGGAACCGCCGTGTCAGTCGGCCGCCTGCAGGAGTGGTCGCGGGAGTTCATGAAGCTTCTGTACCCGGACAAGAACTGGAAAGGAAGCCAAAGATTGTTGGAGCGATTTCGGCGGCGATGGAATCTGAGCGTCCGCATGAAGACCCGGGTAGCCCAGAAAAACGCCGCGCGTAAGTAAGAATTACCCCGTGTACTTTGTCACGTGGTTTTTGTTTATTTGTCCTAACACCCTCCGTCTGTGTCCGTCCTTTCTTCCACCGCCGTACAGATGTCGCTGAGCAGTGCAAGAGCTTCTGGCAGTTCGTGCGTGCCAAGCGTCGTGAGCGCGACATCGACACCGCGTGGATCATCAACGCGGACCAGACGCCGCTGTGGCTGGAGATGCCCGCCACCACCACCGTGGAGGAAACGGGTGTTCGCTCGGTGCCTATCAGGAGCGCGGGGTATCAGAAGCAGCGAGTGACTGTGATGTTGGCGTGCACGGCGGACGGATTGAAGCTGAAGCCGTAGGTGTTCTACAAGCGCAAGACATTGCCGAAGGGCGATTACCCTACCGGTAAGTCAAGAGGTGCACTGCTCGTTAACTGCGTTCTGTTCTGAGTTCGAATTCTAACCTCCTGTACGTCTTTCGTGCAGATGTGGTCGTGGCTTGCCACGAGAACGGGTGGATGGACTCCGCGGGCATCATTCGCTGGCTTGAGGAGGGCGTCAAGCCTTTCTTGAAGCCTAAGTTCGGCAGACACGCCAAGAGCTCGATGCTGGTGCTGGATTCTTACCGCGGTCACCTCACCAAGGGGGTGAAGGAGAAGCTCCGCGAGATGAACTGCGTGCCGGCAATCATCCCGCCGGGCTGTACGGCGGAGGTACAGCCGCTCGATGTCTCCATCAACAAGAGCTTTAAGGCGTCGGTCCGCCAGCAGTACCAGAGGTGGTTTGAGGCAGAGGGGCAAGAGCAGCTGACAGCAGCAGGTATGGCATGAGTACGGTATTGTTTTACCCCCCCCGGAAGTCTTTGTTGTTGCACTAACGGCTTTCCACCGTTCTCCCGTAATGTTTCAGGTAACCTGAAGAAGCCTCCACCTGAGGTCGTCCTGAGGTGGATATCTCAGGCCTGGAAGGCTGTGCTGGCCGACCTCATCAAGCGTGCCTTCCTCACCTGTGGCATCAGAAACCAGCTTGACGGCAGTGAGGACGGACTCCCCATGGCGCACAGGCGGAGCCAGCTGACAGCGGAAGTGGATGTCGACGATGACATCATCGCTGATGGATTTTTTGGCAACAACTGCCAGGAGCCCGAATCTGACGAGGAGGAGTAGGAGGGGTACTGGATGATCCATGTTAGGTAGAAGTACCCCGGCTAAACTTGTTGTTAGTAGATTTGGCTTAATCTGATGTTGTAGATGCTATGGAAAAGTGACATTGTAGTGATATCTTTGTAATGCCTCCAATTAAAGGTTAGGGGATGCGCTTATAATAAGGATAGAAACCACAGGGGGTGCACTTATAATCGAGTTCCGGCCATAAGCGCCATGCTCCAGATAGAGGCGCCGACGCCTATAATCAGACGGCGCCTATATCCGGGGTGATACAGTATTATGTTTACAAAGTTGTGGTGTATATGCAAAATATGCAGCCTGCACCTTCTATACATTTCAGCATTTTGTGTTAGAAAAACAGAATGGTTTTTAAGCATTCCTAAGCTAATGGCAATAGCGCATCTGCTCATAGGTACTGAGAATGTGACTCACCACTATCACGTTACACCCATATAGAGCACGCGATGGTAGGGAAGTCAGAAAGTCAACAGTCGGGAGTCAACTGTGTCGATTATTGACTCACCAAGACCGGAACGCGCTGCATCTGGTAACGATTAGGCATTGGAACAGTTACTGATACTTCACCAATACCTGTATGTATGCAATTACAAATCCTTACTGCAGATATTCCTAAGCGAGGATGCCCCGAACACCGAGGCGCCACTACAGCATTTGCCAGCTGTCCGAGCCTCGTCTACCCCGAGGTCCTCGCCTAGCCAGGAATCCCCCTGTTGCGATCAGACGTTTATCGTGCCAGGATCATCAGGAAGGTTCGCAAAGAGTAATTGCAGCGGAAATAGTTGACCTAAGGCCCGAGTGAATATAAAATGATTGAAGTGATAATAACAGAGGAATACGTAAGTTCATATAGTAATACACGAGGAAAGCGAAACGTCCTTGCTAGCCATGTACAGTAAGGGGTACATTCCCATATTGCAGCGAAACACAACCTTGCGACGCGGGAACCGGTTATGAACATGTTCCCGCCAAATCCTTCTTGCTCCAGCTACCCCCTATGCTTCTGATCCGACGGTCCAGACGCTGCCAACCGTACGCAACGGTTTGCGTCTTCTGACCCTTACCATTCGTACTCGCTTTTGTACTCTTCACTTGCTAATGATAGGAATGCTCTTTGTTTCTCATTTCACCATTCGTAACACCCCCCTTCATTCCTGGCCATACCAAGTCTTTACTCCCTTGACCACTCCACTCAGTTCGAAGAGTGCTGTGCTGATGGGGTAGTCACTTCGTGAGGAAGTCGGCTGCCATGTCACTGACTGGGCAATAGGTTAGGTCAACCTTGCCCTTGTCAACTTCATGAGGAAATATCGCAACGCGATGTGCTTGGTGCGGTTGATGAATCCCGGCTTGTTTGCAATCTTGATTGTGCTTTGGTTGTCACAGTGCAGGCGAAAGGTCGGCAAAGTTGGAATATTTGCCACTTGCAAGAGTTCCTGCAAGTAAAGCCCTTCACGATCTGCTGTTGTTGCGATGATGAACTTTGCTTTGACCGATGACCGGGCAACCAATTCCTGCTTCTGCGAGTTCCACGAGATGGGGCTTGTCAGCTTGAGTCAGAATAGGAACCCGGTCCTCGACCATCGATTGTTGGGATCAGCGGCGTGACCAGCATCCACGTAGCCGGTGAGGTTGAATGAGGGAGTTCTGACCGTGGACCGTGGAGTAACAGAGCCCAATGTTGTGCGTGGAGATGGAAAATTGCAGAGTGCGCTGAAGGTGTAGGAGATTCTCAGCCGTTGGTTTGCGCGAGAACTGAGCCAGCTGGCTTGCGATGTAGGATTGATCTGGCCTGCAGGTCATCGATGCAAAAAGCAGGCATCCCAGCTGCTGCTGGTAGGTGTAAAGTTTTGAGGGGGATAGGGATTTCTTGTCAGGTTTGTGGTTCGGTCAAGGCGTGCAGTAGGGAGTTGAGACTGGTGTGGGAGAGATGTGGAACCGCTTCTCAAGTGTTTCAGCGTACTTAGCAGCTGAGAGGTGAATGACATCAGGGGCGTAAGAGATATTAAGGCGCAGGAACTGCTGTATGCGTGATTTGTGGTGATGTTGACCCGCATCGCGAGATTCTTCTCGATCTGGTCGAGCAATGTGCTCCTCGATCCTGTGTAGAGCGTCCACGTACACGGTGAGCACGATGTAATCGCTACAAAAGTCCAGGCGATATATTCTGGGCCACAAATATGACCGCATACACAAATGCATATAGGAATGCGTTCTTCGATCTGGCGGAGTGGCATATGCCTTGCTGCAGCGATGGCAAGCATAATCTGCATGGAGGTGTGGTGACTGACCGGAGCGAAGGTCTGGTCGAAATCTATGCCGTGACGCTGGTCGTAGCCACACACAACCCAGCGCGCCTTGAAGTGCTCGATAGTGCCGTCCGCTACGGTCTCCACGCTGAAGACCCACTTGCTCGAGAGTACCCGCCTTCTCTTGATCGCTGCTCGGTCGACGATCACCCATGTGTCGCGGGCTTCCAACACCTTGATTTCAGCATCCACGGCTCTGTGTGGTACCGTCAGCGCCTGTGGAGATTTTTTCGGCTCGATGAGCGTGGAGCCGTTGAGGTGGCGACGTAAAGCCCCAGCACCTGTAGTCCAGAGACGGTGGTGTCATGGCGATGATGCGGGGCGACCTCATGCACGTCGTCGACATCGCACTCCGGCTCAGGCGGAGATGGCAGTGCGGGGTCCCTGCAGTTTCCTCTCGCGGGTCCCGGAGGCGACTCGTCGCTATCATCGTCGTCGTCATCGTTGTCGTTGCGACGATCGATGTCGGAGAACTCGCTTCGTCCTTTGAGGTAGCGTGACCGCGCCCGTCGTTTGCATAAACCTGGTTTGTGCCTGCTTGCTCGTAGAAGATAACGCCGCGCGCGTGCGTGACCTTGTTGCTGAGTAGGTCGAAGACGATCCAAGCATTGTATTCATAACTAATGCCGAGGTGAATGCCCCAGCGCGCGCGGCTCGTGAACTTCCCGATGGTTGAGGTAGGGGGCCGGTACTGCACCATGCATCCACACACGCGGATCATGGAGGTATCGCCCTTCTTGCCCGACCAATTCACGTGCGGCGACAGGTTGCCCGTGATGGCCGTGGTGGAGAGCAAGTTATGCACCCGTACGGCGTGGTGCATAGCGTACGACCAGTAGGTTGCATGGAGATTCGACTGCTTCAGTAGCGCGTACACCTTCGCCATGAGTGTGCGATTGGTGCGCTGAGAGACTTCCTGCTGTGCATGCACATAGGGGAGTGATACGTGGTGCAGGATCCCCTTCTGTCCGAGGTAGTCCTGCAGTTCCAAGCTGCGAAACTCTGCTGCGACGTCCGTCTGCCAAATTTGCAGTTTCTTGCCTGATTGCAGTTGTGCGTGAGCCAACCAGAGGGTGAACACCTTGTACGCACTGCTGCAGAACGATACATTCGTGATCCACACGTAGCGGGTTCCCGCATCCACAAAGGTGGGTGTATACCTTTCGTCGTTAAGCTCGTAGTGGTCGACGACGAGGAAATTGGTGTACTCCTTGTTCAGCTTTGGGTAGTGATTGGTTCCAGGTTCCAGCATCGTAAACAGCTGATGGCTCAGTGCAGCTTCGGGGCGGACTGTGCAGGTGTGCGGGTGCAATGTGCTCCTTATGTCGGAGCCGTAAGGATGCAAGATTGCGTGCGCAAGGCGCGAATGCTTTTTCAGTGACGCACCTGTTCATTTTCACGCGCGAGGGGTGACCGAGGCGCTGATGCCACAGGCCATCAAATGTGCGGAGTCCGAAGGTGCGTTGATAGCGTGCTTTCACCACGTCAGGGTCTTCTTCAGGTACGGGGGTAGGATGTCAGAATGTTATGCTGTGTAGGCTGTAGTGGGGTACTCAACAGTGAGTACAACCCTGTTAGGGTTTCCTATTTGTATCCCACCTGCCTGCTAGTTCAACTCCTCCTTCTTCTGTTTACCATTCTCGTTCGTTCTTCTGACATGCTATCAGAGCAGGTCGACCCTCCCTGGTCGATCCTGTGGATGGGCCCACCCTACTGCTTCCTCTGCTATTCTGTTAGTCGCGCGCCCCGGGTGCGCGGCGGTTTTCTGCTCGGCGCGCCGCCCCGTGGAGCCGTGCGCGGCCCCTGTGCCTCCGTCCCGCCGCCCCGTGGGACCTGTGCGTCGTCCCCGTGGACCCGCGCGCCGCCCCGTGGGACCCGCGCGCCGCCCCGTGGGACCCGCGCGCCGCCCCCGGGGACCCGCGCGCCGCCCCGTGGGACCCGCGCACCGCCCCCGTGGACCTGCGCCGCCCCAGTGGACCTGCGCGCCGCCCCCGTGGACACACGCGGCGCCCCGTGCCCCCGCGCGCGCTGCCCTGTGGCTCCCGCGCGCCGCCCCTGTGCCCCCCGACGCGCCGCCCTTGCCCTCGTGCGCCGCGGGGCCGCTGTGGGTGCCCTGTGGCTTCCTCCCCGCCCCCCCCCCCTTTTTCTCCTTCCTCTCCCTCCGGCGCGTGCAGCTGTGGGGGGAGGGCATTGGGGTGGCGGATATGGGGTGACGGGAGTGCGTACGCAACTGCTCCTCCTCCTCCTTTCTCTCCCACTGCTGCAGCTGCCGCTGAGGGGGGGATGGTGTGGGAGCTGAGGGAGTGGTGCTAGGGATGCAGAGGGGGATGTGAAAAGGGGGTTTGGGGCAATGGGGGGAGGTTGACCGGAGGTAGCCGACGTGAAGCCAGCAGCGCCAGTAGTCCGGATGCCCTAGCTCCGGTAGCAGGTGAGCCCGTCACTCCAGTCGCCCGTGGGTCAGATGCTCCAGCCGCTAGTCTAGCCGCGGAGCCAGTTACTCCAGCAGTCCGGATGCCCTTGCTCCGGTAGCCAGTGTGCCAGTTGCTCCAGTTGCCCGAGTGCCAGCAGCTTCAGCCGCCGCCTCCTATCTCCTCTCCTCTCATAGTCCCTCCTCCTCCTCACTTGCCCTCTGTTTCTGCCACTAGCGTTTGCTTATTCACTTGTCCTGCGATTGCTTGTTCTGTTGACTATACCCCACTTTGCCTATGGGGGTGTGTCAGAATGTTATGCTGTGTAGGCTGTAGTGGGGTACTCAACAGTGAGTACAACCCTGTTAGGGATTCCTATTTGTATCCCACCTGCCTGCTAGTGCAACTCCTCCTTCTTCTGTTTACCATTCTCGTTCGTTCTTCTGACATAGGAGCTGTTGGTGCTTTCTCTTCTACGGCTTCATCATTTGTCGTCGTCAACATCAGCACGAGATATTATATGTCAGGGATGATGGAGAGAGGGATGTTGGTCCTAGGGATAGTGCCTGGGATGAGCGTGGGTTCGCACGGCACGGGATTCAGGTCCGTAGACAGTATGGCGCGGGGTCGATGGTTCGTTGCCCCAATCGATCGTGTCCCAGGGGTCGTGATGCGGAGGTATGTCACCATGAAGCGGTGGTGGTGGCGGTAAGCGGGGTGGTCGGCCAAGATGAATGAGCGTTGGTTCTTCCTCAGTCCCCCCACCTTTGTTCTTCTCGGGAAATACCCCAGCCTTCGCCGGAGCCTCCCCATCCGCCGCCTACGTCGCTAGTTCCGGTGTCCCAATTTCCGCCAGCATCAACCAAGGTGCCTCTCATGTTGCCCCATCCTCCGCTGCCGCTGGTCCCCCAGCCGTCGTTGCTCCCCCACCCCCCCTTCATTGGAGGCGCTTTCTTCTTCCGTTTCGCCCCTCTCGCTCCAAGCAAGGTCCCGCGTGCTTCGGCGATGTTCTTCGACAGAGAGTTTCGCTTTTGGGTCGCGCTAGTAGGGGTAAAGCTTAAAGGATTCTTCCTTGGTGTACGGTCGCACCACTTTGCGTGCGTCGAAGGTTCTAGGTCGCTTTCCGCGTATGATCCACTGGAGACGGTCGTGCGCGGATCCTGAGATCGGTTCTTCAAGTGTGCCGAAAAGGCGGCGCGTCGCGCCCTCAAGCTCCAGCGTCGGCATGCCCTCATCCGGTGGCGCATATCGCTTAGCTTCGGCGATTGCGGCAAGGCCTCTCCCGGCGATGTTGGCGTTGGTCGAGGCGGTCGGTGTTCGGTAGTCTCTGCAAATGCCATCGGGGTCGGGGTCATGTAGAGCCGTCTCGCGCGTGTGGGGGTGATGCGGCACCCAAGGCTTGCCGTCAAGGTGCTTCCATTCGGAGTGGTGGATCCGCCCGAAATGGAGCGGGATGAGTCGGAGTGGTGGATGTGCTCGGGATGGATACTCATCCGTGTCGCTGCTAGAATCCGGGATGTCAAAATCCAGGACGTATACGCCGTTGTACGCGTGCGCTCGTCCGATCTGCTTGCATGGTTTGTCGGGCGGCGTGTAGTGTAGGACGATGTCGCGCGATTCGGGGTCGGTGTTGACTTGCACACCGCAATCCGTCAGCTGCGATGCCGACAGGAGGTTGAACTGAAGGTTCTGCACGATGAGCACACCATTTAGCGTGATGTGCGTATTACTTCCGTGCGCCTTGAGGACGATGATCCCTTGTGCGCTTGTGCGCAAGCGGTAGTTGATTGCCACGGTGATATAAGTGACTTTGGGGGTGGCGACGGCGTAGGAGATGAAGTGTGAGGAGCCCACCATGTGTTGCCTGCAGCATGTATCAAGATGCTACTTGTTGTGGTTCTTGTCGTTGTCGCGCGCGAGGAGCGCAAGTCGCGGCGTCACGCAGTACAAGGTGTTGAATTTCAGAAACTGCTCGTGCGCAATGTAGTCGACGGGCGCCGCCCTGGAGTCAGGTACATGCGGGGGGGCTTTCAAGCAGCGGGACTGGTAGATTCAAGTCCGGGTCGTCGTCGTCGTCGTCGTCGTAATCGTGACCAGGGGTAAAAGGGTTATTTTTTTGTGGATGCCTCGATTGGGTGCGGCGCTCGTTCTAGTGACGGCGTGCGCATGCGGCGACGTCGAGTACCCCGTCAGTGCCGCATCGCCATGTTGGTGATGACGTTGTGCGAGGCTCCACGTTGTGCCGGCTGCTGTTGCTGGTGCTGAACCGTTGGATTCTTGTTGCGCGGTGGGGGCTGAAAGCCCTGAGCTTGACGCGTATCCTGCCTTGCGTCCTGTCGGCCGGCCCAAGTGCTCGGGTTTGACTGGCGATGGCTGGAGCAGAACTTGCATCGCTCCGCCGAGTGCCTGAAATTTCTGCATTTTTTTGCAATGGAGGCGCCGCGATCGTCGCTCTCTTTCTTGTTGTCAGTAAAGAAGGCGAGTTGTTTCCGTCGCGGCGCTGGGCGTTCTTGATGCAGATCCATATTCTGTTGTTTGACGAGAAGAGCGGCTCAAATGACGACTTCCGAGATAGCCCCCTACTGCTGCAGGAGCGCCTTGTAGGGTCGCCATTTGGGGCTGAGTCATGCAAGCACGATGGTAACGAATATTTCTTCCGAAATCGAACTCCCGTGCTTCGCAATTTGATCACGTATGCTCCGGCAACGATTTATGTAGTTGTTGGCGTTTTCCCTGTGCCAGAGCAGGTGTTGTTCTGCATGAACGAATGACCAGCTGCTCCGTCGCGACATGTTGCGCATCAACACGCTGTAAGCCATGAGCGAGTCGTTGTAGTACTGCGCCTTGGCATCGTCAGTGTCGGCCGAGGATCCCGTGTAGCTGCCGTCAAAATAATGATAAAACTGAGCATTTTGCAGTAGCAGCTCCAGCTCGAAGCTCGAAGTCCTTGCCCTCAAAGAAAAAAATTATATATATATATTGATTTTTGAGATATTCAAGAACTTTGATTGAGCTGAAAAAATTGTGTCATCGCGCTTGGGCGTGGGACTTTGGGTGTTGATCCATTTGTGTCGATAGAAAAGTGGTATCAGAGCCCCTTGGAGCAGTTTCAACAATGGCTGGACCTGATGAAAGGGGTGGCAGAGGTGCTAGTGGCAGTGGAGAAGCCCAAGCTCAAGGCCAACCCCGTGATCCCGCCATGTCTCCCATGCAACCAAGTCTTGGCCCACCTAGGGATGAGCCTAGGGTGTTTGGGCTTGACAAGTTAAACGGCGACAACTTTGCTGAATGATCCTTCAGAATGGAGAACGTATTTGACCACTATGACCTGCTGGAGGTGATGGAAGGAACGGAGAAGCGCCCCGAGAACGACCCGGAGAAGAGCCCGTGGGTGCGGAAGAGCGCACAAGGCTATTTCCTACTTGGGCAAGCGTTGGGGAGCAGCCAGATCCGTCACATCAAGCCATTCCAGCGTGAACCAGAGAAGGGACCAAAGGCATGGGCTGCTCTCAAGGGTGTACATGCTCCTGCAACAGCGGCGGTAGCGGTGGTGTTGGAGCGGCAAATGGCGGCACTACGAATTGAAGAGGATGAAGCGGTTGAAGAAGGGGTGCAGAAATACTTCGACTTGTTGACGCAGCTTGAAGGAGCTGACTTGAACTATAGTGAGCTCCAGAGGAAGACCAAGTTGCTGGCCTTGCTTCCTGAATCATGGTCCTCGCTCATCATCAACCTTAATCGTGATCTGCCCCGCCTCTCGCTCGAAGACGTGAAGCGAGAAATTCTTCAAGAAGGGGCAGAGGACGAGGAGGAGGAAGGTTTGGAGGCAGCAACTTCAACGGAGGCCGCGGGAACGGCGGATACGGCAGCGACAACAAAAGCTTCGGGAGCGGTCGCGGCCGATTCGACGGCGAGTGTCATTATTGCCATAAGAGCGGACACATGTGGCGCGATACAAACTCCCAGACGAATGGACCCCTGCTCAAGGCCAAGAGGGTAGAGGAGCAGGTGGAGGGAGAGGAAGAGGTCGTGGAGGCCGTGGCGGTCGCGGAGGTGGAGCTGCAAACATGAAGAGTGGAGACAACGACATCGACTCGAGCGTCGATCGGTTCCCAGGTCAATTCTTCTTCGTCTCAACGCAATCATCGGCTGGACCAGTGAAGGTGGAAGGCTTTGAGGAGCCTGCAGCTGTGGGAAAGGTGACCCTACACTCTCTGGGCTATTGGGTGATCGATAGCGGCGCTACCTATAGGATGACACCTCATGCGGACTTGCTCACCGAACTTGAACCGTCACTGGTCAAGCATGTCACATCGGCTTCGGGGCAGAGAGCAGAGGTGAAAGGCATGGGCAAGGCCATGTTCAAGGGTGCTGATGGGAAGATGGTGGGCCTCAAGAACGTGCTTTGGGTGGCCAACCTTGCAGCCAACCTGATTTCCGTGCGGCGGTTGCAAAAGGCCGGCATGGACACGAGCTCGAAGGGAGCCAAGACCTATACCGCGAGGCTTGGCGAGCGGATTCTTTGGGACCTTCATGAGGATAGGGATGTCTACAACGAGATGTGGCAGATCCCTGTGGTCCCTATGCCTAAGGAGAGTCAAGTGGCAGCAAGCATCAGCACCAAGGGTGAAGCGGTTGGTAGCGGCGACGGCGCTAACGATGGCGTCAACGAGAACGAGTCTAAGAAGTGCAATCTTGGAGGGACCAGCAAGCAGTGTGAGCATAAGGAGAGTGGTGCAGCAGCCAAGGAGCAGCAAAAGGTTGAGGAGAACCCCGAGGCAACAGCGGTGGAGGAGTACGGAGAGAGCTTGTGGGGCACTATTGCGAGTGCGGCATTCTCCAATCCGACTTCGGCTACGGGGGAGTGTGATTGGTTGACTTTGCATTGGCGCATCGGGCATGTGGCTCTGCCTATTTTGCAGCAGCTAGTGAAGGAAGAGATGGTTGCTGGCATACGTGTGAAGGGGGAGCCCAATGAGGTACTTGGTTGCCCGACATGCATGCAAGCCAAGTTCTCCCGATTCCCGTTCTCTAGCTCGGAGGCAACGGCTAAGAGGCCACTTGATGAGGTGGTGATGGACGTGGTGGGCCCCTTGAAGCTTGGAGCTGCTGGAGCAGATGATTTCCTCACCATTGTAGACGTCCACACCCGCATGAACTGGGTGTATGTGCTGTCCAAGAAGAGTGACGTGGCTGAAACGGTGAAGTCCGATTGGTTGCCGATGGTGAAACTTGTGAAATCAATCCGCACCGATCAAGGGGGAGAGTTCCTGAGCAAGGAGTTCTCATTGTGGCTGAAGAATAATGGCATAAGGCACTCCATTACCATGCCGTACTCCCCTGCAATAAACGGCATCGTCGAGCGAGTGAACCGGACAATCATGGAGACGGCACGCGGGTTGCTCATTGAAGCCGGGCTACCCGATTATTTCTGGCCTGATGCGGTGCGGAGTGCGTGTGTGGCCAAGAACAGAGCCTTGACTCATGTGGGAGCAGACAAATGGGTGCCCTATGTGGAGTGGATTGGAAGGAAGCCAAAGGTGGATATGCTTCGGGTGTTCGGGTGCATGTGCATGGCGCTCGTGCCTAAGCATCTTCGGCACAACAAGCTTCGTGCCAAGGCGATATGGGCTGTGCACTTGGGCATGGCTCAAGGCAGCAAGGGATGGCTTCTTTGGGACCCATTCACCAAGAAGTTCTTGGTGAGCAGGGACTGCAAGTTCATGGAAAATCTGTTGTACAAGGATTGGAAGGCGGGAAATAAGGCGAAGATAGGCGTGCGACTTGGGGAGGTGAAGAGATCCGGTTTGGAGCATGTGGAGCTGCCTTTGGAGCTGAGCAGCGGCAGCACCATCACAAGGCAATCTCCTCTTGTGAATAGGGGAGAGGAGGCCAGGAATGGAGAGGAAGAGGGGGAGGAGGTGCAGCAAGCAAGCGAGCGTGCACCGACACTTCCATCTCGCACTACGAGTGCTCCACGGATTCGAGTCACCCCGCAGCAACGCCATGAGAGCCTTCATGTCCCTGCAGCTGAGGAGGAAGGAAGGGGCAAGAGGAGAATTCAAGCCCCTAATAGGCTGACCTATGATGCACCGGGAAAGCCAGCCAAGTCAGCCTTGGCCGGAGCGGCACTTATGGTTGGAGATGACGAGGAGAGTGACTACGAGGAGTGTGCCTTCGCGTTCTTCTCTCCGGTGGAGATGCCGGGGGAACCAGCAACTCTCAAGGAGGCCTTGGAGAGTAGTGATGCTGAGGAGTGGAAAAATGCCATGGGGAGTGAGCTGAAGAGCATTGAGGAGAACAGCACGTGGGAATTGGTGGAGCTACCGGAGGGGCGTAAGGCGATTACCCCCAAGTGGCTCTTCAAGATCAAGTCCGACGCCGACGGCAAAATCGAGCGCTACAAGTATAGGCTGGTGGCCAAGGGGTACCAGCAGAAGGAGAAGGTGGACTATGAGGAGTTGTTTGCTCCTGTGGTGAAGCCGACGACGCTGCAAATCCTACTCGCGGGTGCTACCATCAAAGAATGGGTGGTGAAACAAATGGATGTGACAACGGCATTCCTCAACGGCGTCCTTGAGGAAGAGATTTTTATGTCACAGCCAGAGGGGTTTGATGATGGTAGTGGCAGAGTGTGGAAGCTGAAGAAGGCCCTCTATGGGCTCAAGCAAGCCCCTAGGCAGTGGTACTTGAAGCTGTGTGAAGTCTTGGAGGAGATCGGTTTCACTCACTCGACGGCCGATCATTCCTTGTTCATGCTTGGCGAGGGGGAGCAGAGGAGTTTCATGGTGGTTTATGTGGATGATATCCTCATTTTCTCACCCTCCTCTGACCTTGTGAAGGAGGTGATGCTGAAGCTTCAAGACAAATTCAAGTGCAAGGCCCTTGGCATCTACCTCGGGCTTCATATCGAACGCGACGTGGAGAAGCGGTGGATGCGAGTGCATCAACGCAAGTACCTGGATGCATTGGCTGCCAACTTTGGGCAAAGTGAAGGTCATGTGGAAACTCTCTGGGTCTAGGGTTCAAGTGTGTGAAGGGACCAGAGGAGGAGAGCGTTGGCGAAGAGGAGAGGCCGTTTTCACTCGTTGGTGGGCAGCCTCATGTACGCGGTGGTAAACACCCGACCGGACGTCGCCTTTGCTACCGGGCTATGGCTAGGGTTGTTCAATGCCCTAATTAGGAGCAGGTAGCAGCTGGAATGAGGGTGGCCAAGTATCTTGGCCAAACAGCGACGGTTGGGCTGCAATACTCGGCGGCGGCACAAAGGTGCCAAAAGGGCGCGGATGGTGTTGAACCCGGGCGTTTGTTCCTCATAGAATTCTCCGATGCTTCTTACGCATCGAAACAAGAGGACATGACAAGTGTGGGAGGCTTCATTTGCTGTGTTGGTGGAGGCCCAACTGCTTGGGAGAGCAAGAAGCAGGTGGACCAAGCATTGAGCACGGTGGAGTCTGAGTACATGGCACTCTTCCGTGCCGTACGGGAAATTGTGTGGCAGCGGCGTTTGTTGGCTGAATTGGGGGAGGAGCAGCAAGGACCTACCCCACTCTACTGTGACAGCCAGGGTGCCATTGCACTTGCTAAGTACCCTGTGTTGCACGGCCTCACCAAACACATGAGGGTCAAATGGCATTGGACAAGGAGCATGGTGGCCGCGGGTGAAGTTGAGTTGCATTACGTGAAGACGACGGGGCAGCCAGCTGACATGATGACCAAGAGGCTGGTGGAACAGCAGCATCGGATGTGTTGCAAGCTGGCTGGGATGGCTCTGAACTGAGAGGAGCAGATCCTAAGGCCAACAATCCGAGGGGGAGTTTGTTGGTGCAACCCTACGGTTTGCACTCGGCTTGTTGTCCGTGTGAGTACATGCATGTGTGCATGGAATGGTATGAGGGTTTGAGATAATATATATTTAGTGCTTATAATAGTGTGTGAATGATGAGTCATGATGTCGAATGTGTGTGTCAAGTCAATAGCGAGTTATCGCTATTCGCGTGTCACGTCGTCGTTTGTGTGTCGTGCGCGTTTTCTCTGTTGTCGTGTGTCGAACGTTCGGCGTGCCGCAGGTGCGTGCAGAAGACATTCAAGAACTCAAGGATGAGTTTATGGTGAAGAACCAGAGCCTTGGTTTCAAGATCCAAGTGATTTCGAAGCTCGCCAAAAGGGTAAACTTCAAGATAGTAAGAATAGTTACATTACAATGTGTAGTGTAACATTCCTTTTGGTGTAGGCCCTTGTGGAGGGTAGTTTCGAGACCCTTCGTGGTTGGGGATAGTGTGGCACTGTTCCACATCACTGTACCTCGGCTCTTGGGGTTTGTAGAGGCTGGGAGTCATTCCCAACTCGTAACTCTTCCTAATTTGTGTTCTAAGACTATAGTGGCTGCCATAGTGCCGTTTGTTCAATCCGACGCTGCGTCGTCAATACTTGATGAAGTCGTGCGATAAAATTTGAATATTGTAGGCAACATCAAGACGCTCCAGATCCAGTTTATACCAAGTCATTTGGAGCTGTGAACAGAACGCTATCAACGTTTAAAGCCGCTGTGCAGAAATCCGACTGTGCACTCTATCTTTCGTTTTAGGCACATTCAAGCCTATTGTGACTATAACACTATAGAGGATATACATTTGCATATACTCTTGTACAACCCTCATTCTAGTCATTACGTTTAGTTCTCTTCTTGACAGGGTTATAGTAGGTTAGGTCTACGTTTCCGCCGCGCCTACCCTAGTTTCCCACCGGCCCTGGTCCATTCGTGTTTAGTACGCCCCTTAGCCACCTTAGCGACTCCGCTAGCCTCACCCGTCGCGCCCCCACAGCACGCTATTCGAGCATGCTGCCAGTGAGATCTTAGCCACGTTGCGTCCTACTGCTCTTGTTGCTGACACCACTGCAGACCAATAGAAGACCTACAACCTCGCTCGCATAAAGTAAATGCGCTGGAAGGCACGCGAAGCAGCAGCACACCTCGCCATCGTTAAATGAGGTGACAACGGCAAAGGAGGTCTTGGATGTTGTTATTGCTTGGTATCCCACTCCTTCAACTACTACTTCAGGCTGCCCATCATGCCCTTCCTCTTTCCTGGCCTCTTCTTGTTCCGCACTGTCGCTGATCTCATCACGCACCTGCGCTCGCTAGGTTGTTCCTCTTTCTAGGTTTTGCGCTACATCAGCAAATGGTAGGCTCCTTTCATGAATAGGAGAGAACTCGACTTTGGCGTAGAAGTGACCAACGCCAACGACAACACGCTATAGGCGAACGAATACAGAAAAATACAACTCGACTCGAAAGACACGAATTTCTCAATCCACATCAGCGTTGTGCTCATTGTTGGCAATATGTGTTTTAATCTCCTCTCCAGCTCCCAACTCCCAACCTCGGCGTCACCACCAAGTTTCTTGGACGCGAGAAATTCATGACCTGTACAAATGCTACCACTGGGGCACCTCTTGCTGCGTTTTCTCCGGACCCTATATCAGGTATTTTCACGATGCACACTGCATCCACCCAGGTGCTTGCGTCTGGTCGGGTAGCTGCGTCGTGCTCGTGTCGGCCACTCACTCACCTATCGCTCCGGTGGCACCATTTTCTAGGTCACATGGCTCAGCATGGTCTTGTCTCTGGTCTCCCGTCGTCGCTCCCCGCTCTCCCTCCTTCGACTGCGCCGCCGTGCACTCCTCGCGTCGAGGGCAGTCAGCGCGCTGCCCAACGTGAAAATTTAAATATGTGACACATTTTTAGTTACAGGTTGGGTCAAGTTGTGCACTAGTGAGTACAGCACCCTGCTAGCTCGTCCTGTCGCGCTCCTCACGGCCCCGCTAGGCTGCCTCGTGGCGCCTGACCAAGGCCGCTCCGTTGCTTTGCTGTAGCGCCCCTCGCTGGCCCCGCTGTTGCGCTTAGCTGGCCTTGCCATAAGGCCCTGCTGGTCCTGTCGTAGCGCCCCTCGCGGCCCCTTGCGAGCCCCTCCCGGCAGCCGCTCGCCGCACCAGCAACTCACCGCCCGCAGGCTCCCGCAGGTCACCGCCACCGCGCTACCTATAGCTAACTGCCAGCTCACCGCCTGTAGCTAACCGCCAGCTCGCCGCCTGTAGCTAACCGCCAGCTTGCCGCCAGAGCGCTGCCTGTAGCTAACCGCTAGATTGCTGCCCTCGCGCGCCGCGCACTGCTGCCACCTACCGCTGCAGTGCGTGCCGCGGCGGACGCGCGCTATTGCCTGCCGCTCGCTGGTGCCGCCGTCTGCCGCCTGAGCCGCGCATGCCACTGCTGCCGCCTGTACGGCCTACCACCACGCGTGCCATTGCTGCCGCTCGTGCGACTGTTGTCGCAGCCTGCCACCCGTGCCACTGCCAGCCGCGCGCTCCAGCTCCTGCCCTGCAGCCTGTGCCGCTGCTGCCGTTCGTACTGCTTGCTGCTGTCCGTTCCACTGCCTGCTGCCCACGCCAGCAGCCTGCCCTGCCCACCCTTGCCGCCTGTGCAACCAGTACCCTCTAGCCGCCCACGCTAGCTTGCCGCTCTTGCCTCCTGTGCTCGCCTGCTGCCCGTGCTAACATGTCGCTGTGCTATCCTGCCTCTTGTGTCACCCGTGCTGCCCTTGCCACCCTTGCCACCCGTGCCGCACGTGCTGCTTGTGCTGCTTCTGCTAGCCTACAGCCCGAGCCGCCCGTGCCGACCTTTGCTGCCTGTACCACCTATGTCGCCTGCCCACGCCCCCTAGAGCACGTGTTCCTACAGTTGCCCAAGCGTTCATACCTGCAGTTAGGTTCAGCTGCTATGGCGACTCCGTCGCTGCTGTGCTTCGATGCAGACGGGCAAGTGGTAGATTTCCAGTCGTGGTTGCAGGTGCTTTGGCTCTACTTGGAGAGCCAGCTCCATCAGGCCATCCCCGTTGTTAGGGTTCCTACTTGTACTCTTGCATGCTATCATAGTGCTCTATTGAGAAAGCTTGCTACTTGACTAGCAATAAGCATCGTTTTGATTGCTTGTGGTCAAGTACAGCATTGCCCGTCATATAAAATATTAGCTAACCTTAGCATTGGGGGTGGAAATGAACTTGAAAGTTAAAAAAAAAAAGAAAACGTGGGTGAGACCAAATGGCCGAAACCTCTTTTTTGTAGTCGGAGAAGGGCGGGTAGCGCTTCGACAATGTCTTCTTGTGCTGCGTACAAGCTACTCCGCTTTCACAATAGGTAATTTAAGAAAGTGTAGCACTTTCGAAAGTATACATTTCTCGTTCATTTCTCTCACTGACACCTCACTCCTCCTCGCTTCCTCCTGTTAAACCATAATTCTTTTGAATTGCCTTTAGTTTAGAGTAGTGCAGTTATTCGTTCGTTTTTGTGGTGGTGTACCCTTTGGTTCTTTGTTCTTTTCTATATCTTGTACTTTGCTATAGAGGCACAGCGGTCGTCGCTCTTTCTTGTTGTCGGTGTAGAAGGCGAGTCGTTCTCGCCGCGGCACGGGGCGCTCCCGGTGCTGATCCATATCCTGTTGTTTGATGAGAAGCGGCGCAAAGGGCGGCTTCCGAGATAGCCCACTGTTGCTGGAGAAGCGCCTTGCGGTCGCCATTCGGGGCCGAGTCATGCAAGCACGATGGTAACGAATATTTCTTCCGTAATCAAACTCCCGTGCTTTGCAATTTGATCACGTATGCTCCGGCAATGGTTTATGTAGTTGTTGCCCTTCTCCATATGCTGGAGCAGGTGTTGTTTTATATGAATGAATCCCTCGCTGCATGTATTCTTATGCGACATGTTGCGCAGCAACTCGCTGTAAGCCATGAGCGAGTCGCTGTAGTATTGCGCTCAGGTGTTGTCAGTGTCGGCCGTGGGTCCCACGCAGCTGTCGTCAAAGTAATGATAAATCTGAGCATTTTGCAGTAGCAGCTCCAGCTCGAAGCGCCGGGTGTAGAAATCCTTGCCCTCAAAGAAAGAACTTGTTTTGATTTTTTCAGACTATTCGAGAACCTTGATTGAGCTGAGAGAATTGCGTCATCGCTTGGGCGTGAGACTTTGGGTGTTGATCTATTTGCGTCATGCATGGCGGTATCATGGCCAATCGCGGTCGGTAAGAGGGTTGGGAGGAGGTTCCCGCATTGCTATTCCGCAATGCCTGGAGGTCTTGCTTCAGGGTTGACAATTGCAGAAGCAGTCGTTCGAGTGCGACGGTGCTGATTGTCATCATCACCACGTATGTCGCAATCGGGTTGGGTTGGGCTTCAGCCGTAGGATTTTCTTGACCTCTTGATCCTTCGGCCATCCTTACGCGCGACCATGTGCTGGGCGCCACCTTAGTTTGCCGAGAAAGTCGGGGGTGGCAGTGCGAAGTATTCCTGAATCGCTCTCATACAATGTTGCGATCCGAAATTGATCGTGTCAGGATCCTCAAGAAGGTTCGCACAGAGTAATTGCAGCGAAAAGTGTAGGCCTCAGATATAGCGAGTATAAATAGAGTGAAGTGATCATAACAAAGGCATACGTAGGTATATATAGAAATACAGTAGGAACGCAAAACGTCCTAGCTAGCCATGAATTCTAAGGGGTGCATTCCCTTATTGCAGCGAAACACAACTGTGCGACACGGGAACCGGTTACGAACCTGTTCCCGCCAAATCCTTCTTGCTGCAGTTGCCCGTTGCTTCTGCTTCGACGGTTCAGATGCTGCCTACCATACACGACGTTTCACGTCTTTCTGACCCTTCGCATTCGTACTCACTTTTGCACTCTTCATTTGCTACTGATAGGAAGGCTCAGTGTTCTCATTTCACCAATCTTAACACCCCCTATAATTCCCCGTCACTTTCATTACATCGTCAGTTCCTTTAATCACATTCTCGTTTTGAACTATTGCGCACACTTTAATAGTTTTTTTTCACCAATACTTGTTGTTGGAATAATCGAAGAGGCATACACCATTCCCGAAAGTATCACCATAGCGCATTGTCTCATAACAAGACCGTGCATGTACCACTACCACTACACGCGGGTCAACAGTCGGAAAGGCAACTGTTTCGACTATTAACCACCCTAGACCGGAGGTCGCGAATTGCTTCGCAGGTCGCAACTACTTCAGAGGTTACAAGTTGCAACGAGGTAACAGCGGGAATCGCAATAGTCACGACTATTGTAGCGATGCCTCTAAAACAGTTGTCTAGGGGAATGTACCCATCAAACTATATGGCTAGCTAGGAACTATATAATGCTTGATTATAATCATCTTGTCATTTACATTCGCTATGATCAAGGTCGCAAGGCTTCCACTCTATAAACTGTCAGAAATGGGAAGGAAAGGATGATTAGAATGAGAGCAGTACAAGGTCTGTATAGCAAAACCTAATTTGGGCTGTACCCCATAAGGAGTGCCCCACTACAGCCTAGAGCATATAAATGCATAGTTCTGACACAACCCCATAGGCAAAGTGGGGGACAAGCAAGAGAACGAAGCAAGGACAAGCTCAGGGTGGATCACAACGTCACCACGCATTCTGAGCGCAAGCAAATGGCCACAAGGCCAGTTCACATGCCGGGTTAAATATAAAGGAGAACAAGCAGTACATTGATCACAACCTAGCAAGTGTAAGCATGCAGGTATATGTATTTGGATTACAGAACAAGCAAAGTCAAGAAGTGAGCAAGTGAGGCCAAGTAGGCACAAGGCCTAGAACAGTACAGAAACGCTGATGATCACAAGGCTGAAGTGCCTTGGTGAAGACATCAGCAGTGTTGGCCTGAGAGGCCACGTAAACAAGACGAAGCTGACCACGCTGCTGCAACTCTCGAGCAAGGAAGTAGCGTAGAGCGATGTGCTTCGTTCTGTGCTCCAGTCTGTGCTCCTGACACAAGGCAATCATGGCCTTGTTGTCGACGTACATAACTGGAGGAGAACGAGGCGGCTCGCCCAAGTCGGTCAGCAGGTAGGTGAGCCAGCGTAACTCCTGTGCAGCCATGGCCCCTGCGTAGATCTCAGCCTCACAACTGGAGCTGAGAACTGAAGACGAGCGGGTAGACCGCCACGAAACAGAGCCGGAGCCAAGGCTGAAGGTGTAACCCTGTGACGACCGCTGCGTAGCCAGGTCGTCAACCCAAGAAGCGTCTGCGTGACCAGTGAGGACAACTCGAGCCCATCCTCCAAGCACGAGCCCCATGCCCGACGTACTGCACAAGTAGCGCATCACCCTCTTAGCGGCCTTCCAGTGCTCTGGTCGGTTTCTCCCGGGCGCAACGTAGCGAGCCAGGATGCTAAGAGGGTAAGCAAGGTCAGGTCGAGTGCAGGTCATCAGGTACATGAGGCAGCCCACAAGCTCTGGATACGGGCCACTCGGCTCTACGGACTCATCCGAAGGCAGAGCTGAGAGCGAGTGACCGGTAGGCAGAGGAGTGGCCTGTGGCGAGGAGTACTCGAAGCCGAAGCGCCGAAGGACCTGCTGCATCATGTGTGACTGAGTCAAGGTAATGGTGCGCTGTGCTCTGTCCCGGGTGATCTGCAAGCCAAGATAGCTGCGCAGCTCACCCAGGTCTGTGCACGTGTGTCTCTTCTGCAGCTTCGACTTCACGTGGGCGAGTCCCTCAGTGTCAGCAATGGCAAAGACCAAGTCGTCGACGTACACGAGGATGAAGAACGGCGGCAGAGGAGTGTCAGTGCGTAGAAACAGCGACGGGTCAGCAGTGGAAGGAGCAAACCCAAGAGCTGCAAGAGTCGACCTCAGTGTGTCGTGCCACTCGCGAGACACCTGGCGGAGACCGTAGACTGGCCGCCGGAGGCTCCACTGGGTACCTGCAGGAAACGACCCAGTGAAGCTAGGTGGGCGGCGCAGCCAGATCTCCTCGTGCAGGCTGCCCTGTAGGAAGGCTGTGCTGAAGTCAAGAGAGTGAAGCTCGTAGTCACGCTGCGCGGCAACGTGCAGCAGCATCCGAAGAGTGGTCATCTTCGGGGTAGGGGAGAAGGTCTGGAAGAAGTCAACTCCCTGTCGCTGAGTGAAGCCTTGTGCAACGTAACGCGCCTTGAAGACAGGCGGAGAACCCGGCGGCCGCTTCACCCTGAAAATCCACATGCCACTGACGATGTTCGCCCCAGGTGGGGGAACCTCGTCAACGTAAGTGCCTGTGGACTTCCAGGATGCCAACTCTGCGTCCATGGCTGTCTGCCACTGAGAGGAGTAGGGACCCTCTATCGCCTCTGCGTAAGAGCGCGGGGTCGGGATGTCTGGTGCATTCGGGTCTCCCTCAGGTGCAATCAGCATGGACACGAGATGAGGTACAGCAGCTGCAAAACACTCAAAGTGCTCCTGCCTGTCCTCGAGGACGTCTCTACCAAGAGCACACTCACCCCCGACGGACGGAGGACAGACAGACTCAGACTCAGCAACAAGACTAGCGGCGTAGTCTAGACGACAGGCGGCGGCAAAGTCAACAAGCTCAGCAACTAGGGCAGACGCAGCAGTGGACTCAAAAGAAGGGTCAGTGACAACAGTGGCTAGAAGACGCGTGACACGAGCAAGGTCTGACGGCAGGTCAGGGACGTCAGGAAGAGAGGACGCAGGAGGAGACGGCAGAGGGACACGCTGTGGAGCAGTGGAAGGACGAAGTGCCATCTGGTGCGTGCTGGGACAGCAAGAGGACGCGGACGCGGAACACGACCAGTGCGAACAGTGCGAGCAGGCGATGCAGGACGAGACTCAGGCTCGCGACGCTCTGTAAGACCTCTAGTCGGCCCAGAGTAAGGAGAAGGACCAGGCAGTGGAGAGGCTGGCTGTAACTGCGACTGCGACTGGACAGGCGGTGGACACAGTAAGGGAGGAGTAGGACCAGTAGAAGGCGGGAGGCCAAGAACCTGCTGAAGGAGTGGAACGAAGTATGGCCGCGGCCGCGCAGCGCCTCCAGAACCAGCAGAGACAGCACCAGTACCCCCATCTCCAGGGTCTCCAGTTCCAACTCCCGCAGCACCACCAGCTCCAGCACTTCCAGCAACTCCAGCTCCAGCAGCACCTCCAGCAGCAACAGCTCCAGCGCCTTGAGCTCCAACTCCTGCAGCACCACCAGCTCCAGTAGCTCCAGTACCTCCAGTACGAGCACCTCCGGGACCAGCGGCTCCAGCACCTCCAGCAGCTCCAGCACCAGCAGTACCTCCAGCAGCTCCAGCTCCAGCAGCTCCAGTACGAGCACCTCCGGCAGCTCCAGCACCAGCAGGACCTCCAGCAGCTCCAGCTCCAGTAGCACCTCCAGCGGTAGGCCCCCCAGCTCCAGCAGCATGGCTCCAGCGCCGAGCAAACCACTCGCACAGCTGCTGTGGAGAGAGTGGCTCCCGCCGTGACAAGACACCCGGAGGACCTCCAGACGCAGCACGCTCAGGCTCAGCACCCCCAGGCTCAGCAACCCCAGACTCAGCCCCTCCAAGCTCAGCACCCCCAGGCTCAGCACCCCCAGGCTCCGCACGCTCAGGCTCAGCACCCCCAGGCTCCGCACCTTCAGACTCAGCAACCCCAGGCTCAGCACCCCCAGGCCCCGCACCCGCAGGCTCAGCACCCCTAGCAGCACCAGAGTCAACAGCTACCTCGACAGGCTCGACAGGGTCTACCTGGGACACACCTGAGGGGGCAGGACCCTGAGGGGGGAGGGGGTCTACCGGAGGAGCACCTGGTGCTAGGAAGAGCGGCGGAGGGGGGGGGGAGGGGCAGTGCGGTAGGGAAAGAGACGGTAGTAAGGTACCGACTCGTCAAACGTGACGTCCTGAGAGGACAGAACACGACGCAAGGTGGGGTGGTAAAACTGCCAACCAGGCGCGTCAGAGGGGAAGCCAAGGAAGACGCAGGGAACAGCACGGGAGGACCGCTTGTCCGCGGAAGAATCGCGGACAAAAGCTCGAGATCCCCAGACACGGAACACAGACGCATCGCCAACCTTCCCCGTCCACCGCAGAGCAGGTGTGGTCTCCGGCACGGAGACACGAGGCTGAAGGTTGAGCTGATGCGCAGCGTACTGGACCGCAAACGGCCACAGAAAATGGGGAGCAGCCGCATGGATCATGGACGTACGAGCGACGTCCATGACCATGCCAATGCGGCGCTTAGCAATCCCATTTTGCTGTGGGGAGGCCGGAAGCGTGAACGTCTGGCGGATGCCCTCCGCACGACAGAAAGCCCTCAGAAGGTCGGAGGAAAACTCACCACCTCTGTCGGAGTGCAGATGCAGAACAGGAAGGTCCGAGCCAAAACTCTCGCTGAGCTGGCGACGGGAAGCGCGGATCCAGGTGATTAACACCTCAGTGACCTCACCCTTGTGGCGCAAGGGGAAGACTGTGGTGTAACGCGAGTAGTCGTCAACGACCAGCAGGAAGTAACGCTCGTGACCCTGTCCATGGACGCGGGCTGGGCCCCACACGTCCATGTGGAGAGTCTGCAGGGGAGCCTCCGTCGAAGGGAACTCGGAGGAGTGAGGAGCGGCGCGCTGCCGTCCCTCGACGCAAGGAACGCAGGTAGGGGCAGGCCCCGGTGGAAGGGGAGGGAGGGACCGGGGGAGACCAGAGACAAGGGTACGGGAGGCCATACCTCGGAGACGAGGCAGGGAGGGGTGACCAAGGCGGTGGTGCCACAGGAGAGTCTGGTGTGACAGACGACGACACGAGCAAGGGGCAGACTCCGGACCAGACCTGGACGCGGCAGCAAACACCTGACCAGACGCGGCTACCTGACCAGACGCAGCAACCGGAGGAGACACGGTAGTCAGTGTGTACAGGCTCGACCTAGCCGACGGGTGAACGTGGCCAGGTGGCGGCCCGTCCGAGAGCACGTACAGTGGGTCACACGCTGGCCTCCAGGAGTGAACTGGTCAACCCACACGTCCTGCAGGTCAGCTCCACTCACCAAGTTCGTAGAGAACGAGGGTAGGTGAAGACCCGACAGTGAGCCCGACTGGGCCGCCGGACACGGTAGAACCGTGGAGGAGTGCGCAAGGACTGGGCCCCCAGAGGGGTCAGCCAGGGAGATTGCAACCGGCCGACTGAGCGGCGTGAGTGTGGTGCTGTCGCGAAAGAAGGAGTGGGAAGCACTAAGTCAAGCGTGAAGGTGTGCAAGGCCTCAGCAGGCGCAGTACCAGAGAGAGCAAATTCACTAGCACCTAGAGCAGCAGACTCACTAGCACCTAGAGCAGCAGCCTCAATGCCCGGGTCAGGCGGAACACACAGGTAACAGTCACCCTCAGCACTATCAGTCACAGCATACATGGCAGCAAGGACAGCATCGAAATCAAGATCAAAGAGGGAGCTCAGACTTATGCAGGTCACCCCAGCGAGGGAGCTCAGCGGCGTCAGGAAACTGGGCGCGCCAGGCGTCAGTCAGGCGACCGAAACAGCGCTGCGTAGTGTGTGGCAGCCCGCACGTCTCCCCACGGCGCCCGCCGGTGCGGAGAACGTAAGTGCAGGGACCAGCACCCCCAGACCTCCCACGCCCAGCGTACCACTCACGAAGCTGCTGGGGCGACGGGGTCTTACGGGAACGCGGCTGTTGCTGGCGCTAGCTACCGCCAAAGCCTCCACGCTGCACGGCTCCACCCCGACCAGCACCACCGCTTCCGCCACCTCCACTGCCGCTGCCGCTGCCTCCACCGCCGCTGCCGCTGCCTCCACCACCTCCACCACCGCCACCGACGACCCCACTCCCGCCACCACCCCCACCTCCACCGCCACCCCCTCCGCCTCCTCCACCGCCACCACCGCCGCCCCCGCCGTCCCCTCCACCACCCCTGCCCCCCTTGCCCTTACCGCTGCGGCGCCTCCCACTAGGAGCAGACGCAGCCCCGACCTCCTCGGTGCCAACGAGGTCGACAGCAGTAGCAGAAGCAACAGAGGGCAGAAGGGGAACGGGGGAACACCCCTCAAAGATAGGGGCGCGAGGGTCGCTGCGAGAAGCACCTACAGCAACTATACTCTTCTCAGCTGCAGTGAGGCGCTCCTCTAGCAGGTCGACAGTGAGCTCGGTGGGTTAAAGGGAGAGAAAGTGGTCCCTGACTGAGCAAAGAGAGTCAGGGAGACGGGTGACTAGGTAGAAGAGGGTGATGTACATGGGGGGGGGGTTCTTGGCGCAGAACTCGGAGGGAAGCGCAGCGCGGTAGCGGGCGTCACTAGTGCGGAGGTGAGTAATGAGGTCAGCGACTGTGGCAAAGGCGGCCAGGTCAGGGAACAGGTACGGCAGCATGAGGCGGCTGAGGGCAGCAGGGGAGGAGTAGCGCGCTACGACAGCGTCATACAAAGACTTAGCAGTCTTGTACTGGCCAAAGTGCGCGCGCTCAGCAGACGGCAGGTGACTACGAACAGCAAGGCGAGCAACAGCGTCACGAGTAGTCCACTGCGAGCGAACCGTACTGTCAGCAGTGGCAGCAGATGCAGCAGAGGCGCCGGACGTGTGATCGAAAAGCGAGACTCCGTCCCTAGAGTCGCACTGAAGAAAGAGCTGCAGGTCATCTACCCAAACGTCGAAATCAACCGCACGACCCTCAGCATCGAAGGTAAGAACAGTAGGGCTAGCCATGGCGGCAGTAGCAGCAGTAGCAGCAGAAGCAGCAGTAACAGCTGTAGCAGCAAGGGCAGCGCGGGCAGGGCAGCGCGGCTCAGTAGGGCAGGGCGACGCGGCTCGGCAGGGCGGCGCGGCTCGGCTGGGCGGCGTTGCTTGGCTCGGCTGGGCGGCGCGGCTCGGCTCGGCTGGGCGGCGCGGCTCGGCTGGGCGGCGCGGCTCGGCTGGGCGGCGCGGCGCGGCAGGCAGGCGGGCGCAACGGCGCGCTTAGCAGGGCGGGCGCTTACCAGGGGCGGGTGCAGGGCAGGGCCGCAGCTGGCGGTTAGGTCAGGGCCGCGACGGGGCGGCTGTAGGGCAGGGCCGCAACGAGGCGGCGGCAGAGCAGGGCCGCGACGGGGCGGCAGCAGGGCAGGGCCGCGACAAGGCGGCTGCAGGGCAGGGCCGCGACGGGGCGGCGGCAGGGCAGGGCCTCGACAATGCGGCTGCAGGGCAGGGCCGCGACGGGGCGGCGGTAGAGCAGGGCCGCGACGAGCGGCGGCAGGGCAGGGCCGCGACGGGCGGCGGGGTCAGGGCCGCAACTGGGGGCGGCAGGGCAGGGCCTCGACGGGTGGCTAGGTCAGGCCGCGACGGGCGGCGACAGGGCAGGGCCGCGACGGGCCAGGAGGGCAGGGCCGCGACGGGCGGCAGGAGGGCAGGGCGCGCGACGGCGCAGGTGAGGCAGGCGCGAGGCACGCTTCGGGCAGGGCAGGAAAAAAAAATATCGTGGTGGGCCCTAAAAAAAACGTTCCCACTAGGGAACCTGCTCTCATACCATGTCAGAAATGGGAAGGAAAGGATGACTAGAATGAGAGCAGTACAAGGTTTGTATAGCAAAACCTAATTTGGGCTGTACCCCATAAGGAGTGCCCCACTACAGCCTAGAGCATATAAATGCATAGTTCTCACATAAATTACTCCTCTCCCTAACTCGAGAAAACCCAGTCCCTCGTTCCTCTAATGTCATCTCATGAGTGACATCAATCGATCTTGCCTTCATCGAGCAGCTGATCTTCCGCATCAATGCACTTGAGAGCCATCACCAGCCATGAGCATTGATGGTTCCAGCTTTGCACAAAGGCCTCCATACCCTCCTGGGCCAAGTTCCGAGCGAACCTTCACCTTGACAATTGCCAAGGACAAGCTCATGCACCAACACAACGATCACATTACAAGACATTACTGTCAGTCTAGCGGCGGCGAGCGGCGTGGCGGCAAGCGGCGCTCAGGCAGGGCGGCGCGGCGGCTAGCGGCGCACGGGCAGGGCAGGGCGGCGCGGCTGCGAGCGGCATGCTAGCAGGGCAGGGCGGCGCGGCGGATAGCGGCGCGCAGGCAAGGCAGGGCGCGCGGCGGCGAGCAGCGCACGGGCAGGGCGGCGGCGCTGCGGCGAGCGGCGCACGGGCAGTGCGGCGGCGCAGCGGCGGGCAGCGCGAGGGCAGGGCAGGGCGCGCGGTGGCGAGCGGCGCGCGGGCAGGGCAGAGCGCGCGGCGGCGAGCAGCGCGCGGGCAGGGCGGTGGCGCTGCGGTGAGCGGCGCACGGGTAGGGCAGCGGCGCGGCGGCGGGCAGCGCGCGGGTAGGGCAGGGCAGCGCGGCGGCGAGCAGCGCGCGGGCAGAGCGGCGCGGCGAGTGGGGTAGCGCGATTCGGTGGGCCCTAAAAAAAAAACCGGTTCTAGGCTAGGACCTGCTCTGAAACCATGTCGGAATAACTGATCGAGAATGATGAAACTAGCAGCATGCAGGAGTACAAGTAGCAAACCCTAATTGGGTTGTACCCCATATGGGCTACCCCACTATAGCCTACACAACATGCAACATATAAGTTTGACATGGGGTGGCTAGAAGTTTCTAGCATGGGTTGCAAATGTTGCAACATCTAGGCAAAATCCAACTAGATTGGATTTTGCATGTGATACCTCAAGGACCTCATGATGAGGGTTGCATCCTTGCTGCTATGAATTTTCCTACCATCCTTCCTTAGCTCTTGGAGAACCCCTTCCCTCTCATGGTTCTCTTGGAGTCCCCAACTCCAACTATTCTATGCCTTAATACTTGTACTTCCTCCACCATTCTAGTCATGCGGCTGCTGGACGTTTTCAAGCCGTTCTCACTCTCTAAACCATCTTTCTAAGTGATTCGAATTGGAGATGGTAGCTAGACCAAAGGCGCATAAACATAACGAGCGGATTTGCGTTTAGTTGAGAATTGGGTTCGTCGTAAGTTCTCAAAGTGACGGATCCTGAACAAGACACGCCACTTTCTGCAGCAGATCGTCGTCTCTACCAGTAGCACCGCAGCTGCCTACCGTTCAACGCCGTTACGTGCCGACCGGATTCATCATACGCCACAAGCCAGCTTGCCCAGTACCTGCACTGACCTGAAGGGGAGCATATGGAAGATCTACATAGTGCACTGCAATACTTCATCTCTACGCCCGACATCGGTCTTACATACACGCCAAATCTAACGGCTACCCTATAGGTAAAAGGCTATGTGGATGTAGACCACGCCAGAGACGCTGGCAACAAACGATCCCGCACTGGCTTCATAATTAACCAGCTGGGCCTATCTCTTGGAACTCACAGAATCAGGAACGCCCTTTTGTAAGCCAAAACCGAGTTCTTCGCTGGAAAGCAGCAGTTCGCGAAGGACATTGCCTGATGGAACTCCTACAGGAAGCGAAGGCCACAATGAAAGGGTTATTCAAGTTACTCTGCGACAACCAGAGCACGATTAAAATCATGAACAAGCCCGGCATTGTAAACTGCACAAAATATATCGCCCTCCGTTACTTCTTCGTGAAGGACGAGATCGACAAAGGGAAGGTCAAACTCACCTGCTGTCCAACTGGCGAAATGGCAGCAAATTTTCTGACAAAGAAGTTGCCACCGCTGAATTTCCAGTACTGCGCGGACCTATGCTAAATTACCAGGAAGTCCCACATGATTCACCTTCAGGAATGAAGGGGAGTGTTAGAATAACCGAGGAGTTATACAGCATTCCCAAAAGAATCACTATAGCATACTATCTCATGCACCCTGCGTTTGCTCATATAGGGCACGCAGCTGTCTCGACTCTTGACCATCCTGAACTGGAAGTTGCGAACTGCTTTGTAGTTTGCAAGGTTACAAGATGCAACAAGGTAACCGCAAGAATTGCAATAGTCACTGCTGTTGTAGGATGCATGTAAAATAGTTGAATAAAGGGAATGTACCCCTCAGCGTACATGGCTAGCTAGGAACTATATATGTCCTTTTAATGCTTTATTATAATCATCTTGTCATTTCCACTCACTATGATCAAGGTCACAAGACTTCCGCTGTATTAACTACTACTCTCATAGCAGCCTTATCCTGTCCAACAAAGATCCTTGAATTATCATAGTGCATGTAAGAGCCCCTCAGAGTAGATGGCTAGCTATGACTATATTTTTAAATGTAATGCTGCTCAAAAAATGAAAAAATGGTCAAAAATGAGGATATTCAAGTTGAGCATGTATAAACTCGCACCCTCTACAGAACAACCCGCGCTAGCCTGTAAGAACACCTGCAAATATGTAAACGTGTACTTTGGCACCCCCTAGGCTAGGTAATGGGCAGTGTCAAGAAGAGGAGAAACAATTAAGGGCTGCACCACGAGTCTAGCCTCTGAGGCAAGTGGCCACACGGCCAATCAACAAGAGCAACACGGAGTACGAGGTAAAACCCAGGGTGGTACTACTAGCCCAACCTCTGAGACAAATGGCCACAAGGCCAGCCAAAGAGCAGTTTATATACAAAATAAAAGGCAGTATAAGATTCAGAGATTAAGAAACTACCTAGCGAGGACCTGCTAGAAGAAGGGCCAAGATGTGTACAGTGGTGAAGATATCAGCGGTGTTGGCCCATGAGGCCAAGTAGACTACATGTGCCTGGTCGCGCTGCTGCAACTCTCCTGCAGAAGGGAGTACCGCAGCTGGATGTGCTTCACTCTGCCCTCTAGTATAGGCTCCTAACACAGGAGGATGCTGACCATGATATCAGCAAAAGGGTTCAGCACAAGACGGTAAGAAGCCGAGACCAGCAAGAGTGGAGCGTAACGATCGTGCCACTGACGAGGAGTCTGATACAGACCATAGATCGACCGCCTAAGGCTCCACTTGGTCCTAGGAGGGAACCACCCAGTGAAACCAGGAGGGCGGCGGAGCCAGATCTGCTTGTGCAGGCTCCATGGAGGAAGGCAATTGAGAAGTCCAAAGAATTGAGCTTGTAGTCGCACTGTGCCGCGATGTGCAGCAGTACCCGAAGAGTGGTCATCTTCTGGGTGGGGGAGAAGGTTTGGAAGAAATCTACCTCCTCTCGCTGACTGAAGCCTCTCACTACATAGCGCGCTTTGAAATTAGGCGGCGCTTCAAATGGCCGGTGTCAAAATTATTCCTGTATAACTGCCTATAGCTATTTGCTACTATGGGTGGTGGTGTACATTTTTTTGCCTTGCTTCTTTGCTATATGTTCTTGCCCTTCTATAGTGATGTCCATCGGGTCGGCAGTCGTGGGGTTTGCCGATCCCTCCGCGCAGAAATTTCTTTCGGCTGGTTGCACCGTGTCCCGTGCAAGCCACTCAACATGTCAAACCACTCTGTCGCGCTGACCACGTCCTTATAACTCGAGTAATTTGCCGCCACGACCTGTCGGCACAATCTCCCATTGTAGTCCCGCGGCGCAACTCTAGATGTTTTTGCCTTCGATCAGGTTGGGAATCCCGTTGTAAAAAAAATCCATTTGCTGCGTGTACTGTATTATACACGAGAATTGACGGTCTTGATGAGTGTTTTTGTGTGCCATGTAGGTACCGTTGGCGTGTTGGAAACGATGAACTAATGCTGCCCAAAACTGCACCCACTGTAAGAATACTAGCGAGGAATGATTGAACTAGAAATGAGATGGGTACAAATAGGAAAACCTAGAAAAGCTGTACCCCATAATGTCTAACCCACTACAGTCTAAACAGTCTATATCATATATGTTTGACACACCCCCATAGGCAAAGTGGGGGAGAACAAGGGGTCACAAGACCGGTCAAGAAAAGCAAAGCAAGCCCAGGGTGGATCACAACGTCACCACGCATTCTGAGCACAAACAAATGGCCACAAGGCCAGTTCACATGCAGAGTTATATAAAGGAGAATAAGCGATACAGTGATCACAGCCTAGCAAGTGTAAGCATGTAGGTATACGTATAGAGATAACAGTACAAGCACAGTCAAGAAGTAAGCAAGTGAGGCACAGTAGGCACAAGGCCTAGAACAGTACAGAAACGCTGATGATCACAAGGCTGAAGGGCCTTGGTGAAGACATCAGCAGTGTTGGCCCGAGTGGCCACGTAAGCAAGACGAAGCTGACCACGCTGCTGCAACTCTCGAGCAAGGAAGTAGTGCAGAGCGATGTGCTTCGTTCTGTGCTCCAGTCTGTGCTCCTGACACAAGGCAATCATGGCCTTGTTGTCGACGTACAGCACTGGAGGAGAACGAGGCGGCTCTCCAAGGTCGGTCAGCAGGTAGGTGAGCCAGCGTAACTCCTGTGCAGCCATGGCCCCTGCGTAGATCTCAGCCTCACAACTGGAGCTGAGAACAGAAGACGAGCGGGTAGACCGCCAAGAAACAGAGCCGGAGCCAAGGCTGAAGGTGTAACCCTGTGACGACCGCTGCGTAGCCAAGTCGTCAGCCCAAAAAGCGTCTGCGTGACCAGTGAGGACAACTCGAGCCCGTCCTCCAAGCACGAGCCCCATGCCCGACGTACTGCACAAGTAGCGCAACACCCTCTTAGCGGCATCCATGTGCTCCTTCCTGTGTCGGCCAGGAGCGACATAGCGTGCTAGGATGCTAAGAGGGTAGGCAAGGTCAGGTCGAGTGCAGGTCATCAGGTACATGAGGCAGCCCACAAGCTCTGGATACGGGCCACTCGGCTCTACGGACTCGTCCGAAGGCAGAGCTGAGAGCGAGTGACCGGTAGGCAGAGGAGTGGACTGAGGCGAGGAGTACATGAAGCGGAAGCGCTGAAGGACCTGCTGCACCATGTGTGACTGAGTCAGGGTAATGGTGCGCTGTGCTCTGTCCCGGGTGATCCGCAAGCCAAGATAGCTTGTCAGCTCACCCAGGTCTGTGCACGTGTGTCTCTTCTGCAGCTCGGACTTCACGTGGGCGAGTCCCTCAGTGTCAGAAGTAGCAAAGACCAAGTCGTCTACGTACACGAGAACATAGAACGGCGGCAGAGTGGTGTCGGTGCATAGGAACAGCGACGGGTCAGCAGTAGAAGGAGCAAACCCAAGAGCAGCAAGAGTAGACCTCAGTGTGTCGTGCCACTCACGGGGTGCCTGGCGGAGACCGTAGACTGGCCGCCGGAGGCTCCACTGGGTACCAGCAGGAAACGACCCAGTGAAGCCAGGTGGGCGGCGCAGCCAGATCTCCTCGTGCAGGCTGCCCTGTAGGAAAGCAGTGCTGAAGTCAAGAGAGTAAAGCTCGTAGTCACGCTGATCAGCGACGTGCAGCAGAACCCGAAGAGTGGTCATCTTCGGGGTAGGGGAGAAGGTCTGGAAGTAGTCAACTCCCTCTCGCTGATTGAAGCCTCGTGCAACATAACGCGCCTTGAAGACAGGCGGGGAACCCGGCGGCCGCTTCACCCTGAAAATCCACATGCCACTGACGATGTTCGCCCCAGGTGGGGGAACCTCGTCGACGTAGGTGCCTGTGGACTTCCAGGAAGCCATCTCTGCGTCCATGGCTGTCTGCCACTGAGAGGAGTAGGGACCCTCTATCGCCTCTGCGTAAGAGCGCGGGGTCGGGATGTCTGGTGCATCCGGGTCTCCCTCAGGGGCAATCAGCATGGACACGAGATGAGGTAAAGCAGCGGCAAAGCACTCAAACTCCTACTGTCTGTCCTCAAGGACGTCCGTGCCAAGAGCACACTCACCCCCGACGGACGGAGGACAGACAGACTCAGACACAGACTCAGCAACAAGAATAGCGGCGTAGTCTAGACGACAGGCGGCAGCAAAGTCAACAAGCTCAGCAACTAGAGCAGACGCAGCAGTGGACTCAAACGAAGGGTCAGTGACAACAGTGGCGAGGAAACGCGTGACAGTAGGACTAGCAGCACGAAGGGAGTCAGACTCCGGGTCCGGACCGTCAGGAAGAGAGGACACAGGAGGAGAAGGCAGAGGGACACGCTGTGGTGCAGTGGACGGACGAAGTGTCATATAGTGAGTGCCAGGGACAGGACGAGGACGCTCACGCAGAATACGACGACCAGTGCGAACAGCGCGAACAGGCGACTCAGGACGAGACTCAGGCGACGCAGGACGAGACTCAGGCTCACGACGCTCCGTAAGACCTCTAGTCGGTCCAGAGTAAGGAGAAGGACCAGGCAGTGGAGAGGCTGGTTGTAACTGCGACTGCGACTGGACAGGCGGTGGACTCAGTAGTCGAGGAGTAGGGCCAGTAGAAGGCGGGAGGCCAAGAACCTGCTGAAGGAGCAGAACGTAGTACGGCCGCGGCCGCGCAGCGCCTCCAGAACCAGCAGAGACAGCACCAGTACCCGCAGCTCCAAGGTCTCCAGCTACAACTCTCTCAACACCACTAGCGACAGCACCTCCAGCAGCTCCAGCTCCAGCAGCACCTCCAGCAGCAACGGCTCCAGCACCTCCAGCTCCAACTCCTGCAGCACCACCAGCCCCAGCTCCTGCAGTACCACCAGCCCCAGCAGCTCCAGTACCTTCAGTACGAGCACCTCCGGGACCAGCGGCTCCAGCACCTCCAGCAGCTCCAACACCAGCAGGACCTCTAGCAGCGCCAGGACCTCCAGTACGAGTACCTCCGGGACCAGCGGCTCCAGCACCTCCAGCACCAGCAGCACCTCCAGCAGCTCCAGCTCCAGAAGCACCTCCAGCAGTACGGCTACAGCGCCGAGCGTACCACTCACGCAGCCGCTGTGGAGAGACAGGCTCCCGCCGTGATAGGACACCCGGAGGACCTCCAGACTCAGCACACTCAGGCTCAGCACCCCCAGACTTAGCACCCCCAGATCAGCACCCCCAGGCTCCGCACGTGCTGGCTCAGCACCCCCAGGCTCCGCACCCTCAGACTCAGCAACCCCAGGCTCAGCACCCCCAGGCCCCGCACCCGCAGACTCAGCACCCCTAGCAGCACCATAGTCGACAGCTACCTCGACAGGCTCGACAAGGTCTACCTGGGACACACCTGAGGGGGCAGGACCCTGAGGGGGGAGGGGGTCTACCGGAGGAGCACCTGGTGCGAGGAAGAGCGGCGGGGGGGGGGAGGGGGGCAGTGCCGTAGGGGAAGAGACGGTAGTAAGGAACCGACTCGTCAAACGTGACGTCTTGAGAGGACAGAACACGGCGCGAGGTGGGGTGGTAAAACTGCCAACCAGGCGCGTCAGTGGGGAAGCCAAGGAAGACGCAGGGAACAGCACGGGAGGACAGCTTGTCCGCAGACAAGTCGCGGACAAAAGCTCGAGATCCCCAGACACGGAACGCAGACGCATCGCCAACCTCCCCCGTCCACCGCAGAGTAGGGGTGGTCTCCGGCATGGAGACCCGGGGCTGGAGGTTGATCTGATGCGCCGCGTACTGAACCGCGAACGGCCACAGAAAATGGGGAGCAGCCGCATGGATCATGGACGTACGAGCGACGTCCATGACCATGCCAATGCGGCGCTCAGCAATCCCATTTTGCTGTGGAGAGGCCGGAAGCGTGAACGTCAGGCAGATGCCCTCCGCCCGACTGAAAGCTCACAGAAGGTCGGAGGAAATTTCTCCACCTCTGTCGGAGTGCAGACGTAGAACAGGAAAGTCTGAGCCGAAACTCTCTCTGAGCTGGAGATGAGCAGCGCGGATCCTGTCGATCAACACCTCAGTAACCTCACCCTTGCGGCGCAAGGGGAAGACCGTGGTGTAACGCGAGTAGTCGTCAACAACCAGCAGGAAGTAACGCTCGTGACCCTGTCCACGGACGCGGGCTGGGCCCCACACGTCCATGTGAAGAGTCTGCAGGGGAGCCTCTGTCGGAGGAAACTCGGAGGAGTGAGGAGCGGCGCGCAGCCGGCCCTCGACGCAGGGAACGCAGGTAGGGGCAGGCCCCGGAGGAAGGGGAGGGAGGGACTCTGGAAGACCAGTGACAAGGACACGGGAGGCCATGCCTCAGAGACGAGGCAAGGAGGGGTGACCAAGGCGGTGGTGCCAAAGGAGAGTCTGGTGAGACAGGAGGCGACACGAGCAGGGGGAAGACTCAGGGCCAGACCGGGACGCTGCAGCAAACACCTGACCCGACGCGGCTACCTGACCAGACTCAGCAACCGGAGGAGACACGGTAGCCAGGGTGTACAGGCTCGACCCAGGCTGACGGGTGAACGTGGCCAGGTGCCGGCCTATCCGAGTACACGAACAGTGGGTCACCCGCTGACCTCCAGGAGTGAACTGGTCAACCCACACGTCCTGAAGGTCAGCTCCACTCACCAAGTTCGTGGAGAACGAGGGGAGGTGGAGGCCAGACAGAGAGCCAGACGGGACCGCCGGACACGGCAGGACCGTGGAGGAGTGTGCAAGGACCGGACCCCCAGAGGGGTCAGCCAGAGAGACTGCCACTGGCCGACTGAGCGGCGAGAGTGTGGTGCAGTCGCGAAAGAAGGAGCGGGAAGCACCCGAGTCAAGGGTGAAAGTGTGCAAGACCTGAGCCGACGCGGTACCTGAGAGAGCAGCCTCACCAGCACCTGGAGCAGCAGACTCACTAGCACCTAGAGCAGCAGCCTCAATGCCCGGGTCGGGCGGAACACACAGGTAACAGTCACCCTCAGCACAAATAGACACAGCATACATAGCAGCAAGGTTAGCATCATAATCAAGATCAAAGATAGCAACCCCCGACTTAAGCAGATCACCCCAGCGAGGGATCTCAGTGGAGCCAGAGAACTGTGTACGCCAGGCGTCATTCAGGCGGCCGAAACAGCGGAGCGTGGCGTGCGGGCCGCCGCACGTCTCTCCACTGCGGTCGCCGGTGCGGAGAACGTAAGTGCAGGGACCAGCACCCCCAGACCTCCCACGCCCAGCGTACCACTCACGAAGCTGCTGGGGCGACGGGGTCTCACGGGGGCGCTGCTGCTGCTGGCGCTGGCCACCGCCTGAGCCTCCCCGCTGCACACCACCGCCTCCGCCACCCCCACCGCCGCCGCCGCCACCTCCACCCCCACTGCCGCTGCCTCCGCCTCCTCCACCTCCACCGCCACCACCGAAGCCCCCACTCCCGCCACCACTCCCACCTCCACCCCCACCCCCTCCGCCCCCTCCACCGCCACCACCGCCGCCCCCGCCATCCCCTCCACCCCCCTTGCCCCCCTTGCCCTTGCCGTAGCGGCGCCTCCCACTAGGAGCAGACGCAGTGCCGAACGACTCGGTGCCAACGAGGTCGACAGCAGCAGCAGAGGGAACAGAGGGAAAAAGAGGGACGGGGGAGCACCCCTCAAAGAAAGGGGCACGAGGGTCACCACGAGAGGCTCCTACAGCGACTATACTCTTCAAAGCTGCAAGGAGGCGCTCCTCAAGGAGGTCAACGGTGAGCGTGGTGGGGCAAAGGGAGAGGAAGTGGTCCCTGACCGAGCGAAGGGAGTCAGGGAGCCGGGTGACGAGGTAGTAGAGAGTGATGTACATAGGGGGGGGGTTCGCGGCGTAGAACTCGGTAGGAAGCGCAGCGCGGTAGCGGGTGTCACTGGTGCGAAGGTGCGTAATGAGGTCAGCGACTGTGGCAAAAGCGGCTAGGTCAGGGAACAGGTACGGCAGCATGAGGCGGCTAAGGGCAGCAGTGGCAGGAGAGGAGTAGCGCTCAACAACAGCATCGTACAGAGTCCTAGCGGTCTTGTACTGGCTAAAGTGAGCGCGCTCAGCAGACGGCCGGTGACTACGAATAGCAAGGCGGGCAGCAGCATCGCACGTGGTCCACTGTGAGCGAACAGCACTGTCAGCATCAGCAGCAGGTGCAGCACAGGCGCCAGACGTGAGATCAAAAGTGAGACTCCGTCCTTGCTATCGCACGGCAGAAACAGCTGCAGATCATCGACCCAGACCTCAAAATCGACCGCTCGACCCTCAGCATCGAAGGTGAGTACATTAGGGCTAGCCATGACAGTAGTAGCAGTAGCAGTAGCAGTAGCAGTAGCAGTAGCAGTAGTAGCAGCAGGAGCAGCGCGACTCGGCAGGGCGGCGCGGCTCGGTAGGGTGGCGCGGCTCGGCAAGGCTGCGCGGCTCGGCAGGGCGGCGCGGGTGCGGCGGTGCGCTTACCAGGGCGGATCGGGGTGGGGCTGCAACTGGCAGGGCAGGGCCGCTTCGTGCAGAGCCGCAACGAGGCGGCGGTGCAGGGCGGCGACGCGGGCGCAGGAAGGGCCGCAACAACGGCGGCTGTAGGCAGGGCCGCAACAGCGGCGGTAGGCAGGGCCGCGACTGCGACGTAGGAAGGGCCGCGACGGCGGCAGGCAGGGCCGCGACTGCGGCAGGCAGGGCCGCGACAGCTCCAGGCAGGGCCGCGACAGCAGGTCGGCAGGGCCGCAAAGGCAGGGCGGCAGGGCCGCAACGGCAGGGTGGGGCCGCGAAGGGCCGCGACGGGCCGCTAAGGGCGGCGACAAGCCGCTAAGGGCGGCAGGGCGGGCCGCTTAAGGGCGGTAGGGCGGTTCGCGACAGGGCGGCGACGAGCCGTTAAGGGCCGCGACGGCAGGGCGGGCCGCTAAGGACGCGACGGGCCGAAAGGGTAGGGCCGCTACGGCGGCAGTAGGGCAGAGCGCGATACGCGCTTCGGGCAGGGCAGGAAAAAAAAAAATCGAAGTGGTGGGCCCTAAGGAAAACGGTCCCTCTAGGGAACCCGCTCTATACCATGTGAGAATAATAGCGAGGAATGATTGAACTAGAAATGAGATGGGTACAAATAGGAAAACCTAGAAAAGCTGTACCCCATAATGTCTAACCCACTACAGCCTAAACATGCTATATCATATATGTTTGACACCCACGTCCCTTCGCCTCAGACAGATGCACTATTCGCTCTTGTGCCGGGCCTCGTACGTCGCTGCGAGCCATACGCGTGTCATGTCTTGGTTCGGGGTCATCCAGCCAACAGCTTCGAAGTAGATCGCGAGTCACACGATAAATCGACAAATGTCCCTGCGTCGCTTGCTCGGATCGAATGCCTCATGTAGCCTTGGGTTTGGTACTTCGAATTGTACGGTAGTCATAGCCGCTGTTGCAGGTGAGTTCGCGGGTGCCGTTGCCGTCGCTGCTACTTTCGCTGCGACTACAGATTGGTCCACAAGAAGTGTAGCAATTTGCTGGAGCTCCATGCGGGTTTGCTTCTGCTCGGCGTGTAACTGCGCGACTTCTTGTACGAACTTCTCGCACATGCCTTCCATGCATGTTCAGACAACAGTACGAGAGGGATTTAAAATCAAATCACAGAACTTATTTCTACTTACCAAAATCGGCGTGGTTGTCGTCGTCCCTGGTTGTTTTTCGAGATTGGCTAAGTAGCGAGTTGAGTCGGGGAGTGTAAGTAGGCTCTGATGACCAAGTGTGGGAGGATCGAGACTTCACTTCAATATTGAATCATGCAAATGGGTACAACTACGTGGTTGTATGTAGGTAGGATACAAAGCAAGTAACCAAGGTGTTACTTGAAGGTACCGAGGCTCTAGAACCGGCAAAAATCGAGCCTTCTCGAATCAGTAGAGTCATTTGGTGCACAGTCATGCACGCGCAAGGTCACACGAGATGGTGCGAAGAAAAATGAGAAACAAGTACAGAAGATGTGCGTGCAATAGTACTAGGTGTTATAACAAAGGGGAACATGAGACGAAGGACGAGCACGAGGGGCATGACGAGGAAAGGGGGAAGAGACAAGAGACGGGTCAGGAGGGAGAGGAGGAAACAGCTGTGAACGAGGAGGAAAACAAGCCGGAGACAGGTCTGGGAGAGGTAGTGGTGAGGAGGAGGGAGGACGGATGTTGCTCGGAGGGTAAGGAAGAACAAGAATGCGAAGTCCTGTTACAGGCGCCGAGGACTGCGGCTGTTGCTGCTGCTATGGATGCCTTTGCTACTGCTGATGTTGCTGCTGTCTAGCCGAACGTCTCGGGTATGTGGCACCTCCAAGGTCCAAACCTCTCGTGGCAGCACCCTCAGAGCGAGAACATCCAGCGCCAACACCTACAGAGCCAGAACCTCCAGTATCCGCACGCCCAGGACCAGCACCCCCCAAAGCCAGTATCATCCGCAACTGCACCTCCTAGATCAGCACCCACTGAGTCCACATTCACCAGCCGTTGCGACGACAACTGCAGCAGCTGGATTGACGCAGAGATGGCATACTGGAAGTCCACAGGCACCTACGCCGACATAGTTCCCCCTCCTGGGGCGAACATAGTCAATGGCATGTGGATTTTCAGGGTGAAGCGGCCGCCGGGTTCACCCCCTGTCTTCAAGGCGTGTTATATTGCTCGAGGCTTCGGTCAGTGTCAGGGGGTCGACTACTTCCAGACCTGCTCCCCCACCCCAAAGATAAACACTCTTCGGGTGTTACTGTCAACGGGAGTGGTGTGTGGCCCCGACCTCGCTTGGGCGGAGCCGACTTCGTGGTCGGGTGAGCGGGAGGTGCAGCCGACCTGCAGCAGTGGGCGACGCGACTTGGGCGAGCTGGTCGATGGGTTTGGTTGACCTGCAGGGGGCCATTGCGAAGCCGCCGAGTATGCGACGCTGGCTGTCGACTTCTACTGGCAGTCAACGATGGGGCTCGTCGACCTGGGAAGGGCGCCGACTTGGAGGGCCCCGACTTTGGGAGGTCGACTTGGGCGGTCGACCTGGGGAAGCCAGCTGGGTGCAGTCGACAAACGGTAGGCCTGGTCGACCAGACGTGGTTAACCTGGGGGAGTGGTCGACTTCGTGGAGTCGGCGGATGGTGGTCGTCGACCTGGGTGGTCGACGGACACGAGGGGTAGCAGCTGGTCAACCAGGTTACCCGGCGACGGGGATTTGCGGAGGTGCGCGACAGTCGCCTAGGTGGTTCTGGCGAAGCCGACCTCGGAGGTGGTATTTCGAGGTCGGCGTGGCTAATCAGATGCAGTCATCAGCACGTGGACGACATGGCGTCTGTGCTGTGCACAGGATGGGGCACAACACGCCAATCATCTTCGAGCACCTGCGAAGCGGGTGTGCTGCTGTCATGCGGGTGCAACGCTGTGCAGCCACCTTTCTGCAGCGTTGGCACGCCGTCGACTTGCAGCGTTGGCAGGCCGCCACTTTGCACTGCTGGAGCGCGGTCGACCTTGCAGCGCTGGAACGCGGTCGACCGTGCTGTGCTGGCAGTCGACATGCTTGCTTGCTAGCATCTGATGTAGTTCGTTGTTGCTTTGCTTGTTTAACCATTGTTCACAACTTTCTCTAGTGCAACTCTTGCCGTTTTGCCCCGTGAACACGCAAGTACTAGAGAAGCTAAGGAACGCTACGATCACTCACACAACCGTGCCTTCCCGTAGTCTAGCTCCCGTTGTAGTAGCTCTCTCCGCATGGTGCGGTGAGCGTGGATCAAACACGCGACGTACCTTCAGAGCAGTCGACCTAGGTGTGCCTTACCTATTTCGTTCGTAGATCGGCAGCTGTCCTGGTCGCCATGGTCGACCCCGTAGCGGACACCCTGGAGACACGACTAGCTGATGCGAGGAGACGCCACGAGGCTGGCGAGTACGGGCCGACCCTCCCCTTGGAGGTCGTCGAGCTGGGCATCCGCGAAAAGTGGGCGACGGAACACCCTTCCCGACCAGTTTTTCCTCGACCGGTGCGCAACGAAGGCAACATCAACGAGGAGGTCGACGGAAGTGCTCAAGTCGGCGGCAGCGAGGGCACGAGGAAGATAGGAGTGATCAGGAAAGCCGACTTTGGTGAAGTCGGCGGGAATCAGGCGCGAGGGCCGCAGTCGTCGGCGGCTTCAGGCTCCATGCACGGCGACGTCGGTGGACGCCGAAGCAGTGTGACGCCGGCGTCGGCGACCCACGTGATGGCGGGCGGGATAGCGCCGACGTACGGCTACTTCAAATTCACGCCGGACAAGATCGTCGTCCCCGTGCAGCTGGTAGGTCGACATGACCTCCTGACCTGGAAGGAGGCCATCGAGCCTCTGCTGGAGATGGCCGGCCTGATGTGCTTCGCCGACGGCAGCGTGGAGACGCCGCCAGAGTCCAACGCCGAGCTGCGTGGGGAGTTTTGTGCCGTTCACCTGTTGACCTTCATGGTCATCTCGCAGTGCTGCTCACCGGTGGTGCAGATCGCCCTGAAGTCATGCCGGAGTTACTTGGACGCCGGCCACCAGGTGTGGCAGTTCATCACGTCGACGTACCAGGTCACTGACGACCTGTACATCGGCCAGGTGGAGGAGCAGATGACGCACCTGAGGATGGGTGAGCAGGAGACGGCGACCGACTACTGCAACCGAGCTCGGCGGCTCCTTGCCAACATGCGTATGGCCGGCGTCGACTACTTGACGGCGTCGTACATCACGCGCATCGTCAAGGGAATGCCGAGCGGCTACAACCTCATGCGGCGGATGATGGTGATGCCGGGTATGCGGGAGTCGCTCAACGAAGACACCATGACCTTGCACATCATCCGGGACGAGGCGATGCAGGAGGCCAAGAAGTCCACGGAGCTCCTGCCGCAGGCGAACTATGTCGCCCCGACGAAGCAAGGAAGTCGGCCGGGGCAGCGCGGCAAGCCTGGCGGCGATGGTAGCGGAGGTGGACGGCCGGCCAAGGACGTCGACAGGACGAAGTCGGCGAAGGACAGCGGTCGTGGCGGAGGAGGTCGACGGCGGGAATGCTGGGTCTTCGGCGACCCCGACCTCCTCTCCTTCGAATGCCCCGACCGCGACGACTCCGACGACGACGACCGCAAGGGAGGCCGCGGGAGGTTCGTCGCCCACGTCGGGATGAGCTGCCGCGCAAGGAGAAGCAGTCGACCAAGTCGACGTCCGCGAAGGACGCCGATTCTTCCTCTGGCGGCGTCGTGGAGCCGACCATCTCGCTGGCGCCAGAGGCCGGCGAGGACTTCCAGGCGGTGGCGGCAGCCGTGCAGGCGAACCCGGCGGTGGTCCTGCTCGACAGCGGTTGCTCACACCACCTGATGGGGACGAAGGCGGCCTTCGTCGACCTGGGGCCGAGCGGCGACGTCAAACATGTGCGCGGCTTCAATGGGGCGCTGCAGGACGCCCAAGGCCGTGACACCGTCGCCTTGCAAGGAGAGGTCGGGAAGCAGGTGCTCATCCCCTACGTGCTCTACGTTCCGGGCGTGCTGGCGAAATTGCTGTCAGCCGGCCAGCTGCAGGAGAGAGGCGTGAAGATGCAGGACGACGGCGACAGGATGCTGCTCGTCTCGGCGGCGGGGGACGTCCTTGGTCGGGCAAAGTACACCGGCCGGGTCCTCTGCACCGACCTTCGCCCGTGCTCGACGAAGTCGACGTCGCTGACTGAAGTGGTGGCTCTGCGGGCGATCGTCTCAGCGACGAAGTCGACGCCGGCAAGGTGGCACGCGAGGCTTGCGCACGTCGGCGTCGACACCATCAAGATTTCGGCGAAGCATGAGGTCGCCATCGGCCTGGACATCAAGCGGTCGGCCGGCACCCCGTGTGTCTCGTTCGTCGGTGGGAAGCTGGCGCGGCACACCTTCCCCGACAAGGGCTCGGACGCTGACGACGCCCTGGCTGTCGTGCACATCAACTTGTGCGGGCCGTTCCGGGTGGCCGCAAAAGACGGCAGCCTCTACTTCTTGCTGCTGAAGGACCGCAAGACCCGCTTCGTGTGGGTGAGGCCGGTCGCCAAGAAGTCTGACGTGCTGCGGGAGTTCGAGAAGTGGCTGCTGGTGGCTGAGCGATAGACGAAGAAGTCGGTGCTGATGTTGCGCTCTGACCGCGGAGGGGAGTTCCTCGGGAAGCAATTCACCGACTTCGTGGACAGCAAGGGCATCGTCCACAACTTGACCTGCCCGTACACACCGCAGCAGAACGGCATGGCCGAATGGGAGATGTGCATGGTGGTCGAGTTGGTGCGGATGATGCTGTTGCACATGGGCGTGCAGCACCATTGGTGGCACCTCGCTCTACGGCAAGCCGTCTGGGTGTGCAATTGCTTGGAGAGGTCGACGCTGGCGCCGGGGACGACGCCGTACTAGCTGCTGACCGGCAAGAAGCCGAACTTGATGCTTGCTCACGTGTGGGGTTGCATGGCGCAGTTCCTGGTCCCCGAGCAGCAGCGCGGTGGGAAGCTGGCGCCGAAGGCCAGGTGGGGCCTTCATCTCGGCGCGTCGGAGGAGAGCAGGGGCTGGGAGGTCCTCGACCTCAGCGACAACAAGGTGGTCACCACGTCGGACGTGGTGTTCTATGAGACCATGTCGCTGGAGGTGTGGAAGTTGAAGCACGGACCAGCGTCAGGGCGGACGCAGGCCAACCCGCCGACAGACACCTCGACGGCGACACTTCCCCTGCTCGCCGAGGTCGGCGAGCTCGCTGACGAGGACGCTGAGGATGTCCTCCCTCTTTCCCCTTCCCCTGCTCCTCCTGCCCCACCCTTTGTGGCCGACCTGCGTGAGCCGACACTGACGCCGGCCTTCAGCGATGAGGGGAGCAGTGGTGCGTCGCCTGTGGCGCCGGCCAAGAGCATCGCCGGCGGCCGACGTGACGCCCAGTAAGGCGGTGTGAAAGAGAAGCCGCCGACGACAGGAGAGCAGCAGGGACTCGAGAAGCCGCCGACAGGGGCGACGTCGGCAAAGGAGGCGTCGGCAGGGAAGCCGCCGACTGGGGAGCAGCCAGTAGTGAAGCCGACCAAGGAGCCGTCGGCGACTGGCGAGTCGGCAGGGGAGCCGACGACACGGGAGAAGTCGGCCGAGCAGCCGACCCTGGTGCAGCGGACGACGACGGGGAGCAGTTGGCGGGGGAGCAGTCTATTGAAACAGCAACTTAACTAGTAGCCATGGCTAGGGTTTGAGCTAGTCCTGGTGAGAAGAACGAGAGTAGCGAGAAGGAAGAAAGGTGCACTAAAATGGGGGCCCAAGAAGTACAAGCGAGAAACAAAGCAAAGGAGGTACACCACCAAACAGGGGGTTACACTACACTAAACTACACTACTATAGGCAGTTTATATATAAAACAAATACATACACATATTTGTTTCTGACACACCCCCTAAACTGCCTATAGTAGGAGCTGGTGCAATGAACATCTTCTGAAGGGGTACAGCAGGCAGCGGAAGAAGCAGCTGGTGTGGTAGTAGGAGAGAGGCGGCTACTGCTGAAACACATCCGCCACCCCCTCACCCTCCCCCCACAGCAGCAGGCGCAGCCGTGAAAGAGGAGGCGGCTGCTGCTGAAAGGTGCAACCTCCCCCTCACACCCCCCCCCCCCTCCTCCCCCCCCCCCCCCCCCCCAACAAACTGTTGCACGCGCAGCAGGGAGAGGGAGGAGAAGGGGGGGCGGGGTAGGAGCTGTGTGTGCAGCTGCGTGCGTGCATGGGACAGCAGCGCGCAGGGCAGCAGGACGCGCGGGGCGCATGGGAAGCAGGGCGCTCGTCTCGCGCGGGAAGCAAGGCGCGCAGGGCGCGCGGGCAGCAGGGCGCAAGGGGCGCACATGGCAGCAAACCGACGTGCGCTCGAGGCGCGCGACGGGCAGAAACCGACGCGCGCTCGGGGCGCACGACGGGCAGAATCCGACGCGCGCGACGGGTAGAAACCAACGCGCGCGACGGGCAGAAACCGACGCAGGCGGCGAGCGCGCGACGGGCAGCGTGACGGGCAGAGGCGCTGCATAACGGGCAGCGTGACGGTGGGCCAATTGGAAATACGGAGGTCCTTAGGAACTTCCGGCTCTATATACCATGTTGAAACAGCTGGCCGTGCGGCGTCAACATCGTGATGGGCTTCACGCAGGTGTACGGCGCCGACTACGACGAGACGTACGCGACGGTCGGGAGCTACGTCACGCTGAGGATCTTCCTCAGCATCGTTGCCGTCCTCGACTTGCACCTGATGTAGCTCGACATGTAGAACGCCTTCCTGCAGAGCAAGCTCGACCGGGTGCTGTACATGCACCAGCCGGACTACTACAACGATGGGACCGGCCAGGTGTGCAAGGTGCTGAAGAGCCTGTACAGGCTGAAGCAGTCGCCGCTGCTGTGGTACAAGGCACTAAAAAACGTGCTGGTCGGCGCCGACTGGAAGAAGAGCCAGGTCAACGAGGCGTTGTACTTCAAGGTCGGCAACGATGGCGTGACCTGCTGGGTGCTGGTCAACGTCGACGACCTGATCGACGCCAGCAGCAGCACCGAGATGATGAAGGGGCTGATGGAGCTTCTAGAGGATGCCTTCGAGCTGCGCGAGATCTCACCGGTGGTGAAGTACCTCGGGCTGGAGATTGTGCGCGACAGGCCGGCGAGGAAGCTGTGGCTGCACCAGCAAAGCTACGCCGACAAGCTGCGTAGGCGTTTCATCGACGAGGAGCAGACCAGGCGAGTGCCGAAGACGCCGGCCTCCATCGGCGCCAAGGAGGATCAGGAGCGCAAGGAGGAGGAGTACTGGCAAAAGGTCGGCTCGCTGCAGTTCGCGGCGACGACGACGAGGCCGGACATTGCCTTCGACTGCAGCAAGCTGGGGAGCGGCCTCACGGTGAGGAGTGACCAGCACTGGCGTGAGGTCGACCGCTGCCTCGCCTACCTCGCCGACACCCGAGACACCGCCCTGGAGTTCGGCGGTGGACCAGAGTCGCTCAAGTTGGTCGGCTACGTGGACGCCGACGACGCCGGCAACAAGCAGAACCGAACGAGCACGGGCGGCTATGTGTTCGTCTACGGAGGGGCCGCCGTCTCCTGGTCGAGCCAGCGTATCAAGTGTGCGACGCTGTTGTCGACTGAGTTGGAGTACGTGGCGGCCACCGAGGCCGGCAAGGAGGGACGCCGACTTCGCCTCCTCCTGGCAGAGTTCCGGCTGCTGGACGCCGGGACACCGACGGTCCTTCGTGTGGACAACAAGTCGGCCATCACGGTCGCCGAGGGCTGCAGGGCAACCTCAAGCACATGGAGCGGCGATATGACTGGCTGCAGCACATGGTGAAGCGCAGGAAATTCACGCTGAAGTACATCCCGACCACCGAGCAGCCGGCCGACTTCCTGACGAAGGCGCAGCACTTTCCGGCCTTCAACCGGTGCTCCGTCGCAATCCGCCAAGTGCGGCTGGCCGACGTCGGCGACGGTGACGACGAGGTGGAGCAGTGGGTGCCGTGCCCTTTTGCATGGCTGGTGCGGTGACGGCGTGCTGTGTGTTGTGTGCACGCCGGCGACAACGAGATGTTCTCTGAGAAGTACTGCCATTTGGGCTGGGAGCCCAAGCGTGAACGCGGTAGGGGAGTGTCAACGGGAGTGATCTGTTCGCCCTGTCCTCGCTTGGGCGGAGCCGACTTCGTGGTCGGGTGAGCGGGAGGTGCAGCCGACCTGCAGCAGTGGGTGACAACAACTTGGGCGAGCTGGTCGACGGGTTTGGTCGACCTACACGGGGTCACTGCGAAACCGTCGACTATGGGACGCCGGCGACCGACTTCTACTGGCGGTCGACGATGGGGCTCGTCGACCTGGGAAGGGCGCCGACATGGAGGGCGCCGACTTTGGGAGGTCGACTTGGGCGGTCGACCTGGGAGGGCGTCGATTTGGTGACGCCGACCTGGGGAAGCCGGCTGGGTGCAGTCGGCGACCGGTAGGTCTGGTCGACCAGAAGTGGTCGACCTGGGGGAGTGGCCGACTTCGTGGAGTCGGCAGAAGGTGGTCGTTGACCTGGGTGGTTGTCGCACACAAGGGGAAGCAGCTGGTCGACGTGGTTGCCTGGTCGACCAGGTTACCCGGGTGACGGGGATCTGCAGAGGTGCGCGATAGTCGCCCAGGTGGTTCTGGCGAAGCCGACCTTGGAGGTGGTATTCTGAGGTCGACGTGGCTAATCAGACGCATTCGTCAGCACGTGGACGACTTGGCGTCTTCGCTGTGCACAGGACGGGGCACAGCACGCCAATCATCTGTGAGCACCTGCAAAGCGGATGCGCTGCTGTCATGTGGGTGCAACGCTGTGCAGCCGCCTTTCTGCAGCGTTGGCAGGCCGCCACTTTGCACTGCTGGAGCGCGGTCAACCTTGCAGCACTGGAACGCGGTCGACCGTGCTGCACTGGAAGTCGACCTGCTTGCTTGCTAGCATCTGATGTAGTCCGTTGTTGCTTTGCTTGTTCAACCATTGTTCACAACTTTCTCTAGTGCAACTCTTGTCGTTTTGCCCCGTTAACACGCAAGTACCAGAGAAGCTAAGGAACGCTACGATCACTCACGCAACCGTGCCTTCCCGTAGTCTAGCTCCCGTTGTAGTATTTACTGCACGTTGCAGCACAGTGTGACCACGAGCTGCACTCGCTCGACTTCTCGACGGCTTTCTTGCAGGGCAGCCTCCACGAGGAGATCTGGCTGCGCCGCCCACCTTGCTTCATTGGGTCGTTTCCTGAGGGTACCTAGTGGAGGCTCCAGCGGCCAGTCTACGGTCTCCGTCAGGCGCCCCGCGAGTGGCACGACACACTGAGGACGACACTTGCGGCTTTTGGCTTCGCTCCTTCGACTGCCTACCTGTCGATGTTTCTGCGCACCAACTCTACTTTGCCGCCATTCTACATCCTCATGTACGTCGACGACTTGGTCTTTGCGTCTGCTGACACTGAGGCACTAGCCCTTGTGAAGGCAGAGCTGCAGAAGTGGCACACCTGCACTGACTTGGGTGAGCTGCAGAGCTATCTTGGCTTGCAGATCACCGGGGACAGAGCAGCATGCACCATCACTCTAACTCAGTCACACATGGTGGAGCAGGTCCTTCGTCGCTTCCGCTTTCAGTTCTCCTCGCCACAGTCCACTCCTTTGCCTACGGGCCACTTGCTCTCAGCTCCACCTTCGGACAAGTCCGTAGAGCCGAGTGGTCCGTATCCAGAGCTTGTGGGTTGCCTCATGTACGTGATGACGTGCACTCGGCCTCACCTTGCGTACCGTCTCAGCATCTTGGCGCGCTATGTTGCGCCCGGGAGACACTGCCCTGAGCACTGGCGGGTTGCTACAAGGGTATAGCGGTACTTGGCCAGTACATCAGGCATGGGACTTGTGCTTGGAGGACACTGCTCAATTGTGCTCACTAGACAAAAAGATGCTTCGTGGGCTGACGACTAGGCTACCCACAGGTCTTGATAGGGCTACACTTTCAGTCTCGTGGAGGTCCACTTGCTCATCTTCTGTGCTTAGCTCCAGCTGTGAGGCTGAGATCTACGCTGAGGCTATGGCTGCACAGGAGTTACACTTGCAGACCTACTTGCTCTCCGGCTTGGGTGAGCGGCCTCGTTTTCCTCCAATTCTGTACGTTGACAACAAGGCCATGGTTGCCTCGTGTCAGGAGCAAATACTGGAGCACAGAACGAAGCCCATTGCCCTTCGCTACTTTCTTGTGCGAGTGGTGCAGCAGCGTGGTCAGCTTCGTCTTCATTACGTGGCCTCTGAGGCCAAGACTGCAGACATTTTCACCAAGGCCCTTGGTCCTGGTGACCATCATTGTTTCTGCATTGCTCTAGGCCTAGTGCCTACTCTGCCTCACTTGCTTCCCTCTTGACTTTGCCTTGTACTTTGATATATATAACTATACATGCATGTATACTCTTTCTAGGTTGTGATTACCGTAATGTTTGTACGATTATTACACTGCATGTGAACTCACCTTGTGGCCACTTGCTTGTGCTCGGACTATGTGGTGATCTTGAGATCCACACTGAGCGTTGCTTTGTTTCTTCTCTCGACTGGTCTTGTGACCATCTGTTGTTCTTGCTATATTATGTACAAACATATTTGTATGTTATTGTTTAGGCTATAGTGAGGTTAGCTATAGGGGATATGATTTCTAGGGTTTACTTTTTGTACCCAGTCGCATTCATTCCGCTCTTTCTTAGTTCAACAAGAGCTACCGGATGAGTTGGACTAGGAGGAGGAGTGGGAGTGAGGACCACAGGAGGTGAGGGAACTGGGGTGCCGTGTCAAATCACGTAGTTATATTTAGTAATGTAGGCTATGTAGGGTTACTCTATAGTGGGTACACATTTGCATATACTCTTGTACAACCCTCATTCTAGTCATTACGTTCAGTTCTCTTCTTGACAGGGTTATAGTAAACTATGTCTACGCTTCCGCCGCGCCTACCCTAGTTTCCCGCATGCCCTGGTCTGATCGTCTTTAATACGCCCCTTAGCCACCCTGGTTTAGCGCCCCCTCAAGCGCCCTTTGTCATCCTGCTTGCCTGCCCGATTCCCCTAAAACCTACCATCGTCCCTAGCGCGCCTCTCGACCCTCAGCCCGTCCTATTGACCGATGCGCCCCACCCTAGACCCGTCGCATCCCGCCCCTAGACCGTCGCGACCTACCATAGGCCCGTCGCGCCCCACCTTAGCGACTCCGCTAGCCTCGCCCGCCGCGCCCCCACAGCCTGCTGCCCGAGCATGCCGCCTGTGAGATCTTAGCCACGGCGCGTCCTAATGCTCTTGCTGCTGACCCAACTGCAGACCAGTAGAAGACCTACAACCTGGCTCGCATGGAGTACATGCGCTGGAAGGCACGCGACGCAGCAGCACAACTCGCCATTGTTAAATGAGGTGACAACGGCTAAGAAGGTCTTGGATGTTGTTATCACTTGGTATTCCACTCCTTCTACTGCTACTCCAGGCTGCCCATCATGCCCTTCCTCTTTCCTAACCTCCACGTGTTCCGCGCTGTCGCTGATCTGATCATGCACATGCGCTCGCTCGACTCTGGTTTTGCGCTAAGATCAGCAAATGGTGGGCTCCTTGCGCTTCATCATGAATAGGGGAAAACTCAACTTTGGTGTAGAAGTGACCAACGCCACGGCAGCACGCTGTGGGCAAAGGAAAACAGAGCAACACAACTTGAGTTGAAGGACACAAATTTCTCAATCCACATCAGCGTTGTGCTCATTGTTGACAATATGTGTTTCAATCTCCTCTCCACCTCCCAACTCCCAACCTCGGCGTCACCACCAAGTTTCCTGGACGCGAGAAGTTCATGACATGTACAAATGCTACCACTGGGGCACCTCTTGCCACGTTTTCTCTAGGCCCTATGTCAAGTCTTTTCAAGATGCACGTTGCATCCACCTAGATTCATGTGTCTGGCCAGGTAGCTGCATCGTGATTGTGTCGGCCGCTCACTCACTCACTCGTGTCCGGTGGCACCACTGTCTAGGTCACATGGCTCAACACGGTCTTGTCTCTGGTCTCCCGTCGTTGCTCCCCGCTCTCCCTCTTTGACTGCACCGCCGTGCACTCCTTGCGTCGAGGGAAGGCAGCGTGCTGCCCCTCGTGTCAAATTGAATTTGTCACACATTTAGTTTACAGGCTGGGTTGAGTTGTGCACTAGTGAGTACAGCACCCCGCTAGCTCTTCCCGTCGCGCTCCTCACGGCCCCGCTAGGCCGCCTCGTGGTGCCTGACTTAGGCCGCCCCGTCGCCCTGCTGTAGCGCCCCTCGCTGGCCCCGCTGTTGCGCTTAGCTGGTCTCCTTGTATTTTCCTGCTGGTCCTGTCGTAATGCCCCTCGCAGCCCCTTGCGAGCCCCTCCCGCCAGCAGCTCGCCACACCAGCAACTCACCGCCCGCAGACTCCCGCAGCTCACCGCCACCGCACTACCAATAGCAAACCGCCAGCTCACCGCCTGTAGCTAACCGCCAGTTCGCCGCCTGTAGCTAACCGCCAGCTCGCCGCCAGAGCGTTGCCTGAAGCTAACCGCTCGCTCGCCGCCAGCAGCTTGCTCCCCACGCGCGCCGCGCACTACAAACACTTACCGCTGCAGCGAGTGCCGCAGTAGACGCACGCTGTTGCTTGCCGCTCGCCGCCGCCGCCGTCTGCCGTCCGAGCTGCACTGCGGCCTACTGCCACACATGCCACTACTGTTGCTCGTGCAACTGTTGCCGCAGCCTGCCACCAGTGCCATTGCCAGCCGCCCGCACCAGCATCATGCCCTGCAGCCTGTGCCGCTGCTGCCGCCCGTACTGCTTCCTGTTGTCCGTTCCACTGCCAGCTGCCCACGCCACCAACTTGCCCTGCCCACCCTTGCCCCACGTGCCACCTGTACCCTCCAGCCGTCAGCGCTAGCTTGCCGCTCTTGCCGCCCGTGCTCGCCTGCTGCCCGGGCTAACTTGTCGCTGTGCTAGCCTGCCTCTTGTGTCACCGGTGCTGCCCTTGCCGCCCTTGCCATCCAAGCCGCCCTTGCTGCCCGTGCTGCTTCTGCTAGCCTACTGTCCGAGCCGCCCGTGCCGACCTTTGCCGCCCGTACCACCTATGCCGCCTGCCCACGCCACCTAGAGACGTGTTCCTAAAGTTGCACCCGCATTCCTACCTGCAGTTAGGTTCAGCTGCTATGGCGACTCCGTCGGTGCTGTGCTTAGATGCTGAGGGGCGAATGGTAGATTTCCAGTCGTGGTTGCAGGTGCTTTGGCTCTACTTGGAGAGCCAGCTCCATCAGGACATCCCCATTGTTAGGGTTCCTAGTTGAACTGCATGCTATCATAGTGCTCAATTGAGAAAGCTTGCTACTTGACTAGCAATAAGCATCGTCTTCATTGCTTGTGGTCAAGTAAAGCATTGCACGTCATATCAAACATTACCTAACCTTAGCATGAGGGGGGTGGGGGAAATAATGAACGTGAAAGTTCGAAATATGAAAACGTGGGTGAGGCCAAATGGCCGAAACCCATTCTTTTGTAGTCAGAGAAGGGCGAGTAGCGATTCGAGGATTACTTCTTGTGATGCGTACAAGCTCCTACGCTTTCGCAATAGGTCATTTGAGAAAGTATACATTTCTCGCTCATTTCTCTCACTGACACCTCACACCTCCGCACTTCCTCCCACCACGGTGCTATCAAATTATAATCCCTAATTCCTCTATATGTGCCTGTAGTTTAGAGTAGTACAGTTATTTATTCGTTTTGGTGGTGGTGTACCCTTTGCTTCTTTGTTCCTTTCTATATCTTGTACCTTTCCTCATATTGAACCCCCTTTTTCTCAAAATTCGCACCTTGCCTCTCGTAAACCGCCTAGCTCCTAGCTCTCCTATTTTCCTATCCTAACATCTATTTGACATGCGCCTCTTCATACCTTGCACATGGACGTCTAGGGCCCTGCCCTTGTCCATGTACAGTGCCTGTGGCACTTCTTCCTGGTCGTTATGGACGACTACTGTGTGGCCTACTGCCACACGTGCCACTGCTGCTGCTCGTGCGACTATTGCCGCAGCCTGCCACCAGTGCCACTAGCCGCCCGCACCAGCATCCTGCCTTGCAGCCTGTGCCGCTGCTGCCGCCCGTATTGCTTGCTGCTATCCGTTCCACTGCCAACTGCCCACGCCAGCAGCCTGCCCTGCCCACCCTTGCTGCCCGTGCCACCTGTACCCTCCACCCGCTAGCTTGCCGCCCTTGCCGCCCGTGCTCGCCTGCTGCCCGTGCTAACTTGTCAATGTGCTAGCCTGCCTCTTGTGTCACCTGTGCTACCCTTGCCGCCCTTGCCACCCGTGCCACACTTGCTGCCCTTGCTGCCCGTGCTGCTTCTGCTAGCCTGCTGCCTGAGCCGCCCGTGCCGACCTTTGCCGCCTGTACCACCTATGTCGCCTGCCCACACCACCTAGAGCACGTGTTCCTACAGTTGCACCAGTTGCACCCGCGTTCCTACCTGCAGTTAGGTTCAGCTGTTATGGCGACTCCGTTGGTGCTGTGCTTCGATGCTGAGGGGCAAGTGGTGGATTTCCAGTCGTGGTTGCAGGTGCTTTGGCTCTACTTGGAGAAACATCTCCATCAGGACATCCGCATTGTTAGGGTTCCTAGTTGTACTCCTGCATGCTATCATAGTGGTCAATTGAGAAAGCATGCTACTTGACTAGAAATAAGCATCGTCTTCATTGCTTGTGGTCAAGTACAGCATTGCCCGTCATATAAAACATTACCTAACCTTAGCATGAGGGGGGTGGGGGGGGAAATGAACTTGAACGTTCGGAATATGAACAAGTGGGTCAGGCCAAATGGCCGAAACCCCTTCTTATGTAGTCGAAGAAGGGCGAGTAGAGCTTCGACGATGACTTCTTGTCTTGCGTACAAGCTGCTCCGCTTGCACAATAGGTCATTTTAGAAAGTGTAGCACTTCCGAAACTTCTCGTTCATTTCTCTCACTGACACCTCGCTCCTCCTCACTTCCTCCCGCCACTAAGCTGTCAAATTATATTTCCTATGCAATTGCCTATAGTTTAGAGTAGTGCAGTTATTTGTTCGTTTTGGTGATTGTGTACCCTTTGCTTCTTTGTTCTTTTCTATATATTGTACCTTTCCTAATATTGAACCCCCTTCTTCTCAAAATTCGCACCATGCCTCTCGTAAATCGCCTAGCTCCTAGCTCTCCTAGTTTCCAAGCCTAACATCTATTTGACATGCGCCTCTTCAGACCTTGCACGTGGACGACTAGGGCCCTGCCCTTTTGGACAGTGCGGTTGGCACTTCTTTCTGTTCGTTATGGACGACTACTCCCGCTACACCATGGTGTTTCCCCTTGGAGAGAAAGAAGTTCTCCTCCCGTGGTTAGTAGCCGTCCGCACCAAGCGCGCCCATCCTGTGCTATATTTGCACTCCGAACGTGGTGGCGAGTTTGCCTCAAGTCCGTCGTGTGGAGGGCATCACCCAGACGTACTCGCTCCATGACTGGCCGCAACTGAATGAGATAGCTGAGCATCGCATTGGCTTGGTCGTTGAGATTGCTCGTACCTCCATGACTCATGCCAGTGCCCCCCATTTCCTATAAACGTTTGAAGTCCTCTACTCCGCGCACCAGATTAACATGTGGCTCCGTGTCTTGCGGCCGCAGGTTTTACCGACCCTCCTCTGTACTGGGTTCCCTGGTGCTGCGCCTCCGTTTCGCATCTAGGGCCATCTTGCTCACATCCGCGGCCCTCCCACGGACAAGCTCTCAGCCTGCACTCTCCATGTGTCCTCCTTTGTTTCCCTCTTGACGGCCCTGACTCAACCACCCCTCGTCGCACGTTTCCTCCACATTTGTGACATCACACTTTACGAGTCTGTGTGTTTCTACACTCGCTTCTCACACTAAGGCACCCCGGCTTCTCCCCTTACCTTGTTTGCCACTCCCACTCCTTCCCCTCGTCCCACACCTCCGCTTGCTCCCCTGCCATGTATTCTTAAGTGTATAATTTAGTAGGCTAGGTTTACACTTTGTGCTAGGCTTGTTAGGGTTTGCTATATGTACCCCTGCATGCCTTGTCATTTATTTATTTATTTTTTGTGGAGATAAGTACACTACATGTATATATACATCCGCAGTCGTAACTGATGCTAGGAGGGCAAGAGTGTTACAGGTAACAACGCCCCCCCCGTCCTCTTTATGGAGGCTGAAAAGCTACCCCTCCGTCTTCCCAAATTGCCTTGAAGCCTGCCCTCCACGTCATTGAGGCCTCATTCTCGTACAGTCTGCGCATGACATTTGCCTCGTCAGCAGTCAACTGGCTCCATTCACCTGTCCTTTGCACACCACTTTTGCCAGCCATCCGTTTCCAAGCTCTTATATCTTCGCGTGTCTTGTAAAGCCAACTGCTATGCGCCGTAGTGCCCTCTTTGGCTAAAAGCGGCTGCCCCGGAAGACCGCATTGCACCTCTCCAGCCAGACTTGGTGCGCAGTGATCGAAGTGATTGCAGCTTCCGGAAAACCCGTCGACGTGCAATTCTCTTGGAAAAGCATGTCGCCGAGGGACTCCATCCCTCTGCTTGGATTCATGCACTGCACCGCCCTTTTCATCACCCCGACCACTGGTTGTATTTCAGGGCAACAGTATAGACAGTGGTTTTTGCGACTCCACTCCCCCCCAGTGTGTGCAGCGCGCCCTTGCGCCCAGGAACGGTAGCCTTTCCCCCACTTGAAAGTTGTTACTGTGCACCCTCAACACCACTTCGCGTGCCCTGGCATGGGTTGCTAGTGAGTTGCGGACCGTGATAGCTTTCTCCCAATCAATCTTTCTACCCATCGGTTCTTCCCACTGCAGCTGCTGCTTAGGTTGGACCGCTGGGGGTTTCATCGCCTTCCTCAGCTTCTTTAGCTCGGCCCGCTCGCCTTTGTCGCAGATCGGTGAGTATAGCAGCCGTGTTCTCGGGGCGCCCAGTGGGCCACGTGCCCTCCCTTCTATGACCGCCATAGGATTAGCGCGTAAGAGGCCGACTGACACCACGCTCGCATATTCCACCGCGGCTATGTGCCCCTTTTTGTCCACCGTCACCCTCCTCCCATACAGCTCTCCGTCTCTTGCATATTCCACCTTGTAGTAAAAGAACTCCCCAGGCCGGTATGACGCTGAGCGAATCAGGGTCGTCACCATGAAAGCCTCCTCCGCCGATAGCTGCTTAAGCACCATATCTTTCCAGCCCTCCGGTGTTGCATCCCACGCCTTTAAAGCCCACTTCCGCTGCTCCTCACCGCCCAGTTCACGCTCCAGGGTGGTGTTGCTCTTGAGGGTCCTGCTGCCATCCAGCCTTGTGTCCACTAGGTCTCCTAACCGGACACCCTTCAGACAGTGTGGGCCCATCAGGTTCCCGAATGGCGACTTTCCCCTGAATAAAATTTTCCGATTGAAAAGCAGTTGTTCCTCTTCCGCGTCCCACCTGTGCTCTGAATCGCCTATGCCCATGATTTTTGATTCCCACAGTGCCTTAACCGCTGCTTTCCATCTCGTGCCTCCCCCCAACCAGTGCCTCAGAATTGAAGGGTGGGCGTAGATCGTCGCCAGCCCGAGCGGGAACCCGACAGCTCTCTCCCACAGCCAGTTTCTCAGAGGCGCTTGTTCCGCCATAGCCTTTCCCAGGTTCTGAAACACTGTGCTATCGATCCGGTGCTTCAAGTCTATGACACCCAGCCCTCCCTCTTTCCGCTCCCTGCAGGACAGGTCATAGCTCCACAGGATAAAGTGCCTGTCAAGCAGCGCTTTGCCTCCAGAGATGAAGTTGTGGCAGAGCCGCTTCACCTTTTTCAAAATGTCGTGTGGCGGAGCGTAGATCTGCGCCTAGAACAGTAAGAATGGCATTGCGTAAGTGTTGATGATGGTAACCCGCGCCGACGTTTTGAGGTGTTTCGTCTCCCAGCAGCTCAGCACCGCGCTCACGCTTTCAAAGGCTTTATCCCACGCCGGCCCCGGCGAACCCCCGGATGTGATCCAGATTCCGAGCAACCGCTCCGACCTGTCTTTGTCAGCCCATCTGAAAGGTGATGCTATCGGTTGCAGCCTTCTCCGATTCTTTCCCAATGGCATCAGCGTTGTTTTGTCTTGATTCACTCTCAGACCCGAGATTTCAGCAAAGTCGTTGAGCAGTGCGCTCGCTCTCTCCACCTGTTCCTTTCCTTTCATAACCAGGGTCGTATCATCGGCGTACCCGATGTAAGCCAGTTCCCCCTTTACTCCCCTCTTCCGAACTCCCAGCTTCCTCCTCTCGATTTCTTGGCAGAGTGGTTCGACAGCGCAGAGGAAGAGGTACGGGGCGAGTGGACAACCCTGCCGAACCCCCTTTTCCATCTCCCCTTTTGCCCACCCAGCCGTTCAGTAGCATCCTGGTAGCTGCTCCATCATGAAGTCCTTTCGCCCACAACGTGAACTTTGCTGGAAAACCCATGTGCTCCAGTGTCTTGAACAGGTATTCGCGAGACACTGAGTCATAGGCTTTCTGAAAGTCGACCAAAAGCAGCAGCCAATCCTCGTCCTCCTCTTCCGCTGCGTCAATCGTATCCGCGACCAGGGACACCGCTTCCACCACACTTCGTCCCGGGAGGAAGCCGAACTGATTCTCCGAAATCACCCGTGGTAAGACAAGTTTAATCCTGTTTGCCAACACCTTCACCAGTAACTTGTAGAAGAAGCTCAGCAAGGTGATCGGTCTGTAGTTGCCTAACACATCTCTGTCCCCCTTCTTGTGCAGCAAGATGGTAACCGCGGTGGTGAAGGATTCAGAGAGCACGGCAGACTTCTTGAAGGTTCTGACTTCTCTCAGCACCGCTGGCCCGAGGAGCTCCCAGTTGCGTTCGAAAAAAAACTTCTGCAAGCCATCTTGCCCCGGAGCTTTCCCGGCCGGAAGTCCCTTGAGCGCCTCTTTCACCTCCTGCTCCGACCACTCTCTTCCAAGTTGTTGCCGGTCTCTTTCCTGAAGCCGCTTCCCCTCCTCAATCGTCCACGGCTCTCTGATGGGCTGAAAGTTGAGACCGCGTACGCCTCCCGGGAGTAATCAGAAGCCGCCTGCAGCACCTCCCTTGCTCCCTTCCTTTGGACCCCCTTAAAGATTAACTCGCTGATCTCCGTTTTTTCTTTTCTTGACTTGACCAGCCCTGACAGGAACCCCGATGGTGTCTCACCCGCCAGCTCTGCTAGTAGTCCCGTCATGACCTGCAGCCGCTTGTCTTGGTATAGCTTGAGGGCCGCCTCACTCTTTACCAGCTCCTCGTACACATCTTGCGCCGAAGGGTAACTCATTACCCTCCATCTGAGATTCTCCACCTTCTTTTCTAAATGCACCATGATCGCCTTCACCCTTTTTCTTTCCTCCGCTACATGAGCTCTCATACTTGCACGCAGGTTCGACAACAGTCTTTCCAAGCCCTGGTCCGGCTGCGCCGATATGATATTCTTGGTCCCTTCCCCTCCTGACTGAGACGCTTGGAGTCTCCATAAGCCGGGGCCGTGACCATCCGTCGACGCAGACTTAAGCATCACCATCACCGCAAACCAGTTTTTTGTTAAGCCATATGGTACCATTCTGTGCTTTGCCTCTGACACGCAGCTGAGCAGGGAATGAGATACTAAGATCCTGTCAATCCTTGTGCTTGTTTTTGCAGATCTTGAGAAGAAAGTGTATTCCTTGCAAGCCGGATGCAAGCTTCTAAAGGCGTCCTGCAGATCCCATCTCGAGCATATCTGCAGGAGCCTCTGATTTTCCGCCGGTGTCCCCAGTTTCGAAGACTTGTCCAGCTCCGGATCTGCAACGATGTTCAAGTCACCGACGAAAATCGCGTGTGGTGCCGCGCTCATGCTCTGCACAAAGGGCGTTAAGATATCTCTGAAGAAGACACCCCTGGTGGAGGCTTGCGCAGGTAAGTAAGCTGCAACTATTCTACACTTCAAATCACGCCAGGTTACCACCAAACCCAGAAGGCGGCCTGACACATGTTTAACCACCTCCGTGAAACGCATCCCTTGCAGGAAGCCCAAGACAGCAACTCCCCCAGCCCTCTGCGACGGCCCCACCACTGCCTGGGCCTCCGATCTGACTTGTGTCCAGAAATTATGGTCGGCTGGGACACAAGTATCAGTGAGAACCACAATGTTCGCTTCTTTCCTTATCCACTTTCCGCAGCGTTCTTGCTTTCCGCTGCTGCCGAGCCCGTTGATGTTGAGCTCGAGAAGGGTGAGTTTGTTGTGTTTATCCATTTAACCACTCCGTTAAGCCCCACAGCATCCACGGGCAATTGCGCTTCATTGCAACGATACAACCTGCTACAGCGAAAGAGAACATGGCACTACACATCCTGCTATCATGATCGAACTTGCTGCATCACCACCCATTCCTGTCATGCTGTTGCTGTCTGAGCCGCTGATCACTTCTTCGCCGGCTTTACGATGTACTCCTTTGTGAAAGCAACCAGTTTCTGTTAATGCTTGCTGGCACGCGTTACAGCACCCTCCTTCCGCAGACCCCCTTTGTGCCTGGCAGATGCGATGCGTGCAGACGCCTGCTCAAACCGATTCCCTTGCGCCTTCTCGCACACCGTTTGAACACAGACCCACTCCTCCCATGAGCCTCCAGTGGAGGTGAGTACAATGGCAGGATCCCTCATGATCCGCTTCAGAAGGTCTGAAGCTTTCAGAGATGCGGCTGCGGGGAGAGGCGAGCAGATGGTGGTCAGTATAAGGTAAGAGAAGAAAGGATAGCGGCAAAGACTGTACTCATAACGGTCGGAAAAACTCTCTGCGTGTACCGTTGAACTCATGAACCTTTTTTACCGTCAGGTTCTAGTTGGCGAAGCTCTCCTGCCTCGGGGTAATATAATGGTCATGGTAGCGGGACATATGCTGGCCACCGCAGAAATTGCAGGTAAGCGACGGAAAGTGAAGCACGTAGCGCTGTCCCGTCGATGGGTCTTCCACGAAGTACCTCCAGCGATACTCGTCCGCAGGATGCGGGATGATCAGTCCGCGGATGCAATCGGTATCCATCCCTGTGACCGGGTCGATGGTGCGGTTAAAGCTAAAGCCGCTGGCGAAAGCGCTTTTGCCGCGTTTGACCAGTTTCGAAACCACCAGCAGGCGACGAATCAGCTCCGCCGTGATCTCCGCCGAGACCCCTTTGAGTACAACCTCCTTCGACGCCAGGTTCAGAATGCGCTCGCGCAGGAAACGCGCATTTTCATGGTGCTGCCAGGTAAGGTCAATGAACTCCCCATTCAAGCATTCGTGACTGATAACACGGTTCCAAACGAAGTTCGCGTCCCTAGCTGTCATCTTCATCATCAGGAGCCATGGCTGACTGCGCGTCAGCATCTTCATGCACGTCGCCACCAGCATCAACTTCCTCAGCTTCGTCGACACCAGCAGCATCCTTCGAGGCCTTCGCTGTAGCGTCGACAACACCTTCCACGTCTTCAGCCTTATCAACGCCGGATCCCGCTCCCTGATCCGTGTTATGCTGCAGGTCCAGGAGGTCTTCAAACGGACCATTCACACCACCCGACGCAGATCCGGGAGCAAGGTTCCCCTTGTCAGAGGCTTCCTTCTCAGGTAAGTCCGGTAAGCCGTCCCCACCGCGCTCCTGATCCTTGTTAGAATCATTCTTGTTGCTTCTGTTGCTTCGTCCCCTCCTCATGGTGCGATGATGAGATAAGCTTGGCAGCCTAACAATGGCTGAAATACAAGCCGTTCTTAGCACAGACACTGTTTCAGCTGCCATTTTATATCGTTGGTGCTTGAGTGTGAATCTCTGCAGGTCCAGGCACGATGATCCCGTGGGTCTCTTTTGGAATGCCAAACATCCTCGGGAAGATATGTCCTTGGTTTTGACGCGAGAAGGAGGTTGGCGATAATGTATGGCACGATGGAATCCATGGCGAAACTTGTAATAACGATAGCAGCCTTGTGTAGACCCTTGACTGACTGATGTATGTAGCAACGTCGATAGCCTGGAACTCATAAAACCAGTGTTTAGGTTCCCTTGATGAACACTAAAAAGACACCGTTGGATAGAGCTTAAAGCCACGCATCGACAGAGTGCATCAGGTTCAGTATCAAGCAAGAAATTGGTACACATTGGGCTGCTTAAATCTGTCGGCCATGGCCATGGCTGCTGTAAGGCGGAGAGCTCCATCCGGTTCAGACAACTGCTGCTGTAACCAAATCGCGGACCATGAGAATACTTTAGCAGAATTGCGAGAGACGCTCAAACGTTATGACTACCCAAACAGCACCTTGTCTAGTCCATCATTGTTAATTTCTAACTTGGTATCATGAGTAGGTTTTGGACCCGTGCTTCTACTACGCCTGCCCTAGCCTACCCTAGCCTGCCCCTAGCCCCCCCCTAACAGCCCTTAGTGTTCCCCTTGAGTGCCCCGTCAAGCAGCATGTAGCGCGCTCCGCCGCCCCACCCTACGCCTCGTCGCGCTGCCCCATCCCCTGCCCCGTCACACTGCCCCATCCCCAGCCCTATCGCGTTGCCCCATCCCCTACCCCGTCGCACTGCCCCATCCCATGCCCCGTCGCTCAACCCCGCCGCGCTGCCCCGTCGCCTGCCGCGTAGCGCTGGCCCATCGCCTTCCCCATCGCTCCGGCCTATCGCCTGCCCCGTCGCATTGCCCAGCCGCTTGCCCCATCGCGCTGCACGGTCGGGCTGCCCCGTAGCACTGGCCTTGCCTGCCCCATCGCGCACCCCCCCTAGGCCCATGACGCCCAACCCTAGGCCCATCGCAGCCCACCCTATGCACGTCGCACCCCATGCCCAGCGCCCCACCCTAGGCGCATCGCGACCCCGCTGCTAGCACACGCAGCCAGCCCGCCGCCTGTACGCTGCCAACCGCCGTGGCTCATGCATGCGCCAGCGCATGCCCGCGCGCTGCAGCAACCACCCATGGCGAGGGCATAACGATGCTTCATGTCTTGTTATCCTTCGCCACCTGTTGCAGACTGAGCGGGAGTACACCACTCAGGTGAAGTCGGCGAAGGAGTTGCTGTATGTTTTTATCGCAAGCTATTCCACTCCCTCCACTGTTACGTTAGGCCGCCGCATCCTACCCTTCCTCTCTCCTGACCTTCCTTCATTCTGCACAATCGCTGATCTGGTATGTGTCTGCGCTCGCTAGACACTACCTTCCGCGCTGCTTGCACTACTGAGCAAAACACATAGGCCGCCCCGTCCAGGTCTATAACCCTGTACCTCCTAGCGACCGCGCTCCCTAACCGCTTTGCGACTGCACACGACGCCTTCCTTGCTGTGCACCGTAGGACCCCCACTATCGACCTCTTTCGGTCATGTCTCAGTAAGATCGAATCTGGTCTTCGCGCCATCGCTGCCCCCTCTGGTACTCTTCTTCCCCCATCTTTGAGGGGTGTGCCCCGTCCCTTCTTGCTTCTCCCGGTGGTCTTGTTCTCTGTTGCTGAGCTTTTTGCTTTGTCGGAGGTTGCATCAGTTGCTGCCTCCGGTCGCTAGCGTAGTCGTAAGGGTGGTAAGAAGGGTGAATTGGGTGGAGGAGGTGGACGTGGCGGAGGTGTTGGGACGTCAGGAAGTGCTGATGCTGGAGGAGTTACAGGGTCCAGTGGTGCAGTTGGAGGAGATGTTGGTCCTGGAGGGTTCGTGGTGCACCAGCACAGTAGCAGAAGTAGCCGCACCAGCAGCAGCGGCAGTTTCACCAGCAGTAGTCGCAACAGTTTCAGCCGTAGGTCCCGCAGCAGCAGTGGGGCTATGGCATCCCTGAGAGCATTGGCCACGACCGTGGACCCTGTCAGTACGTGATTCAGACTGGTCCACACTGCGGCCAGGTCTGCGCGTGTCCTGATCACTCCGCTGCGGTGCTTCAGCCGCCACTCCGACCTCTACCGTGGCTGTTTAATGCTTGCGGTGGAAGTCCCGGTCTAGAATGCACTGCTCCGCGGTGAGCTGCCTATCTTTGTTATGGACACGTTTGCGATCCATGCTGCTTTGTATTCTGCCCCTATCAGGTATGCTGATGCCTATAGTATTGCAGACTCTTAGTGTTTGTGTGCGCCTAGTGTAGGATCTCTAACTATCTCTAGTGTAGGATCCTATGATGTTGCTTGCACAGGTGCGACCGCCGCTGGTGCGTCACGTTTCTTCACGCTTGAATCAGGCGCGTTTAGGTGCTTCTTCCGCGGCCACACCGGCCTCACTCCACTGAAGGCACCAGTTGTCAAATTATAACTTGCATATATTATAGGCTAGATTGTGTTACTGTGTATGGGTACATACATTTGTACTTATGCACCCTGTATGCCCTGGTGTTAGCCATTTGTACTTATATCTTGTTCACACCAGTCCCAGTCGCGTTAGCTAACCCTTCTTCTAGACGGGTCGTTGCTCGCAACGCTACTTCTCTCTTATGTCCGACAGTCCCCTCTGGCTCCCTCGCTGGTCTTCACATCCCTCGTTCTCCAGAAACTCAGGGTGGAGCGAGGCGGCTCACCTAAGTTACTAAGCAAAACGTCAGCAAGCATATCTCTTGAGCAACGGTAGCACCAGCATAGATCTCTGCCTCACAGATGGATGAAGCTGCTGAAGGCGAGCAGATCGACCTCCACGAAATAGCTCCAATGCCAAGACAAAAGCAGAAGCCCTAAGCAGACTTGAGAGTCTCGGCATCGATTTTCCACAACGCATCAATGTGTCCCGTGATTTTATTTTCGTGTCGTCCTCCAAGAACAAGCCACATGCCTGATGTAATCGCCAGATAGTGCACTAACCTCTTAGTGGCCGTCCAGTGCAGGTCGGTGTCTCCCAGTCGCAACAAAGCGAGCAAATATGCTGAGAGGGTATGCAAGGTCCGTACGAGTGTAGGTCATCAGGTACATGAGGCACCCCACCTGCTCTGCGTACAGACCACTAGGCTGCGCCGGATTGTCAGAGACAAAAGCTGAGAGTTTATTGTCCACAACAAGAGGAGTGGGCTGTGCATAAGAGAACAGAAGGCTGAAGCGCTCGAGGTTCTTCTGCCTGCTCTTTCCCTAGTGATCTGCAAGCCATGATAGCGACCCATCTCACCTAGGTTAGTGTAGTTGTGTCTCATCAGCAATTCGGTCTTCACTGAGGTCAGTGCAACCTGGTCGGGAGTAGCGAAAACCAGGTCCTCGACGTAGACAAGGGTGTAGAAAGGAGTCTCGCCAGGGCGAACGAAGGGAGAAGGGTAAGCAAAGGACGGGAAGAAGCCAATGGCAGCAAGAGTAGTGCGTACCATGTCGTGCCACTCATGAAGAGCCTAACACAGACCATAGACTGGTCGCCTAAGGCTCCATTTGGCCCAAGAAGATAACGACCCAGTGAAACCAGGTGAACGTTGGAGCCAGATCTGATCATGCAGGCTGCCCTGGAGGAAGGAAGTGGAGAAGTCTAGTTAGTGGAGCTTTTCGTCGTCCTGTGCCGCGATGTGCAGCAGTACACAAAGAGTGGACATCTTGGGGGTGGGGGAGACGGCCTGAAAGAAGTCTACCCCCTGTCGCTAACTAAAGCCACTAGCCACGTATTGCGCCTTGAAGTCAGGCGGTGCTCACATGCCATCAATAACGTTTCACCAATACTCGCGCTTTGCAGATTGTAGATTACTTGGACTCACGTGGACTGGAAACAACTTCGTTCTGCACCATGCTCACCACGCTCACTTCGCTTAGCAAAAGAGGGGGTTGAATAGCGAGCAATAGCATAAATTAACTCCTTCGCCAACGCAACCTGGCAAATGTGAACTCGCTCATCCGGCGACAGGAGTTGGCGAAGGGCAAGGCTCGCAGCAGCGTCACGCGACTCCACACCAAGTACACAAGACAAGCCACAATGTAAGTCTCCCGGTCCACCTGCGTGGAGTCAGCAGCAAGTGGATGTCAAATTATATCTGTGCTAGTTTTATATAGGCTATAGTGGGGTAGCCCATATGGGGTACATCCCAATGTTAGGGTTAGTACTTGTACCCACAACTCATTCAATGCAGTCATCCATGCTTGCTATCTTGACAGTGGAGTAGGAAGCTTGGGGGCAGGCAGCTCACAGAAAGTGTGGGCATACAAAGTGTCGTCATCTTTGCACTTGTTCTGGAGGTAGATTGTGGCGTCAAGGGTCCACGCGTAAAAACCAATCGCCCGACCCTCCGCATCGAGCTGCAGGACGCTGTCGGACGGCATGACTGCAGAGGCACAACTGCAGTAGATGAGAGGGAACGGCGACAGGCGGAGGAGAAGACAAGTAGGGGCAGTCAGTACAAAACCCTAACTTGCAGGAGCGACACACGCGCCAAGGCGCACAGTAGGCGCGGCAGGGTGCGCCAGGGCGCGCAACAGGCGCGGCAGAGCGCGGTAGGCTCAGCAGGCACGGAAGGGCGCTAGGGTGCGGCAGGGCGCCCAGCAGGTGCGGCAAGTGCGGCGATGGTAGGTGCGGGCGGCGGCAGGCGCATGCGTCGGCGGCAAGGAGGCACGGAGGCGGCAGGTGCAAGCGCGGACGCGGCAGGTGCGGGTAGCAGCGGCTAGGGCGTGGCAGGCGCAGCAGTGGGCCGACGGGGCTAGCAGGGTCAGCGGAGCTCGACGGGGCTAGCGGGGCCGACGGGGCTAGCAGGGTCAGCCGGGCACGAGGCAGGTAGGTAGATAGGCGAGGCACAAGTGTGAGATCTTCAGCACCCTCAGCAGCTCCAGCACCTCCAGCAGCTCCAGTACCCTCAGCACCTCCAGTACCTCCAGCAGCTCCAGTACCCTCAGCAGCTCCAGCACCTCCAGCAGCTCCAGCACCCTCATCAGCTCCAGCACCTCCAGCAGCTCCAGTACCCTCAGCAGCTCCAGTACCCTCAGCAGCACCCCCAAAACTGGCACCTCCAGTCCCAGGGTCTCCAGCCTCCGTGTCTCCAGCAGCAGCACCCCCAGACCCAGGGTCTCCAGTAGTAGCACCCTCAGGCTCAGCAGCACCTCCAGCCCCAGCAGCTCCAGCACCTCCAGTACGAGCACCTCCGGGACCAGCACCACTCCCAGCTCCAGTGACGTCAGCAGAAGTACCTCCAGCGGCAGGGCCTCGAGCTCCAGAAGCGCGACCCTGACGGTGACCGTACCAGTCGCCAGCTGCTGTGAGGTGAGAGGCACACGCAGACGAAGGCGGCTACTCCAAGGAGACAGCGCAGCAGTAGACCCAGAACCCTCAGGCGTCGCACCCCCAGACTCAGTACCCCCAGGCTCCTTACGCTCGGGCTCAGCACCTCCAGACACAGCACCCCCAGGCTCAGGACCTCCAGGCTCCTCACGCTCAGGCTCAGCGCCCCCAGACTCCGCACCCCCCGGCTCAGCACCTCCTGGGTCCTCACGCGCAGGCTCCGCACCCCCAGGCTCAGCACCCCCAAGCTCCGCACCCCCAGGCCCAGCACCCCCAAAGACAGCACCACCCCCAGCAGGACCTGAGTCACCAGTGACCTCAACAGGCGAAGGCACGGGAGGGTCTACCTGAGAAACACCTGAAGGAGCAGGACCTGGCGCGGGGAGGGGGTCTACCTGGGGAGGACCTAGGGCGAGAAAGAGCGGCGGGGGGGGGCGAGGGGCAGTGCGGTAGGGAAAGAGACGGTAAAAGGGGACGGACTCGTCAAAGGTGACGTCCTGAGACGGAAAGACACGGCGCGAGGCGGGGTCGTAAAACTGCCAGCCAGGCGCGTCAGGGACAAAGCCAAGGAAGACGCAGGGAATGGCGCGAGCGGAGAGCTTGTCCGCGGTGGTATCGCGGACAAAGGCACGAGCACCCCAGACCCGGAAACGCAACGCATCGCCAACCTTCCCCATCCACAGCAGTGTGGGCGAGGTCTCCAGCAAGGAGACACGGGGCCAGAGGTTGAGCTGATGCGCGGCGTACCGGACCGCAAACGGCCACAGAAAATGGGGGGCAGCCGCATGGATCATGGAGGTACGAGCGACCTCCATGACTAAGCCAATGCGGCGCTCAGCAACCCCATTTTGCTGCGGAGAGGCCGGAAGCGTGAACGTCTGGCGGATGCCGTGCTCCGCACAGAAGGCTGCCAAGAGGTCTGAGGAGAACTCACCACCTCTGTCAGAGTGCAGACGCAGGACAGGAAAGTCCGACTGAAACTGCTCGCGGAGCTGGAGACGAACAGCGCGGATCCAGGGGATCAAAACATCAGGGACCTCCCCCTTGCTGCGCAAGGGGAAGACCGTGGTGTAACGCGTGTAGTCGTCGACGACCAGCAAGAAGTACCGCTCGTGGCCCTGTCCACGGACGCGGGCTGGGCCCCACACGTCCAGGTGGAGAGTCTGCAGTGGAGCCTCTGTGGGAGGGAACGAGGAGGAGTGAGGAGCGGCGCGCTGCCGCCCCTCGACGCAAGGAATGCAGGGCGGCGCAGGCGAGGGAGGGAGGGCAGGCAGAGACTCGGGAAGGCCAGAGACCAGGTAGCGAGAGTGCATGCTACGGAGGCGAGGCAGGGAGGGGTGACCAAGGCGGTGGTGCCACAGGAGAGTGTCGTGCAACAGTCGGCGACACTCACACTGGGTAGCTACCTGAGCAGATGCGTACAGCTGGGGAGACAAAGGGGTGTAGCGCGACGCAGTGGTGAGGGTGTACAGACTGGACCCAGGCGCACGTGTGACGGCCGGTCCGGCAGCACGTGCAGATCGCCACACGCTGTCCTCCAGGAGTAAAGGTGTCAACCCAGTGATCCTGAAGGACGGCGTTGCTCACCAAGTTCGTAGAGAACGAGGGGAGGTGGAGACCAGACAGCTCACCAGACGGGACCGCCGGACACGGAAGCACAGTGGAAGACCGTGCAAGCACTGGGCCTCCAGAGGGGACAGCCAGCGAGACAGGAACAGGTGCAGGGAGGGGAGTGACTGTGGTGCTGTCGCGAAAGAAACAGCGGGAAGCACCAGAGTCAAGTGTGAAGGTGTACAAGGCCTGTGCGAACGCAGTACCAGGGGGAGCAGACTCACAAGCACCTAGTGCCACAGGGGCTATACCTGGGGCTATACCTGGGTCAGGCGGCACACACAAGTAGCAGTCACCCTCAGCACTAACAGTCAATGCATACATGGCAGCAAGAATAGCCTCATAGTCAAGATCAAAGATAGGTACATCACGCCTAAGCAGGTCTGCCCAGTTGGGGAACTCAGTAGCATCAGGAAACTTGGCGCGCCAGGCGTCGCTAAGCCGAGCGAAGCAGCGCTGCTCAGTGTGAAACCCTGTGCACTGGCGACCAGCGCAGGGACCTGTGCGAATGATATAGGGGCAGCGACCAGGACCCCCAGAAGCCCCACGCCTGGCATACCAGTCAAGAAGCTGCTGGGAAGTGGGGGTCTGGCGCTGACGCTGCTGCTGCTGCTGCGAATGCTGCTGGCCCTGACCACCACTGCCACCACCGCTCCCTCCTCCCCCACCGCCGCTGCTGCCACCTCCACCGCTCCCAGTGCCTCCGCTGCCCCCACCACCACCTCCACCACCTCCACCCCCACGACCGCCTCCACCACCTCCACCTCCCCTGCTGCCTGCACCACTGCCACCTCCACCGCCACCCCCACCTCCCCTGCCACCCTTGCCGCCCCTGCCGCTGCGACGTTTCCCACTAGGAGCGGAAGCAGCCCCGACCTCCTCAGCACCAAGATAGTCGTGAGCAGCAGCTGCGGAGGCGTAGGAGGGGGTGAGAGGGGAGGGGGAGCACCCCTCAAAGAGGGGAGAGCGAGGAGTGCCACGAGCAGCACCTACAGCGAGGATGTTCTTCTCTGCTGCGAGGAGGTGCTTCTCGAAGTCGTCGACAGTGAGAGTGGTGGGGTCTAGCGCTAGGAAGTGGTCCCTGATGGAGCTAAGAGTGTCAGGGAGGCGGGTGACGAGGAAATAGAGAGTGAAGTACATTGGGGGGGGGGGTTTGCTGCGCAGAACTCGGCTGAAAGTTTGGCACAAAAGCGAGTGTTAGTAGCGCGCAGGTGGGAAATGAGGTCCTCAGCAGTGGTGAACGAGGAAAGGTCGGGGAACAGGTAGGGTAGCATGAGCCGACCTATGGCTGCAGTGGCCGGGGAGGAGTAGCGCGCAACTACAGCGTCGTACAGCGTCTCAGAAGTTTTGTGCTGGCTGAAATGCGCGCGCTCAGTAATCGGCAGATGGTTCTTAATAGCTAGGCGTGCAGCAGCATCGCGAGTCTGCCACTGCGAGCGTTCGAGAGCAGGAGCATCGGCAGCAAGAGCAACGGCAGTGCCAGACACGTAATCGAATAGTGAAACGCCCTCTTTGGCATCGATCAGAAGGAACAGTTGGAGGTCGTCTAACCACACAGCGAACTCTATGGGGCGACCGTCAGGCTCGAACGCAAGAACGTTAGGCGTCGTCATAATGGCAGCAGACAAAGGCAGTAGGCAGCAGGCAGCAGACAAGAGGCAGTAGGCACCAGGCCGCAAGCAAGGACAGAGGCAGCAGGCAGCAGGCAGGAGGCAACAGGCAGTAGGCAGCAGGCAGTAGCGGCCGCACGCGAGCTCCTAAAGCAGCGCGCTAGGCAGCAGCGGGCCGCGCAGGCGGCCGACGTGACGCGCAGGCGGCGGACGCGGCGCGCGGCGCGGCGGCGGGCCGCGCTGGCGACAGACGCGGCGCGCGGGGCGACGGCGGGCTGCACGCGACGGCGGGCTGCGCGCGGCGGCGGGCTGCGCGGGCTCGACGCGGGCTGCGCGGGCGACGCGGGCCGGCGCGCGGTGCTGCAAAAGTGGCGCGCGCGACGCGCGCGCGAGCAGCCGAGGCGCGCGCGAAAAAAAAAAGTGACGCACGCGCGCGAGCAGCTGAGGCGCGCGCGAGCAGCAGGCAAGGCAGGCAGGCAGTAGGTGAGGTAACACAGTTACGGGTGGGCCCTATTCTTAGGTCCTAGAGACCTCCTGCTCTAGATACCATGTCGAGACTAAGGCAAGAATGATGTCATTAGGTCAAGGTTGGGGTACAAAACTAGAGTGTCGAGAATGTTTCTGTACCCCCTAAGGCTAGCCCCAATATAGCCTAGATAATAATATGCATATGTTTTGACACAGTCCTGAGCCATCCCTTCAGGAGCACATCAGTCCTGAGCCATCCCTTCAGGAGCACATCAGTCCTGATCCATCCCTTCAGGAGCACATCAGTCCTGAGCCATCCCTTCAGGAGCACATCAGTCCTGAGCCATCCCTTCAGGAGCACATCAGTCCTGAGCCATCCCTTCAGGAGCACATCAGTCCTGAGCCATCCCTTCAGGAGCACATCAGTCCTGAGCCATCCCTTCAGGAGCACATCAGTCCTGAGCCATCCCTTCAGGAGCACATCAGTCCTGAGCCATCCCTTCAGGAGCACATCAGCAGAGCAGTAGTTTTTTTGGCCTTCCACCCTCCATCCACCAAGGTCAGCAAACCCACACTCCCACAAACACCCTGCTGTGAAGCAGGCTGCAAAAAAGGGTAGTGTCCCACCATGGTCCCCCCGCATCCCCAAACCGCCCCACAACCCCCCACTCGCTCTTCACTGCTGTGCTTTTGTGTCATCCGCCGCCTTTACCCATCCCACCATTCCCTTCATTCTCCGTCTGCATTTTTTTGTTGCTGTTTTTTATTCGTTTTTTTTTTCCCTCTTTTTTTTACCATTCATTTTGTTCTCACTGCAGCAGTCAAGGCCGCCATGGGCGCCTTGAGGTAGCGAGCACGACCTTGGGTGTTGTGCTAGGCCGCTTGCGTGCAGCTTCAAGTTGCACTCCCCGCACCTCCCTGTGCGGTGCAGCACAGCTAGGCCTGGGAATCAGAGTCGCTCCCTCCACGCGCCTCACATTCACTCCCTTGCTGCTCGGTTTCGGGATGCGCGTCGGCGGTACAATATGTGCTGCCCTGCTGCGACCTGCTGACGCCGTTGACGCTCGGGAATGCGCTGCACAATCCGCCGACGCTGCAGAATGCGCCGACGCTGCAGAATGCGCAGAAGCCGCAGAATGCGCCGAAGCTGAAGAGTCCGCCGATACAGCAGATTCCGCCGATACAGCAGATTCCGCCGATGCTGGTGCTGCAGCGGGCCGTGACGGCGGAAGAACGGCACGTGTCGTTCGATCCGCCGCTGGACGACTCGCTCAGCGGCTGAACGCGGCGTGATGCCGTCGAGTCCTCCCTGCCGAGACTCTTCCAGAAACTCAGCGCTGCAACATACGACGGAGAGCGGGAAACTGAGGCCATGCTGACGCTGAATGAAAACGGCAACGGAAGGCTGAGAGCTAGTCACAAGAGAAAGCGAAGCTGGAGAGCGATGAGAGGAATGAGCGTACGCGAGTGATTTGTAGTGCGCAGGTGTGAGGGTGGTGAGTGGAGTGGAGGAGAGGTGGAGAGGGAAGGCCTTGCGGTTGTCGGGGAGGGAGGCGAGCAGACAGGAGGGCAGCACGCAGGCTCCGTACGCTGCGGAGAGATGAAGGTGCGGGAAAAGTGGCCTGGAATGTTACTTCGGTTCATTCTGGTACATTCCGCTTTGCGTGCTCGTCTGTGCGTTTCGCGTCGGTCGGGTAGCACCCGATCTCCTCGAGAGAGCTGGTTGGGCCTGACTTGTCGGCCCCAAACCACTCTCGAGCCGCTCCCCTAACCTTGGCCACTTCCGAGCCAGTTGTTGCCCTTGGTTTTCGCCTAGCTCGTTCGCGTTGCCTTGCCCTGTCGATCGGTTTACATACCTCCAAATCTCGCTGCACCGTAATTATGAAATGGTGACGGACGTTTTGGTACATTTTTGAGTACATGTTCCACGAATACAGTTGTTCTGGATTTCCTCCTATACACGTCCATTCATATATTTTGCGCATGCTCTTATGATCGTACTAATGCACCTATATTCGGTTTCCAATTTATAAGCACGCCCGTCTATTTCTTCAGCCCCCTATTATGTTTACAAAGTTGTGGTGTATATGCAAAATATGCAGCCTGCACCTTCTATATATTTCAACAGTTTGTGTTAGAAAAACAGAATGGTTTTTAAGCATTCCTAAGCTAATGGCAATAGCGCATCTGCTCATAGGTACTGAGAATGTGCAGTCACCACTATCACGTTACACCCATATAGAGCACGCGATGGTAGGGAAGTGAGAAAGTCAACAGTCAGGAGTCAACTGTGCCGATTGTTGACTCACCAAGACCGGAACGCGCTGCATCTGGTAACGATAAGGCATTGGAACAGTTACTGATACTTCACCAATACCTGTATGTATGCAATTACAAATCCTTACTGCAGATATTACTAAGCGAGGATGCCCTGAACACCGAGGCGCCACTACAGCATTTGCCAGCTGTCCGAGCCTCGTCTACCCCGAGGTCCTCGCCTAGCCAGGAATCCCCCTGTTGCGATCAGACGTTTATCGTGCCAGGATAATCAAGAAGGTTCGCAAAGTGAAGGTTTGCAGCGGAAATAGTTGACTTTCAGGTCCGAGTGAATATAAAATGATTGAAGTGATAATAACAGAGGAATACGTAAGTTCATATAGTAATACACGAGGAAAGCGAAACGTCCTTGCTAGCCATGTACAGTAAGGGGTACATTCCCATATTGCAGCGAAACACAACCTTGCGACGCGGGTGTCAAAGTATATGCATGTTACCTATGTGTAGGCTGTAGTGGGGTAGCCAATATGGGGTACAGCCCCTTTTAGGGTTTCATACTTGTACCCAACTCTTTCATAGTTCATCCATTCCTGCTGCTAGATTCTAACATGGTTTCAGAGCACTAGGTCCGTAGGACCGTTTTTTTTTCGGGCCCACCTACCGTTGCGGTTACCGCGCTACCCCACGTGTTGTCCTGCGCCTGCCTGCCTGCCTGCCTTGCCTTGTGACGTGCTGCGCTGCGCGCGCCGTCCTGCAGCCCTCGTGCTGCCTACTGCTGCCCTAGGCCAGAGCGCCGCCCCTGCAGGCCCGTAAGGCCCACGCGCCGCCCCTGCAGACACGTCAGGCCCGCGAGCTGCCCCTGCAGGCCCGTCAGGCCAAAGCGCCGCCGCGCCAGGTCGCTGACGCGCCAGGCCAGGTCGCTGCCCCGCGCGTCGCGCCCACAGCCCGCGTGTCACGCTGCAGCCCCGTGCGTCGCGGCTGCAGCCCGCGCGTCGCGCTGCAGCCCCGAGCGTCGCGTTCGCTGCCCGCGTGTCGCGCTGCAGCCTCGCGCCGCGGCTGCCATCCTCGCGCAGCCCGCGGCGGCTTCGCGCGCCGCGTCTTCAGATCGCGTAGCGCGCTGCAGCCCTGCGCGCCACGGCTGCCCCTGGACGCCGCCGTCGCTCCTGCAGCAGCTGCCGCGGAGCGCCCTACCACAGTCGCGGCCCCGCCCTGCAGCAGCTGCCGCGGAGCCTTCTGCCGCGGTCGCGGCCCCGCCCTGCAGCAGCTGCCGCGGAGCCTCCTGCCGCTGTCGCGGCCCTGCCCTGCAGCAGCTGCCGCGGAGCCTTTTGCCGCCGTCCCGTCCCCGCCCTGCATCAGCTGTCGCGGACCTGCCCTACCTCCGACGCGGTCCTGCTCTGCCGCAGCTGTCGCGGACCCGCCGTCGCCGCCGTCGTGCACCTGCCCTTCCCGCCACTGGTGAGCACCTGCCTACCTGCCTGCCTGCCTGCCTGCCTGCCACGCCTGCCTGCCTGCCTGCCTGCCTGCCGCGCCTGCCCTGCCCGCGCTACTACTACTGCTAGGCTGCTGCTGCTGCTGCTGCTGCTGCTACTACTGCTACTGCTGCTAATGGCGGTGGCCAGATGTTATAGTCTAGAGTCCACTTAGGGGTCGTAGATGCCCTTGAAACCACCTAAGCAGAATCTGATGACTTCGAACCGCCTCTGTTCAAAACGCCGTCACGATCAGCTCCGATAACAAACGAGGCTGAAACTTGGAGTGACGTTATCTTCAGGTGTCTGCTTTCCAACGGTATATGGCTTGCTTTCATCAGAGTTCTATGCGCTACGCAGTGAACAAAAACGTAAGCTCGGCTGAAAAACGAGTAGCTTCATTGATGCAAGGAAGAGGTTAGTACAACATTGCCTAGGGGACTCATAAGGGGTTGGGTCATCCTGGGAACTCAGAGAAGGTTGAGTCCTAGGGGAGAAAGGCTAGAGAAGAATGGGAAACGTCCTAGCTAGGTCAGCAAAGCCAACCACACTTGGATGTTCAGAGCTGTACTCAAGGCTACCAATAGTGAGTCAAGCCAACATGAGTCAGCTTGTCTTCCCACTTGCACCCTCTTGCAAGTTGCTTCCAGGAAGACCACACTTCTCAAAAGGAGGGTTATAGAGTCCCACTTGACCACCTGTACTTCTTGTCTCATTCTCTGTCCCTGCACCATTGGCATGACAACAATGAAAGGGTGGCAAGGGAAATGCTGCCAACAGTGCACCATGACTACGGAACAGTGAATTTCGGCAGCTGTCACGCAATGCTCAGATGTTGGATCGTTCTGAAACTTGGTGACCACTTGCACAGCGGAGCAAAGGACTTCCAGACCGAATTTCAGACCAATCAGATCTCGGTAGACGAGTCAGCAGCCGAAATGGTGAACTCGGGTGTTACCAAAAAGGAGTAACACACACTTCCGGGATGCCATAAGTCTTGAAACATAAAATGTTGTCATGCCTTGGTAACTGCTTCAAAAACTCTGAAACTTTGAGGGTTTGAAGAAAACGTGTTGAACAACCTCCCCACAAAATTCCAGAAGCTGAGCAGGCTTGTAGGCCGAATGGGAGTGCGATGACCGTGCCACTGTAATGTGTTGGCACAACACCAGATGCAGCTCCAGCGACGTTCACGCGAGTCTCTCACGCCCCAGCAGCTTAGTGAGTGGTACGCTAGTTGGGGTTGTGGCGGTCGCCGTCGTAGCTGTCGCCCTGGAGCTGGTCAGCTGGGAGCGTCTGGCAGTGGCCAGCTACAGCTGCAGCGGCGTCCACGCGAGACACTTACGTCCCAGCAGCTTCACGAGTGGTACGCTCAGAGTAGAGGGTCTTTGAGTACCGTTCGCTGCCCGTACGTCATTTGCACAGGTGATCGGGCCGGTCAGGCTTGCGGGACGCTTGGTCACACACAGTCCCGCTGCTTCGCCCGTCTGAGCGACGCCTGGCGTACCGAGTTTGGTGACGAGGCTGAGCTCCCCACCTGGCTGGAGCAGCTTGGACAGAGGGTAGATATCTTTGCTCTTGACTATGATGCTATTCTCACTACCATGTATGCATTGCCTACTAGTGCTGACCGTGCCTGTTCCCTGTGCGTACCGCCTGACCCAGGTATAGAGCCTGCTGCTCTAGGTGCTGGTGAGGCTGCTGCTCTAGGTGCTAGTGCGTCTCCTGCTCTAGGTACTGGTGAGGCTGCTGCTCCAGGTGCAGGTGAGTCTGCTCTCTCTGGTACTGCGCCTGCTGAGGCCTTGTACACCTTCACACTTGACTCAGGTGCTTCCCGCTCCTTCTTTCGCGACAGCACCACCCTCACGCCGCTCCGTCGGCTGGTTGCAGTCTCCCTGGCAGACCCTTCTAGGGGTCCAGTCCTTGCGCACTCCTCCACGGTCCTGCCGTGTCCGGCGGTCCCGTCTGGCTCCCTGTCAGGTCTTCACCTCCCCTCGTTCTCTACGAACTTGGTGAGTGGAGCTGACCTACAGGATGTGTGGGTTGACCAGTTCACCCCTGGAGGTCAGCGTGTGACCCACTGTACGTGCTCCCGGACTGGTCAGCACCTGGCCACGTTCACCCGAGCGCCTGGCTCGAGTCTGTACACACTGACCACTGTGTCCCCTCAGGTAGCTGCGTCTGTGTCTGCGTCTGCGTTTGCGTCAGGTCAGCTAGCGGCCCCCTGCTCGTGTCGCGCTTTGTCGCACCAGACCTTCCTTTGGCACCACCGCCTTGGTCACCCCTCGGTGCAGCGCCTTCATAGCATGCACCGCCGTTTCCTTGTCTCTGGACTTCCAGAGACTCTGCCTCCTCTACCACCCTCGCCTGCTCCTCCCTGTCTTCCCTGTGTCGAGGGGCGGCAGCGCGCCGCTCCTCACTCCTCCTCGTTCCCTCCCACAGAGGCTCCCCTGCAGACTCTCCACCTGGACGTGTGGGGCCCAGCCCGCGTCCGTGGACAGGGCCACGAGCGGTACTTCCTGCTGGTCGTCGACGACTACACGCGTTACACCACGATCTTCCCCTTGCGCAGCAAGGGGGAGGTCCCTGATGTTTTGATCCCCTGGATCCGCGCGGTTCGTCTCCAGCTCCGCGAGCGGTTCTGGTTGGACTTTCCTGTCCTGCGTCTGCACTCTGACAGAGGTGGTGAGTTCTCCTCAGACCTCTTGGCAGCCTTCTGTGCGGAGCACGGCATTCGCCAGACGTTCACGCTTCCGGCCTCTCCGCAGCAGAATGGGGTTGCTGAGCGCCGCATTGGCTTAGTCATGGAGGTCGCTCGTACCTCCATGATCCATGCGGCTGCCCCCCATTTTCTGTGGCCGTTTGCGGTCCGGTACGCCGCGCATCAGCTCAACCTCTGGCCCCGTGTCTCCTTGCCGGAGACCTCGCCCACACTGCTGTGGACGGGGAAGGTTGGCAATGCGTTGCGTTTCCGGGTCTGGGGTGCTCGTGCCTTTGTCCGCGATACCACCGCGGACAAGCTCTCCGCCCGCGCTGTTCCCTGTGTCTTCCTTGGCTTTGTCCCTGACGCGCCTGGCTGGCAGTTTTACGACCCCGCCTCGCGCCGTGTCTTTCCGTCTCAGGACGTCACCTTTGACGAGTCCGTCCCCTTTTACCGTCTCTTCCCCTACCGCACTGCCCCTCGCCCCCCCCCCCGCCGCTCTTTCTCGCCCTAGGTCCTCCCCAGGTAGACCCCCTCCCCGCGCCAGGTCCTGCTCCTTCAGGTGTTTCTCAGGTAGACCCTCCCGTGCCTGCGCCTGTTGAGGTCACTGGTGACTCAGATCCTGCTGGGGGTGGTGCTGTCTTTGGGGGTGCTGGGCCTGGGGGTGCGGAGCTTGGGGGTGCGGAGCCTTGGGGTGCTGAGCCTGGGGTTGCGGAGCCTGGAGGTGCGGAGCCTGGGGGTGCGGAGCCTGGGGGTGCGGAGACTGGAGGTGCTGAGCCTGGGCGTGAGGAGTCTGGGGGTGCTGAGCCTGGGGGTACTGAGTCTGGGGGTGCTGCACCTGGGGGCGCTGAGGCGTCTGGTGAGCAGTCTCCCTGGAGCGGCCGTCTCCGTAGTCGCTCCACTGGTGCCTCGCCTCTGCACTCTCGTCGTCGACTCCCTCTCTCCCCACAGCAGCTGCTTGAGTGGTACGTTGACCGTCAGGGTCGCGCTGGTGGAGCTAGGGGCCCTGCTGCGGGAGGCGCTGGAGCTGGTGACTCTGCTACTGGAGTTGTTTCTGCTGGAGGTTCTGGAGCTGCTGAGGCTGCTGGAGCTGGAGGTTCTGGAGCTGCTGGAGGTGCTGGCGCTGGTGACGCTGGAGCTGGAGGTGCTGGCGCTGGTGGCGCTGGAGCTGGAGGTTCTAGAGCTACTGAGGTTGCTGGAGCTGGAGGTTCTGGAGCTAATGGAGGTGCTGGCGCTGGTGGCGCTGGAGCTGGAGGTTCTGGAGCTGCTGAGGGTGCTGGCACTGGAGGTTCTGGAGCTGCTGCGGGTGCTGGCGCTGAGGGTTCTAAGTCTGCTGTTACGCGGTCTCCTTGGAGTAGCCGCCTTCGTCCGCGTGTGCCTCTCACCTCACAGCAGCTGCACGACTGGTACGGTTGCCGTCAGGGTCGCGCTTCTGGAGCTCGGGGCTCTGCCGCTGGAGGTACTTCTGCTGACGTCACTGGAGCTGGGTGTTACGATAAGAATGAATTGATAGAAAATGTGAAGTACAACCCTAGATATAGCAAACCCTAATCATGCAAGTAAGTAGAAACGTAACACCTAGACTAACCTAAACAACACATATAAAATATATGTTGACACACCCCCATAGTCTAGGTGACGGAAGTCCTGTAGAAACAACAAGAGCAAGCAACGGTCACAAGACCAGTCTACAAGAACAAGACAAATCTCAGGGTGGAGCTCAAAGTCACCACACACTCCGAGAGCAAGCAAGGGGCCACAAGGCCAGTCCACATGCAGGTATATAGCAAATATCAAGAGATGCAAGAGTACAAGACATGCAGAACAAGGCATCTCTAAGCAAGCAAGTGAGGACGGGCAGGCACAAGGCCAAGCTGGGTGCAGAAACGCTGGTGGTCACAAGGCGGCAACGCCTTGGTGAAGATATCTGCCGTGTTTGCCTCAGAGACCACACGTCGAACGAGTGCCTGTCCACGCGGCTGCAACTCACGCAGAAGGAAGTAACGAAGCTGGATGTGCTTCGCCTTCCCAACCAGTCGGGGCTCCTCACACAACAGGACAGCAGACCTGTTGTCGGCGAACAAGACTGGGGGAGAGCGAGGCCGCTCACCAAGGTCGGTGAGAAGGAAAGACAGCCAGCGAAGCTCCTGAGCGGCCATGGCCGCAGCGTACACCTCTGCCTCACAGCTGGAACCGGCGACAGACGGCGCCCGAGTCGACCGCCACGAAACAGCACCTGCCCCGAGGCTAAAGGAGTACCCCTGTGTAGACCGACGCGTCTCCGCGTCGTCGGCCCACGACGAGTCCGAGTAACCTGTGAGTGTAACTGGCTGCTTCCCTCCAAGGACAAGTCCCATGCCTGATGTACTCGCCACATACTTCGCCACCCTCTTAGCAGCGTACCAGTGGGAAGGTCGGTGTCTCCCAGGCGCAACAAAGCGCGCAAGGACGCTAAGAGGGTAAGCTAGGTCTGGGCGAGTACAGGTCATCAGGTACATGAGACAACCCACCAGCTCAGGATATGGACCACTGGACTCAAATGACTCGTCCGAAGGTGGAGCCGTGAGCCCATGATCCACACCAAGAGGGGTGAGCTGTACCTTGGAGAACGGGAAGCGAAACCGCGTGAGGATCTGCTCGACCATATGCGACTGAGTCAGCGTAATGGTGCGAGCTGCCCTGTCCCTGGTGATCTGCAGGCCAAGGTAGTGCTGCAGCTCACCAAGGTCAGTGCAAGTGTGTCTCCTCTGCAGTTCCTCCTTCACGGAGGCCAGCGCGCGTCGGTCGGGAGTGGCGAACACTAGGTCGTCGACGTAGACCAGGACAAAGAACGGGGTCGAGCCACGGCGAACGAACAGTGACGGGTCAGCAGACGACGGAAAGAAGTCAAGAGCTGCAAGGGTCGAGCGAAGTGTGTCGTGCCACTCACGTGGGGCCTGACGCAGGCCGTAGACTGGTCGACGCAGCTGCCACTGGGTCCCAGGTGGGAAAGAGCCAGTGAAGCCAGGCGGGCGACGCAGCCAGATCTGCTCGTGCAGGCTCCCCTGAAGGAACGCGGTGGAAAAGTCCAAGGAGTGCAACTCGTAGTCGCGCTGGGCTGCAATATGCAGCAACACCCGAAGAGTACTCATCTTCGGGGTGGGAGCGAAGGTCTGGAAGAAGTCCACCCCCTCTCGCTGACTGAAGCCTCTCGCAACATAGCGTGCCTTGAACACAGGTGGTGATCCAGGCGGCCGCTTCACCTTGTAGAGCCATCGGCCACTGACGACATTCGTCCCAAGTGGTGGGACTGCGTCGACGTAAGTGCCTGTGGACCTATAAGATGCCATCTCTGCCTCCTCAGCTGCTATCCAGTACGAAGCCCAGGGTCCCGAGACCGCCTCGGCGTGAGTGCGAGGGATCGGGATGTCAAGGGCGTCTGGATCCCCCTCAGGGGCAAGCGGCATGGCGCAGAGATGAGGAACAGCGGCCGCAAGAAAACCAAGCTCGAACTGCCTGTCCTCTACGACCTCCAGGGGAAAGACAGGAGCACCCCCAGAGGACGGAAAACGTGCAGGGCCACTCACCAAGTGAGCGGCGTAGTCAAGGCGGTGGGAAGAGGCAAAGCCAGAGACAGTGGTAACAAGTGCTGAGACAGACGACAGAGGTGCAGTCGGGTGAGTGACCAACGCGGACAAAACACGGGAGACGACAGGACGGGAGGCACGGAGGTAGTCGGACAACGGGTCGTGAAGCACAGTGAGGGACGACTCAGGGGGCTGTGGAAGGACAGGAGGAGGTGGAACACGAGAGCGGAGAACAAGGTGAAACGGACCGTCTGCACGGTAACGGGACCGACGGGGCTGTGGAGACACAGCACGACTGAGGGGAGGACGACGAGTCCACTGGGAGGAGGAAAGGGACTCAACTGGTGGAACAGGAGGGGACGACAGGGGACCACGAACAAAGCGTGCAGGTGCTGGGTCGGGGAGGTCGCGTAGTCGCAGTCGCTGCTGCTCCGCCTCCTCTGGCGTCTGCTGCGACGGTACCGGCCCCTGCTGCTGCTCCTGTGGCTCCGCCTCTGCCCTCTCCTGCTGCGGCTGCAGCTGTACCCGCTGCTGCGACCGGGACTCCTGCGCTACCCTCTCCTGCTGCTGCCGTGACTCCTCCTCTACTCTCTCTTGCTGCGTCTGGAACTGCACCTGCTGCTGCGGGTGGGACTCCTGCTCTACCCTCTCCTGGTGCGGCCGTGACTGCTCCTCTACTCTCTCCTGCTGTGTCTGTAACTGCACCTGCTGCTGCGGGCGGGACTCCTGCTCTACCCTCTCCTAGTGCGGCCGTGACTCCTCCTCTACCCTCTCCTGTTTCAGGTGGGGAAGCTGTTAAGGCAGCGGGCTACGGGTGAGGCGGCGGTTCTGTGCAGTTCTGTGCGGTTATGTGCAGTACTGTGCGGTTCTGTGAGGTTCAATGCGGTGGAGAGGACTGGGTGGGGCAGCTGATTCCGGGTGAGGTGCCTGGAACGGGTGGGGCAGCAGGTTTCCAGGTGGGGCGGCGGTTGTCAGGTCTGGGGCGGTGGTTTTCAGGTGGGGAAGCTGTTAAGGCGGCGGTTCTGTGCGGTTCTGTGCAGTTATGTGCAGTTCTGTGCGGTTCAATGCGGTGGAGAGGACTGGGTGGGGCGGCTGATCCCGGGTGAGGTGCCTGGAACGGGTGGGGCAGCAGGTTTCCAGGTGGGGCGGCGGTTGTCAGGTCTGGGGCGGCGGTTTTCAGGTCTGGGGCGGCGGGTTTCCAAGTTCGGCGGCGGTTTTCAGGTCTGTAATGGCGGGTTTTCAGGTCTGGGGGGCGGTTAAGACGGTGGGCTGCACGTGCGCGCGGCCGCGACGTACTAGCGCGAAGCTGCGGGTGCGACTAAGGCTGCGCGCGCAGCTACGCGCGTTCGTCTGCTGCGCGCTAGAGGGCTGGGGGGAAACGCGCGGGGTAAAACGAGTGGGGCGCGGGGCAGAAAACGAGTGACGCACGGCAAAAACGGGTGGGGCGCAGGGCAGAAACGGGTGACGCGCGATGTCGACGGGGGGGCGCGACCTACTCGGGCTCTACGGGGCAGGGCGCTTCGGGCTATGGGTCGCTACGAGGCGCGCGGGTGGTGGGCCCATAGACTATCGAGAGAAATTTCGCCTAAGGGAAAAAATCGCCTAGGGGAAAAATCGCCTAAGGGAAACCTAGCTCTATACCATGTTACGATAAGAATGAATTGATAGAAAATGTGAAGTACAACCCTAGATATAGCAAACCCTAATCATGCAAGTAAGTAGAAACGTAACACCTAGACTAACCTAAACAACACATATAAAATATATGTTGACACTGGGAGTGGTGCTGGTCCCGGAGGTGCTCGTACTGGACGTACTGGAGCTGCTGGGGCTGGAGGTGCTCAGCCTGAGGGTGCTACTGCTGGAGACCCTGGGTCTAGGGGTGCTGCTGCTGGAGACACGGAGGCTGTAGACCCTGGGACTGGAGGTGCCGGTTCTGGGGGTGCTGCTGTTGGTAGAGCTGGTCCTGGAGGAGCTGGCGCTGAGGGTTCTGGAGCTGCTGGAGGTGCTGGAGCTGCTGGGGGTACTGGAGCTGCTGGTGCAGGTGTCACTGCACAGCCGCGCCTGTTCTTCGCTCCACCGTCTCCGTTGTCTCAGCCACCGCCTGACTCTGTGCTTCGCCAGGTTCTTAGTCTCCCTTCGTCTACTGGTCTTCCGTTACAGCCTGGCTCACCGCTGCCTGCTCCTTCTCCTTACACTGACCAGACAGGGGGTCTTACTGAGCGTCGTGAGCCTGCGTCGCGTCCTGTCTCGCCTGTCCGTTCTGGCTGGTCCGGTCGTCGTGTTCCTCGTCCGCGTCAGCCCGACCTCGTAGTCCGTCGTCCTTCCTCTCCTTCGCAGCGTGTTCCTATGCCGTCTCCTCCTACGTCTTCTCTGCCTGTCCTTGCGGACCCTGAGTATGACCGGTTTCGTGCTGAGCACCCTATTGTCACGCGTCTGCTAGCCACTGTTGTCCCTGACCCGTCGTTTGAGTCTGCTGCTGCGTGTGCCTTAGTCGCTGAGCTTGTTGACTTTGCTGCTGCCTGTCGTCTAGACTACGCCGCTAGTCTTGTTGCTGAGTCTGAGTCTGTCTGTCCTCCGTCCGTCGGGGGTGAGTGTGCTCTTAGCACGGACGTCCTTGAGGACGGGCAGGAGGACCTTGAGTGTCTTGCAGCCGCTGCGCCTCATCTCGTGTCCATGCTGCTTGCCCCCGAGGGAGACCCGGATGCTCCAGACATCCCGACCCCGCGCTCTTACGCTGAGGCGATAGCGGGTGAGTACTCCTCTCAGTGGCAGACAGCCATGGACGCAGAGATGGCATCCTGGAAGTCCACAGGCACTTACGTCGACGAGGTTCCCCCACCCGGGGCGAACATAGTCAGTGGCATGTGGATTTTCAGGGTGAAGCGGCCGCCGGGTTCTCCGCCTGTCTTCAAGGCGCGTTACGTTGCACGAGGTTTCAGTCAGCGAGAGGGAGTAGACTTCTTCCAGACCTTCTCCCCCACCCCGGAGATGACCACTCTTCGGGTGCTGCTGCACGTTGCCGCTCAGCGTGACTACGAGCTTCACTCTCTTGACTTCAGCACAACCTTCTTACAGGGCAGCCTGCACGAGGAGATCTGGCTGCGCCGCCCACCTGGCTTCATTGGGTCGTTCCCTCTTGGTACCCAGTGGAGCCTCCGGCGGCCGGTCTACGGTCTCCGCTAGGCGCCACGTGAGTGGCACGACACGCTGAGGACGACACTTGCGGCTCTTGGGTTTGCTCCGTCGACTGCTGACCCGTCGCTGTTTCTGCGCACCGACACTTTGCTGCCGCCGTTCTACATCCTCGTGTACGTTGACGACTTGGTCTTTGCCACTGCTGACACTGAGGCTCTCGCCCTGGTGAAGTCGGAGCTGCAGAAGAGACACACGTGCACAGACCTGGGTGAGCTGCGCAATTACCTTGGCTTGCAGATCACCCGGGACAGAGCACGTTGCACCATCACACTGACTCAGTCACACATGGTGCAGCAGGTCCTTCAGCGCTTCGGCTTCACCTGGTCCTCGGCACAGGCCACTCCTCTGGCTACAGGTCACTCGCTCTCAGCTCCACCTTCGGACGAGTCCGTAGAGCCGAGTGGTCCTTACCCAGAGCTAGTGGGCTGCCTCATGTACCTGATGACCTGCTCTCGTCCTGACCTTGCGTACCCTCTTGGCCTTCTGGCTCGCTACGGGGCTCCTGGTCGGCACCGAAAGGTGCACATGGATGCTGCTAAGAGAGTACTGCGCTACTTGTGCAGTACATCGGGCATGGAGCTCGTGCTTGGAGGACGGGGCGACGTTGTCCTCACTGGGCACTCGGACGCTTCTTGGGTTGACGACCAGGCTACGCAGCGGTCGTCACAGGGTTACACCTTCAGCCTTGGCTCTGGTTCGGTTTCTTGGCGTTCTACACGCTCGTCTTCAGTTCTCAGCTCCAGTTGTGAGGCTGAGATCTACGCCACAGCCATGGCTGCCCAGGAGCTACGCTGGCTCACCTACCTGCTGACCGACTTGGATGAGCGGCCTCGTTCTCCTCCAGTGCTGTACGTCGACAATAAGGCCGCCATTGCCTTGTGCCAGGAGCACAGACTGGAGCAAAGAACGAAGCACATCGCTCTGCGTTACTTCCTGGCTCGAGAGTTGCAGCAGCGGGGTCAGCTTCGTCTTGCTCACGTGGCCACTCGGGCCAACACTGCTGATATATTCACCAAGGCGCTTCCGTCTGGTGATCATCAGCGTTTCTGCACTCTGTTAGGCCTTGTGCCCACGTTTCCTCACTTGCTGTAGACTTTGCTTGTAATGTGGTCTATATATATACCTGCATGCTTGCTCTGCTAGGTAGAGATCACTGTGCTGTTGTTTTTGCATATATACCTCTGCATGTGAACTGGCCTTGTGGCCCTTTGCTTGTGCTCAGTGTGTGTGGTGACGTTGTGATCCACCCTGAGCTTGCTTTGCTTCTCTTGACTGGTCTTGTGAACCCCTTGCTCTCCCCCACTTTGCCTATGGGGGTGTTTCAAAGTATATGCATGTTACATATGTGTAGGCTGTAGTGGGGTAGCCAATATGGGGTACAGCCCCTTTTAGGGTTTCATACTTGTACCCAACTCTTTCATAGTTCATCCATTCATGCTGCTAGGTTCTAACAGCGGGAACCGGTTATGAACATGTTCCCGCCAAATCCTTCTTGCTGCAGCTACCCCCTATGCTTCTGATCCGACGGTCCAGACGCTGCCAACCGTACGCAACGGTTTGCGTCTTCTGACCCTTACCATTCGTACTCGCTTTTGTACTCTTCACTTGCTAATGATTTAAATGCTCTTTGTTTCTCATTTTACCATTCGTAACACCCCCCTTCATTCCTGGCCATACCAAGTCTTTACTCGCTTGACCACTCCGCTCAGTTCGGAGAGTGCTGTGCTGATGGGGTAGTCGCTTCGTGAGGATGTCGGCTGCCATGTCACCGATTGGGCAATAGGTTGGGTCAACCTTGCCCTTGTCAACTTCACGAAGAAATATCGCAACGCGATGTGCTTGGTGCGGTTGACGAATCCCGGCTTGTTCGCAATCTTGATTGCGCTTTGGTTGTCGCAGTGCAGGCGAAAGGTCGGCAAAGTTGGAATATTTGCCACTTGCAAGAGTTCCTGCAAGTAAAGCCCTTCGCGAACTGCTGCTGTCGCGATGATGAACTTTGCTTTGACCGATGACCGGGCAACCAGTTCCTGCTTCTGCAAGTTTCACGAGATGGGGCTTGTCAGCTTGAGTCAGAATAGGAACCCGGTCCTCGACCATCGATTGTTGGGATCAGCGGCGTGACCGGCATCCACGTAGCCAGTGAGGTTGAATGAGGGAGTTATGACCGTTGACCGTGGAGTAACAGAGCCCAATGTTGTGCGTGGAGATGGAAGATTGCACAGTGCGCTGAAGGTGTAGGAGATTCTCAGCCGTTGGTTTGCGAGAGAACTGAGCCAGCTGGCTTGCGATGTAGGATTGATCTGGCCTGCAGGTTATCGATTCAAAAATCAGGCATCCCAGCTGCTGCTGGTAGATAGGGCTTTCTTGTCAGGTTTGTGGTTCGGTCAAGGCGTGCGGTAGGGAGTTGAGACTGGTACGGGAGAGACGTGGAACCGCTTCTCAAGTGTTTCAGCGTGCTTAGCAGCTGAGAGGTGAATGCCTTCAGAAGCGTAAGAGATAATAAGGCGCATGAACTGCTGTATGCGTGATTTGTGGTGATGTTGACCCGCATCGCTGTTAGAATGTAGAACTGAACGAGAAATGATTGAACTAGGCAGCAGGGTGATACAAGTAGGAAACCCTAGCAATGTGTTGTACTCTCTAAGGCTAAACCCACTATAGCCTACACAATATAAACATGTACAATGTTTGACACACCCCCATAGGCTAAGTGGGAGACAACCAGATGGTCACAAGACCAGTCAAAGCAAAGCAAAGCAAGCTCAGGGTGGATCTCAAGGAAACCACACAAATTCCGAGCACAAGCAAGCGGTCACAAGACCAGTTCACATGCAGTTTGATAATATAACAAGAGGTACAGTGATCACAACCTAGCAAGTGTAAGCATGCAGGTATATATATATAAAGATCATAGTACAAGCAGAGTCAAGAAGTAAGCAAGTGAGGCACAGTAGGCACAAGGCCTAGAACAGTACAGAAACGCTGATGATCACAAGGCTGAAGCACCTTGGTGAACACATCCGAAGTGTTGGCCCGAGTGGCCACGTAAGCAAGACGAAGCTGACCACGCTGCTGCAACTCTCGAGCAAGGAAGTAGCGCAGAGCGATGTGCTTCGTTCTGTGCTCCAGTCTGTGCTCCTGACACAAGGCCATGGCGGCCTTGTTGTCGACGTACAACACTGGAGGAGAACGAGGCGGCTCTCCCAGGTCGGTCAGCAGGTAGGTGAGCCAGCGTAACTCCTATGCAGCCATGGCCCCGGCGTAGATCTCAGCCTCACAACTGGAGCTGAGAACTGAAGACGAGCGTGTAGAACGCCAAGAAACTGAACCAGAGCCAAGGCTGAAGATGTAACCCTGAGACGACCGCTGCGTAGCCTGGTCGTCAACCCAAGAAGCGTCTGAGTGCCCAGTGAGGACAACGTCGCTCCGTCCTCCAAGCACAAGCCCCATGCCCGACGTACTGCACAAGTAGCGCAACACCCTCTTAGCGGCATCCATGTGCTCCTTCCGGTGACGGCCAGGGCTAGAAAGTGGTCCCTGACGACATGAAGAGAGTCAGGGAGTCGGGTGACAATGAAGTAGAGCGTGATGTACATCGGGGAAGGGTTCTTGTCTAAGAACTCGGTCGGGAGGGCGGCGCGGTAACGAGCGTCACTAGCGCGGAGATGAGTGATAAGGTCCTCAGTTGTGGTAAAGGAGGAGAGCTCAGGAAAAAGGTAGGGTAGGATAAGGCGGCTGAGGGCAGTAGTGGCAGGAGAAGAGTAGCGAGCGATGACAGCAGCGTACAGTGCTTTAGCGGTTTTGTGCTGGCCAAAGTGGGTGCGCTCGGCTAGAGGCAAGTGGTTGCGAATGGCTAGGCGTGCAGTAGCGTCACGGGTAAGCCACTATGAGTGAGCGACGCTGTCAGCTGTGTCTGGAGCGACTGAGGAACCTTTGGCTAAGTCAAAGAGCGAAACGCCGTCCTTGGCATCAGTCATAAGATACAGCTGAAGATCTTCTAGCCAGGCATCGAACTTGACTGGGCGACCTTCAGGTTTGAACGACAGTACGCTAATAGAAGCCATGGTCACTGCAGCACGACAGTAGAGGCAGCACGCGGACGGCAAGGGCTACGAGAGGGCGGTAGGGGCGGTACGCGAAGCTGCAGAGACAGGGGAGGAGCAGCAAGGGCGGCGGAGTGGTGCGCGCGGAGCAGTAGAGGCAGTACGAGGGCTGCAAAGGCAGTGGGAGGGCAGCTAAGGCAGTGGGAGGGCAGTACGAGGGCTGCTAAGGCAGTACGAGGGCTGCTAAGGCAGTACGAGGGCTGCTAAGGCAGTACGAGGGCTGCTAAGGTAGTGGGAGGGCAGTTCGCGGGGCTGACGAGGCAGCGGGCGGGCTGTGTGGGCGTCGCACGGGGCTGACGAGGCAGCGGGCTGGCTGCGCGCTCGCGGGTCAGTACAGGCAGCGCGATGGCTGAGAGGCGGCGCGCGGGGCAGTAGAAGGCAGCGCGAGGGCTGCGGAGCGGCGCGCGGGGCAGTAGAAGGCAGCGCGAGGGCTGCGGGGCGGCGCGCGGGCCTGACGAGGCAGCAGGCGAGCGACGCGCGGGGCTGACGAGGCAGCGGGCGGGCTGCTAGCGGGCTGCACGAGGGCCAGCAGAGGCGAGCGCGAGGGCTGCGCGACTCAGGGAAGTGTAGGCAGGGGGCGGGGTAACGCGGTAACCGGCGGAAAACGGTTGGTGGGCCCTGAAAAACAGTCCTAAAACGGTCCTAAGGACCTATTTGCTCTTAATACCATGTTGAAAGTAAAGGGAAGAAAAAGGTATGATGACTATCGAGAGAGTTGGGTACAAGTAACAAAACCTATACCCTACATTGGCTACCCCACTAAAGCCTACATATCATTATAACATAGGCATATAGTTTGACAAATGTTGTGCGTGGAGATGGAAAATTGCAGAGCGCCCTGAAGGTGTAGGAGATTCTCAGCCGCTGGTTTGCGAGAGAACTGAGCCAACTGGCTTGCGATGTAGGATTGATCTGGCCTGCAGGTCATCGATGCAAAGAGCAGGCATCCCAGCTGCTGCTGGTAGGTGTGAAGTTTTGAGGGGGATAGGGCTTTCTTGTCAGGTTTGTGGTTCGGTCAAGGCGTGCGGTAGGGAGTTGAGACTGGTGCGGGAGAGATGTGGAACCGCTTCTCAAGTGTTTCATCGTACTTAGCAGCTGAGAGGTGAATGCCTTCAGGGGCGTAAGTGATATTAAGGCGCAGGAACTGCTGTATGCATGGTTTGTGGTGATGTTGACCCGCATCGCGAGATTCTTCTCGTTCTGGTCGAGCAATGTGCTGCTCGATCCTGTGTAGAGCATCCACGTACACGGTGAGCAGGATGTAATCGCTACAAAAGTGCAGGCGATATATTATGGGGTCGTGCAACAGCTGTGTGAATCCTTTTTCGAGTAGGATTTTATGCAGGTGTTGCTACCAGAGCCTTGGCGCTTGCTTAATCCCGTAGAGGGATTTCTTCAGATGACACACGCGCGAATTTCCCTCTTCGTATGTATGTGGCTGCTCCACAAAAATCACCGCATACACTAACGCATATAGGAATGCGTTCTTCGATCTGGCGGAGTGGCATATGTCTTGCTGCAACGATGGCAAGCAGAATCCGCACGGAGGTGTGGTGACTGACCGGAGCAAAGGTCTGGTCGAAATCTATGCCGTGGCGCTTGTCGTAGCCGCGCACAACCCAGCGCGCCTTGAAGCGCTCGATAGTGTTGTCCGCTACGGTCTTCACGCCGAAGACCCACTTGCTCGAGAGTACCCGCCTTCTCTTGATTGCTGCTCGGTCGACGATCGCCCATGTGTCGCGGGCTTCCAACACCTTGATTTCAACATCCACGGCTGTGTGTCACTCTTTGCTGTGTGGTACCGTCAGCGCCTGTGGAGAAATTTTCGGCTCGATGACGCATGGAGCCGTTGAGGTGGCGACGTAAAGCCCCAGCAGCTGCAGTCCAGAGACGGTGGTGTCATGGCGATGATGCCGGGCGACCTCCTGCACGCCGTCGACATCGCACTCCAGCTCAGGCGGAGATGGCAGCGCGGGGTCCCTGCAGTTTCCTCTCGCGGGTCCCGGAGGCGACTCGTCGCTATCATCGTCGTCGTCGTCGTAGTTGTCACTGCGACGATCGATGTCGGAGAACTCGCTTCGTCCTTGGGGGTAGCGTGACTGCGCCCGTCGTTCGCATAAACCTGTTTTGTGCCTGCTTGCTCGTAGAAGATAACGCCGCGTGCGTGCGTGACCTTGTTGCTGAGTAGGTCGAAGACGATCCAAGCTTTGTATTCATAACTAATGCCGAGGTGAATGCCCCAGCGCGCGCGGCTCGTGAACTTCCCGATGGTTGAGGTAGGGGGCCGGTACTGCACCATGCATCCCCACACGCGGATCATGGAGGTATCGCCCTTCTTGCCCGACCACTTCACGTGCGACGACAGGTTGCCCGTGATGGCCGTGGTGGAGAGCAAGTTATGCACCCGTACGGCGTGGTGCATAGCGTACGACCAGTAGGTTGCGTGGAGCTTCGTCTGCTTCAGTAGCGCGTACACCTTTGCCATGAGTGTGCGATTGGTGCGCTGAGAGACTTCCTGCTGCGGATGCACATAGGGGAGTGATACGTGGTGCAGGATCTGTCAGATTATAATGCTTGTCTAGCCTGCAGTGGGGTACTCTATAGTGAGTACGGCTCCTTAGGGTTTCCTATTTGTATCCCAACTGTTGCTAGTCCAACCCTCCTTTGCTCATTTCTCTCTTGCCTAGCTAGGTAAACCCTAGCTATGGCTCCTTGTTCTACCCACTATTCTGACAGGATCCCCTTCTGTTTCAGGTAGTCCTGCAGTTCCAAGCAGCGAAACTCTGCTACGCCGTCAGTCTGCCAAAATTGCAGTTTCTTGCCTGATTGTAGTTGTGCGTGAGCCAACCAGAGGGTGAACACCTCGTACGCCCTGCTGCAGAACGATACATTCGCGATCCACACGTAGCGGGTTCCCGCATCCACGAAGGTGAGTGTATACCTTTCGTCTTTAAGCCCGTAGTGGTCGACGACGAGGAAATTGCTGTACACCTTGTGCAGCTTTGGGTAGCGATTGGTTCCAGGTTCCAGCATCGTAAACGGCTGATGGCTCAGTGCAGCTTCGGGGCAGACTGTGCAGGTGTGCGGCTGCAATGTGCTCCTTAAGTCGGAGCCGTAAGGGTGCAAGATTGCGTGCGCAAGGCGCGAATGCCTTTTCAGTGACACACTTGTTTATTTTCACACGCGAGGGGTGACGGAGACGCTGATGCCACAGGCCATCAAATGTGCGGAGTCTGAAGGTGCGTTGATAGCGTGCTTTCACCACGTCAGGGTCTTCTTCAGGTACGGGGGTAGGAGCTGTTGGTGCTTTCTCTTCTACTGCTTCATCATTTGTCGTCGTCAACATCAGCACGAGATATTATTTGTCAGGGATGATGGAGAGAGGGATGTTGGTCCTAGGGATAGTGCCTAGGATGAGCGTGGGTTCGCACGGCACGGGATTCGGGTCCGTAGACAGTATGGCGCGGGGTCGATGGTTCGTTGCCCCAATCGATCGTGTCCCAGGGGTCGTGATGCGGAGGTATGTCACCACACCAGGAAGCGGTGGTGGTGGCGGTAAGCGGGGTGGTCGGCCAAGATGAACGAGCGTTGGTTCTTCCTCAGTCCCCCCACCTTTGTTCTTCTCGGGAAATACCCCACCCTTCGCAGGAGCCTCCCCATCCGCCACCTACGCCGCTAGTTCCGGTGTCCCAATTTCCGCCAGCATCAGACAAGGTGCCTCTCGTGTTGCCCCATCCTCCGCTGCCGCTGGTCCCCCAGCCGTCGTTGCTCCCCCACCCCCCCTTCATTGGAGGCGCTTTCTTCTTTCGTTTCGCCCCTCTCACTCCGGGCGAAGGTCACGCGTGCTTCGGTGATGTTCTTCGACAGAGAGTTTCGCTTTTGGGTCGCGCTAGTAGGGGTATAGCTTAAAGGATTCTTCCTTGGTGTACGGTCGCACCACTTCGCGTGCGTCGAAGGTTCTAGGTCGCTTTCCGCGTATGATCCACTGGAGACGGTCGTGCGCGGATCCTGAGATCGGTTCTTCAAGTGTGCCGAAAACGCGGCGCGTCGCGCCTTCAAGCTCCAGTGACGACATGCTCTCATCCGGCGGCGCATATCGCTTAGCTTCGGCGATTGCGGCAAGGCCTCTCCCGGCGATGTTGGCGTTGGTCGAGGCGGTCGGTGTTCGGTAGTCTCTGCAAATGCCATCGGGGTCGGGTCGTGTAGAGTCGTCTCGCGCGAGAGGGGGTGATGCGGGACCCAAGGCCTGCCGTCAAGGTGCTTCCATTCGGAGCGGTGGATGTGCTCGAAACGGAGCGGGATGAGATCGATTTAACTCATCCGTGTCGCTGCTACAGTCCGGGATGTCAAAATCCAGGACGTATACGCCGTTGTACGCGTGCGCTCGTCCAATCTGCTTGCATGGTTTGTCGGGCGGCGTGTAGTGTAGGACGATGTCGCGTGATTCGGGGTCGGTGTTGACTTGCATACCGCAATCCGTCAGCTGCGATGCCGACAGGAGGTTGAACTGAAGGTTCTGCACGACGAGCACACCATTTATCGTGATGTGCGTATTACTTCCGCGCGCCTTGAGGACGACGATCCCTTGTGCGCTTGTGCGCAAGCAGTAGTAGTTTGCCACGGTGATATAAGTGACTCTAGGGGTGGCGACGGCGTAGGAGATGAATTGTGAGGAGCCCACCATGTGTTGCCTGTAGCAGGTATCAAGATGCTACTTGTTGTGGTTCTTGTCGTTGTCACGCGCGAGGAGCGCAAGTCGCGGCGTCACGCTGTGCGAGGTGTTGAATTTCAGAAACTGCTCGTGCGCAATCTAGTCGACGGGCGCCGCCCTGGAGTCAGGTACATGCGGGGGGCTTTCAAGCAGCGGGACTGGTAAATTCAAGTCCGGGTCGTCGTCGTCGTCGTCGTAATCGTGACCAGGGGATGCCTCGATTGGGTGCGACGCTCGTTCTAGTGACGGCGTGCGCATGCAGCGACGTCGAGTACACCGTCAGTGCCGCATCGCCATGTTGCTGATGACGTTGTGCGAAGCTCCACGTTGTGCCAGCTGCTGTTGCTGGTGCTGAACCGTTGGATTCTTGTTGCGCGGTGGGGGCTGAAAGCCCTGGGCTTGACGCGTATCCTGCCTTGCGTCCTGTCGGCCGGCCCAAGCTCAAGGCCAACCACTAGACCATTAGGATAAAAGGGCTTGTTAAGTAGCGGGTCAGTGCGCCCATAACCCCCCAGGCCAACGAGTGTGTAACCCTTCCCTAGGATCAATCGGGGATCACCAGTGGACCTCTAACACCCCCCCGCACTGGGATGCCCGAAGTGCACACACTGGGATTCGAACCAGAGACCTTCGCTCTGATACCATGTCAGAATCTCAACATTTAGACCATTAGGATAAAAGGGCTTGTTAAGTAGCGGGTCAGTGCGCCCATAACCCCCCAGGCCAACATGCCTGTAACCCTTCCCTAGGATCAATCGGGGATCACCAGTGGACCTCTGACAAATTCAAGTCCGGGTCGTCGTCGTCGTCGTCGTAATCGTGACCAGGGGTAAAAGGGTTATTTTTTTGTGGATGCCCCAATTGGGTGCAGCGCTCGTTCTAGTGACGGCGTGCGCATGCGGCAACGTCGAGTACCCCGTCAGTGCCGCATCGCCATGTTGCTGATGACGCTGTGCGAGGCTCCACGTTGTGACGGCTGCTGTTGCTGGTGCTGAACCGTTGGATTCTTGTTGCGCGGTGGGGGCTGAAAGCCCTGGGCTTGACGCGTATCCTGCCTTGCGTCCTGTCGGCCGGCCCAAGCTCAAGGCCAACCCCGTGATTTAGCCATGGCGCCCGTGCAACCAAGTCTTGGCCCATCTAGGGATGAGCCTAGAGTGTTTGGCCTTGACAAGTTCAACGGTGACAACTTCACTGAATGGTCCTTCAAGATGGAGAACGTATTTGACCACTATGACCTGCTGGAGGTGATGGGAGGAATGGAGAAGCGCCCCGAGAACGACCCGGAGAAGAGCCCGTGGGTGCGGAAGAGCGCACAAGGCTATCTCCTACTTGGGCAAGCGTTGGGGAGCAGCCAGATCCGTCACATCAAGCCATTCCAGCGTGAACCAGAGAAGGGACCAAAGGCATGGGCTGCTCTCAAGGGTGTACATGCTCCTGCAACAGCGGCGGTAACGGTGGTGTTGGAGCGGCAAATGGCGGCACTACGAATTGAAGAGGATGAAGCGGTTGAAGAAGGGGTGCAGAAATACTTCGACTTGTTGACGCAGCTTGAAGGAGCTGACTTGAACTATAGTGAGCTCCAGAAGAAGACCAAGTTGCTTGCCTTGCTTCCTGAATCATGGTCCTCGCTCATCATCAACCTTAATCGTGATCTGCCCTGACTCTCGCTCGAAGACGTGAAGCGAGAAATTCTTCAAGAAGATTTCCGCCGCCGTGAGTTGGCGGGTTCGGATGGCGCCGTGGCAGCAAGCATCGGCCGGGGATATGGTCGTAGAAGGGGCAGAGGACGAGGAGGAAGAAGGTTTGGAGGCAGCAACTTCAACGGAGGCCGCGGGAACGGCGGATACGGCAGCGACAACAAAAGCTTCGGGCGCGGTCGCGGCCGATTCGACGGCGAGTGTCATTATTGCCACAAGAGCGGACACATGTGGCGCGATTGGTACAAACTCCCAGACGAATGGACCCCTGCTCAAGGCCAAGAGGGTAGAGGAGCAGGTGGAGGGAGAGGAAGAGGTCGTGGAGGCCGTGGCGGTCGCGGAGGTGGAGCTGCAAACATGAAGAGTGGAGATAACGACATCGACTCGAGCGACGATCGGTTCCCAGGTTAATTCTTCTTCGTCTCAACGCAATCATCGGCTGGACCAGTGAAGGTGGAAGGCTTTGAGGAGCCTGCAGCTGTGGGAAAGGTGACCCTACACTCTCTGGACTATTGGGTGATCGATAGCGGCGCTACCTATAGGATGACACCTCGCGCGGACTTGCTCACCGAACTTGAACCGTCACCGGTCAAGCATGTCACATCGGCTTTGGGGCAGAGAGCAGATGTGAAAGGCATGGGCAAGGCAATGTTCAAGGGTGCTGATGGGAAGATGTTGGGCCTCAAGAACGTGCTTTGGGTGGCCAACCTTGCAGCCAACCTGATTTCCGTGCGGCGGTTGCAAAAGGCCGGCATGGACACGAGCTCGAAGGGAGCCAAGACCTATACCGCGAGGCTTGGCGAGCGGATTCTTTGGGACCTTCATGAGGATAGGGATATCTACAACGAGATGTGGCAGATCCCTGTGGTCCCTATGCCTAAGGAGAGGCAATTGGTAGCAAGCATCAGCACCAAGGGTGAAGCGGTTGGTAGCGGCGACGGCGCTAACGATGGCGTCAACGAGAACGAGTCTAAGAAGTGCAATCTTGGAGGGACCAGCAAGAAGTGTGAGCATAAGGAGAGTGGTGCAGCAGCCAAGGAGCAGCAAAAGGGTGAGGAGAACCCCAAGGCAACAGCGGTGGAGGAGTACGGAGAGAGCTTGTGGGGCACTATTGCGAGTGCGGCATTCTCCAATCCGACTTCGGCTACGGGGGATCGTGATTGGTTGACTTTGCATCGGCGCATGGGGCATGTGGCTCTGCCTATTTTGCAGCAGCTAGTGAAGGAAGAGATGGTTGCTGGCATACGTGTGAAGGGGGAGCCCAATGAGGTACTTGGTTGCCCGACATGCATGCAAGCCAAGTTCTCCCGATTCCCGTTCTCTAGCTCGGAGGCAACGGCTAAGAGGCCACTTGATGAGGTGGTGATGGACGTGGTGGGCCCCTTGAAGCTTGGAGCTGCTGGAGCAGATGATTTCCTCACCATTGTAGACGTCCACACCCGCATGACCTGGGTGTATGTGCTGTCCAAGAAGAGTGATGTGGCTGAAACGGTGAAGTCCGATTGGTTGCCGATGGTGGAGCGGCAACAAGACCGTCTTGTGAAATCAATCCGCACCGATCAAGGGGGAGAGTTCCTGAGCAAGGAGTTCTCATTGTGGCTGAAGAAGAATGGCATAAGGCACTCCCTTACGATGCCGTACTCCCCTGCAATAAACGGCATCGTCGAGCGAGCGAACCGGACAATCATGGAGACGGCACGCGGGTTGCTCGTTGAAGCTGGGCTACCCGATTATTTCTGGCCTGATGCGGTGCGGAGTGCGTGTGTGGCCAAGAACAGAGCCTTGACTCATGTGGGAGCAGACAAATGGGTGCCCTATGTGGAGTGGATCGGAAGGAAGCCCAAGGTGGATATGCTTCGGGTGTTCGGGTGCATGTGCATGGCGCTCGTGCCTAAGCATCTTCGGCACAACAAGCTTCGTGCCAAGGCGATATGGGCTGTGCACTTGGGCATGGCTCAAGGCAGCAAGGGATGGCTTCTTTGGGACCCATTCACCAAGAAGTTCTTGGTGAGCAGGGACTGCAAGTTCATGGAGAACCTGATGTACAAGGATTGGAAGGCGGGATATGAGGCAAAGATAGGCGTGCGACTTGGGGAGGTGAAGAGATCCGATTTGGAGCATGTGGCAGCACCATCACAAGGCAATCTCCTCTTGTGAATGGGGGAGAGGAGGCCAGGAATGGAGAGGAAGAGGGGGAGGAGGTGCAGGAAGCAAGCGAGCGTGCACCGACACTTCCATCTCGCACTACAAGTGCTCCACGGATTCGAGACACCCTGCAGCAACGCCATGAGAGCCTTCATGTCCCTGCAGCTGAGGAGAAAGGAAGGGGCAAGAGGAGAATTCAAGCCCCTAATAGGCTGACCTATGATGCACCGGGAAAGCCAGCCAAGTCAGCCTTGGCCGTAGCGGCACTTATGGTTAGAGATGACAAGGAGAGTGACTACGAGGAGTGTGCCTTCGCGTTCTTCTCTCCGGTGGAGATGCTGGGGGAACCAGCAACTCTCAAGGAGGCCTAGGAGAGTAGTGATGATGAGGAGTGGAAAAAAGCCATGGAGAGTGAGCTGAAGAGCACTGAGGAGAACGGCACGTGGGAATTGGTGGAGCTACCGGAGGGCCTAAGGCGATTACGTCCAAGTGGCTCTTCAAGATCAAGTCCGACGCCGACAGCAAAATCGAGCGCTACAAGTCTAGGCTGGTGGCCAAGGGGTACCAGCAGAAGGAGAAGGTGGACTACAAGGAGTTGTTTGCTCCTGTGGTGAAGCCGACGACGCTGCGAACCCTACTCGCAGGTGCTACCATCAATGGATGGGTTGTGAAACAAATGGATGTGACAACGGCATTCCTCAACGGCGTCTTGAGGAAGAGATTTTTATGGCACAGCCAGAGGGGTTTGATGATGGTAGTGGCAGAGTGTAGAAGCTGAAGAAGGCCCTCTAGGGCTCAAGCAAGCCCCTAGGCAGTGGTACTTGAAGCTGTGTGAAGTCTTGGAGGAGATTGGTTTCACTCCCTCGACGACCGATCATTCCTTGTTCATGCTTGGCGAGGGGGAGCATAGGAGTTTCATGGTGGTTTATGTGGATGATATCCTCATTTTCTCACCCTCCTCTGACCTTGTGAAGGAGGTGATGCTGAATCTTCAAGACAAATTCAAGTGCAAGGCCCTTGGTGACGTGAGCATCTACCTCGGGCTTCATATCGAACGCGGCGTGGAGAAGCGGTGGATGCGAGTGCATCAACGCAAGTACCTGGATGCATTGGCTGCCAACGTTGGGCAAAGTGAAGGTCATGTGGCAACTCTCTTTCCCTCTGGGTTCAAGTGTGTGAAGGGACCAGAGGAGGAGAGCGTTGGCGAAGAGGAGCAGGAGACGGTGACCGACTACTGCAACCGGGCTCGTTGACTTCTCGCCAGCATGCGGATGGCCGGCGTGGAGTACTCGGCGGCGTTCTACATCACGCACGTCCTGAAGGGGCTCCCGAGCAGCTACAACCTGATGAAGCGGCTGTTGTTACAAGACTGACTTAACTAGGAACCGGGTTTAGCTAGGGCCTAGGCTTAGTACCCGCAGGCCAAGCGGGTATCGAAAGTCTTGTGCCAAGGGAGAATCGAGAATGGTGACCAAACAAGTGAGCTTCACTAAAAGCAAAGCATCGAGAATCGAGAATGATATAGTCGAGAAACTAGGAAACAAGAGGTGCACCACCAACTGCAACGTACAATAACTAAAGCAAGCAGGATATATCTTAAATATAACTTTGATAGCTGTCGGTGGTGCCAGGCACGCGGGAGTCGCTCAACGAGGACTCCTTGACCTCGTTCATCCTCAGGGACGAGGCGATGCAGGAGGCTGAGCGGTCCACTGAGCTCCTGCCGCAGGTGAACTAAGCCGCCTCGACGAAGCAAGGTGGTCGACCGGGGCAGCGCGGCCAGCCTGGCGGCGGTGGAAGCGGAGGTGGGAAACCGGCGAGGGACGCCGACAAGAAGAAGTCGGCCAAGGATGGCGGTCGTGGACGAGGAGGTCGACGTCAGGAGTGCTGGCTGTGCGGCGACCCCGACCACCTCTCCTTCGAGTGCCCTGACCGCAGCGACTCCGACGACGACGACACCAAGGGAGGCCGAGGGAGGTCGGTTGGGCGTCGCCCTCGTCGAAAGAGTAAGTCGCGAAAGGAGAAGCAGTCGACCGAGTCGTCGACCTCGGCGAAGGACGCCGACTCCTCCCCTGGAAACAAGGGGTGAGGCGACAAGGAAGCGTCACGCTCGCTGGTTGGCGTCGTGGAGCCGACCGGCTCGCTGGCGCCGGAGGCTGGCGAGGACTTTTAGGCGGTGGCGGAAGCTGTGCAGACGAACCCGGCGGTGGTCCTGCTCGACAGCGGCTGCTCGCACCATCTAATGGGGACGAAGGACGCCTTCGTCGACTTGAAGCAGAGCGGCGACGTCAAACACGTGCGCGGCTTCAATGGGGCGCTACAAGACGTCCAATGCCGAGGCACCGTCGCCCTGCAAGGGGAAGACGAGAAGCAGGTGCTCATCCCCGACGTGCTCTTCGTCCCAGGCGTGCATGCGAACTTGGTGTCAGTCGGACAGCTCAAGGAGAGCGGCGTCAAGCTGCAGGACGATGGCGACGGGATGATGCTTGTCTCGGGGGCGGGGGACGTCCTCGGTCGGGCGACGTACACCAGCCGGGTCCTTTGCACCGACCTGCGTCCATGCTCGGCGACGCCTACGACAACCACGACAGAGGTGGTGGCTCTACGGCCAACCGTCTTGGCGACAAAGTCGACGCCGGCCAGGTGGCACGCAAGGCATGCGCATGTCGGCGTCGACACCATCACGAGTTCGGCGAAGCATGAGGTCGCCACCGGCCTGGACATCAAGCCGTCGGCCGGCACCGACTCTCCGTGTGTCTCGTGCGTTGGCGGGAAGCTGTTGCGGCACACCTTCCCTGACCAGGGATCGGACGCCGATGTCGCCCTGGCTGTCGTGCACATCGACCTGTGTGGGCCGTTCCGGGTGGCTGCCAAGGATGGCAGCTTGTACTTCCTGCTGCTGAAGGACCGCAAGACCCGATACGTGTACGTGAGGCTAGACGCCAAGAAGTCGGACGTGCTGCGGTAATTCGAGAAGTGGCTGGTGGTGGCTGAGCGGCAGACCAAGAATTCGGTGCTGATGCTGCGCTCCGACCGGGGAGGGGAGTTTCTCGGGAAGGAGTTCACCGCCTTCGTGGACGGCAAGGGGATCGTCCACGACTTGACCTGCCCGTACACCCCGCAGCAGAATGGCATGGCGGAGCGAGAGATGCGGACGGTGTGGAGTCTGTGTGAACGGTACTACTGCACATGGGCGTGAGCACCACTGGTGGCACCTTGCTCTGCGGCAGGCCGTCTGGGTCCGCAACTGCCTTGAGAGGTCGACCCTGCCGCCGGGGACGACGCCGCACCAGCTGCTCACCGGGAAGAAGACCGACTTGTCACTAGCACGCGTTTGGGGCTGCATGTCGCAGTTCCTGGTACTCGAGCAGCAGCGTGGTGGAAAGCTGAAGCCGAAGGCACGGTGGGGCCTTCACCTGGGCGTGTCGGAGGAGAGCAAGGACTGGGAGCTCCTCGACATCGCTGACAACAAGGTGGTCACCACGTCGGACGGGGTGTTCTAGGAGACGATGTCACAGGAGGTGTGAAAGTCGGAGCACGGGCCGGCGTCGGGGCGGACGCAAGTCAATCCGCCGACGGACACCTCGACGGCGAAGCTCCCTCTGCTTGCCGAGGTCGGTGAGCTTGCTGATGAGGACGCCGAGGACGTCCGCCCCCTTTCCCCTTCCCATGCCCCTCCTGCCCCTCCCCTTGTAGCCGACCTGCTTGGGCTGGCTCCGGTGTCGACCTCCGGCGATGAGGGGAGAAGTGGGGCGTTGCCTGTGGTGCCGTCCAAGAGCATCGCCGGTGGCCGACGTGACGTCACCCTAGTCGGCGTGGGAGAGAAGGTGACGCCAACAGGGGAGCAGCAGGCAGTGGAGGTGCAGCCGACTTTGGTGGAGCCGGCGAAGGCGGCATCGGCAGGGAAGCCGCCAACAGGGGAGCAGCTAGCAGTGAAGCCGACCAAGAAGCAGTCGGCAACCGGGCAGTCAGCAGGGGAGCCGACGGCAGGGGAGAAGTCGGCAGGGACGCCGACCGTGGTGCAGTAGGACGCCGAGGGTAGCGAAGCCGGTGACGATGGAGGGGAGCAGTCGGGTGTCGAGGAGTCCACCGACAGAGATGTGGTGGAGGTTTGGCCTGGACCGCGGCGTTCGGGCCGAGCCCGGAGGCCGCCTGACTTCTTGTCCTACCCTGCGTGCCTGCCGCCGGCTGCCTTCACTACGCTGTACGACAACGACGACGACGACTTGGCGTACGACGACGCCAAGGATGATGTCGACCTACCAGAGTTCGACCCCGAGCACCGTTGGGACATCGCGATGATGGCGGTCAAGGAGGCGTTGGCGAGCTGCGCAGGCGGTTCAATGACGAGGAGCAGACCAGGCGCACCCCGAAGACATCGGTCTCCGTCGACGCCTACGCCGAGCTGGCGTTTGACGACGAGGAGGCACAGGAGCGCTAGGAGGAGGAATACCAGCAGAAGGTCGGCTCGCTGCAGCTCGCGGCGACGACGACGAGGCCGGACATCGCCTTCGCCTGCAGCAAGCTGGGGAGCAGCCTCACGGTGAGGAGCGACCAGCACTGGCGCGAGGTCGACCGCTGCCTCGCCTACCTCGCCAACACCCGCGACACCGCTCAAGAGTTTGGCGGTGGACCATTGTCGCTGAAGTTGGTCGACTGCGTGGACGCCAACGACGCCGGCGACAAGCAGAACCGGACAAGCACGCGCGGCTATGTGTTCGTCTACGAAGGGGCCGCCGTCTCCTGGTCGAGTCAGCGCATCAAGTGCGCGACGTTATCGTTGACCGAGTCGGAGTACGTGGCGGCCAACGAGGCCGGCAAGGAGGGACGTCGCCGTCGCTTCCTTCTTGCAGAGTTCCGTCAGCTGGACGCCGGGACGCTGACCGTCCTTCGAGTGGACAAGTCAGCTATCACGGTCGCCGAGGGCATAGGGTTGATGGGCAACCTCAAGCACATGGAGCGACGCTACGCCTGGCTGCAGCACATGGTGAAGCGCGGGAAGTTTTCGCTGAAGTACATCCCGACCGCCGAGCACCCAGCCGACTTCTTGACGAAGGCGCTGCACTATCCGGCCTTCAACTGGTGCTCCGTCGCAATCGGCCAAGTGCGACTGGCCGACGTGGGCGACGGTGACGACGACGTGCGGCAGTAGGTGTGTCAGATGTGGTAGTCTTAATGAGGTGTGTTATAGGGGGTACAACTATTAGGGTTAGGTTTATGTACCCCAACCAACCTTAGTCAAACCAACATTTTCATTCTTGACATAATCATGGGTAGCGAAAAAAGAAAAGTAAGCCCTGCGCTGGTACCAGTTGTTATGAGTTGTCAAACATAGTTGCGTGCAAAACGAATAACGAAACTTGTGACTGAATGAACTGAATGAACGATTATATAGCGGGTCAACCTAGCTAGGCGGAAACCTCGGGATCACGAGGTTGGGTGCATGTTTGGCAAAGGAAAACCGAAGGCGACGCGGGGTTGCTTCAGCAGCAAGTAAACCAGCCGAACGTGCACTTTCGAAAGTCGGGGTTTTCCCTTACAAATCTGTGCTCGAGAGGTCAACTCTGGGCTCGCGAGGTCAACTGTGGGCTCGGGAGGCAAAGTGTGCACAGTATACCTTTTTTTTTTGTAATGCAGTTCATTGTGCATAATATTGTAACGCTTGTGTATGTGTAAGGATTTTTTTCAGCATTCCTTATCGAGTACTTCAACATCGCGTACAGCAGCAGCCGTTGTTCGCCCGTTACGGTTAACGGGGCTTCTCCAACTTCGCACGCACTGTTTTACCAAACCATGCACCGCTGGCCTGGCCGAGTCGGCCTACCCTTCGGGACTAGCCCGAACCTCGATGCCAGCCTAGCACTAGCTAGCTCACACGCACCGCGTAACCGTTGCATGTTTTAGCACATAAGTATTCTCTCATGACTTCGCTCATACTTTGTACTCGTTTGATACCTAGTGCAATCCTCGCTACCGTATCTTGTTCCATTGCATACGTAATAGTATGTGTGCCTGATTCCTTGCTGGTGGGTGCTTCATGGGCTTCTTCTGTCTGTTCGGGGTCAAGCTGGTGCTTCCATTCAATCCCAAGCCCTCCAAGCACCAGTCAGCCCGCCATTTCGCATTCACCTTCCTTTCTGGCAGACGGGTTACCACCAAATCTGCCTTCCTCGGTCTACTTTGTCGGTCGCTATTGCTGTGAAAGTGTACCGGTCTGGAGGTATTTTCGCAGGCGACTTCCTTCCGCCGCTGTATTAACTGCCGCTATTCGCTCTCTCATTTCGCCTGAAGCGTTGTCGTTTGCGGGACCATTCTCGTCCCGAACCGCCTGCGCCTCGAGCGCGACAAGTCCGGGCGAACCCGTCTCGTCTCCTGTTCATACCTCCGCGGTCCGATTGCAAAGCGTGCCCTTGAACGCATGCCTACAAAAGTTGTGGGTGATTTGGGATCAGCAGATATGATTTCAAGCAGAACAGAACTTCCGATCGCTTCAATTTACGCAAGCTTCCTTTTCGTACTCAACCATTCGAGTTTCTCGGTGTTCCCTATACCGCCTGAACCGACGTGAACAGCCATGGCATCGAAGAACATCCTCGTTATAGCCGTCCTCGCAATGCTCCTCGTCGGCCTCGCGGTTGCCGACAATCAAGATCGCAAGCGGGACGGCACGGGCAACCAGGACCGCGACAGGAAGCGCGACGGTTCGTGCGCGAAATCCGGCACGTGCAGCGGCAACAAGAACGGCGGCAACCCCGGTGGTCGCGGCGGCAATGGCGCTGGGAGGAATTCGGGGAAGAAAGGCACGGGGACGTGCAACAAGAGCGGCAGTGCGAGTTGCGACGGCAGTGGGCGGAAGAACGCGGTGACCGCGAGCGCGGATGCCGCCGTGGCGGCTGCTGACGTGGACGTGCAGGCGTGTGACGGGCCGAAGCAGGCGGGGAAGCTGATGAGCGGATTGCGGAAGAGCGGATTCAACAAGTTCGCCGCGGCGCTCCAGCAGACAGGTGCGCTGCAGCAGACAGGTGCGCTGCAGCAGACAGGTGCGCTCCAGCAGACAGGTGCGCTGCAGCAGACAGGTGCGCTCCAGCAGACAGGTGCGCTCCAGCAGACAGGTGCGCCGCTGCTGGCGCTGCTGCTGGCGCCGCTGCCGGCGCTGCCCCTGTCCTGCTGCTATCTCTTTCCCTCTTCTGATCCCTCTCCCTCTCCCTCTCCCTCTCCCTCTCCCTCTCCCTCTCCCTCTCCCTCTCCCTCTCCCTCTCCCTCTCCCTCTCCCTCTACCGCTGGAGGGGTGACGCTGCTGGCCATCCCACCTGCCCCCTCACTTGCCATCCCACCTGCCATCTCACCTGCCATCCCCGTGTGCCCCAACAGGTCTGGCGGCGGAGTTCCCGGAGGTGATGTGTGCGGGCGGAGTGACGCTGCTGGCCATCCCCGACGTGCCCATGGGGCAGCTGCCCCCGGCGGTGCGAGGGGACCCGGTGATGCTGAGGGAGCAGCTGCTGCTGCACGTCGTCAAGGCCGCCCGCCCCTACTCGCGCATGCAGGCGCGCACCAAGAACTACAAGGTGAGAACAGGCATCGCTGCTGCACTTTTCCAACCACCTTACATGCTTGTTTTGCAAGCAAGCAGCGTCACTGCTGCACATGGAAATCACATTGCACTCTCGTTTTTAACTCTGGTTCTCTTCGTGTGCAGCACTTTCCCAAGAACGTATTCCCTGTCACCCACCCCTCGCCCTCCTCTCCCTTATTCCACTCTCACTATCTCCCCCACCCCTCTTCCCTCGCCCCTCTCCTTCCCAAACCCCTCTCTCTCACAGTTTGCGTGTGCGGCGGGGGCGGGGTCAGGGCGGCTGGTGAAGCAGAGCCAGGGCAGCGCGCCGCTGGTGCTGCGAGTGGGCAGGGGGTGGGGGCAGGCAGCAGCCGTGACGCGCCCCGATGCCTTCCGGTGCACGGGGGGGGCGGTGCACGGAGTGAACTGCGCGCTGGGCTTGGGGCGCATGGGCAGGCCGGGCAGGCGCGTGCCTCTGGGGCAGTGCCTGCGCAACGGCAGGGACCAGGATGATGACTAGACGAATGGTAGGAGTGTGGGAGTTAGTGGGAGAACAGGGGATTAGGCGGTTGGTATAGGTGAGGGGAGGCTGAAGCATGTGTGGGTGCATGCATGGCAGGGGTAAGCATTGGTGCTGTTCAATAAGTGTTCAGTTTGCGTGGGATGATAGTGTGTGAAGCTGCTGGCTGCAGGAGAGGGTGTACTAGGGTGACTGAGGGATTGGCGAAAGGGGGTTGGGGAAAGCAGGGTGGGTGCAGGAGTTTGCATTTCATGTTTCTACCAGGGTTTTGTTCGAGGACGTTCTTGCGTGTGTTTAAAAGCTCCTCCATCTGTTTTCTAGGGCATGGAACAGCAAGCAATGCCATGTAAAGCTTGCTTTTCCACGCCTTGTGAAACAAGGAGTGAAGGTCGTCGTGATAGATGTAGGGAATCTAGTATTTGTGTATATTTTGTTGTTTTCATACTCCAATTTGCCACATCACTTCTAACGCCTCTCTTGATTGTCTGTCAGAGTGTACTTAGAACGTAGGACTTAGGAAGTGTCAGAGATAGGCAAGCGGAATGGTGAATGAATGACTAAGAGTGTGTTCCTACGGCCTCTCTAGTCAGGCTGGCCTCTTGTCAGACTTGGTCATTCAAGCGATTTCGTTACCTTAACAGACTTCAAAACAAAAAAAAATTGCGCGATGAATTGGTCGAAACAGCAAGTGTGAGGCATGTTACGACCGCAACAGCTGCCGCCACTGCTCTTGCCGCAGCTGCAACTGCCGCCACTGCTTCTACAGCTGCTACTACAGCCGTTGCAGCCACCACAACTGCCGCTGCAGCCTCTGCAACCGCCGCTACAGCCGCTGCAGCTTCCGCTTCTGCCGCTACAGCCGCAACAGCCGCCACTACAGCCGCTACAGCCACTGCAGCCGCCACTACTGCCGCTGCAGCCGCCACTGCTGCCGCTACAGCCGCTGCAGCCGCCTACAGCCGCTGCAGCCGCCACTGCTGCCGCTACAGCCGCTGCAGCCGCCACTGCTGCCGCTACAGTCGCTGCAGCCGCTGCTACTGCCCCTACAGCCGCTGCAGCCACCACTCCTGCCGCTACAGCCGCTGCAGCCGCCACTTCTGCTGCTACAGCCGCTGCAGCCGCCACTGCTGCCGCTACAGCCGCTGCAGCCGCTGCTACTGCCCCTACAACCGCTGCAGCCACCACTCCTGCCGCTACAGCCGCTGCAGCCACCACTGTTGCCGCTACAGCTGCTACAGTCTCAAGAACGGAGTGTAACGTGTCAAATGTTCATGTTATGATAGGCTGCAGTGAGGCACTCCCTAGAGGGTACAACATTTGTAGGACTCCTATTTGTATGCTTGCAAACCCTAATCCCAAGCATTCCGTTGCATGTAGATTCTGAGATGGTATCACGAGTAGGTATCGATCCTCCCTCCCCGCCCTAGCCGGCGCGCCCTCCGTTCCGCGCCCTCGCGCCCTCCGTAGCGCCTAGCGCCCTCCGCGCCCTCCGTCACGCCTAGCGCCCTCCGCGCCCTCCGCGCTCCTAGCGCCCTCGCGCCCCTTAGCGCGGCCCTCAGCCCGCCCCACGTCGCGCCCCTTAGTGCGCCCCTCGGCCCGCCCCTCCGTGCCCTCCGCGCCCTCCGCACGTTCGTGCCCTCCGCGCCCTCCGCACGTTAGTACCCTCCGCGCCCTCCACGCCCTCCCCCTGCCCGTCGCGCCCTCCCCCCTGACCGTCGCGCCCTCCCCCTGCCCGTCGCGCCCTCCCCCTGCCCGTCGCGCCCTCCCCCTCCCCGTCGCGTCGCCACCCCTCCCCTTCCCCTCCCCGTCGCGTCGCCTCCCCTCCTCCTGCCCGTCGCGTTCGCCTCCCCTCCTCCTGCCCGTCGCGTCGCCTCCCGTCCCCCTGCCCGTCGCGTCGCCTCCCCTCCTCCTGCCCGTCGCGTTCGCCTCCCGTCCCCCTGCCCGTCGCGTCGCCTCCCGTCCCCCTGCCCGTCGCGTCGCCTCCCCTCCTCCTGCCCGTCGCGTTCGCCTCCCCTTCCCCTGCCCGTCGCGTCGCCTCCCTTCCCCCTGCCCGTCGCGTCGCCCTCCCCTCCCAATCCCGTCGCCCTCCCTTGCCCGTCGCGTCAACCTCCCCTCCCCGCCCATTTCCCACCGTCAGATCCTCCTCCCGCCCATTTTCACCGTCGCATTCGGCCTCCCCGCCCCTCTCTCACTGTTCATCACCTTAGCCCCACCACCGCCTTGTGCGCGGGGCCCTCCCCAGCTCTGCTGACACTGGTCTATCCCTCAGCGGCTGGCAGCCGCTCTCTCTCGCCGGTCACCTAGGTTAGAGCCGTTTTAGCCACTCATACCTCGCTCCTCGCACCTGTAGCTGGCGATCCACGATTTCACGCCTAGTCTAGGTCGCTCGGTACTCCTAGTCTCTCGCTCCGCCGCTTTCTCTCCTGGCGCTCCGTAGTTTTCCTCCTCGTTCTTAGCTCCGCCTCCGCCGTGCTCCAGCCGCCTCTAGCATGGGCTCCGCTATGGAGGCCCGTCGCCTCCGTTTCGATGCGGAGGGACGCCCAATCGAGTTCGGTACCTGGCAGCGCCAGACCACACGCTTCCTCACCAGCCAGCGACAGGACGGCGCCACTCTGTGGGCTCACGCGTCTGGTGCCCTACAGGCCCCCCGGTCCCCCGCCGCCCTGCCGATCACCCCGGAGCCGACCCCTACGGCACAGGCGGACTACGACCGTCGGGTCCTGGCCAGGGACGTGTGGCTCTCGCGTGACGCAGCCGCCGCTCTCACTCTGTCGGAGCTTCTCCCCCCGACTGAGGCCGCCTACTTTGACCAGGTGGAGACTGCACAGGGGGTTTGGGAGGCTATTGTTGCTCGCTACTCCACCCCCTCCTCTGCCTCCTTCAGTCGCCTCCTCATGCCGTTTGTGTTTCCCGACCTAGGCTCGTTTGCGACTGTTTCCGACCTAGTGACTCACCTCCGCTCGCTTGACGCCGGTTTCCGCGCTGCCTGTACCATGTCAAACTGAAAGAAACAGGAATGGATGAACTAGCACAAAGTTGGGTACAAGTAGGAAACCCTAGGTTTGTGTACCCCCTAAGGCTAAACCCACTATAGCCTACACAATGTAAACATACAATGTTTGACACATGAGGCAGCCCACAAGCTCTGCGTAAGGACCACTAGGCTCAAATGGCTCGTCAGGGAAGGGTCAAGTGAGTCTGTGGTCAATAGCAAGAGGTGTACGCTGTACTGTGGAGTGCTGAAGCTCGAACCGCTGAAGGACCTACTGCACCATGTGTGACTGTGAGAGTGTAATGGTGCGAGCGGCTCTGTCCCTGGTGATCTGCAGGCCAAGGTAGTGGCGCAGCTCACCAAGGTCAGTGCACGTGTGTCTCTTCTGCAGTTCGCGCTTCACGTCAGCCAAAGCAACCCTGTCAGCAGTGGCGAAAACCAGGTCGTCGACGTAGACCGGTACAAAGAACGGTGTGGAGCCACGCCGAACAAACAGCGACGGGTCGGCAGAAGACGGCTGGAAACCGAGGTCAGACAGGGTAGAACGAAGGGTGTCGTGCCACTCATGAGGAGCCTGACGGAGGCCGTAGACCGGTCGCCTCAGCCTCCACTGGGTCCCAGGAGGGAAAGTGCCGGTGAAGGCAGAGGGACGACGCAGCCAGACCTCCTCGTGTAGGCTACCCTGAAGGAAAGCAGTGGAGAAGTCGAAAGAGTGTAACTCGTAGTCTCTCTGTGCTGCTACGTGCAGTAACACCCGAAGAGTGGTCATCTTCGGGGTAGGCGCGAAGATCAGAAAGAAGTCAACTCCCTCGCGCTGACTGAAACCTCTAGCCACATAGCGCGCCTTGAAGACCGGAGGAGATCCCGGTGGCCGCTTCACCCTGAAGATCCACATGCCATCGACTACGTTCGCCCCAGGGGGGGGAACCTCGTCGACGTAAGTGCCTGTGGATCTGTAGGAGGCCATCTCTGAGTCCATGGCAGCTCTCCACTAAGAGGCCCAAGGCCCTGACACTGCCTCAGCGTAAGTGCGAGGAGTCGGTATGTCAAGGGCGTCAGGGTCTCCCTCAGGGGCGAGCAGCATGGCACAGAGATGAGGGGAAGCGGCTGCCAGGAACTCTAGCTTAAACTGCTTGTCCTCTAGGGCGTCACAGCCAAGGGCAGACTCACCCCCGACGGCCAGAGGACTAGTAGGAGGAGCAGCCACAAGACTGGTGGCGTAGTCAAGGCGGCGAGTAGAGGCAAACTCAGTGACTGCGGCAGTAAGAGCGGAGACAGAGGACAGAGAAGCACGTGGGTCGGTAACAAGAGAGGCGAGAACACGAGAGAGAACAGGACGGTACGTGCGGTAGTAGTCCATGACAGGAGTAGAGAGGGAAGCAGTGAGAGCCGACTCAGGAGGAGAAAGAAGTACAGAAGGAGACAAACGAGGCGGACTAGAACGAAACAGGGCAGTACGAAGGTCTGAGAGAGGGACAGGGGACGAGGGACGAGCACGAGGAGAGCGAGAAGTCCAAGCGTGAGAAAGAGGAGGGGACAACGGAGGCTGAGAACGAGGGAAAACAACTGGAGTGGGGTCAGGAGGAGGAAACGTGGGACCGTAGACAGGAGGAGAGGGAGAGGGGGGAGGAGAGGGAGAGGGGAGACCGAGGGTCCGACGACCAGAGACAGGAGGAGGAGGCGGCGGCTGCTGCTGCTCCTGCTGCTGCGGCTGCTGCTGCGGCTGCTCCTGCTCCGGCTGCTGCTGCTGCTGCTCCGGCTACTGCTGCTGCGGCTCCTCCAGCCGCTGTAGCTCCAGCTGCTGCCGCTCCAACTCTCTCTCCTCTCGCTCCAACTCCAGCTGCTCCTCACGGGCACGGCGAACACGGGCCTGGTGCCGGGTCGGGTAGGGGTGGGGGGGAGGAGTAGTGTCCGGAGCGGTGGTAGCCCCAGGACCGCCCTCCAAAGAACCAGTCACACCACCCCCAGAGCCAGCACCACCAGCAGCAACACGGCCAGTCCCAGACTCTCCCGGTCCCGTAGGGGGTGCACCCGCACCCCCAGTCATAGCACCCACAGGGACAGCGCGACGAACACCAGCTCCCTGAAGACTAGAACCTCCTGCAGACTCGGGCTCAGCTCCAACGCCAGCACCCCCGGCACCAGAACCTCGTGAAGGCACACTCTCAGCTCCAACTCCAACCCCTATGAGAGCTCCAATTACAGGTTTCTTGACTCGTTCCCCTCCCTTATGATGTCTCTATGGGTGTGCAGCTAAGGGCAGGGGTGCAGCGCCAATCGAGATGCCAACGCCAAGGCAATCCACTCCCCGCCACTCCTCCCGCCTTACCCGCACCCAAGCAGCATCAGCAGCATCACCAGCAGTACCAGCAGCAACAGCAGCAGCTCCTGCTCCCCCTGATGCTGCCTCTCCCCATCAGTCGACAGACCAAGCAGACACAGACGCACAGCGGCGAGCGAACGCACAGGCAGAGGACGATATAGACATGTCAGGAGGAGGGCAGGGAGGAGGAGGAGGAGGAGGAGGAGGAGGAGGAGGAGGAGGAGGAGGAGGAGGAGGAGGAGGAGGAGGAGGGGAAGAGGATGTGGATGTGGATCCGTCACCGCCCTTAAAAGGGTTTCGGGTGGGGGCCTGCAACTGTCGCCCGCGTTCCTGCTTGCCGGACGACCTGCACAATTGCCTGCATCCCGCAGCCGTCAGTACTGCAGCCCCTACTGTCGCACGTACGTTCCACTGCCAGTGGCTCTACTAGCGGCAGCCGACAGCCACACTTACGATCTCTAGCTCCGGCCGTTCCTACCTCCAGCCAGCCCTAGCTCGCCGATCTCGCTCCAGCCGTTCTCGCTCCTCGCTCGTATCTCAGTTTGCTCCGTGCTCCAGCCGTTCCTCGCCTAGTTTCACCTGGCGCTCCTAGCTTAGTTCACTCCGTGCTCCAGCAGTTACTCGCCTAGTTTCACCTGGCGCTCCAAGTTGTTCTCGTTTTTCACTGCAGCCGTCCCTAGCTCCTGTCGCTCCTAGCCTGCCGCTCCTGCACCCCGCTAGCTTTTATCATGGAGTCCACTAGGGTTCTCCAGCAGCAGGGACAGCAGCAGCGGCCGTTTCAGCAGTGGCTTCCGGAGCAGCAGGGGCGCCCTCAGCAGCTGTGGCGCCCTCAGCAGCCGTGGGGGCCTGGTGGTTCAGGTCGCGTTGGCTGCAGCAGTGGCCCAGCCAGCTGGGGGGCTCGTCGCGGTGGCCGCGACGTCGGCCCCTGCCAGTACCGGATCCTGACCGGCCCTGGTGCTGGCACTACCTGCTGGCGTCCTGACCACTCTGCACAGCGCTGCTACAGCCGCCTCGGCGACCTTTACCGTGAGCGTTTTGGGCCTGAGTCGGCCCCCCCGATCTGGCCCGGTCTGTTTCGTAGTGGTTACCCTGTGTTTGATATGTCTATGGATGCTGTTTATTCTGTCACGTACGGATCTCTTGGCTTACGTGTACCTAGCTTAGGACCTTTGCCTGTTGCTAGTGTCGGTACTTGTGCTTTTAGTGTAGGTGCTTGTGTAGTCACTAGCCCGGCCGTGACAACTGCTGTTGCGTCGCTCTCCTTCACGCTGGACTCCGGCACGTCTCAGTGCTTCTTCTGCGACCACACCACTGTCACACCTCTTTCGGCTCCAGTCCCAGTTGCCCTGGCTGATCCTACTTCAGGACCAGCAGTTGCTCGCAGCTCGACCACCCTCCCGTGCCCAGCTGTCCCCTCTGGTTTCCTCACTGGTCTCTACATCCCCTCGTTCTCTCGGAACTTGGTGGGTGTTGGATACCTTCAGGACCGGGGGATCACAGTCACTTTTCCTGCGCACGAGAGGACTGTGATCTATACGGACTCTTCCACCGGGGCAGTTCTTGCCACGTTCACCAGAGAGCCCCACTCAGGTCTCTTTGTCCTGCACACTCCGCACCCGCAGGTAGCTGAGTCTGGTCAGGTTGCTTCGACCCCCCCGGTAGCAGAGTCCGGTCAGGTTACTGCGTCCCCACCGGTTGCTGTGTCCGGTCAGGTTGCTGTGTCCGGTCAGGTTGCTGTGTCCGGTCTAGTTGCTGCGTCTTGCTCGTGTCGGTCTTTCACCCACCGGACCGTCTTGTGGCACCACCGTCTTGGCCACGCGTCGATCCCCCGCCTCCGCACTATGGCTAGTCACCGTCTTGTCTCAGGTCTCCCTCGCGTCTCCCCGTCGCTCCCTCCCTCGCCTGCGCCGCCGTGCACTCCTTGCGTCGCCGGCCGTCTTCGTGCCACTCCGCACTCCTCCTCCCTTCGTCCGGCCACTGCTCCCTTCCAGACACTCCACTTGGATGTCTGGGGCCCTGCACCTACGCAGGGACCTGAGAGGGAGCGCTACTTTCTGGTGGTCGTCGACGACTTCTCCAGGTACACCACGGTGTTTCCTCTCGCGAAGAAGTCCGAGGTGACTTCTACGCTGATCCGGTGGCTTCTAGACACTGAGGGCACTCGTGGCCGTCGTGTCTCCTGTCTCCACTCTGACCGTGGGGGTGAGTTTCGCTCAGGCATTCTTGTCGGATTCTGCGGCGAGCAGGGCATCGTACAGTCCTGGACGCTGCCGGAGTCCCCACGCAGCGCTGCTTCTCCCGCCTCGACGACGCTTGGCGCACTCAGTTCCCTACTGCCACTGAGCTGCCCCGCTGGTTTGATCTGATCAAGTAGAACATTGATGTCTATGCTCTTGACTTTGATGCTATTCTCACTACCATGTATGTGTTGTCTACTAGTGGAGAGGGTGATCAGTACCGGCGTGTTCCGCCCGACCCGGGCATTCGCACCAGTGAGGCTGCCGCTCTAGGTGCTTGCGTGTCTGCTGCCCCAGGTGCTGGTGAGGCTGCTGCTCTAGGTGCTTGCGTGTCTGCTGCCCCAGGTGCTGGTGAGACTGCTGCTCCAGGTGCTAGTGAGTCTGCGCCCCCAAGTACTGAGTCCACTGAGGCACTGCACACCTTCACGCTAGACTCAGGAGCTTCTCGCTGTTTCTTTCGTGACCGCACTGCCCTTGAGCAGCTTGCTCGGCCAGTTGCTGTCTCCCTTGCTGACCCCTCTGGGGGTCCGGTCATTGCGACCTCCTCCACTGTCCTTCCTTGTCCTGCGGTTCCGTCGGGCACACTGTCAGGTCTCCACCTCCCCTCGTTCTCTACGAACTTGGTGGCAGGCTGTGCCCTCCAGGACGGGGGTGTCCACCAGTTCACCCCTGCCTACGAGCGTGTGACACACTGCACGTGTGCTCGGACGGGCCGTCACCTGGCTACCTTCACTAGGCAGCCGGGGTCGGACCTGTACACACTGACCACTGAGTCCCCTCAGGTAGCTGCGTCTGCGTTTGCGTCAGGTCAGCTGTCTGCCCCCTGCTCGTGTCGCTCTCTGGCGCACGAGACTGTCCTCTGGCACCACCGCCTTGGTCACCCGTCAGTGCAGCGCCTTCGTGCCATGCACAAACGGTACCTTGTCTCTGGTCTTCCCCGGGTACTCCCTCCCCTCCCACCCTCGCCTGCTCCTCCCTGTCTTCCTTGTGTCGAGGGGCGGCAGCGCGCCGCTCCTCACTCCTCCTCGTTTCCCCCGACGACTGCTCCCTTGCAGACGCTCCACATGGACGTGTGGGGCCCAGCCCGCGTCCGTGGACAGGGTCAGGAGAGGTACTTCCTGATCGTTGTTGACGACTACTCGCGCTACACCACGGTCTTCCCCTTGCGCACCAAGGGTGAGGTCCCTGCTGTTTTGATCCCTTGGATCCGCGCTTCTCGTCTCCAGCTCAGCGAGCGGTTCCACTCGGACTTTCCTGTCTTGCGTCTGCACTCTGACAGAGGTGGTGAGTTCTCCTCCGACCTCTTGGCAGCCTACTGTGCGGAGCATGGCATTGAGCAGTCGTTCACGCTTCCGGCCTCTCCACAGCAGAATGGGGTTGCTGAGCGCCGCATTGGCTTGGTCATGGAGGTCGCTCGTACCTCCTTGATTCATGCGGCTGCCCCCCACTTTCTGTGGCCGTTTGCGGTCCGATACGCTGCGCATCAGCTCAACCTCTGGCCCCGTGTCTCCTTGCCGGAGACCTCACCCACACAGCTGTGGACGGGGGAGGTTGGCGATGCGTCGCGTTTTCGGGTCTGGGGATCTCGAGCTTTTGTCCGCGATACGTCTGCGGACAAGCTCTCCTCCCGCGCTGTTCTTTGTGTCTTCCTTGGCTTTGTCCCGGACGCGTCTGGTTGGCAGTTTTACCACGCCACCTCGCACCGTGTCCTGCCCTCTCAGGACGTCACTTTTGACGAGTCGGTGCCCTACTACCGCCTCTTCCCCTACCGCACTGCCCCGCTCCCCCCCCCGCCTCTCTTCCTCGCGCCAGGTGCTGCTGTGGTAGACCCCCTCCCCCCTCAGGGTGCCGCTCCCTCAGGTGTGTCCCAGGTAGACCAGGTTGAGCCTGTCGAGGTAGCTGTCGACTCTCGTCCTGCTAGGGGTGCTGAGCCTGGGGGTGCGGAGCCTGGGGTTGCGGAGTCTGGGGGTGCTGAGCCTAGGGGTGCGGAGCCTGCGGGTACTGAGTCTGGGGGTGCTGAGTCTGGGGGTGCTGAGCCTGGGAGTGCTACACCTGGAGGAGTTCTCTCCTCAGAGCAGCTGCGTGAGTGGTACTTACAGTACTGCAGCCTCAGGAGGGGTGCTTCTGGAGCTAGGAGCGCTGCTGGAGCTGGTGCTAGTGCTTCCCCTCCTAGGCGGGCGCTGCCCTCTCCCCAGCAGCTCCGAGAGTGGTACGCTCGGCACTGCAGTCTCCGGAGTGGCGCTCCTCGCGTTGCGGACCCTGGTGCTGCTGGTGCTGCTGGAGGTGCTACTGGTGCTGGTGCTGCTGGAGGTGCTGGTGCTGCTGACGCTGCTGAAGGTGCTGCTGGTGCTGGAGCTACTGGAGCTACTGGAGGTGCTGCTGCTGCTGGCGGTGCTGCTGGCGCTGCTGGAGGTGCTGCTGGTGCTGGCGCTGCTGGAGGTGCTACTGGTGCTGGTGCTGCTGGAGGTGCTGGTGCTGCTGACACTGCTAGAGGTGCTGCTGGTGCTGGAGCTACTGGAGCTGCTGGAGGTGCTGCTACTGCTAGCGGTGCTGCTGGCGCTGCTGGAGGTGCTGCTGGTGCTGGTGCTGCTGGAGGTACTGGTACTACTGACGTTGCTGGAGGTGCTGCTGCTGCTGGAGCTACTGGAGCTGCTAGTCCTGGAGGTGCTCGTACTGGAGGTTCTGGAGCTGCTGGGACTGAGCCTGCTGAGGGGGTTGGAGCTGGAGGTGCTGAGCGGCCGAGGCCGTACTACGTTCCACTCCTTCAGCAGGTTCTTGGTCTCCCGCCCTCTACTGGTCCTTCTCCTCCCCTACTGAGTCCACCGTCTGTCCAGTCGCAGTCACAGTTACAGTCTGCCTCTCCGCTGCCTGCTCCTTCTCCTTACACTGCGCCGTCGGGTAGTCTTACGGAGCGTCGTGAGCCTGAGTCTCGGCCTCCGTCGCCTGAGTCTAGTCCTGCGTCTTCTGAGTCTCGTCCAGAGTCGCCTGTCCGCACTGCCCGCACTGGTCGTCGTGCTCCACGTGAGCGTCCTCCTCCTGTCCTAGGCACTCACTACATGACCCTGCGTCCGTCCACTGCTCCACAGCGCGTCCCTCTGCCGTCTCCTCCTGCGTCCTCTCTTCCTGACGTTGCCGACCCGCCGTCAGACCTTACTCGTGCTGCCAGTCCTACTGTCGCGCGTCTCCTTGCCACTGTTGTCACTGACCCTACCTTTGAGTCCTCTGCTGCGTCTGCTCTAGTCGCTGAGCTTGTTGACTTTGCTGCCGCCTGTCGTCTAGACTACGCCGCTAGCCTTGTCGCTGAGTCTGAGTTTGTCTGTCCTCCGTCCGTCGGGGTTGAGTGTGCTCTTGGCACGGACGTCCTTGAGGACAGACAGGAGGAGTTTGAGTGCTTTGCTGCTGCTTTACCTCATCTCGTGTCCATGCTGATTGCCCCTGAGGGAGACCCGGATGCACCAGACATCCCGACCCCACGCTCCTACGCAGAGGCGATGGAGGGTCTCTACTCCTCTCAGTGGCAGACAGCCATGGACGCAGAGATGGCTTCCTGGAAGTCCACAGGCACCTACGTTGACGAGGTTCCCCCACCTGGGGCGAACATCGTCAGTGGCATATGGATTTTCAGGGTGAAGCGGCTGCCGGGTTCTCCGCCTGTCTTCAAGGCGCGTTACGTTGCACAAGGCTTCAGTCAGCAAGAGGGAGTTGACTTCTTTCAGACCTTCTCCCCGACCCCGAAGATGACCACTCTTCGGGTTCTACTGCACGTCGCTGCTCAGCGTGACTACGAGCTCCACTGCCTTGACTTCAGCACTGCATTCCTACAGGGCACCCTGCACGAGGAGATCTGGCTGTGCCGCCCACCTGGCTTCACTGTCTCGTTCCCTCCTGGTACCCAGTGGAGCCTCCGGCGGCCAGTCTACGGTCTCCGCCAGGCGCCCCGTGAGTGGCACGACACACTGAGGACTACTCTTGCTGCTCTTGGGTTTGCTCCTTCTACTGCTGACCCGTCGCTGTTTCTACGCACCGACACCACTCTGCCGCCGTTCTACGTTCTCGTGTACGTAGACGACTTGGTCTTTGCGACTGCTGACACTCAGGCACTCGCCCACGTGAAGTCGGAGCTGCAGAAGAGACACACGTGCACAGACCTGGGTGAGCTGACAAGCTATCTTGGCTTGCGGATCACCCGGGACAGAGCACAGCGCACCATCACCTTGACTCAGTCACACATGGTGCAGCAGGTCCTTCAGCGCTTCCCCTTCACGTACTCCTCGCCTCAGCCCACTCCTTTGCCTACCGGTCACTCGCTCTCAGCTCTGCCTTCGGATGAGTCCGTAGAGCCGAGTGGCCCGTATCCAGAGCTTGTGGGCTACCTCATGTACCTGATGACTTGCACTCGACCTGGCCTAGCCTACCCTCTTAGCATCCTAGCACGCTATGTCGCTCCTGGCCGTCATCGGAAGGAGAACATGGATGCAGCTAAGAGGGTGTTGCGCTACTTGTGTAGTACGTCGGGCATGGGGCTTGTGCTTGGAGGACGGCGCGACGTTGTCCTCACTGGACACTCAGACGCTTCTTGGGCTGACGACCAGGCTACACAGCGGTCGTCTCAGGGTTACACCTTCAGCCTTGGCTCTGACTCAGTTTCTTGGCGTTCTACACGCTCTTCCTCTGTTCTCAGCTCCAGTTGTGAGGCTGAGATCTACGCCACAGCCATGGCTGCCCAGGAGCTTCGCTGGCTCACCTACCTGCTGACCGACCTGGGAGAGCGGCCTCGTTCTCCTCCAGTGCTGTACGTCGACAACAAGGCGGCCCTTGCCTTGTGTCAGGAGCACAGACTGGAGCACAGAACGAAGCACATCGCTCTGCGCTACTTCCTTGCTCGAGAGCTGCAGCAGCGTGGTCAACTTCGTCTTTCGTACGTGGCCACTCGGGCCAACACTGCTGATGTGTTCACCAAGGCGCTTCAGCCTTGTGATCATCAGCGTTTCTGTACTGTTCTAGGCCTTGTGCCTACTGTCCCTCACTTGCTCACTTCTTGACTTTGCTTGTACTGTGATCTCTATATATATACCTACATGCTTACACTTGCTAGGTTGTGATCACTGTACCTCTTGTTTATTATCAAACTGCATGTGAACTGGTCTTGTGACCGCTTGCTTGTGCTCGGAATTTGTGTGGTATCCTTGAGATCCACCCTGAGCTTTGCTTTACTTTGCTTTGCTTTGACTGGTCTTGTGACCCTCTGGTTGTCTCCCACTTCGCGTATGGGGGTGTGTCAAACATTGTATGTTTACATTGTGTAGGCTATAGTGGGTTAGCCTTAGGGGGTACACAAACTTAGGGTTTCCTACTTGTACCCAACTTTGTGCTAGTTCATCCATTCCTGTTTCTTTCAGTTTGACATCATGTACCTGATGACTTGTACTCGCCCGGACCTCGCCTTCCCTCTCAACATCCTGGCTTGCTTTGTTGCACCAGGGAGACACCGTCCAGTTCACTGGACAGCTGCTGTGAGGGTGGCGAAGTACCTAGCGACGACATCAGGCGTGGGGCTGGTTCTTGGAGGGCAGCAGTCTGTTGTACTTACTGGACACTGTGACTCTTCTTACGCTGATGACGCCGAGACTCACAGGTCTACTCAGGGGTACTGTTTCAGCCTGGGCACTGCAGCTGTTTCTTGGAGGTAAACGCGTTCCTCCTCGGTCTCGACCTCTACCGCTGAGGCTGAGATCTACGCTGGAGCCATGGCTGCACAGGAGCTGCGTTGGTTGACCTTCTTGCTCACCGACCTTGGTGAGCAGCCGAGCTCTGCGCCGACCTTGTTCACTGACAACAAGGCGTCGATTCTCCTCTGTCGAGAGCCGCGACTGGAGAGCAGAGTGAAGCGCATAAACGTCAGGTACTTTCTTCTACGAGAATTGCAGAGGCGTGGACAGGCTCGCTTCGACTTTGTGGAGTCCGAGGCCAACATTGCAGACATCTTCACCAAGGCGCTTCCGCCTTGTGACCACCAGAGGTGTTGTGTGCAGTTAGGTCTCGTTGACACAGGTTCTCGCCTTACGTTGTCTTGAGTTCTCTGCTTGCCTTGTTTGTACGCTTTATATATACCTCTGTGAACTCTTGAACTAGTCTTGTGGCTCTTTTGCTTGTGCTCGGAGTGTGTGGTGACGTTGTGATCCACCCTGAGCTTTGTTTCGTTGTGACTGGTCTTGTGACCGTACACTTTTGGTTTTGCTTGACACCCCTCACTTAGACTATGGGGGTGTGTCAGATGTGGTAGTCTTAATGAGGTGTGTTATAGGGGGTACAACTGTTAGGGTTAGGTTTATGTACCCCAACCAACCTTAGTCAAACCAACATTTTCATTCTTGACATAATCATGGGTAGCGAAAAAAGAAAAGAAAGCCCTGCACTGGTACCAATTGTTATGAGTTGTCAAACATAGTTGCGTGCAAAACGAATAACGAAACTTGTGACTGAATGAACTGAATGAACGATTATATAGCGGGTCAACCTAGCTAGGCGGAAACCTCGGGATCACGAGGTTGGGTGCATGTTTGGCAAAGGAAAACCGAAGGCGACGCGGGGTTGCTTCAGCAGCAAGTAAACCAGCCGAACGTGCACTTTCGAAAGTCGGGGTTTTCCCTTACAAATCTGTGCTCGAGAGGACAACTGTGGGCTCGCGAGGTCAACTGTGGGCTCGGGAGGCAAAGTGTGCACAGTATACCTTTTTTTTTTGTAATACAGTTCATTGTGCATAATATTGTAACGCTTGTGTATGTGTAAGGATTTTTTTCAGCATTCCTTATCGAGTACTTCAACATCGCGTACAGCAGCAGCCGTTGTTCGCCCGTTACGGTTAACGGGGCTTCTCCAACTTCGCACGCACTGTTTTACCAAACCATGCACCGCTGGCCTGGCCGAGTCGGCCTACCCTTCGGGACTAGCCCGAACCTCGATGCCAGCCTAGCACTAGCTAGCTCGCACGCACCGCGTAACCATTGCATGTTTTAGCACATAAGTATTCTCTCATGACTTCGCTCATACTTTGTACTCGTTTGATACCTAGTGCAATCCTCGCTACCGTATCTTGTTCCATTGCACCCGTAATAGTATGTGTGCCTGATTCCTTGCTGGTGGGTGCTTCATGGGCTTCTTCTGTCTGTTCGGGGTCAAGCTGGTGCTTCCATTCAATCCCAAGCCCTCCAAGCACCAGTCAGCCCGCCATTTCGCATTCACCTTCCTTTCTGGCAGACGGGTTACCACCAAATCTGCCTTCCTCGGTCTACTTTGTCGGTCGCTATTGCTGTGAAAGTGTACCGGTCTGGAGGTATTTTCGCAGGCGACTTTCTTCCGCCGCTGTATTAACTGCCGCTATTCGCTCTCTCATTTCGCCTGAAGCGTTGTCGTTTGCGGGACCATTCTCGTCCCGAACCGCCTGCGCCTCGAGCGCGACAAGTCCGGGCGAATCCGTCTCGTCTCCTGTTCATACCTCCGCGGTCCGATTGCAAAGCGTGCCCTTGAACGCATGCCTACAAAAGTTGTGGGTGATTTGGGATCAGCAGATATGATTTCAAGCAGAACAGAACTTCCGATCGCTTCAATTTACGCAAGCTTCCTTTTCGTACTCAACCATTCGAGTTTCTCGGTGTTCCCTATACCGCCTGAACCGACGTGAACAGCCATGGCATCGAAGAACATCCTCGTTATAGCCGTCCTCGCAATGCTCCTCGTCGGCCTCGCGGTTGCCGACAATCAAGATCGCAAGCGGGACGGCACGGGCAACCAGGACCGCGACAGGAAGCGCGACGGTTCGTGCGCGAAATCCGGCACGTGCAGCGGCAACAAGAACGGCGGCAACCCCGGTGGTCGCGGCGGCAATGGCGCTGGGAGGAATTCGGGGAAGAAAGGCACGGGGACGTGCAACAAGAGCGGCAGTGCGAGTTGCGACGGCAGTGGGCGGAAGAACGCGGTGACCGCGAGCGCGGATGCCGCCGTGGCGGCTGCTGACGTGGACGTGCAGGCGTGTGACGGGCCGAAGCAGGCGGGGAAGCTGATGAGCGGATTGCGGAAGAGCGGATTCAACAAGTTCGCCGCGGCGCTCCAGCAGACAGGTGCGCTGCAGCAGACAGGTGCGCTGCAGCAGACAGGTGCGCTCCAGCAGACAGGTGCGCTGCAGCAGACAGGTGCGCTCCAGCAGACAGGTGCGCTCCAGCAGACAGGTGCGCCGCTGCTGGCGCTGCTGCTGGCGCCGCTGCCGGCGCTGCCCCTGTCCTGCTGCTATCTCTTTCCCTCTTCTGATCCCTCTCCCTCTCCCTCTCCCTCTCCCTCTCCCTCTCCCTCTCCCTCTCCCTCTCCCTCTCCCTCTCCCTCTCCCTCTCCCTCTCCCTCTACCGCTGGAGGGGTGACGCTGCTGGCCATCCCACCTGCCCCCTCACTTGCCATCCCACCTGCCATCTCACCTGCCATCCCCGTGTGCCCCAACAGGTCTGGCGGCGGAGTTCCCGGAGGTGATGTGTGCGGGCGGAGTGACGCTGCTGGCCATCCCCGACGTGCCCATGGGGCAGCTGCCCCCGGCGGTGCGAGGGGACCCGGTGATGCTGAGGGAGCAGCTGCTGCTGCACGTCGTCAAGGCCGCCCGCCCCTACTCGCGCATGCAGGCGCGCACCAAGAACTACAAGGTGAGAACAGGCATCGCTGCTGCACTTTTCCAACCACCTTACATGCTTGTTTTGCAAGCAAGCAGCGTCACTGCTGCACATGGAAATCACATTGCACTCTCGTTTTTAACTCTGGTTCTCTTCGTGTGCAGCACTTTCCCAAGAACGTATTCCCTGTCACCCACCCCTCGCCCTCCTCTCCCTTATTCCACTCTCACTATCTCCCCCACCCCTCTTCCCTCGCCCCTCTCCTTCCCAAACCCCTCTCTCTCACAGTTTGCGTGTGCGGCGGGGGCGGGGTCAGGGCGGCTGGTGAAGCAGAGCCAGGGCAGCGCGCCGCTGGTGCTGCGAGTGGGCAGGGGGTGGGGGCAGGCAGCAGCCGTGACGCGCCCCGATGCCTTCCGGTGCACGGGGGGGGCGGTGCACGGAGTGAACTGCGCGCTGGGCTTGGGGCGCATGGGCAGGCCGGGCAGGCGCGTGCCTCTGGGGCAGTGCCTGCGCAACGGCAGGGACCAGGATGATGACTAGACGAATGGTAGGAGTGTGGGAGTTGGACAGGGGATTAGGCGGTTGGTATAGGTGAGGGGAGGCTGAAGCATGTGTGGGTGCATGCATGGCAGGGGTAAGCATTGGTGCTGTTCAATAAGTGTTCAGTTTGCGTGGGATGATAGTGTGTGAAGCTGCTGGCTGCAGGAGAGGGTGTACTAGGGTGACTGAGGGATTGGCGAAAGGGGGTTGGGGAAAGCAGGGTGGGTGCAGGAGTTTGCATTTCATGTTTCTACCAGGGTTTTGTTCGAGGACGTTCTTGCGTGTGTTTAAAAGCTCCTCCATCTGTTTTCTAGGGCATGGAACAGCAAGCAATGCCATGTAAAGCTTGCTTTTCCACGCCTTGTGAAACAAGGAGTGAAGGTCGTCGTGATAGATGTAGGGAATCTAGTATTTGTGTATATTTTGTTGTTTTCATACTCCAATTTGCCACATCACTTCTAACGCCTCTCTTGATTGTCTGTCAGAGTGTACTTAGAACGTAGGACTTAGGAAGTGTCAGAGATAGGCAAGCGGAATGGTGAATGAATGACTAAGAGTGTGTTCCTACGGCCTCTCTAGTCAGGCTGGCCTCTTGTCAGACTTGGTCATTCAAGCGATTTCGTTACCTTAACAGACTTCAAAACAAAAAAAAATTGCGCGATGAATTGGTCGAAACAGCAAGTGTGAGGCATGTTACGACCGCAACAGCTGCCGCCACTGCTCTTGCCGCAGCTGCAACTGCCGCCACTGCTTCTACAGCTGCTACTACAGCCGTTGCAGCCACCACAACTGCCGCTGCAGCCTCTGCAACCGCCGCTACAGCCGCTGCAGCTTCCGCTTCTGCCGCTACAGCCGCAACAGCCGCCACTACAGCCGCTACAGCCACTGCAGCCGCCACTACTGCCGCTGCAGCCGCCACTGCTGCCGCTACAGCCGCTGCAGCCGCCTACAGCCGCTGCAGCCGCCACTGCTGCCGCTACAGCCGCTGCAGCCGCCACTGCTGCCGCTACAGTCGCTGCAGCCGCTGCTACTGCCCCTACAGCCGCTGCAGCCACCACTCCTGCCGCTACAGCCGCTGCAGCCGCCACTTCTGCTGCTACAGCCGCTGCAGCCGCCACTGCTGCCGCTACAGCCGCTGCAGCCGCTGCTACTGCCCCTACAACCGCTGCAGCCACCACTCCTGCCGCTACAGCCGCTGCAGCCACCACTGTTGCCGCTACAGCTGCTACAGTCTCAAGAACGGAGTGCAACGTGTCAAATGTTAATGTTATGATAGGCTGCAGTGAGGCACTCCCTAGAGGGTACAACATTTGTAGGACTCCTATTTGTATGCTTGCAAACCCTAATCCCAAGCATTCCGTTGCATGTAGATTCTGAGATGGTATCACGAGTAGGTATCGATCCTCCCTCCCCGCCCTAGCCGGCGCGCCCTCCGTTCCGCGCCCTCGCGCCCTCCGTAGCGCCTAGCGCCCTCCGCGCCCTCCGTCACGCCTAGCGCCCTCCGCGCCCTCCGCGCTCCTAGCGCCCTCGCGCCCCTTAGCGCGGCCCTCAGCCCGCCCCACGTCGCGCCCCTTAGTGCGCCCCTCGGCCCGCCCCTCCGTGCCCTCCGCGCCCTCCGCACGTTCGTGCCCTCCGCGCCCTCCGCACGTTAGTACCCTCCGCGCCCTCCACGCCCTCCCCCTGCCCGTCGCGCCCTCCCCCCTGACCGTCGCGCCCTCCCCCTGCCCGTCGCGCCCTCCCCCTGCCCGTCGCGCCCTCCCCCTCCCCGTCGCGTCGCCACCCCTCCCCTTCCCCTCCCCGTCGCGTCGCCTCCCCTCCTCCTGCCCGTCGCGTTCGCCTCCCCTCCTCCTGCCCGTCGCGTCGCCTCCCGTCCCCCTGCCCGTCGCGTCGCCTCCCCTCCTCCTGCCCGTCGCGTTCGCCTCCCGTCCCCCTGCCCGTCGCGTCGCCTCCCGTCCCCCTGCCCGTCGCGTCGCCTCCCCTCCTCCTGCCCGTCGCGTTCGCCTCCCCTTCCCCTGCCCGTCGCGTCGCCTCCCTTCCCCCTGCCCGTCGCGTCGCCCTCCCCTCCCAATCCCGTCGCCCTCCCTTGCCCGTCGCGTCAACCTCCCCTCCCCGCCCATTTCCCACCGTCAGATCCTCCTCCCGCCCATTTTCACCGTCGCACTCGGCCTCCCCGCCCCTCTCTCACTGTTCATCACCTTAGCCCCACCACCGCCTTGTGCGCGGGGCCCTCCCCAGCTCTGCTGACACTGGTCTATCCCTCAGCGGCTGGCAGCCGCTCTCTCTCGCCGGTCACCTAGGTTAGAGCCGTTTTAGCCGCTCATACCTCGCTCCTCGCACCTGTAGCTGGCGATCCACGATTTCACGCCTAGTCTAGGTCGCTCGGTACTCCTAGTCTCTCGCTCCGCCGCTTTCTCTCCTGGCGCTCCGTAGTTTTCCTCCTCGTTCTTAGCTCCGCCTCCGCCGTGCTCCAGCCGCCTCTAGCATGGGCTCCGCTATGGAGGCCCGTCGCCTCCGTTTCGATGCGGAGGGACGCCCAATCGAGTTCGGTACCTGGCAGCGCCAGACCACACGCTTCCTCACCAGCCAGCGACAGGACGGCGCCACTCTGTGGGCTCACGCGTCTGGTGCCCTACAGGCCCCCCCGTCCCCCGCCGCCCTGCCGACCACCCCGGAGCCGACCCCTACGGCACAGGCGGACTACGACCGTCGGGTCCTGGCCAGGGACGTGTGGCTCTCGCGTGACGCAGCCGCCGCTCTCACTCTGTCGGAGCTTCTCCCCCCGACTGAGGCCGCCTACTTTGACCAGGTGGAGACTGCACAGGGGGTTTGGGAGGCTATTGTTGCTCGCTACTCCACCCCCTCCTCTGCCTCCTTCAGTCGCCTCCTCATGCCGTTTGTGTTTCCCGACCTAGGCTCGTTTGCGACTGTTTCCGACCTAGTGACTCACCTCCGCTCGCTTGACGCCGGTTTCCGCGCTGCCTGTACCATGTCAAACTGAAAGAAACAGGAATGGATGAACTAGCACAAAGTTGGGTACAAGTAGGAAACCCTAAGTTTGTGTACCCCCTAAGGCTAAACCCACTATAGCCTACACAATGTAAACATACAATGTTTGACACATGAGGCAGCCCACAAGCTCTGCGTAAGGACCACTAGGCTCAAACGGCTCGTCAGGGAAGGGTCAAGTGAGTCTGTGGTCAATAGCAAGAGGTGTACGCTGTACTGTGGAGTGCTGAAGCTCGAACCGCTGAAGGACCTACTGCACCATGTGTGACTGTGAGAGTGTAATGGTGCGAGCGGCTCTGTCCCTGGTGATCTGCAGGCCAAGGTAGTGGCGCAGCTCACCAAGGTCAGTGCACGTGTGTCTCTTCTGCAGTTCGCGCTTCACGTCAGCCAAAGCAACCCTGTCAGCAGTGGCGAAAACCAGGTCGTCGACGTAGACCGGTACAAAGAACAGTGCACCGGGAGGAGGGGGCCCTGGAGCGGGCGCCGGACAGCCGGGCCCTCCCACTGGTGGAGGCCCACAGCAGCAGCAGCCACAGCGGTACCCACAGCAGCACCCGCCACAGCAGGGACAGCAGCAGCAGCAGGGACCGCAGCAGCAGCAGGCACCCCAGCAGTGGGGGCCCCCGCTGCAGTGGGGTCCGCAGCAGCACTGGGGTCCCCCGCCGCAGTGGGGTGCGGGCGGCCCTGGGAGCACCAGCCGCAGCAGCAGTACTTCCAGCTGGGCCCCTCGCCCCCCTCGCCGTGACGCTGGCCCGTGCACCCACTGGTGCGTCACCGGGCTGGGGAGCCCCTGTCTCTGTGGTCGCGACGACCACTCTGCCGCGCGGTGCTTCCGCCGCCTCGACGACCTCTACCGGGCTCGTTGGGGCCCTCTGGCGGTCACGCCCCGCTGGTCTCGTCTGTTAGCCCGTAAGATTGATGTCTTTAATTTGTCCATGGACGATGCGCGTCAGCATGCTTTGTATGTTGATGCTGACTTTAGTGCTGATGGATCTGTGTGCTCGCGTGTTCGTAGGTTAGCCTGCTTGCCTCCTGCTAGTGTAGCCTTGTGCCTGTCTAGCTTAGGTGCTTGTGTTGCTGCTCTAGGTGCTTGTGTAGCGACTGGGTCAGGTGACCCGCCGGCTGAGGCCTCTCTGTCGTTCACGCTGGACTCGGGCGCGTCTCAGTGCTTCTTCCGCGACCACACGACCCTTACACCACTCCTCACACCTGTGTCGGTGGCTCTGGCTGATCCTACCTCTGGACCAGCGGTTGCGCGTAGCTCCACCACCCTCCCGTGCCGTGTGGTCCCCTCTGGTGTCCTGCGCGGCCTCCACATCCCCTCGTTCACTCGGAACTTGGTGGGTGTTGGATACCTCCAGGACAGGGGGATCACGGTTACCTTCGTGGGGGGTGGGCGGACTGCAGTCTGTACAGACGCTACCACAGGTGCTGTTCTGGCCACGTTCACCAGGGAGCCCCGCTCCGGTCTCTACGTTCTCCACACCGAGCGCTCCCCGGTCGCGTCCTCCCCTCAGGTCGTTGCGTCCCCTCCAGCCCAGGTCCTCAGTCCAGTTGCTGTGTCTAGCCAGGTAGTAGTGTCCGGTCCGGTCGCTGTGCCCAGTCCAGTCGCGGCGTCGCTCCTGTCGCTCTCTCACCCACCGCACCGTCCTGTGGCACCACCGCCTTGGCCACCCGTCGCTCCCTCGCCTACGTGGCATGCTCAGTCAGGGACTTGTCTCAGGTCTCCCACGCACCTTCCCGTCGCTCCCTCTCTCGCTTGCCCCTCCTTGCTCTCCGTGCGTCGCCGGTCGCTTACGCGTCACTCCCCACTCCTCCTCCCTTCGTCCGGCCACCCTCCCTTCGAGACTCTCCAGTTGGACGTCTGGGGCCCTGCCCCGACGCAGGGGTCTGGGAGGGAGCGATACTTTCTGGTGGTCGTTGACGACTTCTCCAGGTACACCACAGTGTTCCCTCTTGCGAAGAAGTCCGAGGTGACTGCTACGCTGATCAGGTGGCTTCTAGCCACTGAGGGCACTCGTGGTCGTCGAGTCAGTTGTCTCCACTCCGACCGTGGGGGCGAGTTTCGCTCCGGCATTCTCGGCGGATTCTGCGGCGAACAGGGCATCACCCAGTCCTGGACGCTGCCAGAGTCCCCACAGCAGAATGGGGTTGCTGAGCGCCGCATAGGCTTGGTCATGGACATCGCCCGCACGTCCATGATCCATGCCCGTGCGCCCCATTTTCTGTGGCCCCACGCGGTTCGCTACGCCGCACACCAGCTGAACCTCCAGCCGCGTGTCTCGCGGCCCGAGGTTTCACCGACCAGTCTTTGGACTGGTTCCCCTGGTGTCGGGTCGGCCTTTCGAGTCTGGGACTGCCTTGCACTTGTTCGCGACACCTCCGCGGACAAGCTCTCGGCACGCGCCGTCCCCTGTGTCTTCCTTGGTTTCCCAGTGGACTCTGCCGACTGGTCCTTTTACCACCCTCCCCTCCACCACTTCCTAGACTCCCGTGACGTCCGGTTTGACGAGTCCGTGTCCTACTACATCCGGTACCCCTGTCGAGGTCTCCCGGTACCCCCTCCCCCTCTTTTCCTCGCACCCTCTCCTCCTCCTGCTCCTGCTCCTCCGGTACCCCCGTCCCCCCCTGGTCCTGCCCCGTCTGGTGTGTCCCACGTTACCCCTCTACCCTCGGTCGCGCGTCAGGTAGCGTCTCCCTCCCCACAGTCCTCCTCACAGTCCCCTCAGCAGCCTTCGGCACTTCCGCGACAGGTTACTGTGGACTCGGTTGGTGTTGGGGCTGGAGGTGCAGCCACTGGCGGTGCTAGGTCTGGGGGCACTCGGTCGCGGGGTGCTGGAGCTGGAGGTGCTGGCGCAGGTGGCGCTAGCTCTGGGGGTGCTGGAGCTGGAGGTGCTGGCGCAGGTGGCGCTAGCTCTGGGGGTGCTGCAGCTGGAGGTGCTGGCGCAGGTGGCGCTAGCTCTGGGGGTGCTGGAGCTGGAGGTGCTGGCACTGGTGGTGCTAGTTCTCGGGGTGCTGGAGTTGGAGGTCCTGGCACTGGAGGTGCTGGTACTGGGGGTGCTGGAGTTGGAGGTCCTGGCATTGGAGGTGCTGGTTCTGGGGGTGCTGAGTCTGAGGAGTCTGACCCTGGTTCTGCGGAGTCCACTCCGCCTCCCCACCACCACGACACACGACTCCAGGCTGCCCGCCGGCGTGAGCGTGAGGAGCAGGAGCGGTTGGAGAGGGAGCGGCAGGAGCTGCGGGTGTTGGACCTTCTGGAGCAGCAGCGGCAGCAGCAGCAGCAGCAGCAGCAGCAGCAGCAGCAGCAGCAGCAGCAGCAGCAGCCGCAGCAGCAGCCGCAGCCGCAGCCGCCGCCGCAGCAGCAGTAGCCGCAGCCGCCACCGCAGCTTCCTCTGGAGCGGCAGTTGTTCCCACCTGTGAGTGGCCTGCGGGCCCTTGGCTTTTCCTCCTCTCCTCCTGTCCGCTCCCAGTCTCCTCCTGTGTTTGTTCCTCCGTTGCCTCCTCCTGACGACCGTCCGGCGGTCTGGTCTTCTCCTCCTCCCCAGTCTCCTCCTCCTTCGGTCCGTCGCGACTTGGTCACTCGTTGTCCTCCGCGTGCTCGTCACTCGTCCCCTGTTACTGACCTCCACACTGCCCTCCTTTGTACGTCTCGTCGTCGTTCTCCTTCTCCTGTGTCCGTTCTCCCGTCTCCTCCTCCGTCCTCTCTCCCAGCCCTCCCCACTCCTATCACTGACTACTACCGCACTGTTCGTCCTGTTGCCGCACGTGTCCTCGCCACTCTTGTCACCGACTCTCGTTTCCCTCCGTCGTCGGTCTCTGCTCTCACTGCCACTGTCGCTGAGTTTGCTGCCGCCACCCGCCTTGACTACGCCACCCGTGTGGTGCCAGCTCCTCCCTACCGTCCTCTGTCCGTCGGGGGTGAGTTTGCCCTTGGCTGTGACGTCCTAGAGGACAGAGAGTCTGAGCTGGAGTACTGGGCAGCCGCTTCTCCCTCTGTCTGTGCCATGCTGCTCTCCCCTGAGGGAGACCCCGACGCCCTTGACATACCGACTCCTCGCACATACCGCGAGGCAGTGTCAGGGGCGTGGGCCTCTCAGTGGAAAGTGGCTATGGACTCAGAGTTGGCGTCTTGGAAATCCACAGGCACCTACGTCGACGCAGTTCCCCCTCCCAGGGCGAACGTAGTCGATGGCATGTGGCTCTTCAAGGTGAAGCGGCCGCCTGGAGCACCGCCGGTGTTCAAGGCGCGCTACGTGGCTAGGGGCTTCAGTCAGCGTGAGGGAGTTGACTTCTTCCAGACCTTCGCCCCGACCCCGAAGATGACTACTCTTCGGGTGTTACTCCATATAGCAGCGCAGCGAGACTACGAGCTGCACTCCCTCGACTTCTCCACTGCGTTCCTCCAGGGCCGACTGCACGAGGAGATCTGGCTGCGCCGTCCTCCTGGCTTCACTGACACCTTCCCACCTGGGACCCAGTGGAGCCTGAGGCGACCAGTCTACGGTCTCCGCCAGTCGCCCCGTGAGTGGCACGACACTCTTCGCTCCACGCTTCGTGACCTTGGGTTCAGCCCGTCCTCCGCCGACCCGTCGCTGTTTGTTCGAGCGGGTTCTACTCCTTTCTTTATCCTTGTCTACGTCGACGACTTGGTGTTTGCTACAGCAGACAGGGCAGCCCTGGCTCAGGTGAAGTTCGAACAGCAGAAGAGACACAAGTGCACTGACCTGGGTGAGCTGCAGCGTTACCTTGGCTTGCAGATCACTCGGGACAGAGCCGCTCGCACCATCACACTGACGCAGTCACACATGGTGCAGCAGGTCCTTCGGCGGTTCGACTTCCTGTTCTCCACCACACAGCCCACTCCTCTTGCTGTTGACCACAGACTCACTGGCCCCTTTCCCGACGAGCCTTTTGAGTCCAGTGGTCCCTACGCAGAGCTGGTGGGCTGCCTCATGTACCTGATGACTTGTACTCGGCCGGACCTCGCCTTTCCCCTCAGCGTCCTCTCTCGCTTTGTTGCGACTGGGAGACACCGTCCTGTCCACTGGACAGCTGCTGTGAGGGTGGCGAAGTACCTGGCGACTACATCAGGCATGGGGCTTGTGCTTGGAGGGACTCAGCCAGTGGCGTTGACTGGTCACTGCGACTCTTCCTACGCTGACGACGTGGAGACTCAGCGTTCGACTCAGGGTTACTGCTTCAGTTTGGGAGCTGGTGCTGTGTCGTGGAGGTCTACTCGGTCGTCGTCTGTGGCTACTTCCAGTGCAGAGGCAGAGATCTACGCTGGTGCCATGGCGGCACAGGAGCTTCGTTGGTTGACCTTCTTGCTCGCCGACCTTGGTGAGCGGCCTCGCTCTGCACCGACCTTGTACGCTGACAACAAGGCCATGATCCTCCTGTGTCGAGAGCCTCGACTGGAGAGCAGAGTGAAGCATATTGACGTGAGGTACTTCCTCCTGCGAGAGCTGCAGCGACGCGGCCAGGCACGCCTGGACTTTGTGGCCTCAGAGGCCAACACTGCAGACGTCTTCACCAAGGCCTTGGCGCTTGGTGATCACCACAGGTTCTGTGTGCAGTTGGGGCTTGTTGAGGTAGGCCCCCGGTTGCTGTAGTCTTGTTGCTTGCTCTGCTTGTTGTGTTTTCCTATTTATATCCTAGTGAACTCTTGAACTGGCCTTGTGGCCGCTTGCTTGTGCTCGGAATTTGTGTGGTGTCCTTGAGATCCACCCTGAGCTTGTCTTGCCTTGACTGGTCTTGTGACCGTTTGTTTTCACCTTGCTTGCCCTGGTGTCCCTCACTTAGCCTATGGGGGTGTGTCAAATGTTAATGTTATGATAGGCTGCAGTGAGGCACTCCCTAGAGGGTACAACATTTGTAGGACTCCTATTTGTATGCTTGCAAACCCTAATCCCAAGCATTCCGTTGCATGTAGATTCTGAGACAACGGAATGATTGTCATTAGCAAAGCAAGGGGTACAAATATGAAACCCTATCTCAAAGTTAGCGAACAACGGAATGTGTGAACTAGGGAAACAAGGGATACAAATAGCAACCCTAAAAGTGTTGTACTCCCTAGAGTGCTACTCGCTGTAGCCTAAGAACCTATAATAACATTTGACACACCCCCATAGGCTAAGTGAGGGGCATCAAAGCAAGCAGGGTGAACAAACGGTCACAAGACCAGTCAATGCAAGAAGCAAAGCAAGCTCAGGGTGGATCTCAAGGACACCACACAAATTCCGAGCACAAGCTAGCGGCCACAAGGCCAGTTCAAGAGTTCACTATGATATATATAGCAAAGCACAACAAGCAGAGCAAACAGCAAGTCTACAGCAACCGAGGGCCTACCTCAACAAGCCCCAACTGCACACAGAACTTGTGGTGGTCACCAAGCGCCAGGGCCTTGGTGAAGACGTCTGCAGTGTTGGCCTCTGAGGCCACAAAGTCCAGGCGTGCCTGGCCGCGTCGCTGCAGCTCTCGCAGAAGGAAGTACCTCACGTCAATATGCTTCACTCTGCTCTCCAGTCGAGGCTCTCGACACAGGAGGATCATGGCCTTGTTGTCAGCGTACAAGGTCGGTGCAGAGCGAGGCCACTCACCAAGGTCGGCGAGCAAGAAGGTCAACCAACGAAGCTCCTGTGCCGCCATGGCACCAGCATAGATCTCTGCCTCTGCACTGGAAGTAGCCACAGACGACGACCGAGTAGACCTCCACAACACAGCACCAGCTCCCAGACTGAAGCAGTAACCCTGAGTCGAACGCTGAGTCTCCACGTCGTCAGCGTAGGAAGAGTCGCAGTGACCAGTCAACGCCACTGGCTGAGTCCCTCCAAGCACAAGCCCCATGCCTGATGTAGTCGCCAGGTACTTCGCCACCCTCACAGCAGCTGTCCAGTGGACAGGACGGTGTCTCCCAGTCGCAACAAAGCGAGAAAGTATGCTGAGGGGAAAGGCGAGGTCCGGCCGAGTACAACCCATCAGGTACATGAGGCAGCCCACCCGCTCTGCGTAGGGACCACTGGACTCAAAAGGCTCGTCGGGAAAGGGGCCAGTGAGTCTGTGGTCAACAGCAAGAGGTGTGGGCTGTGTGGTGGAGAACTGGAAGTCGAACCGCCGAAGGACCTGCTGCACCATGTGTGACTGAGTCAGTGTGATGGTGCGAGCGGCTCTGTCCCTGGTGATCTGCAGGCCAAGGTAGCGCTGCAGTTCACCTAGGTCAGTGCACGTGTGTCTCTTCTGCAGTTCGGACTTCACCTGAGCCAGAGCTGCCCTGTCTGCTGTGGCAAAGACCAAGTCGTCGACGTACACTAGTATAAAGAAAGGAGTGGAACCAGTGCGAACAAACATCGACGGGTCGGCAGAGGAAGGACAAAACCCAAGGTCACGAAGCGTGGAGCGAAGAATGTCGTGCCACTCACGGGGCGACTGGCGGAGACCGTAGACTGGCCGTCTCAGGCTCCACTGGGTCCCAGGTGGGAAGGTGTCAGTGAAGCCAGGAGGGCGGCGCAGCCAGATCTCCTCGTGTAGTCGGCCCTGGAGAAACGCAGTAGAGAAGTCAAGGGAGTGCAGCTCGTAGTCTCTCTGTGCTGCTACGTGCAGTAACACCCGAAGAGTAGTCATCTTCGGGGTCGGGGCGAAGGTCTGGAAGAAGTCAACTCCCTCACACTGACTGAAACCCCTAGCCACGTAGCGCGCCTTGAACACAGGCGGTGAACCAGTCGGCCGCTTCACCTTGAAGAGCCACATGCCATCGACTACGTTCGCCCTAGGAGGGGGAACTGCGTCGACGTAGGTGCCTGTGGATCTCCAAGACGCTAACTCCGAGGCCATAGCCGCTTTCCACTGTGAGGCCCACGCCCCTGACACTGCCTCGCGGTAAGTGCGAGGAGTCGGTATGTCAAGGGCGTCGGGGTCTCCCTCAGGGGATAGCAGCATGGCACAGACAGAGGGAGAAGCGGCTGCCCAGTACTCCAGCTCAGACTCTCTGTCCTCTAGGACGTCACAGCCAAGGGAAAACCCACCCCCGATGGACAGAGGACGGGAGGGAGGAGCTGGCACCACACGGGTGGTGTAGTCAAAGCGACTGGCGGCAGCAAACTCAGCGACAGCGGCAGTGAGAGCCGAGACAGACGACGGAGGGAAACGAGAGTCGGTGACAAGAGTGGCGAGGACACGAGAGACAACAGGACGAACAGCGCGGTAGTAGTCAGTGACAGGAGTAGGGGGGAAAGGGAGAGAGGACGGAGGCGGAGACGGGAGAACGGACTCAGGAGGAGGACGATGAAGAGACGAACAAAGGAGGGCAGTGCGGAGGTCGGTAACGGGAGACGAGTGACGAGCACGCGGAGGACAGGGACGAACACGAGAGTGCGGGACACCAGGTGGAGGAGACTGCGGTGGAGGAGAAGACCAGACCGCCGGACTGGCGTCAGGAGGAGGAAACGTGGGACCAAACGCTGGAGGGGACGGAGTGTGAACAGGAGGAGAGGAGGGAAGACCAAGGGCCCGAAGGCCACTCACGGGTGGGAACAACTGCCGCTCCAGAGGGAGCTGCTGTGGTCGCAGCTGCGGCGGCGGTGTCTGCTGCTGCTGCGGCTGCTGCTGGTGCTGCGGCTGCTGCTGCTGCTGCTGCTGCTGCTGCTGCTGCTCCAGCAGGTCCAACTGCCGCAACTCCTGTCGCTCCCTCTCCAACAGCACCTGCTCCTCACGCTCACGCCGACGGGCCGCCTGGAGACGTGTGTCGTGGCGGTGGGGAGGCGGAGTGGACTCCGCAGAACCAGTGTCTCCAGCTCCAGTCTCCTCAGAACCAGCACCTCCAGTGCCAGCGCCTCCAGCACCAGCACCCCCAGAACCAGCACCACCAGGACCAGCACCCCCAGAACCAGCACCTCCTGTGCCAGCACCTCCAGCTCCAGCACCCCCAGAACTAGTACCGCCAGTGCCAGGACCTCCAACTCCAGCACCCCCAGAACTAGCACCTCCAGTGCCAGCACCCCCAGAGCTAGCGCCACCTGCGCCAGCACCTCCAGCTCTAGCACCCCCAGGACTAGCACCTCCAGTGCCAGGATCTCCAGCTCCAGCACCCCCATGGCTAGCGCCACCTGCGCCAGCACCTCCAACTCCAGCACCCCTCAAACGAGCACCCCCGGACCGAGTACCGCTAGTGGCTGCACCTCCAGCTCCAACACCAACCGAGTCCACAGTAGCCTGTCGCGGAAGTACCAAAGGCTGCTGAGGGGACTGTGAGGAGGACTGCGGGGAGGGAGACGCTACCTGACGCGCGACCGAGGGTAGAGGGGTAGCGTGAGACACACCTGGCGGGGCAGGACCAGAGGGGGGTGGGGGAACAGGAGGAGCGGGAGCAGGGGGAAGAGAGGGTGCGAGGAAACGGGGGGGAGGGGGAACCGGGAGACCTCGACAGGGGTACCGGGTATAGTAGGACACTGACTCGTCGAACCGGACGTCACGGGAGTCTAGGAACTGGTGGAGGGGCGGGTGGTAAAAGGACCAGTCGGCCGAGGCTACCGGGAAACCAAGAAAGACACAGGGGACGGCGCGAGCCGAGAGCTTGTCCGCAGAGGTGTCGCGGACAAGAGCAAGGCAGCCCCAGACACGAAAAGCTGACCCAACACCAGGGGACCCGGTCCAAAGACTGGTCGGTGAAGCCTCTGGCCGCGAGACGCGCGGCTGGAGGTTCAGCTGGTGAGCGGCGTAGCGAACCGCGTAGGCCCACAGAAAATGGGGCGCACGGGCATAAATCATGGACGTGCGGGCGATGTCCATGACCAAGCCAATGCGGCGCTCAGCAACCCCATTCTGCTGTGGGGACTCCGGCAGCGTCCAGGACTGTACGATGCCCTGCTCGCTGCAGAATCCGGCAAGAATGCCTGAGCGAAACTCACCCCCACGGTTAGAGTGGAGACAGGAGACACGACGGCCACGAGTGCCCTCAGTGGCTAGAAGCCACCGGATCAGCGTAGAAGTCACCTCGGACTTCTTCGGGAGAGGAAACACCGTGGTGTACCTGGAGAAGTCGTCGACGACCACCAGAAAGTAGCGCTCCCTCTCAGGTCCCTGCGTAGGTGCAGGGCCCCAGACATCCAAGTGGAGTGTCTGGAAGGGAGCAGTGGCCGGACGAAGGGAGGAGGAGTGCGGAGTGGCACGAAGACGGCCGGCGACGCAAGGAGTGCACGGCGGCGCAGGCGAGGGAGGGAGCGACGGGGAGACGCGAGGGAGACCTGAGACAAGACGGTGACTAGCCATAGTGCGGAGGCGGGGGATCGACGCGTGGCCAAGACGGTGGTGCCACAAGACGGTCCGGTGGGTGAAAGACCGACACGAGCAAGACGCAGCAACTAGACCGGACACAGCAACCTGACCGGACACAGCAACCTGACCGGACACAGCAACCGGTGGGGACGCAGTAACCTGACCGGACTCTCAGGAAGTACCTCTCCTGACCCTGTCCACGGACGCGGGCTGGGCCCCACACGTCCATGTGGAGCGTCTGCAAGGGAGCAGTCGTCGGGGGAAACGAGGAGGAGTGAGGAGCGGCGCGCTGCCTCCCCTCGACACAAGGAAGACAGGGAGGAGCAGGCGAGGGTGGGAGGGGAGGGAGTACCCGGGGAAGACCAGAGACAAGGTACCGTTTGTGCATGGCACGAAGGCGCTGCACTGACGGGTGACCAAGGCGGTGGTGCCAGAGGACAGTCTCGTGCGCCAGAGAGCGACACGAGCAGGGGGCAGACAGCTGACCTGACGCAAACGCAGACGCAGCTACCTGAGGGGACTCAGTGGTCAGTGTGTACAGGTCCGACCCCGGCTGCCTAGTGAAGGTAGCCAGGTGACGGCCCGTCCGAGCACACGTGCAGTGTGTCACACGCTCGTAGGCAGGGGTGAACTGGTGGACACCCCCGTCCTGGAGGGCACAGCCTGCCACCAAGTTCGTAGAGAACGAGGGGAGGTGGAGACCTGACAGTGTGCCCGACGGAACCGCAGGACAAGGAAGGACAGTGGAGGAGGTCGCAATGACCGGACCCCCAGAGGGGTCAGCAAGGGAGACAGCAACTGGCCGAGCAAGCTGCTCAAGGGCAGTGCGGTCACGAAAGAAACAGCGAGAAGCTCCTGAGTCTAGCGTGAAGGTGTGCAGTGCCTCAGTGGACTCAGTACTTGGGGGCGCAGACTCACTAGCACCTGGAGCAGCAGTCTCACCAGCACCTGGGGCAGCAGACACGCAAGCACCTAGAGCAGCAGCCTCACCAGCACCTGGGGCAGCAGACACGCAAGCACCTAGAGCGGCAGCCTCACTGGTGCGAATGCCCGGGTCGGGCGGAACACGCCGGTACTGATCACCCTCTCCACTAGTAGACAACACATACATGGTAGTGAGAATAGCATCAAAGTCAAGAGCATAGACATCAATGTTCTACTTGATCAGATCAAACCAGCGGGGCAGCTCAGTGGCAGTAGGGAACTGAGTGCGCCAAGCGTCGTCGAGGCGGGAGAAGCAGCGCTGCGTGGGGACTCCGGCAGCGTCCAGGACTGTACGATGCCCTGCTCGCCGCAGAATCCGACAAGAATGCCTGAGCGAAACTCACCCCCACGGTCAGAGTGGAGACAGGAGACACGACGGCCACGAGTGCCCTCAGTGTCTAGAAGCCACCGGATCAGCGTAGAAGTCACCTCGGACTTCTTCGCGAGAGGAAACACCGTGGTGTACCTGGAGAAGTCGTCGACGACCACCAGAAAGTAGCGCTCCCTCTCAGGTCCCTGCGTAGGTGCAGGGCCCCAGACATCCAAGTGGAGTGTCTGGAAGGGAGCAGTGGCCGGACGAAGGGAGGAGGAGTGCGGAGTGGCACGAAGACGGCCGGCGACGCAAGGAGTGCACGGCGGCGCAGGCGAGGGAGGGAGCGACGGGGAGACGCGAGGGAGACCTGAGACAAGACGGTGACTAGCCATAGTGCGGAGGCGGGGGATCGACGCGTGGCCAAGACGGTGGTGCCACAAGACGGTCCGGTGGGTGAAAGACCGACACGAGCAAGACGCAGCAACTAGACCGGACACAGCAACCTGACCGGACACAGCAACCTGACCGGACACAGCAACCGGTGGGGACGCAGTAACCTGACCGGACTCTTCTACCGGGGGGGACGAAGCAACCTGACCAGACGCAGCTACCTGCGGGTGCGGAGTGTGCAGGACGAAGAGACCTGAGTGGGGCTCTCTGGTGAACGTGGCAAGAACTGCCCCGGTGGAAGAGTCCGTATAGATCACAGTCCTCTCGTGCGCAGGAAAAGTGACTGTGATCCCCCGGTCCTGAAGGTATCCAACACCCACCAAGTTCCGAGAGAACGAGGGGATGTAGAGACCAGTCAGGAAACCAGAGGGGACAGCTGGGCATGGGAGGGTGGTCGAGCTGCGAGCAACTGCTGGTCCTGAAGTAGGATCAGCCAGGGCAACTGGGACTGGAGCCGAAAGAGGTGTGACAGTGGTGTGGTCGCGGAAGAAGCACTGAGACGCGCCGGAGTCCAGCGTGAAGGAGAGCGACGCAACAACAGTTGTCACGGCCGGGCTAGTGACTACACAAGCACCTACACTAAAAGCACAAGTACCGACACTAGCAACAGGCAAAGGTCCTAAGCTAGGTACACGTAAGCCAAGAGATCCGTACGTGACAGAATAAACAGCATCCATAGACATATCAAACACAGGGTAACCACTACGAAACAGACCGGGCCAGATCGGGGGGGCCGACTCAGGCCCAAAACGCTCACGGTAAAAGGTCGCCGAGGCGGCTGTAGCAGCGCTGTGCAGAGTGGTCAGGACGCCAGCAGGTAGTGCCAGCACCAGGGCCGGTCAGGATCCGGTACTGGCAGGGGCCGACGTCGCGGCCACCGCGACGAGCCCCCCAGCTGGCTGGGCCGCTGCTGCAGCCAACGCGACCTGAACCACCAGGCCCCCACGGCTGCTGAGGGCGCCACAGCTGCTGAGGGCGCCCCTGCTGTTCCGGAAGCCACTGCTGAAACGGCCGCTGCTGCTGTCCCTGCTGCTGGAGAACCCTAGTGGACTCCATGATAAAAGCTAGCGGGGTGCAGGAGCGGCAGGCTAGGAGCGACAGGAGCTAGGGACGGCTGCAGTGAAAAACGAGAACAACTAGGAGCGCCAGGTGAAACTAGGCGAGTAACTGCTGGAGCACGGAGTGAACTAAGCTAGGAGCGCCAGGTGAAACTAGGCGAGGAACGGCTGGAGCACGGAGCAAACTGAGATACGAGCGAGGAGCGAGAACGGCTGGAGCGAGATCGGCGAGCTAGGGCTGGCTGGAGGTAGGAACGGCCGGAGCTAGAGATCGTAAGTGTGGCTGTCGGCTGCCGCTAGTAGAGCCACTGGCAGTGGAACGTACGTGCGACAGTAGGGGCTGCAGTACTGACGGCTGCGGGATGCAGGCAATTGTGCAGGTCGTCCGGCAAGCAGGAACGCGGGCGACAGTTGCAGGCCCCCACCCGAAACCCTTTTAAGGGCGGTGACGGATCCACATCCACATCCTCTTCCCCTCCTCCTCCTCCTCCTCCTCCTCCTCCTCCTCCTCCTCCTCCTCCTCCTCCTCCTCCTCCTCCTCCTCCTCCTCCTCCTCCTCCTCCTCCCTGCCCTCCTCCTGACATGTCTATATCGTCCTCTGCCTGTGCGTTCGCTCGCCGCTGTGCGTCTGTGTCTGCTTGGTCTGTCGACTGATGGGGAGAGGCAGCATCAGGGGGAGCAGGAGCTGCTGCTGCTGCTGCTGGTACTGCTGGTGATGCTGCTGATGCTGCTTGGGTGCGGGTAAGGCGGGAGGAGTGGCGGGGAGTGGATTGCCTTGGCGTTGGCATCTTGATTGGCGCTGCACCCCTGCCCTTAGCTGCACACCCATAGAGACATCATAAGGGAGGGGAACGAGTCAAGAAACCTGTAATTGGAGCTCTCATAGGGGTTGGAGTTGGAGCTGAGAGTGTGCCTTCACGAGGTTCTAGTGCTGGGGGTGCTGGCGTTGGAGCTGAGCCCGAGTCTGCAGGAGGTTCTAGTCTTCAGGGAGCTGGTGTTCGTCGCGCTGTCCCTGTGGGTGCTATGACTGGGGGTGCGGGTGCACCCCCTACGGGACCGGGCGAGTCTGGGACTGGCCGTGTTGCTGCTGGTGGTGCTGGCTCTGGGGGTGGTGTGACTGGTTCTTTGGAGGGCGGTCCTGGGGCTACCACCGCTCCGGACACTACTCCTCCCCCCCACCCCTACCCGACCCGGCACCAGGCCCGTGTTCGCCGTGCCCGTGAGGAGCAGCTGGAGTTGGAGCGAGAGGATAGAGAGTTGGAGCGGCAGCAGCTGGAGCTACAGCGGCTGGAGGAGCCGCAGCAGCAGCAGCCGGAGCAGCAGCAGCAGCAGCCGGAGCAGGAGCAGCCGCAGCAGCAGCCGTAGCAGCAGGAGCAGCAGCAGCCGCCGCCTCCTCCTCCTGTCTCTGGTCTTCGGACCCTCGGTCTCCCCTCTCCCTCTCCTCCCCCCTCTCCCTCTCCTCCTGTCTACGGTCCCACGTTTCCTCCTCCTGACCCCACTCCAGCTGTTTTCCCTCGTTCTCAGCCTCCGTTGTCCCCTCCTCTTTCTCACGCTTGGACTTCTCGCTCTCCTCGTGCTCGTCCCTCGTCCCCTGTCCCTCTCTCAGACCTTCGTACTGCCCTGTTTCGTTCTAGTCCGCCTCGTTCGTCTCCTTCTGTACTTCCTTCTCCTCCTGAGTCGGCTCTCACTGCTTCCCTCTCTACTCCTGTCATGGACTACTACCGCACGTACCGTCCTGTTCTCTCTCGTGTTCTCGCCTCTCTTGTTACCGACCCACGTGCTTCTCTGTCCTCTGTCTCCGCTCTTACTGCCGCAGTCACTGAGTTTGCCTCTACTCGCCGCCTTGACTACGCCACCAGTCTTGTGGCTGCTCCTCCTACTAGTCCTCTGGCCGTCGGGGGTGAGTCTGCCCTTGGCTGTGACGCCCTAGAGGACAAGCAGTTTGAGCTAGAGTTCCTGGCAGCCGCTTCCCCTCATCTCTGTGCCATGCTGCTCGCCCCTGAGGGAGACCCCGACGCCCTTGACATACCGACTCCTCGCACTTACGCTGAGGCAGTGTCAGGGCCTTGGGCCTCTTAGTGGAGAGCTGCCATGGACTCAGAGATGGCCTCCTACAGATCCACAGGCACTTACGTCGACGAGGTTCCCCCCCCTGGGGCGAACGTAGTCGATGGCATGTGGATCTTCAGGGTGAAGCGGCCACCGGGATCTCCTCCGGTCTTCAAGGCGCGCTATGTGGCTAGAGGTTTCAGTCAGCGCGAGGGAGTTGACTTCTTTCTGATCTTCGCGCCTACCCCGAAGATGACCACTCTTCGGGTGTTACTGCACGTAGCAGCACAGAGAGACTACGAGTTACACTCTTTCGACTTCTCCACTGCTTTCCTTCAGGGTAGCCTACACGAGGAGGTCTGGCTGCGTCGTCCCTCTGCCTTCACCGGCACTTTCCCTCCTGGGACCCAGTGGAGGCTGAGGCGACCGGTCTACGGCCTCCGTCAGGCTCCTCATGAGTGGCACGACACCCTTCGTTCTACCCTGTCTGACCTCGGTTTCCAGCCGTCTTCTGCCGACCCGTCGCTGTTTGTTCGGCGTGGCTCCACACCGTTCTTTGTACCGGTCTACGTCGACGACCTGGTTTTCGCCACTGCTGACAGGGTTGCTTTGGCTGACGTGAAGCGCGAACTGCAGAAGAGACACACGTGCACTGACCTTGGTGAGCTGCGCCACTACCTTGGCCTGCAGATCACCAGGGACAGAGCCGCTCGCACCATTACACTCTCACAGTCACACATGGTGCAGTAGGTCCTTCAGCGGTTCGAGCTTCAGCACTCCACAGTACAGCGTACACCTCTTGCTATTGACCACAGACTCACTTGACCCTTCCCTAACGAGCCGTTTGAGCCTAGTGGTCCTTACGCAGAGCTTGTGGGCTGCCTCATGTGTCAAACATTGTATGTTTACATTGTGTAGGCTATAGTGGGTTTAGCCTTAGGGGGTACACAAACTTAGGGTTTCCTACTTGTACCCAACTTTGTGCTAGTTCATCCATTGCTAGGGCGCGGGCCTGGGCGACGGGCTAGGGCGGGCGCCTGGGCGACGGGCTAGGGCGGGCGCCTGGGCGAGGGGCTAGGGCGGGAGCCTGGGCGTCGGGCTAGGGCGGGCGCCTGGGCGACGGGCTAGGGCGGGCGCCTGGGCGTCGGGCTAGGGCGGTTGCCTGGGCGACGGGCTAGGGGCGCAGGCTAGGGGCGCTGAGGGCGCTAATGCGCAGAGGAGGAGGGCGCTAAGGCGCGGAGATGGCGCGGAGGGCGCGGAGGCTAAGGCGCGGAGGGCGCGGAGGGCGCAAGGGTGCGGAGGGCGCTAGGGCGCGAGCTAGGCTAGGCTAGGCGAGAGGATCAACACCTACTCATGATACCATCTCAAAGTTAGCGAACAACGGGATGTGTGAACTAGGGAAACAAGGGATACAAATAGCAACCCTAAAAGTGTTGTACTCCCTAAAGTGCTACTCGCTGTAGCCTAAGAACCTATAATAACATTTGACACCCTAAAACTGTTGTACTCACTAAAGAGCACCTCACTGTTGCCTACAACAAACAACAACATTTGACACACCCCCATAGGCTAAGTGAGGGGCATCAAAGCAAGTAGGTCACCAAACGGTCACAAGACCAGTCAAAGCAAGCAACAAAGCAAAGCTCAGGGTGGATCACGCCGTCACCACACATTCTGAGCACAAACAAACGGCCACAAGGTCAGTCCAAGAGGTTACACAAGATATATAGGTGCAAGTACAAGCAGAGCAAGGCTATGGCAGACGAGCAACAGAATCAACAAGCCCTAACTTTACACAGAACCGGTGGTGATCACCAGGCGCCAAGGCCTTGGTGAAGAGGTCTGCAGTGTTGGCCTCCGAGGCCACAAAGTCCAGGCGCACCTGGCCACGACGCTGCAGCTCGCGTAGGATGAAGTACCGAACGTCGATGTGCTTCACCCTGGTCTCCAGTCGAGGCTCGCGACACAAGAGAATCATGGTCTTGTTGTCAGCGAACAAGGCCAAAGCAGTGCGAGGCCGCTCACCAAGGTCGGTGAGCAAGAAGGTCAACCAGCAAAGCTCCTGAGCAGCCATAGCACCGGTGTAGATCTCTGCCTCTGCGCTGGACGAAGGCACAGACGACGGCCAAGTGGACCTCCACGACACAGCCCCAGCTCCCAGACTGAAACAGTAACCCTGGGTCGAGCGCTGAGTCTCCACGTCGTCAGCGTAAGAAGAGTCACAGTGGCCAGTCATCTCAACTGGCCGAGTCCCTCCAAGCACAAGCCCCATGCCTGATGTAGTCGCCAGGAACTTCGCCACCCGCACGGCAGCCGTCCAGTGAACAGGACGGTGCCTCCCAGGTCCAACAAAGCGAGAGAGGACACTAAGAGGGTAGGCGAGGTCCGGGCGAGTACAGGTCATCAGGTACATGAGGCAGCCTGTCAGAATCTAGCAGCAGGAATGATTGAACTATGTGAGAGTTGGGTACAAGTATGAAACCCTAAAAGGGGCTGTACCCCATATTGGCTACCCCACTACATCCTACACATATATAACAAGCATATGCTTTGACACACCCCCATAGGCAAAGTGGGGGAGAGCAAGGGGTCACAAGACCAGTCAAGAGAAGCAAAGCAAGCTCAGGGTGGATCACAACGTCACCACACACAATGAGCACAAGCAAAGGGCCACAAGGCCAGTTCACATGCAGGGGTATATATGCAACAACAACAGCACAGTGATCTCTACCTAGCAGAGCAAGCATGCAGGTATATATAGATCACAGTACAAGCAAAGTCTACAGCAAGTGAGGAAACGTGGGCACAAGGCCTAACAGAGTGCAGAAACGCTGATGATCACCAGACGGAAGCGCCTTGGTGAATATATCAGCAGTGTTGGCCCGAGTGGCCACGTGAGCAAGACGAAGCTGACCACGCTGCTGCAACTCTCGAGCCAGGAAGTAACGCAGAGCGATGTGCTTCGTTCTGTGCTCCAGTCTGTGCTCCTGACATAAGGCAATGGCGGCCTTGTTGTCGACGTACAGAACTGGAGGAGAACGAGGCCGCTCTCCCAAGTCGGTCAGCAGGTAGGTGAGCCAGCGTAACTCCTGTGCAGCCATGGCTGTGGCGTAGATCTCAGCCTCACAACTGGAGCTGAGAACTGAAGACGAGCGTGTAGAACGCCAAGAAACCGAACCAGAGCCAAGGCTGAAGGTGTAACCCTGTGACGACCGCTGCGTAGCCTGGTCGTCAACCCAAGAAGCGTCTGAGTGCCCAGTGAGGACAACGTCGCTCCGTCCTCCAAGCACGAGCCCCATGCCCGATGTACTGCACAAGTAGCGTAGTACCCTCTTAGCAGCATCCATGTGCACCTTTCGGTGCCGACCAGGAGCCACGTAGCGAGCCAGAAGGCCAAGAGGGTACGCAAGGTCAGGACGAGTGCAGGTCATCAGGTACATGAGGCAGCCCACTAGCTCTGGGTAAGGACCACTCGGCTCTACGGACTCGTCCGAAGGTGGAGCTGAGAGCGAGTGACCTGTAGCCAGAGGAGTGGCCTGTACCGAGGACCAGGTGAAGCCGAAGCGCTGAAGGACCTGCTGCACCATGTGTGACTGAGTCAGTGTGATGGTGCGGCGTGCTCTGTCCCGGGTGATCCGCAAGCCAAGAGAGCTTGTCAGCTCACCCAGGTCTGTGCACGTGTGTCTCTTCTGCAGCTCCGATTTCACCAGGGCGAGAGCCTCAGTGTCAGCAGTGGCAAAGACCAAGTCGTCGACGTACACGAGGATGTAGAACGGCGGCAGCGAAGTGTCGGTGCGCAGAAACAGCGACGGGTCAGCAGTCGACGGAGCAAACCCAAGAGCCGCAAGTGTCGTCCTCAGTGTGTCGTGCCACTCACGTGGCGCCTGGCGGAGACCGTAGACCGGCCGCCTGAGGCTCCACTGGGTACCAGGAGGGAACGACCCAGTGAAGCCAGGTGGGTGGCGCAGCCAGATCTCCTCGTGCAGGCTGCCCTGTAAGAAGGCTGTGTTGAAGTCAAGAGAGTGAAGCTCGTAGTCACGCTGAGCGGCAACGTGCAGCAGCACCCGAAGAGTGGTCATCTTCGGGGTGGGGGAGAAGGTCTGGAAGAAGTCTACTCCCTCTCGCTGACTGAAGCCTCGTGCAACGTAACGCGCCTTGAAGGCAGGCGGAGAACCTGGAGGCCGCTTCACCCTGAAAATCCACATGCCACTGACGATGTTCGCCCCAGGTGGGGGAACCTCGTCGACGTAGGTGCCTGTGGACTTCCAGGATGCCATCTCTGCGTCCATGGCTGTCTGCCACTGAGAGGAGTACTCACCCGCGATCGCCTCAGCGTAAGAGCGCGGGGTCGGGATGTCTGGAGCATCCGTGTCTCTCTCAGGGGCAAGCAGCATGGACACGAGATGAGGCGCAGCGGCTGCAAGACACTCAAGGTCCTCCTGCCTGTCCTCAAGGACGTCCGTGCCAAGAGCACACTCACCCCCGACGGACGGAGGACAGACAGACTAAGACTCAGCAACAAGACTAGCGGCGTAGTCTAGACGACAGGCAGCAGCAAAGTCAACAAGCTTAGCAACTAAGGCAGACGTAGCAGCAGACTCAAACGACGGGTCAGTGACAACAGTGGCTAGCAGACGCGTGACAGTAGGGTGCTCATCACGAAACCGGTCAGACTCGGGGTCCGCAACGACAGGCAGGGAAGACGCAGGAGGGGATGGCAGAGGAACACGCTGCGGAGGAGAGGAAGGACGACGAACTACGAGGTGGGTGTCGGGGACAGCCGGCAGACGCGGACGAGGAACACGACGACCGGAACGACCAGAACGGACAGGCGAGACAGGACGCGACGCAGGCTCACGAGGCTCAGTAAGACCCCCTAGCTGCTCAGTGTAAGGAGAAGGAGCAGGCAGCGGTGAGCCAGGCTGTAACGGAAGACCAGTAGACGAAGGGAGACTAAGAACCTGGCGAAGCACAGAGTCAGGCGGTGGCTGAGACAACGGAGACGGTGGAGCGAAGAACAGGCGCGGCTGTGCAGTGACACCAGCACCAGCAGCTCCAGTACCCCCAGCAGCTCCAGCACCTCCAACAGCTCCAGAACCTCCAGCGCCAGCACCCTCAGCAGCTCCAGAACCTCCAGCTCCAGCGCCACCAGCGCCAGTACCTCCAGCAGCTCCAGAACCTCCAACGCCAGCACCCTCAGCAGCTCCAGAACCTCCAGCTCCAGCGCCACCAGCGCAAGCACCTCCAGCAGCTCTAGAACCCTCAGCGCCAGCTCCTCCAGGACCAGCTCCACCAATAGTAGCACCCCCAGAACCGGCACCTCCAGTCCCAGGGTCTCCAGCCTCAGTGCCGCCAGCAGCAGCACCCTCAGGCTCAGCACCTCCAGCCCCAGCAGCTCCAGTACCTCCAGTACGAGCACCTCCGGGACCAGCACCACTCCCAGCTCCAATGACGTCATCAGAAGTACCTCCAGCGGCAGAGCCCCGAGCTCCCGAAGCGCGACCCTGACGGCGACCGTACCAGTCGTGCAGCTGCTGTGAGGTGAGAGGCACACGCGGACGAAGGCGGCTACTCCAAGGAAACCGCGCAACAGCAGACTCAGAACTCCAGCTCCAGCACCACCAGCGTCAGCACCTCCAGCAGCTCCAGAACCTCCAGCGCCAGCACCCTCAGCAGCTCCAGAACCTCCAGCTCCAGCGCCACCAGCGCCAGTACCTCCAGCAGCTCTAGAACCTCCAGCGCCAGCACCCTCAGCATCTCCAGAACCTCCAGCTCCAACGCCCTCAGCAGCTCCAAAACCTCCAGCAGAAACAACTCCAGTGGCAGAGGCACCAGCTCCAGCGCCTCCCGCAGCAGGGCCGCTAGCTCCAGCAGCGCGACCCTGACGGCCAGCGTACCACTCAAGCAGCTGCTGGGGGGAGAGAGGGAGTCGACGACGAGAGTGCAGTGGCGAGGCACCAGCGGAGCGACTACGGAGACGGCCGCTCCAGGGAGACTGCTCACCAGACGCCTCAGCGCCCCCAGGCTCAGCACCCCCAGACTCCTCACACCCAGGCTCAGCACCTCCAGTCTCCGCACCACCAGGCTCCGCACCTCCAGGCTCCGCACCCCCAGGCTCAGCACCCCCAGGCTCACCACCCCCAGGCTCCGCACCCCCAGGCTCAGCACCCCCAGAAGCAGCACCCCGAGCAGGACCACCCTCAGCAGGACCTGAGTCACCAGTGACCTCAACCGGCTCAGTCAAGGGAGGAGGGTCTACCTGAGACACACCTGAAGGAGCAGGACTGGGAGCGGGGAGGGGGTCTACCTGGGGAGCACCTGGAGCGAGGAAGAGCGGCGGGGGGGGGAGAGGGGCAGTGCGGTAGGGGAAGAGACGGTAAAAGGGAACCGACTCGTCGAACGTGACGTCCTGAGAGGGGAAGACACGGCGCGAGGTGGGGTGGTAAAATTGCCAACCAGGCACGTCAGGGACAAAGCCAAGGAAGACACAGGGAACAGCGCGGGCGGAGAGCTTGTCCGCGGTGGTATCGCGGACAAAGGCACGAGCACCCCAGACCCGGAAACGCGACGCATCGCCAACCTTCCCCGTCCACAGCAGTGTGGTCGAGGTCTCCGGCAAGGAGACACGGGGCCAGAGGTTGAGCTGATGCGCGGCGTACTGGACCGCGAACGGCCACTGAAAATGGGGAGCAGCCGCATGGATCATGGAGGTACGAGCGACCTCCATGACTAAGCCAATGCGGCGCTCAGCAACCCCATTCTGCAGCGGAGAGGCCGGAAGCGTGAACGTCTGGCGGATGCCGTGCTCCGCACAGTAGGCTGCCAAGAGGTCTGAGGAGATCTCACCACCTCTGTCAGAGTGCAGACGCAGGACAGGAAAGTCCGACTGGAACCGCTCGCGGAGCTGGAGACGAACAGTGCGGATCCAGGGGATCAAAACATCAGGGACCTCCCCCTTGCTCCGCAAGGGGAAGACCGTGGTGTAACGCGTGTAGTCGTCGACGACCAGCAGGAAGTACCGCTCGTGGCCCTGTCCACGGACGCGGGCTGGGCCCCACACGTCTAGGTGGAGAGTCTGCAGGGGAGCCTCTGTGGGAGGGAACGAGGAGGAGTGAGGAGCGGCGCGCTGCCGCCCCTCGACACAGGGAAGACAGGGAGGAGCAGGCGAGGGTGGTAGAGGAGGCAGAGTCTCTGGAAGTCCAGAGACAAGGAAACGGCGGTGCATGCTACGAAGGCGCTGCACCGAGGGGTGACCAAGGCGGTGGTGCCAAAGGACGGTCTGGTGCGACAAAGCGCGACACAAGCAGGGAGCCGCTAGCTGACCTGACGCAAACGCAGACGCAGACGCAGCTACCTGAGGGGACACAGTAGTCAGTGTGTACAGACTCGAGCCAGGCGCTCGGGTGAACGTGGCCAGGTGCGGACCAGTCCGGGAGCACGTACAGTGGGTCACACGCTGACCTCCAGGGGTGAACTGGTCAACCCACACATCCTGTAGGTCAGCTCCACTCACCAAGTTCGTAGAGAACGAGGGGAGGTGAAGACCTGACAGGGAGCCAGACGGGACCGCCGGACACGGCAGGACCGTGGAGGAGTGGGCAAGGACTGGACCCCCAGAGGGGTCTGCCAGGGAGACTGCAACCGGCCGACGGAGCGGCATAAGGGTGGTGCTGTCGCGAAAGAAGGAGCGGGAAGCACTTGAGTCAAGTGTGAAGGTGTACAAGGCCTCAGCAGGCGCAGTACCAGAGAGAGCAGACTCACCAGCACCTGGAGCAGTAGCCTCACCAGTACCTAGAGCAGGAGACGCACTAGCCCCTAGAGCAGCAACCTCACCAGCACCTAGAGCAGCAGGCTCTATACCTGGGTCAGGCGGTACGCACAGGGAACAGGCACGGTCAGCACTAGTAGGCAATGCATACATGGCAGTGAGAATAGCATCATAGTCAAGAGCAAAGATATCTACCCTCTGTCCAAGCAGCTCCAGCCAGGAGGGGAGCTCAGCCTCGTCGCCAAACTCGGTACGCCAGGCGTCGCTCAGACGGGCGAAGCAGCGGGACTGTGTGTGACCAAGCGTCCCGCAAGCCTGACCAGTCCGATCACCTGTGCGAATGACGTACGTGCAGCGAACGGTACTCAAAGACCCTCTACTCTGAGCGTACCACTCGTGAAGCTGCTGGGACGTAAGTGTCTCGCGTGGACGCCGCTGCAGCTGCAGCTGGCCACTGCCAGACGCTCCCAACTGACCAGCTCCAGGGCGACAACTACTACGGCGACCGCCACAACCCCAACTAGCGTACCACTCACTAAGCTGCTGGGGCGTGAGAGACTCGCGTGAACGTCGCTGGAGCTGCATCTGGCCACCGCCAGTAGCAGTAGTAGCAGTAGTAGCAGCAGCAGCAGCAGCAGCAGTAGTAGCAGCAGCAGTCTAGCATTAGTAGTAGCGCGGGCAGAGCAGGCGCGGTAGGCAGGCAGGCAAGCAGGCGTGGGAGGCAGGCAGGCAGGCAGGCAGGCAGGTGCTCACCAGTGGCGAGAAGGGCAGGCGCACGACGGCGGCGACGGCGGGGCCGCGACAGCTTCGGCAAAGCAGGACCGCGTCGGAGGTAGGGCATGTCCGCGACTGCTGCTGCAGGGCGGGGACGTGACGGCGGCAGAAGGCTTCGCGGCAGCTGCTGCAGGGCAGGGCCGCGACGGCGGTAGGAGGCTCCGCGGCAGCTGCTGTAGGGCGGGGCCGCTACTGTGGCAGGGCGCTCCGCGGCAGCTGCTGCAGGAGTGACGGTGGCGTCCAGGGGCAGCCGCGGCGCGCGAGGCTGCAGCGCGCTACGCGAGCCGCGGGCGCGGCGCGCGAAGCTGCCGCGGGCTGCGCGAGGACGGCAGCCGCGGCGCGCGGGGCTGCAGCGCGACGCGCGGGCTGTGGGCGCGACGCGCGGGGCTGCAGCGCGACGCGCGGGCTGTGGGCGTGACGCGTAGGGCAGCGATCTGGCGGGGCGGCGCCCTGGCCTGACGGGCCTGCAGGGGCGGCTCGCAGGCGTGACGTGTCTGCAGGTGCAGCGCGTGGGCCTTACGGGCCTGCAGGGGCGGCGCTCTGGCCTAGGGTAGCAGTAGGCAGCACGAGGGCTGCAGGACGGCGCGCGCAGCGCAGCACGTCACAAGGCAAGGCAGACAGGCAGGCCAACACGTGGGGTAACGCGGTAACCGCAACGGTAGGTGGGCCCGAAAAAAAACGGTCCTACGGACCTAGTGCTCTGATACCATGTCAGAATCTAGCAGCAGGAATGATTGAACTATGTGAGAGTTGGGTACAAGTATGAAACCCTAAAAGGGGTTGTACCCCATATTGGCTACCCCACTACAGCCTATACATATATAACAAGCATATGCTTTGACACAGCCAACAAGCTCTGGGTAGGGACCACTGGGCTCAAAGGGCTCGTCGCGGAAGGGGCCGGTGAGTCTGTGGTTTACAGCAAGAGGAGTCGGCTGTGTGGTGGAGTGCTGAAGCCCGAACCGCTGAAAGGACCTGCTGCACCATGTGTGACTGCGTCAACGTGATGGTGCGAGCGGCTCTGTCCCTGGTGATCTGCAGGCCAAGGTAGCGCTGCAGTTCACCAAGGTCAGTGCACGTGTGTCTCTTCTGCAGTTCGGACTTCACCTCAGCCAGAGCTGCCCTGTCTGGTGTAGCAAAGACCAAGTCGTCGACGTAGACGAGTATAAAGAAAGGAGTGGAGCCGGCACGAACAAACAGTGACGGGTCAGCAGAGGAAGGGCAAAACCCTAGGTCACGAAGCGTGGAGCGAAGAGTGTCGTGCCACTCACGGGGTGACTGGCGGAGACCGTAGACTGGTCGCCTCAGGCTCCACTGGGTCCCAGGAGGGAAAGTACCAATGAAACCAGGAGGACGTCGAAGTCAGATCTCCTCGTGCAGTCGTCCCTGGAGAAAGGCAGTGGATAAGTCGAGGGAGTGGAGCTCGTAGTCTCGATGTGCTGCTACGTGGAGTAACACCCGAAGTGTAGTCATCTTCGGGGTCGGAGCGAAGGTCTTAAAGAAGTCAACTCCCTCGCGCTGACTGAAGCCTCTCGCCACATAGCGCGCCTTGAACACCGGCGGTGATCCAGGCGACCGCTTCACCTTGAAGAGCCACATGCCGTCGACTACGTTCGCCCGGGGAGGGGCAACTGCGTCGACGTACGTGCCTGTGGATCTCCAAGACGCCAACTCTGAATCCATGGCCACCTTCCACTGAGAGGCCCACGGCTCTGACACTGCCTCAGCGTAAGTGCGAGGAGTCGGTATGTCAAGGGCGTCAGGGTCTCCCTCAGGGGAAAGTAGCATGGCACAGAGAGAGGGAGAAGCGGCTGCCAGGTACTCCAGCTCAGAGTGCCTGTCCTCTAGCCAAGGGCAAACTCACCCCCGACGGACAGAGGACGGGTAGGCGGAGCTGGCACCACACGAGTGCTGTAGTCAAGGCAGCTGGCGGCGGCAAAGTCAGCGACAGCGGCAGTGAGAGCCGAGACAGACGACGGAGAGAAACGAGGGTCGGTGACAACAATGGCTAGAACACGGGAGACAACAGGACGAACAGCACGGTAGTAGTCGGAGATAGGAGTAGGGGAGACAGGAAGAGAAGACGGATGAGGAGACGGAAGAACGGACACCGGAGGAGGAGAACGACGAAGAGACGTACAAATGAGGGCAGTGCGGAGGTCGGTAACGGGGGACGAGGGACGAGCACTCGGAGGACAAGGACGGGCACGGTAGTGACGGACAACAGGAGGAGGAGACTTCGGCGGAGGGAAAGACCAGGTGATCCAAGCGGCCGCTTCACCTTGTAAAGCCACCGGCCACTGACGACGTTCATCCCAGGTGGTGGATTAGTAGTACAATCAATATAGTAGCTACACTTCACTACAATGTCCAGGTTTAGTAGTACAATCAATATAGTAGCTAGCTTTCAGCTAGCTCTGGTATAGCAGCTCAGCTAAACCCACCACTAGAGCTAGCTTAAAGCTCCAGGTTATATATCCCAGGTGCTGAGAGGGAACGTGAGGTCCAGGCGAGTACAAGTCATCAGGTACATGAGGCAGCTCACAAGCTCTGCGTAAGGACCACTAGGCTCGAACGGCTCGTCAGGAAAGGGTCCGGTGAGTTTGTGGTCAATGGCAAGAGGTGTGCGCTGTACAGTAGAGTGCTGAAGCTCGAACCACTGAAGAACCTGCTGCACCATGTGTGACTGTGAGAGTGTAATGGTGTGAGTGGCTCTGTCCCTGGTAATCCGCAGGCCAAGGTAGCGGCGCAACTCACCAAGGTCAGTGCAAGTGTGTCTCTTCTGCAGTTCGAGCTTCACGTCAGCCAAAGCAACCCTGTCAGCAGTGGCGAAAACAAGGTCGTCGACGTAGACCAGTACAAAGAACGGTGTGGAGCCACGACGAACGAACAGCGACGGGTCGGCAGAAGAAGGCTGGAAACCAAGGTTAGAAAGGGTAGAGCGAAGGGTGTCGTGCCACTCACGAGGAGCCTGACGGAGACCGTAGACCGGTCGCCTAAGCCTCCACTGGGTCCCAGGAGGGAAAGTGTCAGTGAAGGCAGAGGGACGACGCAACCAGACCTCCTCGTGTAGGCTACCCTGAAGGAAAGCAGTGGAGAAGTCAAGAGAGTGTAACTAGTAGTCTCTCTGTGCTGCTACATGCAGTAACATCCGAAGAGTAGTCATCTTCAGGGTAGGCGCGAAGGTCTGAAAGAAGTCAACTCCCTCGCGCTGACTGAAACCTGTGGCCACATAGCGCGCCTTGAAGACCGGAGGAGATCCCGGTGGCCGCTTCACCCTGAAGATCCACATGCCATCGACTACGTTCGCCCCAGGGGGGGGGACCTCGTCGACGTAGGTGCCTGTGGATCTGTAGGAGGCCATCTCTGAGTCCATGGCAGCTCTCCACTAAGAGGCCCAAGGCCCTGACACTGCCTCAGCGTAAGTGCGAGGAGTCGATATGTCAAGAGCGTCGGGGTCTCCCTCAGGGGCGAGCAGCATGGTAGAGAGATGAGGGGAAGCGGCTGCCAGGAACTCCAGCTCAAACTGCCTGTCCTCTAGGGCGTCACAGCCAAGGGCAGACTCACCCCCGATGGCCAGAGGACTGGTAGGAGGAGCAGCCACAAGACTGGTGGCGTAGTCAAGGCGGCGAGTAGAGGCAAACTCAGTGACTGCGGCAGTAAGAGCGGAGACAGAGGACAGAGAAGCACATGGGTCGGTAACAAGAGAGGCGACAGAGAACAGGACGGTACGTGCGGTAGTAGTCTGTGACAGGAGTAGAGAGGGAAGCAGTGAGAGCCGACTCAGGAGGAGAAGGACGTACAGAAGGAGACGAACGAGGCGGACTAGAACGAAACAGAGCAGTACGAAGGTCAGTGAAGGGAACAGGGGACGAGGGACGAGCACGAGGAGAGCGACGCGAAGGCCAAGCGTGAGAAAGAGGAGGGGACAACGGGGGCAAAGGAGGAGGGAAAACAGTTGGGGAGGGGTCAGGAGGAGGAAGCGGAGGACCAGAGACGGGAGGAGAGGGAGGGGAGGGAGGAGAAGGAGAGGGGAGACCGAGGGTCCGAAGACGAGAGACAGGAGGAGGAGGTGGCTGCTGCTGCTGCTCCTGCTACGGCTGCGACCGCTGCTCCTCCAGCTGCGGCGGCTGCTGCTGCTCCTGCTGCTGCGGCTGCTGCTGTGGCTGCTCCTGCTCCGGCCGCTGCTGCTCCTCCTCCTCCAGCCGCTGTAGCTCCAGCTTCTGCCGCTCCAACTCTCTCTCCTCTCGCTCCAACTCCAGCTGCTCCTCACGGACACGGCAAACACGGGCCTGGTGCCGGGTCGGGTAGGGGTGGGGGGGAGGAGTAGTGTCCGGAGCGGTGGTAGCCCCAGGACCGCTCTCCAAAGAACCAGTCGCACCACCCCCAGAGCCAGCACCACTAGAAGTAACAGGGCCCGTCCCAGGATCTCCAGGTCCAGCAGAGGGCGCACCCCCAGTCGTAGCACCCCCAGGGACAGCTCCACTAACACCAGCTCCCTGAAGACTAGAGTCTCCTGCAGTCATGGGCTCAGCTCCAACTCCAGCACCCCCAAAACCAAGACCTCTCACAGGTACGCTCTCTGCTCCAACTCCAGCACCTCTAGAGCTAGCACCTCCAGGGTCCTCGCCACGAAAACCGGCTCCCGCAGGGTCTGCTGTAGGCTGAGAGGAGGACTGCGGGGAAGGAGGCTGCACCTGAGGGGCTACCGAGGGGGAAGGGGTAGCGTGGGACACACCTGACGGGGCGGGACCAGGGGGGGGAGGCTGTACCGGGGGAGCAGGAGGGGGAGCTGAAGTCAGGACGAGAGGGGAAGGAGGAGCCGGGAGACCTCGACAGGGATACCTGACGTAGTAGGGGACAGACTCGTCGAAACGGACGTCACGAGAGTCAAAGAACCGGTGAAGGGGAGGGTGGTAAAAGGTGTAGTCAGAGGAGTCCTCAAGGAAACCAAGAAACACGCAGGGAACAGCGCGAGGCGAGATCTTGTCCGCGGAGGTGTCGCGAACAAGTGCCAAGCAACCCTAGACACGAAAACGCGACGCAGTCCCAGGGGACCCGGTCCAAAGACTGGTCGGTGAAGCCTCTGGCCGAGAGACACGTGGCCAGAGGTTCAGCTGGTGAGCGGCGTACCGAACCGCGTAGGGCCACAGAAAATGGGGCGCACGGGCGTGGATCATGGAGGTGCGTGCAATCTCCATGACCAAGCCTATGCGGCGCTCAGCAACCCCATTCTGTTGTGGGGACTCTGGAAGCGTCCAGGACTGACGGATGCCCTGCTCGCGACAGAATCTTGCGAGAACGCCAGAGCGAAACTCACCCCCGCGGTCGGAGTGAAGACAGCTGACACGACGACCACGAGTGTCCGCAGTGGTAAGTAACCACCGGATCAGCGTAGAAGTCACGTCGGACTTCTTCGCCAGGGGGAACACTGTGGTGTAGCGGGAGTAGTCGTCAACGACCACGAGAAAGAAACTCTCTCGCTCAGGGCCCGGGCGCGAGGCGGGGCCCCAGACGTCCAAGTGGAGAGTCTCGAAGGGCTCGGTGGCCGGACGAAGGGAGGAGGAGTGAGGGGTGGCGCGCAGCCGACCCTCGACGCAGGGACCGCAGGGTGGCGTAAGCGAAGGCGGCAACGACGGCAAGACACGCGGGATGCCTAAGACAAGACGCTGACTAGACATAGCACGCAGGCGAGAAATGCACGGGTGCCCCATCCGGAGGTGCCACAAGACAGTGGGGTGGGCAAGCGACTGGTAGGAGCACGACGCAGCAACTGGACCAGACAATGGAACCTGACCAGACAGAGCTACATGGGGAGACGCGGCAACCTGGTGAGACGCGGGAACCTGATGGGGGACAGTGACAGGGGTCGGGGGCAGTAGCTGCTGCTGCTGCTGCTGCTGCTGCTGCCCTCGGGGGCCAGTGTGAAGTGTGTAGAGACCAGAGCCCGGCTCAGCGGTAAAGGTGGCGAGAGGCGCGTACGTGTCCCCGTCGACACAAACCGCTGTCTCGCCAGAAGGCTCAATCCACGCACCCACGTGCTGACTCACGAGCGGCCTCACGCCCACCAAGTTCCTCGAGAACGAGGGGGCGTGGAAGCCGGTCAGAGAACCGGGGGGAACAGCCGGGCACGGAAGCGTAGTAGTGTAGCGAGCAGTGACTGGTCCCGAAGTGGGATCAGCCAGTGCTACAGAGACCAGCGTAGGAAGCGGGGTAAGTGTCGTGCGGTCGCGGAAATAACAGTGCGAAGCTCCGGAGTCCAGAGTGAAAGACAGCGAAGCGTCCTCCGGAGCAGCTCCTGGACTAGTTTCTACACAAGTACCTACACTAGCAACAGGCACCTCAGCAAGACTAGCACCTAAGCTAACAACACTCGAGTAAACAGAGTCAGAAGTACTAGAGTCAACAACAGCATACATAACATGAGGAGTTTTTAAGAGATCAACCAACTGAGAAGCCGACATGCCCCACAGAGCGGGGCCGCACGTCTGAACAAGGGGAAGCCAGTCAGGGGCAGGGCCGTCAACGCCGTAGGCCAAGCAAACCGTGTCAGTAAGCGGAGCAAAGCACTGACCCAGTGGGTGGCTGCGGCCACAAGGCTGGCCGCGACGGGCACCTGTCAGAACGTGATAGGTGCAGGGAGGGTGAACGACACCGCGCTGCAGCTGACACTGTCCTGACCCCTGCCCCGAAACCTGCTGCTGCCGCTGCTACTGCTGTGGCTGCTGTGAGGGGAGGGGCTGCTGCTGCTGCTGCTGTCGCTGAGTCAGGTACCACGCCGCTGCTCCACCCCCTGCGGCTGGCAGACCAGTAGGTGGTTGACGAATCCGGGCGTCACCTCCACCAGCTGCAGCAGGGGAGTCACCGGTCGCTGCACGAGGCGCTCCTCCAGCCCCTGCACTCTCGCCGCCGCCGCTCGCCACGTCACCCCCACCGCCTCCGCCGCCTCCGCCCGCACCCTGACCGCCCCTCCTGCCACTCCTACCCCGAGACCGCGAAGAAGTCGTAACAGCAGCTGCGGTCACGTCAGTAGCGGCAGTGGCGAGGGAGGCAGTTAAGGTGGGCAGCTGAGGGACAGTGCACCCGTGGAGGGGGCACAGCACCAGAGGCAGAGGCTAACGAGCGGAGGTTTCTCTCAATGTCCTTGAGGGCCGACTCAAGGACCTCGATAGTGAGCTCGCTAGGGTGCTTCAGAAGAAGCGCGTCACGAACCGAGGCAAGGCGTGTCAGAATCAAGAGACAGGAATGATAAACACGAAAGAGGGGTTTTCACTAGCATGCAGTAGAGTACATATAGCAAACCCTAATTCGGGCTGTACTCGCTACAGAGTACCCCACTGCAGGCTACACAAACATCACATTCTGACACACCCCCATAGTCAAAGTGGGGGACAATCAACACAACAAGCAGTCATAGAGCAATAGTTCACAATGATAAGCAAAGCTAGAGGCAGTCACAGAGGGCAAGTGAGGAGGAGGAGAGACTGTGAGAGGAGTGAAGATAGAAGGCGACGGGTGAAGCCGTAGACACACGGGCAACAGGAACGGCGCGCACGGTGGCTACCGGAGCACTCAACCTCCGGACTACAGGAGTAACTGGCTCCGCGCTAAGCAGCAGCACGAGCAACAGACCCACGGGCGACTGGCAGCAGCAGGCTCGCTGGGATACCGGAGTACTCAACCCCCGGACTACTGGCGCTGCAGACGTCACAACGGCCACCTCCTGTCAACCTCCCCCAACTGTCCCACACCCCTTTCACACACCCCCTGCAGAAACCCTAGCTCCACTTCCACGTCACCCCCCTAGCTCCACTCCCCGCGGCTCCCACACCTCCACCCCCCTCAGCAGCAGCTGCAGCAGTGGGAGACGAACAAGGAAGAGGGGAACACCCACACCGCTGTCAGAACATATATATAGCTTATGCTGTTGTGTAGGCTATAGTGGGGTATCCCATAGGGGGTACAACCCAATTAGGGTTTCCCATATGTACTCACTTCATTCATAGTTCATTCATTCTCGTTCTACTTTTCTCATGGTATCAGAGCCAAGATCAAAGACAGCTACGCCAGCCCTAGACAGCTCTCCCCAACGGGGAATCTCACTGGCCTCGGGGAACTGCTGACGCCAAGCGTCCGTCAGGCGGGCAAAGCAGCGCTGAGTGGGGTGCGCACCCCCACACTGCTCACCCGCTCGGTCACCGGAACGAAGGACGTAGGTGCATGGACCAAAACCCCCACCCCGCTGACGCTGCGTGTACCACTCACGGAGCTGGTGGGGCGGGGGGATGTCCCGCGAACGCTGCTGCTGCTGCTGCTGCTGCTGACGCTGGCCACCACCAGGGCCGCTACGCTGCGGGGCACCACCCCGACCAGCTCCACCCCCTCCGCCACCGCTGCCTCCACCTCCACCACCACCGCTGCCTCCGCTCCCACCGCTGCCGCCACCGACGCCTCCTCCTCCGCTGCTGCCACCTCCACCACCGCCCCCGCCACCACTCCCACCGCCACCCCCACTCCCTCCTCCGCCTCCACCGCCTCCTCCACCGCCCCCGCCAGCTCCACCCGCGCCCTTGCCCCCCTTGCCCCTGCCAGGGCGGCGTCTCCCGCTAGGGGCAGACGCCGCGCAGACCGACTCAAGACCAAGCAGGTCGGCAGCAGCAGCAGAGGCAACAGAGGGCAGCAGGGGGGAAGGAGAACACCCCTCAAAGATGGGGGTGCGAGGGTCACCACGAGAGGCTCCTACAGCGACGATGCTCTTCTCCGCCGCCAGGAGGGACTTCTCGAGGAGGTCGACAGTGAGAGTGGTGGGACAGACCGAGAGGTAGTGGTCCCTGACTACGCGAAGGGAGTCAGGGAGGCGTGTGACGATGTAATAGAGAGTGATGTACATGGGGGGGGGGTTCTTGGCGCAGAACTCAGCAGGAAGGGCGGCGCGGTAGCGAGTGTCACTAGTGCGGAGGTGCGTAATGAGGTCAGCGACGGTGGGAAAGGCAGCAAGGTCAGGAAAGAGGTACGGTAGCATGAGGCGGCTCAGGGCAGCAGTGGCAGGGGAAGAGTAGCGCGCAACTACAGCGTCGTACAAGGTCTGAGCACTCTTGTACTGACTAAAGTGCGCGCGCTCAGTGGTAGGCAGGTGGCGACGCACAGCAAGACGTGCAGCAGCATCGCGGGTGGCCCACTGAGAGCGAACAGTGGGGTCAGCATCAGTAGCAGGGGCAGGAGAGGCGCCAGAGGTGAGGTCAAAGAGGGAAAGACCGTCCGCCCTATCGCACTGTAAGAACAGCTGCAGGTCGTCGACCCAGACCTCAAAGTCAATGGCTCGACCCTCAGCGTCAAAAGCGAGGACGCTAGGGGTAGCCATGACGACGACAGACGAGCAGTGCAAGCAGTAGGGGAAGGGCACGCAGTGACAGTGGGGCTGTGCTCACCGGACAGGGCAGGTCGGGCGGCCCGGCAGTAGGGCGGCTCGGCTGCTCAGCGGCTCGGCGGCAATGCAGCTCGGCGCCCGGGCGGCTCGGCGGCAGGGCGGCTCGGCTCCCGGGCGGTTCGGCGGCAGGGCGGCTCGGCTCCCGGGCGAATCGGCGGCAGGGCGGCTCGGCTCCCGGGCGGCTCGGCGGCAGGGCGGCTCGGCTCCCGGCGGTTCTGCTGCTAGGCGGCTCCCGCAGGTAGGGCGGCGGTTGGGCCGCAGGTAGGGCGGCGGTCGGGCCGTAGGTAGGGGGGCGGTAGGGCCGCAAGTGGGGCGGCGGGCAGGCCGCAGTTAGGGCGGCGGGCGAGCCGCAGGTAGGGCGGTGAGTGGGCCGCAGGTAGGGCGGCGTGGGGCCGGGACGGGCGGCGCGCGGGCGTCGAGGGGACGGGACGGGCGGCGCGCGGGCGTCGAGGGGCCGGGACGGGCGGCGCGCGGGCGTCTAGGGGTCGGTCCGGGTGGCGCGCGGGCGTCTAGGGGCCGGGACGGGCGGCGCGTGGGCGTCGAGGGGCCGGGACGGGCGGCGCGCGGGCGTCTAGGGGCCGGGACGGGCGGCGCGCGGGCGTCTAGGGGCCGGGACGGGCGGCTCACGGGCGTCGAGGGGCCGGGACGGGCGGCGCGCGGGCGTCGAGGGGCCGGGACTGGCGGCGCGCGGGCGTCTAGGGGCCGGGACGGGCGGCGCGCGGGCGTCTAGGGGCCGGGACGGGCGGCGCGCGGGCGTCTAGGGGCCGGGCCGGGCGGCGCACTGGCGTCTAGGGGCCGGGACGGGCGGCGCGCGGGCGTCTAAGGGGCCGGGACGGGCGGCGCGCGGGCGGCTAAGGGCCGTGACGGGCGGCTAAAGGGGCCACTAGGGGCCAAGAGAGAGGGGAGCGCGACCCGGGTAGGGGCAGAGTGCGCTCCGGGCAGGAAAAAAAAAAACGGTGGGCCCTAGGAACAGTTCCCACGAGGGAACCTGCTCGATACCATGCTTGCCACCCCACACCCCCCACCACCGCGGAACGCACGGCGGCACGGGAGGAATGGGCAGCACGGGGGGGGGGGGGGGACGGGACAGGAGGGGCCGCGCGCTCCTCCCCAGGACGCCAAGACGGACGGGCGGGGGGGCGCGCGCGGCTCCCCAGGGCGCCGCGACGGACGGGCGGGGGGCGCGCGCGGCTCCCCAAGGCCGCGCGACGGGCAGACGGGCCGCGCGCGCGCTGCAGACCCGCGCGCGGCCTGCAGGGCGACGCGACGGGAAGGGCGGGGTGCTGCGCGCGGGTCCCCCACGGCAGAAAACCGCCGCGCGCCTCGGGGCGCACGGCGGGCAGAAACGCGCCGCGCGCCCCGAGCGCACGGCAGGAAGAAGACGGCGCGCGCCCGAGGCGCGCGAGAAGCAGAACATCAGCGGAAGCAATTAGGTGGCGGGCCCACCCACAGGATCGACCCAAGGGGATCGACCTGCTCTGAAACCATGTCAGAATCAAGAGTCAGGAATGATAAACACAAAAGAGGGGTTTTCACTAGCATGCAGTAGAGTACATATAGCAAACCCTAATTCGGGTTGTACTCGCTACAGAGTACCCCACTGCAGGCTACACAAACATCACATTCTGACAAGGCGGCCAGGGAGGCTAGTGGCGATGAAATAAATAGGAATCGCCATGGGGGGAGGGAGCAGTGCAAGCTGTGCGTCAGTGCAAGCAGCGCGGTAGCTAGAATCGAGCGAGCGCAGATGAGTGATCAAGTCAGCAGTGCGCTCAAACGAGGCGAGGTCAGGAAACAGGAACGGAAGGAACAGGCGACCAAGAGAGACAGTGGTGGGAGTAGCGTAGCGGGCCTTGATCGCAGTCAGGAACTCACTAGACGTGCGAACCTGAGTGAAGTGGGTCTCCTCAGACTCAGGGAGGAGGTTGCTGAGGGCGATGCAGGCCGCAGCGTCACGCGACTTCCACGCTGTCACGTCGGCACGCTCGCGTGCATAACGGTCACTGTCTGCAGGTGTGGGGTCAGCTGCTAAGGGTGCATGGACAGCGGGCTCAGGTAGGTCACCGGAAGCGTGCGCCCACAGAGTCTCGTGTGCCTGAACCTGGCTCTCATGGAGGCGGCGCGCACGCATGAGCCAGACCGAGAACTCGAGCGGCCTACCCTCAGCGTCAAAGCGCAGGACCCTAGGGGTCGCCATAGCGGAAGCGTAGAGGTGGATACTGCTGCTGCCGAAACCCTAAACGCCTAAAGGGCCTGCGTAGGGCGTGACAGACCGTGCGACGTGACTGGACAGGACGCGACTCGTAGGGACGGGCGCGACAAGCGCGGACGGGCAGGTCGCACGGGGCGCGACGGACGGGCAGGGCGCAGCGGGGGCGCGACGGACGGGCAGGGCGCACGGGGCGCAATGGACGGGCAGGGCGCACGGGGCGCGACGGACGGGCAGGGCGCACGGGGCGCGACAGACGGGCAGGGCGCAGCGGGGGCGCGACGGACGGGCAGGGCGCACGGGGCACGTGCGACGGGACGGGACGGGAAGCGCGACGCGAACGGGACGGGACGGGACGGACGGCGCAACGCGGCGGGACAGAAGGGACAGCAGGGGGCGACGCGACGGGACAGCAGGGACGACGGGACGGGACGGGACGGGACAGGACGGGACAGCAGGGGCGACGCGACGGCAGGGGCGACGGGACGGGACAGCAGGGGCGACAGGACGGGACAGCAGGGGCGACGGGACGGGACAGCAGGGGCAACGGGACAGCAGGGGCGACGGGACAGGACGGGACAGCAGGGGCGACGCGACGGCAGGCGCAGCGGGCGCTTGGGCACGAGAGAGACGAGCGCAATAGGCGCTAAGGGACAGTACGGGCGTAACGGGCACTAGGGTACGGGACAGGCTCGGGCGCTACGGACGTGAACGAGAGGAACGGGATCCCACAGGATCCTAACCTAGGTGATACCATGACAAGAATGAAAGTGTTGGTTGGGGTACATAAACCTAACCCTAACAGTTGTACCCCCTATAACACACATCACTAAGACTACAACATTTGACAATGATGTGGTAAATTGGAGTATGAAAACAACAAAATATACACAAATACTAGATTCCCTACATCTATCACGACGACCTTCACTCCTTGTTTCACAAGGCGTGGAAAAGCAAGCTTTACATGGCGTTGCTTGCTGTTCCATGCCCTAGAAAACAGATGGAGGAGCTTTTAAACACACGCAAGAACGTCCTCGAACAAAACCCTGGTAGAAACATGAAATGCAAACTCCTGCACCCACCCTGCTTTCCCCAACCCCCTTTCGCCAATCCCTCAGTCACCCTAGTACACCCTCTCCTGCAGCCAGCAGCTTCACACACTATCATCCCACGCAAACTGAACACTTATTGAACAGCACCAATGCTTACCCCTGCCATGCATGCACCCACACATGCTTCAGCCTCCCCTCACCTATACCAACCGCCTAATCCCCTGTTCTCCCACTAACTCCCACACTCCTACCATTCGTCTAGTCATCATCCTGGTCCCTGCCGTTGCGCAGGCACTGCCCCAGAGGCACGCGCCTGCCCGGCCTGCCCATGCGCCCCAAGCCCAGCGCGCAGTTCACTCCGTGCACCGCCCCCCCCGTGCACCGGAAGGCATCGGGGCGCGTCACGGCTGCTGCCTGCCCCCACCCCCTGCCCACTCGCAGCACCAGCGGCGCGCTGCCCTGGCTCTGCTTCACCAGCCGCCCTGACCCCGCCCCCGCCGCACACGCAAACTGTGAGAGAGAGGGGTTTGGGAAGGAGAGGGGCGAGGGAAGAGGGGTGGGGGAGATAGTGAGAGTGGAATAAGGGAGAGGAGGGCGAGGGGTGGGTGACAGGGAATACGTTCTTGGGAAAGTGCTGCACACGAAGAGAACCAGAGTTAAAAACGAGAGTGCAATGTGATTTCCATGTGCAGCAGTGACGCTGCTTGCTTGCAAAACAAGTATGTAAGGTGGTTGGAAAAGTGCAGCAGCGATGCCTGTTCTCACCTTGTAGTTCTTGGTGCGCGCCTGCATGCGCGAGTAGGGGCGGGCGGCCTTGACGACGTGCAGCAGCAGCTGCTCCCTCAGCATCACCGGGTCCCCTCGCACCGCCGGGGGCAGCTGCCCCATGGGCACGTCGGGGATGGCCAGCAGCGTCACTCCGCCCGCACACATCACCTCCGGGAACTCCGCCGCCAGACCTGTTGGGGCACACGGGGATGGCAGGTGAGATGGCAGGTGGGATGGCAAGTGAGGGGGCAGGTGGGATGGCCAGCAGCGTTACCCCTCCAGCGGTAGAGGAAGAGGGAGAGGGAGAGGGAGAGGGAGAGGGAGAGGGAGAGGGAGAGGGAGAGGGAGGGGGAGAGGAAGAGGGAGAGGGAGAGGGATCAGAAGAGGGAAAGAGATAGCAGCAGGACAGGGGCAGCGCCGGCAGCGGCGCCAGCAGCAGCGCCAGCAGCGGCGCACCTGTCTGCTGCAGCGCACCTGTCTGCTGCAGCGCACCTGTCTGCTGCAGCGCACCTGTCTGCTGGAGCGCACCTGTCTGCTGCAGCGCACCTGTCTGCTGCAGCGCACCTGTCTGCTGGAGCGCACCTGTCTGCTGCAGCGCACCTGTCTGCTGCAGCGCACCTGTCTGCTGGAGCGCACCTGTCTGCTGCAGCGCACCTGTCTGCTGCAGCGCACCTGTCTGCTGGAGCGCCGCGGCGAACTTGTTGAATCCGCTCTTCCGCAATCCGCTCATCAGCTTCCCCGCCTGCTTCGGCCCGTCACACGCCTGCACGTCCACGTCAGCAGCCGCCACGGCGGCATCCGCGCTCGCGGTCACCGCGTTCTTCCGCCCACTGCCGTCGCAACTCGCACTGCCGCTCTTGTTGCACGTCCCCGTGCCTTTCTTCCCCGAATTCCTCCCAGCGCCATTGCCGCCGCGACCACCGGGGTTGCCGCCGTTCTTGTTGCCGCTGCACGTGCCGGATTTCGCGCACGAACCGTCGCGCTTCCTGTCGCGGTCCTGGTTGCCCGTGCCGTCCCGCTTGCGATCTTGATTGTCGGCAACCGCGAGGCCGACGAGGAGCATTGCGAGGACGGCTATAACGAGGATGTTCTTCGATGCCATGGCTGTTCACGTCGGTTCAGGCGGTATAGGGAACACCGAGAAACTCGAATGGTTGAGTACGAAAAGGAAGCTTGCGTAAATTGAAGCGATCGGAAGTTCTGTTCTGCTTGAAATCATATCTGCTGATCCCAAATCACCCACAACTTTTGTAGGCATGCGTTCAAGGGCACGCTTTGCAATCGGACCGCGGAGGTATGAACAGGAGACGAGACGGATTCGCCCGGACTTGTCGCGCTCGAGGCGCAGGCGGTTCGGGACGAGAATGGTCCCGCAAACGACAACGCTTCAGGCGAAATGAGAGAGCGAATAGCGGCAGTTAATACAGCGGCGGAAGAAAGTCGCCTGCGAAAATACCTCCAGACCGGTACACTTTCACAGCAATAGCGACCGACAAAGTAGACCGAGGAAGGCAGATTTGGTGGTAACCCGTCTGCCAGAAAGGAAGGTGAATGCGAAATGGCGGGCTGACTGGTGCTTGGAGGGCTTGGGATTGAATGGAAGCACCAGCTTGACCCCGAACAGACAGAAGAAGCCCATGAAGCACCCACCAGCAAGGAATCAGGCACACATACTATTACGGGTGCAATGGAACAAGATACGGTAGCGAGGATTGCACTAGGTATCAAAAGAGTACAAAGTATGAGCGAAGTCATGAGAGAATACTTATGTGCTAAAACATGCAATGGTTACGCGGTGCGTGCGAGCTAGCTAGTGCTAGGCTGGCATCGAGGTTCGGGCTAGTCCCGAAGGGTAGGCCGACTCGGCCAGGCCAGCGGTGCATGGTTTGGTAAAACAGTGCGTGCGAAGTTGGAGAAGCCCCGTTAACCGTAAAGGGCGAACAACGGATGCTGCTGTACGCGATGTTGAAGTACGCGATAAGGAATGCTGAAAAAAATCCTTACACATATGCAAGCGTTACAATATTATGCACAATGAACTGTATTACAAAAAAAAAGAAGGTATACTGTGCACACTTTGCCTCCCGAGCCCACAGTATACCTCACGAGCCCACAGTTGACCTCTCGAGCACAGATTTGTAAGGGAAAACCCCGACTTTCGAAAGTGCACGTTCGGCTGGTTTACTTGCTGCTAAAGCAACCCCGCGTCGCCTTCGGTTTTCCTTTGCCAAACATGCACCCAACCTCGTGATCCCGAGGTTCCCGCCTAGCTAGGTTGACCCGCTATATAATCGCGTGTCCTTGATTGTATTGTCAGTTCATTCAGTCACAAGTTTCGTTATTCGTTTTGCACGCAACTATGTTTGACAACTCATAACAACTGGTACCAGCGCAGGGCTTTCTTTTCTTTTTTCGCTATCTATGATTATGTCAAGAATGAAAATGTTGGTTTGACTAAGATTGGTTGGGGTACATAAACCTAACCCTAACAGTTGTACCCCCTATAACACACCTCATTAAGACTACCACATCTGACACACCCCCATAGTCGAAGTGAGGGGTGTCAAGCAAAACCAAAAGTGTACGGTCACAAGACCAGTCACAACGAAACAAAGCTCAGGGTGGATCACAACGTCACCACACACTCCGAGCATAAGCAAAAGAGCCACAAGGCTAGTTCAAGAGTTCACAGAGGTATATATAAAGCGTACAAACAAGGCAAGCAGAGAACTCAAGACAACGTAAGGCGAGAACCTGTGTCAACGAGACCTAACTGCACACAACACCTCTGGTGGTCACAAGGCGGAAGCGCCTTGGTGAAGATGTCTGCAATGTTGGTCTCGGACTCCACAAAGTCGAAGCGAGCCTGTCCACGCCTCTGCAATTCTCGCAGAAGAAAGTACCTGACGTTTATGTGCTTCACTCTGCTCTCCAGTCGCGACTCTCGACAGAGGAGAATCGACGCCTTGTTGTCAGTGAACAAGGTCGGCGCAGAGCTCGGCTGCTCACCAAGGTCGGTGAGCAAGAAGGTCAACCAACGCAGCTCCTGTGCAGCCATGGCTCCAGCGTAGATCTCAGCCTCAGCGGTAGAGGTCGAGACCGAGGAGGAACGCGTGGACCTCCACGAAACAGCTCCAGAGCCCAGGCTGAAACAGTACCCCTGAGTAGACCTGTGAGTCTCGGCGTCGTCAGCGTAAGAAGAGTCACAGTGTCTATAAATAATGAAACGCCCTTAAACTGACAATAAAGACCCGGGCTTATAACTAATGCCCACAAAAGGGTCTATAGTAGGCTTATAAAACGCCAACAACATGCACATACAAGATAAACTAGTCTCTATGCTAGCCTTGAGTCTTGAAGGCTTGGTAGTTGAAGCTTTGAGAGTGATGGAGTAGCTTCACCAAGAGAGTAGTTTAGAGCACTTGTGAGGGAAAAGTCTTGTACTTAGAGAGAAAATCCCATTTCCATTTTGGTTAATTGGAAGTTGGGAGTTGAGAATGAGCATGGTTAGCTCACACCCCTCCTAGACCTCCTTGGGGAGCTCCACTTCCTCCATGGCAACAAGGGCAAGGAGCTCCTAGGGGTGAGTTTGCTTAGGTGGCACAATGGTTGGATTTGCAACCAATGAGAGCAAAACAATTGTGATCAGGACTGTTTTGTTACATGTTGTAACTTGTAACAGAAATGTTCAGTTGCTATTGGTTGGAATTCCAACCAATGTGGAGGTTGGGTTGGTTCCCAACCATGCTTGTCTTTTAGTGGGTGGTTGTCCACAATTGTGGACCAATCACCCTTCATCTCCTCCAACCTTCTCTTCCCGTAAGTCGCTACCTTACGTAGGTAGCGCTTTAGAGAGTCATAGCTAGGATTGTTCGTAGGGTATCAAGGCGATGCGTTACACTTCTCCCCCTCCAGTTGGCAACGTCCCCGTTGCCTTGGAGTGCTTCTTGGGGCGAGTGCTGTGAGCACGACACACCACATTACGGCCAGGGTCAACACCATCCACTGGCTGTGGGGCTGCTCGGAGAGCCAAGTCTTCCAGTTTTTTTTTGAACTGCTGTTTCAGTCAAGTGTTCCTCTGGCTCCCAAGAATTGTGTTCAGGCCCGTAGCCTTTCCACTTAATGAGGAACTCACGTTTTGTTTTACGACCGCGTTGTCGATCACGGTGCACCAGCACACGCTCGACTTCATAATATAGTTCCTCACCCAGGACGATGGTTGGTGGTGGTAAGTATGTGCCATCGGCTACATACTTGTTTAACAGAGACACGTGGAAGACATTGTGAATCTGCAAGGTGTCTGGTAGCTTAAGCTTATAAGCCACCGCCCCAACCCGCTTGATGACCTCGAATGACCCAATCCAACGAGGAAACAGCTTTCGCGCCCCAGGTAATTTGAGTCGAATGTTTTTCGTACTCAACAAAACGTTGTCTCCCTCTTGAAAAGAGACCTCCCGGCGTTTCATGTCGGCATAAGACTTTTGGCGTTGTTGGGCAAGTTGCAACCAACGACGAACAGACGTAAGCGCTTCTTGCTGCTTGCCAATAAAGTCCTTAGCGGCAGGAATTTTCAAGCCACTGACCCCATGCGTAGCAGATGTTGTAAGGTGCCGACCACAATTGAAGATATTTTTTTTTTCGAAAGTGTGTAACACTTTCTAAAAATGCGTATTGTGAAAGCGCAGCTGACTGTAACGAAGAAAAGCAAAGGCGAATTACAATTCGCCGAGTACATAACGAGGGTTGGAGGCCATTCGGCCTCCACCCACGACTTCATTTCGGAACTTTGCAGTTCCACTCATTCTCGTCCAACCACCTCGAAAGTTTCCTCTGTCACTAGAACTACCTACTACAACTCACCTACAAGCGATCGATTTTCATGAAGGGCAACACTATCAAGCGTGCGACTGTACTTTGTCAAACATTATATATGTTGTGTTAGTTTAGGCTACAGTGGGTTAGCCTATAGGGGGTACACAATTCTAGGGTTAGGTACTTGTACTCTTTTCATTGCTAGTTCATTCATTCCTGTTCAGTGATTCCAACATGGTATAGAGCAGGTCCTTCCTAGGACCGAAAATTTTCTAAGGGCCCACCACTACGTCACTACCTACCTACCTACCTACCCGTGCCCTAGGGCGCCTCGGCGTGTCACGCCCCTAGAGGCCCCTCTTGACGGCCCCGCGCTAGCCCTGTTCAGGCCCCGTCGGCCCCTTTAAGGCCCCGTTCAGGCCCCGCGCTAGCCCCGTTTAGGCCCCGTCGGCCCCGTTTCAGGCCCCGTCGGCCCCACGCTAGCCCCTCTCAGGCCCCGTCGACCCGCGCTAGCCCCGTTTCAGGCCCCGTCGGCCCCCTTTTCAGGCCCCGTCGGCCCCGCGCTAGCCCCGTTCAGGCCCCGTCGGCTCGCGCTAGCCCCGTTTCAGGCCCCGTCGGCCCCGTTTCAGGCCCCGTCGGCCCCGCGCTAGCCCCTCTCAGGCCCCGTCGGCCCGCGCTAGCCCCGTTTCAGGCCCCGTCGGCCCGCGCTAGCCCCGTTTCAGGCCCCGTAGGCCCCGCGCTAGCCCCTCTCAGGCCCCGTCGGCCCCGCGCTAGCCCCATTCAGGCCCCGATCAGGCCCGCGCTAGCCCCGTTTCAGGCCCCTTCGGCCCCGTTTCAGGCCCCGTCGGCCCCGCGCTAGCCCCGTTCAGGCCCCGTCGGCCCCTTGCTAACCCCGTCAAGGCCCCGTTTGGCCCCGCGCTAGCCCCGCTCAGGCTCCGATCGGCCCCGCGCTCGCCCCTCTAGGGCCCCAACCGGCCCCGTGCCTACCTCGCCGACCCGTGCCCACCACCCAGAGGCCCCGGGCGGCCCGTTCCCGCCGCAGCACAAGAGGGAGAGCGGGCGGCCCGTCCCCGCCATGACCTGAGCCGAGCCGCGCGCCCCGAGCCGAGCCGCGCCACCCAGCCGAGCCGCGACCCGACCTGAACCGAGCCGCGCCGCCCTACCCTACCTGGTTCGTCCTACCTGCTTCTCCTACCGCTACTGCTGCTATTTCTACTGTTCCTATGGCTAGCCCACAGGTTCTCGTGTTCGATGCTGAGGGCCGCCCTGTGAAGTTTGACACCTGGCTCGATGACCTGCACCTCTACCTACAGCTCACAGCCAAGGATGACATCTCACTGTACGATCACGCCCTAGGCCTTGTCACTGCCCCTGCTGCTACTGCTGACAGCACTGCTCGCTCACAGTGGCAGACTCGTGATGCCCACGCTCGCTTCGCCATTCGCAACTCCCTGCCGATAGACGAACGCGAGCACTTTGGTCACCACAAGACTGCACCGGCACTGTACACAGCTGTAGTTGCTCGCTACTCCTCACCTGCCTCTGCCGCACTAGGCCGTCTCTCCCTCCCCTACCTGTTTCCCGACCTGGCCTCCTTTCACACAGTCGCTGACCTCATCACGCACCTCCGTACTAGTGAGGCCCGCTTCCGTGCCGCCATGCCTGCTGAGTTCCTTGCCACGCACCCCCCTCCACTCTGGCTCACTCTCTATCACCTAGTCACCCGCCTCCCTGACACACTGCGTGCTGTCAGGGACCACTTCCTAGCTCGTTGCCCCACTGAGCTCACCATTGCCCTCCTCGAGAAGGAGCTACTTGCAGCTGAGGCTAGCATAGTCGCTGTAGGTGCCTCTCGTGGCGACCCCCGTACCCCGTTCTTTGAGGGGTGTTCTCCTTCCCCCCTTCTTCCCTCTGTCGCCTCTGCTGCTGCTGTCGACCTTCTTGGTACTGAGAAGGTCGGTACTGCGTCTGCCTCGAGCGGACGCCGCAGCGGCAAGGGCAAAGGGGGCAAGGGTAGTGGCGGTGACGGCGGGGGAGGCGGCGGAGGGGGCGGTGGAGGCAGTGGGGGTGGTGGCTCGGCTGGAGGGGCGAGTGGTAGCGGTGGGGGTGGTGGCGGCAGCGGCGGGGGAGGTGGCAGGAGTGGAGGCGGCGGTTGGGGTGGCGGTGGACGAGGCGGCGGCAGGGGTTGGGGTGGTCGAGGAGGTGGCAGCGGTGGTGGTGGCCGTGGAGGCGCTGGCGGTGGCCAGGGCCAGCAGCACACCCTCTCACCCCAGGAGGTCCGTGAGTGGTACTCTCAGCACGGGGGTGGGGGTGGTCTTAGCTGCACGTACGTCATTCGCACTGGTGACCGCACTGGTCAGCAGTGTGGACGACCGCACGCCACACAGCGCTGCTTCTCTCGTCTCGACGACGCTTGGCGTGTTCAGTTCCCTCAGGCCACTGAGCTGCCCCGCTGGCTTGATCTCCTGAAGAAGGGGATTGATATCTATGCTCTAGACTTTGATGCTATTCTATCTGCCATGTATGTGATGTCTACTAGTGGAGAGGGTGCTGAGTACTTGTGTGTGCCGCCCGACCCGGGCATTAGGGCCAGTGCGTCTGCCGCTCCAGGTACTCACGTGTCGGCTACCCCAGGTGCTGGTGAGGCTGCTGCTCTAGGTGCTCGTGTGTCTCCCCCCCTTGGTACTGCGTCGACTGCCGCACTGCACACCTTCACACTGGACTCAGGTGCTTCTCGCTGCTTCTTTCGTGACCGCACTGCCCTTGAGCCACTTACTCGGCCAGTTGCTGTCTCCCTTGCTGACCCCTCTGGGGGTCCGGTCATTGCGACCTCTTCCACTGTCCTTCCCTGCCCTGCGGTCCCGTCGGGCACACTGTCAGGTCTCCACCTCCCCTCGTTCTCTACGAACTTGGTGGCAGGCTGTGCACTCCAGGACGGGGGTGTTCACCAGTTCACCCCTGCCTACGAGCGCGTGACACACTGCACGTGTGCTCGTACGGGCCGTCACTTGGCTACCTTCACTCGGCAGCCGGGGTCGGACCTGTACACACTGACTACTGAGTCCCCTCAGGTTGCTGCGACTGCGTCCGCGTCCGCGTCAGGTCAGCTGTCCGCCCCCTGCTCGTGTCGCTCTTTGGCACACGAGACTGTCCTCTGGCACCACCGCCTTGGCCACCCGTCTGTGCAGCGGCTTCGTGCCATGCACTCCAGGTACCTTGTCTCTGGCCTGCCCAGGGTCCTTCCTCCCCTCCCACCCTCGCCTGCTCCTACCTGTCTCCCCTGTGTCGAGGGACGGCAGCGCGCCGCTCCTCACTCCTCCTCGTTCCCCCCGACGACTGCTCCCTTGCAGACACTCCACATGGACGTGTGGGGCCCAGCCCGCGTCCGTGGTCAGGGTCAGGAGAGGTACTTCCTGATAGTTGTTGACGACTACTCGCGCTACACCTCGGTCTTCCCCTTGCGCACCAAGGGTGAGGTCCCTGATGTCTTGATCCCTTGGATCCGCAGAGCCCGTCTCCAGCTCAGCGAGCGTTTTCACTCGGACTTTCCTGTCCTGCGCTTGCACTCTGACAGAGGTGGTGAGTTCTCCTCCGACCTCTTGGCAGCCTACTGTGCTGAGCACGGCATTGAGCAGTCGTTCACGCTTCCGGCTTCTCCACAGCAGAATGGGGTTGCGGAGCGCCGCATTGGCCTGGTCATGGAGGTCGCCCGTACCTCCTTGATCCATGCGGCTGCCCCCCACTTTCTGTGGCCGTTTGCGGTCCGGTACGCTGCGCATCAACTCAACCTCTGGCCCCGTGTCTCCTTGCCGGAGACCTCGCCCACGCTACTGTGGACGGGGGAGGTTGGCGATGCGTCGCGTTTCCGGGTCTGGGGGTCTCGAGCTTTTGTCCGCGATTCGTCTGCGGACAAGCTCTCCTCCCGTGCTGTTCCCTGCGTCTTCCTCGGCTTTGTCCCGGACGCGTCTGGTTGGCAGTTTTACCACGCCACCTCGCGCCGAGTCTTGCCCTCCCAGGACGTCACTTTTGACGAGTCCGTCCCCTACTACCGCCTCTTCCCCTACCGCACTGCCCCGCTCCCCCCCCCGCCTCTCTTCCTCTCGCCAGGTGCTGCTGTTGCAGACCCCCTCCCCCCTCAGGGTGCCGCTCCCTCAGGTGTGTCTCAGGTAGACCCGGTTGAGCCTGTTGAGGTAGCTGTCGACTCTCGTCCTGCTGGGGGTGCTGAGCCTGGGGGTGCTGAGCCTGGGGGTGTGGAGCCTGGGGGTGTGGAGCCTGGGGGTGTGGAGCCTGGGGGTGTGGAGCTTGAGGGTGCTGAGCTTGGGGGGGTGGAGCCTCGTGGTACTGAGCTGCGGAGTCCGGAGTCTGGGGGTTCTGCGTCTGGAGGTACGAGGTCTGGGAGTCCTGCACCTGGAGGAGCCCTCTCCTCGGAGCAGCTACGTGCGTGGTACTTAGAGTACTGCAGCCTCCGGAGAGGTACCGCTCGAGCCGGACGTCCTACTGGGACTGGTGCTAGTACTTCTTCTCCCGTTCGGGAGCTCCCCTCCCGTGAGCGGATCCGTGAGTGGTACGAGCGGCGCTGCACTCTTCGGAGTGGCGTGCCTCGTGTTACGAACCCCGCTGCTGTTGGAGCTGCTGCTGGTGCTGAGGACCCGGGCGTTGGAGCTGCTGCTGGTGCTGAGGACCCGGGCGTTGGAGCTGCTGCTGGTGCTGAGGACCCGGGCGTTGGAGCCGCTGCTGGTGCTGAGGACCCGGGCGCTGGAGCTGCTGCTGGTGCTGAGGACCCAGGCGTTGGAGCTACTGCTGGTGCTGAGGACCCGGGCGTTGGAGCTACCGCTGGTGCTGAGGACGTGGACGCTGGAGCTGCTGCTGGTGCTGCCGACCCTGGTGCGGGTGTCCCTGCTGGCTCTGGTGTCGCTGCTCGGTCTCAGCCGTACTTTGTTCCGCTCCTTCAGCAGGTTCTTGGTCAGCTTCCTCCTCCTTTTCCTCCTCCCTCCTTAGAGTGTCCTCAGCCTGTCCAGCTGCAGTCGGCGTTACCGTCTGCCTCCTCTCTCCTTGGTCCTGCTCCTTACACTGGTCCGACTGGAGGTCTTACTGAGCGGCGTGAGCCTGCGTCTCGTCCTGCGTCGCCTGAGTCTCGTCCTGGGTCGCCTGTCCGCACTGCTCTCTCTAGTCATCGAGTCCAGCGTCAGCGTCTTCCTGCTGTCCCAGGCACTCACCGGATGGCGCTTCGTCCGTCCACTGCTCCACAGCGTGTCCCACTGCCGTCTCCTCCTGCTTCCTCTATTCCTGCTCTTCCTGACCCTGGGTCAGACTCTCTTCGTGCTACCAGTCCTGCTGTCACGCGTCTCCTGGCCACTGTTGTCACTGACCCTTCCTTTGAGTCTGCTGCTGCGTCTGCCTTAGTTGCTGAGCTTGTCGACTTTGCTGCTCGCTGTCGTCTAGACTACGCTGCTAGCCTAGTTGCTGAGTCTGAGTCTGTCTGTCCTCCGTCCGTCGGGGGTGAGTGTGCTCTTGGCACTGACGTCCTTGAGGACAGGCAGGAGGAGTTCCAGTGCTTTGCTGCCGCTTTGCCCCATCTCGTGTCCATGCTTGTTTCCCCTGAGGGAGACCCGGATGCACCAGACATCCCGACCCCACGCTCTTACGCAGAGGCGATGGCCGGTCCCTACTCCTCTCAGTGGCAGTCAGCCATGGACACAGAGATGGCTTCCTGGAAGTCCACAGGCACCTACGTCGACGAGGTTCCCCCGCCTGGGGCGAACATCGTCAGTGGCATGTGGATTTTCAGGGTGAAGCGGCCGCCGGGTTCTCCGCCTGTCTTCAAGGCGCGTTACGTTGCACGAGGCTTCAGTCAGCGCGAGGGAGTTGACTTCTTCCAGACCTTCTCCCCGACCCCGAAGATGACCACTCTTCGGGTTCTGCTGCACGTCGCCGCTCAGCGTGACTACGAGCTCCACTCGCTTGACTTCAGCACTGCTTTCCTGCAGGGCAGCCTGCACGAGGAGATCTGGCTGCGCCGTCCACCTGGCTTCACTGGGTCGTTCCCTCCTGGTACCCAGTGGAGCCTCCGACGGCCAGTCTACGGTCTCCGCCAGGCGCCTCGTGAGTGGCACGACACACTGAGGACTACGCTTGCGGCTCTTGGGTTCGCGCCTTCTACTGCTGACCCGTCGCTGTTTCTACGCACCGACACCTCACTGCCGCCGTTCTACGTCCTTGTGTACGTCGACGACTTGGTTTTTGCTACTGCTGACACTGTGGCACTCGCCCACGTGAAGTCGGAGCTGCAGAAGAGACACACGTGCACAGACCTGGGTGAACTGACAAGCTATCTTGGCTTGCGGATCACCCGGGACAGAGCACGCCGCACCATCACCTTGACTCAGTCACACATGGTGCAGCAGGTCCTTCAGCGCTTCCGCTTCACGTACTCCTCGCCTCAGCCCACTCCTCTGCCTACCGGTCACTCGCTCTCAGCTCTGCCTTCGGATGAGTCCGTAGAGCCGAGTGGCCCGTATCCAGAGCTTGTGGGTTGCCTCATGTACCTGATGACCTGCACTCGACCAGACCTTGCATACCCTCTCAGCATTCTTGCACGCTATGTCGCTCCCGGCCGTCACCGGAAGGAGCACATGGATGCAGCTAAGAGGGTGTTGCGCTACTTGTGCAGTACGTCGGGCATGGGGCTAGTGCTTGGAGGGCGAGTCCCAGTTGTTCTCACTGGACACTCAGACGCTTCTTGGGCAGACGACCAGGCTACTCAGCGGTCGTCTCAGGGTTACTCCTTCAGTCTTGGCTCTGGTTCTGTTTCTTGGCGTTCTACTCGCTCTTCTTCTGTTCTCAGCTCCAGTTGTGAGGCTGAGATCTACGCCACAGCCATGGCGGCCCAGGAGCTACGCTGGCTCACCTACTTGCTGACCGACCTTGGAGAGCAGCCTCGTTCTCCTCCAGTGCTGTACGTCGACAACAAGGCAGCCATTGCCTTGTGTCAGGAGCACAGACTGGAGCACAGAACGAAGCACATTGCTCTGCGTTACTTCCTCGCTCGAGAGCTGCAGCAGCGTGGTCAGCTTCGCCTGCGTTACGTGGCCTCTGAGGCCAACACTGCTGATGTGTTCACCAAGGCGCTTCAGCCTTGTGACCATCAGCGCTTTTGCACTCTTCTAGGCCTTGTGCCTACTGGACCTCACTTGCTTACTTCTTGAGTCTGTTGTACTGTGATCTCTATATATATAAACCTGCATGTGAACTGGTCTTGTGACCACTTGCTTGTGCTCGGAATTTGTGTGGTATCCTTGAGATCCACCCTGAGCTTGTTTTGCCTTGCTTTACCTTGACTGGTCTTGTGACCCCTAGTTCTCCCCCACTTTGCCTATGGGGGTGTGTCAAACATTATATATGTTGTGTTAGTTTAGGCTACAGTGGGTTAGCCTATAGGGGGTACACAATTCTAGGGTTAGGTACTTGTACTCTTTTCATTGCTAGTTCATTCATTCCTGTTCAGTGATTCCAACATACTTAGCAGGCGCTCAATTGAGAGCGAAGTGCGCCGGACGAAATGCCAACAGGCGCGCCAAAGACGAAATCGCCAGTGGCACGCACTAGTGACGAAATTGCCACTGGCGCCAGTGGCTCGCGCTAGACGAAATCGCCACTGGCGCCAGTGGCAGGCGATTGGGACGAAATCGCCACTGGCGCAAGTGGCGCGCGCCAGGGACGAAATCGCCACACGCGCGCATGTGGCGAAATTGCCACGTGCGCCAGTGGCGAAATCGCCACTAGCGCGCCATGGACGAAATGGCCGCTGGCGCGGCAGTGACGAAATTGCTGTTCAAGTTTAGAAGAAAGAAGAGGGATGCACTAGCAAGAATGGGGATACAAATAGGAAACCCTAGAAGGGTTGTACTCGCTATAGAGCACCCCACTACAGGCTAGAGCATAAGATAACATTCTGACACACCCCCATAGCCAAAGTGGGGTGTAATCAGCAGAGTAAGCAAAGGAGTACAAGCTCAGGGTGGATCACAATGTCACCACACATTCTGAGCACAAGTTCAAGAAGCAATAGTTTAAGTTTACAATTATGAGCAAAGCTAGTGGTAGTCACAACGGGCAAGTGAGGAGGAGGAGAGAGAGTGAGAGGAGAGGAGATAGGAGGCGACGGCTGAAGCTGCAGACACACAGGCAACAGGAGGCAGACTGGCACAGCGGCTACCGGACGAAGTCCCCGGAATACAGGAGTAACAGGCCCCGCGGCTAAAGTAGCGGCAGACGAGCAACGGACCCACGGGCGGCTGGCACAGCTGGCTACGACTGGGCTACCGGACGAAGTCCCCGGAATACAGGTGCTGCTGGCGACACGACGGCAACCTCCATTCAGCTTCCCCAAACTATCCCACTCCCCCCTGGCACATACCCGCTGCTACACCGCTAGCTCCACTCCCCCTTCACCCCCCCTTAGTACCACTCCACCGGCTCCAACACGTCCACCCCCCCTCAGCGGCAGCTGCAGCACAGGGAGACGGAGGAGGAGGAGGAGCAGGGAACAGTACACAGTGGGTGCACCCCCATACCCCGCACCCACAAACCCTAATACAGGAGAATGGGGAGTAGGAGGGGTGGGGCACGAGTAGAAGCGCTGGGGGACAGTAGGGAGGGCAGGGGCAGCAAGGAGCGGGCCCACCACGGGCCTGGTAGGGTCGCCCGAACCGCGCGTAGGCGGCCTGAGCCGCGCGCGGGCCTGGCGCCGCCCGTACGGGCCGCGCGCGGGCCTGGCGCAGCCCGTACGGGTGGCGCGCGGGCCTGGCGCAGCCCGTACGGGTCGCGCGCGGGCCTGGCGCAGCCCGTACGGGTCGCGCGCTGGCCTGGCGCAGCCCGTACGGGTCGCGCGCTGCCTGTACGGGCCGCGCGCAGGCCACGACGGGCGACGGGGGGCGACGAACGGGTCCCCGTCGCCCGTCGCGGCGCCTCCCGAGGGCGACGCGACGGTTGACGGGGCCGAAGCCCGCCGCGCGCCTCGGGGTGCACAGCGGGCAGAGAACCGCCGCGCGCCTCGGGGCGCACGGCGGGCAGAAAACCGCCGCGCACCTCGGGGCGCACGGCGGGAAGAAAACCGCCGCGCGCCTCGGGGCGCACGGCGGGAAGAAAACTGCCACACGCCACGGGGCGTGCGGCACCGAGTGTAGTGGTAGGAGTTGCAGCGGAAGCTAGGAGGTGGTAAGCCCACCCACAGGATCGATCCAAGGGGATCGACCTGCTCTGATAGCATGGTCAAGTTTAGAAGAAAGAAGAGGGATGCACTAGCAAGAATGGGGATACAAATAGGAAACCCTAGAAGGGTTGTACTCGCTATAGAGCACCCCACTACAGGCTAGAGCATAAGATAACATTCTGACAATTGCCACTGCAGCGCCTTAGGCGTTTGACTGGGCGTCATTTGTTGCCTAAGTGCTGCAAGTCATTTTCTTTCAGTTTTATTTTCGTTATGTCCTCTTCGTTTATTTTCTATTAATCTATAAGCTCCTCTTATCCCTTGGTGGCAGAAAATCAGGCCCAACACTACAGTGGTGGAAAGACTTTATAAAGGCTCTACTAGTCGCGCGGGGAAATTACATGGACTACAGGATCAAACTGCACGCGCACCCAAGGACGTCTCCCAATAAAAAGAGCGGACAGAGGGTCTCCCCGTGTGGCCTGAGAGCCGTCCCCCAGGGGGGGAGGGGGACCGAGGGTCCCCGTGTGGCCTGAGAGCCGTCCCCCAGGGGGGGAAGGGGACCGAGGGTCCCCGTGTGGCCTGAGAGCCGTCCCCCAGGGGGGGAGGGGGACCGAGGGTCCCCGTGTGGCCTGAGAGCCGTCCCCCAGGGGGGGAAGGGGACCGAGGGTCCCCGTGTGGCCTGAGAGCCGTCCCCCAGGGGGGGAGGGGGACCGAGGGTCCCCGTGTGGCCTGAGAGCCGTCCCCCAGGGGGGGAGGGGGACCGAGGGTCCCCGTGTGGCCTGAGAGCCGTCCCCCAGGGGGGGAGGGGGACCGAGGGTCCCCGTGTGGCCTGAGAGCCGTCCCCCAGGGGGGGAGGGGGACCGAGGGTCCCCGTGTGGCCTGAGAGCCGTCCCCCAGGGGGGGAGGGGGACCGAGGGTCCCCGTGTGGCCTGAGAGCCGTCCCCCAGGGGGGGAGGGGGACCGAGGGTCCCCGTGTGGCCTGAGAGCCGTCCCCCAGGGGGGGAGGGGGACCGAGGGTCCCCGTGTGGCCTGAGAGCCGTCCCCCAGGGGGGGAGGGGGACCGAGGGTCCCCGTGTGGCCTGAGAGCCGTCCCCCTCCCCCAGGGGGGGAAGGGGACCGAGGGTCCCCGTGTGGCCTGAGAGCCGTCCCCCAGGGGGGGAGGGGGACCGAGGGTCCCCGTGTGGCCTGAGAGCCGTCCCCCAGGGGGGGAGGGGGACCGAGGGTCCCCGTGTGGCCTGAGAGCCGTCCCCCAGGGGGGGAGGGGGACCGAGGGTCCCCGTGTGGCCTGAGAGCCATCCCCCAGGGGGGGAGGGGGACCGAGGGTCCCCGTGTGGCCTGAGAGCCGTCCCCCAGGGGGGGAGGGGGACCGAGGGTCCCCGTGTGGCCTGAGAGCCATCCCAGGGGGGGAAGGGGACCGAGGGTCCTTGTGTGGCCTGAGAGCCGTCCCCCAGGGGGGGAAGGGGACCGAGGGTCCCCATGTTGGGCTTGCCGTAAGATGGGCTGAATTTCGAACAATGTGTGTGTTAGTATGGATCATCCTTGGCTATTGATGTAACCGTATATGATAAGATTTCAAAAAAAAAAAAAAAAAAAAAAAAAAAAAGGGGGCTCAAACATTTTTTGACAAACAAAGGCTGGTTGGTGCCCCATCAATTTCCAGGGAAGCAATTGTTTGGAGTGACCTGGTTACAAATGGTTGGTAGAGTGCAACTCAAGATGGCTTTTGAATCTGACTTGACTACGGTTGTTCACACACACTCCTACACCGCATTCAATGTTCTCTCCAAATAAGGGCAATGAGAAAGGGATTGGTTTCCGCCCTCATTCTCATCCCACTCTCTTAGATCGCACCCGAGATGGAAATAAAAGCACGGGAGTTGCGACTAGCATGCTACCACAAGTTGCGTCTCGTTAAGAACTTGAATGGGCTTTAGGTGTTGGGAGTTAAAGACGGAATTTGTGTGTAAGGAAAAGAGTACCTATCCAACCAACATGACGGACACACCCTCCCGCTACTACCAACTCAGCCCATACATCCACGTTGTAGATAGCCCCGAACCTCAAACGGTTGGAAGCGTAGAGTACAGCAGAGCACATGGTAAATCCCAAGATAAAAGTTGTACCGTACATTGGGCATGTAGACCTTGGTTGGGAACCACCAATTGCAACCACTATTCTGCTGCATCAACAAACACGCACATCTACACTAACAGAACGCAACCTTCGCACACACAACATTTCGAACGCCATCGACATAGAGATCGCGATTACCAACGCCACCTCTCTCGGCACTTCGTCAAGGCCATCAATCGCAACTACACTCGCCACGTCTTCAACACCCCAACTGCACATGTCTCAGAAGACCCAATTGTAATGAAGCCCGTTGCCTTTGCAAGAACAGAAAGCAAGCTTTCTCAATATGATTTTTTTCGAAAGTGTGTAACACTTTCTAAAAATGCGTATTGTGAAAGCGCAACTGACTGTAACGAAGCAAAGAAACGGCGAATTACAGTTCGCCGAGTACATAACGAGGGTTGGAGGCCATTCGGCCTCCACCCACGACTTCATTTCGGAACTTTGCAGTTCCACTCCCCACCCACCCACCCTAGTTGTATATTTGTATAATCCATCCATAGTTGGACGAGAATGTTGTATTACTGCAATTGTAATGAAGCCCGTTGCATTTGCAAGAACAGAAAGCAAGCTTTCTCAATGAAGGGTTTTTCGTGGGTGCTTTCATGCACTGAGTTGTTGAGAGCAAATTCCACGACTGGCAACAGCTCATCCCAATCATCTTGTGTTGGGCCAATAAACGAACGAAGCATTTGTTCAAGAGTGCGATTTGTGCGTTCGGTCTGCCCATCCGTTTGAGGGTGGAATGCAGACGACATCTTCAACTTCGTCCCTAGTGTTCGAATGACCTCCTGCCAGAAACGGCTTGTAAAACGAGGGTCTCGGTCAGACACTAGCACACGGGGCAAACCATATAAACGGAAAACATGTGCAACAAACAACTTAGCCGTATCTTCTGCTGATATGTCCGTGGTTGTAGGCACGAAGTGCACCATCTTAGTCAAACGATCCACGAAGACGAGGATCGCTGTATGACCATCTCGTGTTTTAGGGAGATCAGTGATGAAATCCATTGATACACTCTCCCAAGGTTCGTCAGGGATTTCGAGTGGTTGAAGCAAACCACCGGGTTTTTGTGTGCTCGGTTTGTTACGTGCACACGTGTCGCAGCGTGTAACAAACTGCTGGACTTCATTGCCCAACCCTGGCCACCAGTATACGCCAGACAATGCCCATCGGGTTTTCTTAACTCCGAGGTGTCCACTGTATTTACTGGCATGCACTTCTTGTAAGATGTCATTCCGCAGGTTCCCCACATGTGGTACAACAATTTCTTTTCCATGCCACCAGAGTTCATGCTCCCACGAGAGATCCTTCGTATTCTGTGGGTTATGAAACCAGGAATCAATCTGATGGCCTGTGCGGATTCGTTTCAGAAAACCACTGAAGGTGATCTCACTCACTCGAGCAACAGCGAGGATACCAAAGTAAGCTGCAAAGGCGGCAGCATGTTCGGTGTCCTCAAGCCCGTTTGCTGCCCCTATCTGTCAGAATGTTATATTTCTCTAGTCTGCAGTGGGGTACTCTATAGTGAGTACATCCCTGTTAGGGTTTGCTATATGTATCCCAATGTTTGCTAGTGAAACCCTCTTTCTTGTTCCAACTTTCTACTGCTGTTCTGACATGCTATCAGAGCGAGATCGCTCCTGGCCTGTGGGCCCACCTGCTTCCGCTGCTGTCCTGTCTGTCGCGCGCCCTGTGGCGCGCGACGTTTTTTCTTCCCGCCACGCGCTCGGGGCGCATGGCGGTTTTCTGCCCGCCGTGCGCCCCGAGGCGCGCGGCGGTTTACTGCCTCACGCGGCGCCCTGGGGGCCTGCGCGCTGCCCTGCCCGTCGTCCGTCGAGGCGCCCTAAGGGGGCCGCGCGTCGCCCTGCCCGTCGCCCGTCGCGGAGCCCTGGGGGCCCGCGCGTCGCCCCCCCTCCCGTCGCCCGTCGCGGCTCCCTGGGGGCCCACGCGCCGCCCTGCCCGTCGCCCGTCGCGGCGCCCTGGGGGCCGCGCGTCGCCCTGCCCGTCGCCCGTCGCGGCGCCCTGGGGGCCGCGCGTCGCCCTGCCCGTCGCCCGTCGCGGCGCCCTAGGGGCCAGCGCGTCGCCCCCCCCCTCCCGTCGCCCGTCGCGGCTCCCTGGGGGCCCGCGCGCCCCCCCTCCCGTCGCCCGTCGCGGCGCCCTGGGGGGCCGCGCGTCGCCCCTCCCGTCGCCCGTCGCGGCGCCCTGGGGGCCCGCGCGTCGTCCCCTCCCGTCGCTCGTCGAGGCGCCCTGGGGGCCCGCGCGCCGCCCCGCTTCCGCTCACACACCGCCCCAGCTGCTGCCCGCGTTTCTGCCCTGCGTTGGGGGTATGGGGGTGGCGGGTATGGGGGTGGCAGGTGTGTGAGCCGTCCCCTGCTCCTCCTCCTCCTCCGTCTCCCACTGCTGCAGCTGCCACTGAGGGGGGTGGGTGTGTGGGAGCCGAGGGAGTGGCGTTAGGGGGGTGACGTGGGAGTGGAGCTAGGGGTGCAGCAGGGGGTGTGTGAAAGGGGGGTGGGACAGTTGGGGGAGGTTGAGCGGAGGCAGCCGTCGTGTCGTCAGCAGCGCCAGTAGTCCGGGGCTCTGTTCCGGTAGCCCAGTATGAGCTAGCTGCGCCAGTTGCCCGTCGGTCCGTTGCTCCTGCCGCTCAGAGTTAGCCACGGAGCCATTTACTCCTGTAGTCCGGGGCTCTGTCCCGGTAGCCACTCCGTCAGTGCGGCTCCTGTTGCCCGTGTGTCTGCAGCTTCAGCCGTCGCCTCCTATCTCCTCTCCTCTCACAGTCCCGCCTCCTCCTCCTCACTTGCCCTTTGTGAATGCCTCTAGCTTTGCTTGAACTTGTGAACCTGCTCTGACTGCTTGCTGTGCTGATTATACCCCACTTTGACTATGGGGGTGTGTCAGAATGTTATATTTCTCTAGTCTGCAGTGGGGTACTCTATAGTGAGTACAGCCCTGTTAGGGTTTGCTATATGTATCCCAATGTTTGCTAGTGAAACCCTCTTTCTTGTTCCAACTTTCTACTGCTGTTCTGACACTATCGGCTGTCTGCTGAGGGGGTCAGCCATGTTCGTCGAACCTGCTCGATATCGAATATCGTAGGTGAACCCGCTAAGGAGCTCAGCCCATCGGGCTTGACGACGAGTGAGGGTGGCTTGGCTGGAAAAGTAGGTGTTTGGACAATGGTCAGTTGTGACAACAAAGTCCACACCTTCCAAGTAACATCGCCATGTTCGTAGCGCATGGACGACTGCCAACAGTTCTTGTTCAGAAGTCGTATAGCACTGCTCTGCCGGGGAGAGCTTTCTACTCTCGTATGCCACAGGGCGTCCTTCTTGTAGGAGGACTGCACCAATCCCTACCGTTGAGGCGTCTGTGACTACCTCGTACGGTTTTGTTGGATCTGGTAATACCAGAACAAAAGCATTGGTCAACTTTTGTTTGACCGCTTCAAATGCCTCTTGGCATTGACTGTTCCATTCCCACACCGTACCTTTTCGAGTAAGTGCGGTCAATGGGGCAACGATGGTTGAATAATTTTCCAAGAAACGGCGAAAATAATTGGCTAAGCCCAAAAAGGACCTGACTTGACCCACGTCCTGTGGAACGGGCCAGTTCTCAACAGCTGCCACTTTTCTGGGATCGACTTTCAATCCACTGTTCCCCACGAGATGTCCCAGATATTCTAACTCGCGTTTATAGAAGTGACACTTCCACAAGCGAGCGTAGAACTTATGCTCTCGTAGTTTGTTTAACACCCATTTTAGGTGTTCTGTGTGCTCCTTTTCGGTATTGGAATAGTCCAATATATCGTCGAGATAAACCAGGACGAATTGACCAATCGCCTCACGAAAGACATCATTCATCGCCCTCTGAAATGAGGCCGGTGCATTGGTCAGGCCGAAGCTCAGCACACGCCATTGAAAATGCCCAAATGGCGTGCGAAACGCTGTTTTGGGTACATCGTCATTGGTGATGCGCAACTGATGGTACCCCAGTGCGAGGTCCAATGCGCTAAACCATTGGGGACCCTCGAGATGATCAAACAGATCCTCAATGCGGGGCAGCGGATATCTGTTCTTAATTGTGATCTTGTTTAAGGCGCGATAGTCAACGCACATGCGTAGGTCTCCGCCCTTCTTGTTAACAAACAAGATTGGTGCTCCGTATGGTGATGAACTGGGTTCAATCCATCCCTTTTTCAGATAATCTTCGATTTGTTGCTTAGCATCTTCGTACTCAGCTGGACTGAGGCGATACAGAGGTCGGAATGGTGGTGCCTTTCCAGGCTCCACAGGAATGGTATGACCCACCGCGAGGTCTGGAGGGAGTCCATCAGGAATCGGTTCGAAAACCTCCTTGAAGTCCTCTGCCAGAGCCTTCATCTGAGGAGGAAAATCCTCGATCTCAGGAGACGATTGTGTGGTTTCCTCTAGCTGTACAACAAAAAGTGTATCAGCTGATTTTGCATCTTGCCCAAATTGATTTGCGAGGGCGAACTGGACGTCGGGGCAATTGGAGTGTGGGACATCAGCGATGTTTACGTCCCCTTGAACATGCCACCGAACCACAACACCATTTTTTGTGAAAGTTACTGTGTTGTGTTGAAAGTCAAGGTTGACCTCATTGGCTCGAAGCCAGTCCATCCCGAGGACTAGGTCTACGCCTGCCAGTAATGGGAGGACATAAACGTTGATGTTCTCGTTATAGCCTTGAATTTCCATATTGATACGTGTCTGCCCTTTGCTTGGGATGATTCGATCGTCGCCAAGACGAATGGGGCAAGACGGTCCTTCAACGAGGACCCCCCGACTTGTGGCTCTGTTTTCATCGAAAAGAGAAACAGTCGCGCCCGTATCAACAAGAATCTTTGCTTCGTCCCCGTCTATGCGACCCACCAGCAACAAGTTCTGTTGATGCTTTGGTCGAATGGGGCATGCAACAATGCGAGTTGGTGGGAGGTAGTATGCCTTGATATTGTGCTTTGCTCGACCATAGGATCGGCTGTCAGGCCACCACATGTGATATCCCTTATCCCACGCGGCAAGTATCGTCCATCCCTTAAGCATGGGAAAATGTTTGCCTTTGATTGTTCGAGTCACCAGACTGACTGAAGTCAATGGGTGCTTCTGGGTGCAACGACCCACCAATTCCATTACGGAAGGCAACACCTCAATGTTGCAGCTAATGACAGAGAATTTATCTCTGAGTGTTTCGATAGACAGTTGTGTAAGTGGCTACAATCGAGGTAGGAAAACAGAATTTTCACTCAAAGAAGAAGCAAACAAACAGGAGATTTTGCACTCAGCAAGTTTCTAAAGCTTTAATAGATCATCGTCACGAAGGACGTAAGCTTCATCACCTCGATCTACCTGTCCAGCTAGGTACCCACACCCTATTAAGACTTGTGAAAATCCTGGCGCGGGCCTGAAGGTCCTCTATCTCCCTTTTTGTTCGCCTGCGGCGACTTGCCAGAATCCTCCGCCCTTTTCAGCGTACGGCATTGTCCCTTCGTATGACCCATCTTCTTGCAGTAGGTGCAGAAAGGAGTGCCGTTCCTCTGCTGGCCACCCTTGTGAAATGGCTTTTTAGGCTGTGGGCCATTCTGCTGGCTCTGCGGCTGGTAAGGCCTCTTCTTCCAAGGGCCCTTCCCATTAGAAGGCTTTGCCGCATTGTTCTGGCCACTAGGGCCTTCATCCCCATTCTGCAGGCGACCCTTAGCGGCATTAAGGCAGGTGCGGACGCTCACATCAAGCTCAATGACAGCTGTTTTGAGCTCCTTGTACGTAGCGTACTGGTTCATGCTCAGCACGAGCCTCTCGCAAAGCCACTGCGGTAAGCCTTCGTAGAACGACGACATTGCCTCGTTCTCAGTGAGAGCGACGGTCAGGAGGAGCATAGTCCGTTCAAACTCGTTGGCGTACTCCTGAACAGTGCGATCACCGCACTGCATGCTCTTGATGCGGCTATGCACTTCCAGGTCAGTCTTTTGCACATGGAAAGCGTCCTTCATAGCGCTGCAAAAATCGGACCATCCGAAGGTGGCCGACGTTGCCTTGGCGAGCTTCATAGTGCTGTAGACTGTGTTACGCGCAGTCTCATCGAGAACACCCGTAGCAGCAATAACACGTGCGTCGGGGCGCACGTTGTGGATGGAAAGCATTTCCTCCACATGATGAAGCAAAGATTCCACGTTCGTCTTGCCATGAATGAAAATCGGCAAGGCAGTGGGGAGCGATCCAAATGCGGATGCGTCAGGCGACATCGGCTGCTCTGTTGGAGCTCCGGTAGAAGTAGAAGGCTGCCCATTGTTAGGAGGGGGGCGATAAATACCGCCCCTCCTGAGCTCCCTATACTGTGCTTGCAGCGTCGTGCAGGTCGATTCAAGGTTAATGCACGTAGCATTGAGCTGCTGCAAAGTATCCTCAAGGCTCTTGATCTGGTTGGCCTTGAGGCCAAGAGACCACTTAAATTGACGAGCCTCGGCAGTGACTTTGTTAAGCTGAGCTTTGATCGTGTCAATTGAGGCATTCTGCTCAATCATCCGAGTCTCAAGCTCATTGATCCGACGTTTCTGCTGCAGCAAGGAAGATGCTTGCTCGGCCACCGTGGATTGAAGTTTTTCAAACTCCTCCGGAAAGTTGTCATCCGTGCCGAGGTCATCAAGCCCTTCCTGTTCTCCATTCTCTTCCTGGTTTCCCAGTGCTTCTTCCTCTTCCTCAGGAAGGTCCCCTATGATGTCCTCAGCGTTAAGGTCAAGGTCAGGAAAGTCTTCCAGTTCCTCAACTGAGGTCATAGGGACATCCTCCTTCGGTGCTTCCTCATGAGGAGTAGCCATAGAGGAGTTGTTAAGAGTTGGAGATTAAAGAGAATGTTTCTCCTTTGTTAAGAAATATGATCTTGATAAGAGTCCTCTACCACCCAAGGTGATAGGCAAGGGATTCTGAAAATTTTCAGAAATCTTTTAAATAGATCAATATTCTCACAAAGAGAAAGTTACAGAAAAAGAGTTGTTAAATAAGTCTTCTATTCCAAAAAGGAAATAGAGAGAGATCCCCAAACTACTCAAAGAGCAAGTTAAAAGGATTATTTTTAACAAATCTCTTGGATCTGTAATACTCTGCTATTATAAAAATAGCAATGAGTCTTCCACCAAAAAGGTGGGCAGAGAAATAAAATTTCTTAAAGCTCAGAGAGCTTTTAGATCTTGGAAATCCTTGAAGAAAGATCTTGGAGTTTCTCAACTCTTCTCTAAAAGAGCTTGAGATTATTCTAGATCTAAGATCTAGAGACTCCAAAAAAAAAAATATAGTTAGCCACATAGGGCCAAGGATAACCAAAGCTCTGAATACCAAATGTAACCCGGGCTTATAAAGAAACGCCCTTAAACTGACAATAAAGATCCGGGCTTATAACTAATGCCCACAAAAGGGTCAATAGTAGGCTTAAAAAGCGCCAACAACAGGCACATACAAGATAAACTAGTCTCTATGTTAGCCTTGAGTCTTGAAGGCTTGGTAGTTGAAGCTTTGAGAGTGATGGAGTAGCTTCACCAAGAGAGTAGTTGAAGCCTAGAGCACTTGTGAGGGAAAAGTCTTGTACTTAGAGAGAAAATCCCATTTCCATTTTGGTTAATTGGAAGTTGGGAGTTGAGAATGAGCATGGTTAGCTCACACCCCTCCTAGACCTCCTTGGGGAGCTCCACTTCCTCCATGGCAACAAAGGCAAGGAGCTCCTAGGGGTGAGTTTTCTTAGGTGGCACGATGGTTGGATTTGCAACCAATGAGAGCAAAACAATTGTGATAAGGACTGTTTTGTTACATGTTGTAAATTGTAACAGAAATGTTCAGTTGCTATTGGTTGGAATTCCAACCAATGTGGAGGTTGGGTTGGTTCCCAACCATGCTTGTCTTTTAGTGGGTGGTTGTCCACAATTGTGGACCAATCACCCTTCATCTCCTCCAACATTCTCTTCCCGTAAGTCGCTACCTTACGTAGGTAGCGCTTTAGAGAGTCATAGCTAGGAATGTTCGTAGGGTAGGAAGGCGATGCGTTACAATGCGAAATGGCGGGCTGACTGGTGTTTGAAGGGCTTGGGATTGAATGGAAGCACCAGCTTGACCCCGAACAGACAGAAGAAGCCCATGAAGCACCCGCCAGCAAGGAATCAGGCACACATACTATTACGGGTGCAATGGAACAAGATACGGTAGCGAGGATTGCACTAGATATCAAACGAGTACAAAGTATGAGCGAAGTCATGAGCGAATACTTATGTGCGAAAACATGCAACGGTTACGCGGTGCATGCGAGCTAGCTAATGCTAGGATGGCATCGAGGTTCGGACTAGTCCCGAAGGGTAGGCCGACTCGGCCAGGCCAGCGGTGCATGGTTTGGTAAAACAGTGCGTGCGAAGTTGGCGAAGCCCCGTTAACCGTAACGGGCGAACAACGGCTGCTGCTGTATGCGATGTTGAAGTACGCGATAAGGAATGCTGAAAAAAATCCTTACACATACACAAGCATTACAATATTATGCACAATGAACTGTATTACAAAAAAAAAGAAGGTATACTGTGCACACTTTGCCTCCCGAGCCCACAGTTGACCTGCCGAGCCCACAATTGACCTCTCGAGCACAGAAATGTAAGGGAAAACCCCGACTTTTGAAAGTGCACGTTCGGCTGGTTTACTTGCTGACCTACTATATAATCGCGTGCCCTTCATTGTATTGTCAGTTCATCCAGTCACAAGCTTCGTTATTAGTTTTGCACGCAATTATGTTTTACAACTCCTAACATCTGGTACCAGAGCAGGGCTTACTTTTCATTTTTTGCTACCCATGATTATCAGTGTAGGATTTCTGGCTACCCTGATTATCAGTGTGACCTGTGTCAGTTACTTTTAGCCATCAGGGTAATCATATTTTCCTAAAATCAAATATTTTAAGCAAGAGTGTGAATTATTTCATTACCCTGATGTAATTGACAGTGTTATTAAACTGTAGTTTGGTCTCACTATAACATGAAGAGTCGTTGAGTTATTGCAGCGAGACATCACTGCTGTACGCGCAGGCATGCGGGGGCGGAACACCCCACCTCAGCTACACTGACGCGGCGTGCCGTACAGTACGTACCTTACTGTACACTGCACACAGCTGTACACTGCCAAGGTACCGACGCGGTGCCTAGAGGACCAATGGGCGCCGCCGACACGCTGTCTGAACTGTAAGAACGAGGATGAATGCATTGAGTAAGAAGTTGGTACAAGTACTAACCCTAAGTGGGATGTACCCCTTATGGGCTACCCCACTACAGCCTACACAACATAAAGAATATAACAGTTTGACACACCCCCATAGGCAAAGTGGGGGAGAACAACGGGTCACAAGACCTGTCAAGAAAATGCAAAGCAAGCTCAGGGTGGATCACGACGTCACCACACAGTCCGAGCACAAGCAAATGGCCACAAGGCCAGTTCACATGCAGAGATATAAAAGAACAAACTGTACAGTGATCACTACCTAACAAGTGTAAGCATGGAGGTATATATATATAGATTACAGTACAAGCAAAGTCACGAAGTGAGCAAGTGAGGCAAAGGAGGCACAAGGCCTAAAACAGCACAGAAACGCCGATGATCACAAGGCTGAAGTGCCTTGGTGAATATATCAGCAGTGTTGGCCCGAGTGGCCACGTAAGCAAGACGAAGCTGACCACGCTGCTGCAGCTCTCGAGCAAGGAAGTAACGCAGAGCGATGTGCTTCGTCCTGTGCTCCTGACACAAGGCAATCATGGCCTTGTTGTCTACGTACAGAACTGGAGGAGAACGAGGCGGCTCTCCCAAGTCGGTCAGCAGGTAGGTGAGCCAGCGTAACTCCTGTGCAGCCATGGCCCTTGCGTAGATCTCAGCCTCACAACTGGAACTGAGAACAGAAGACGAGCGGGTAGACCGCCAAGAAACAGAGCCAGAGCCAAGGCTGAAAGTGTAACCCTGTGACGACCGCTGCGTAGCCAAGTCGTCAACCCAAGACGCGTCTGCGTGTCCGGTGAGGACAACTGCACCCCGTCCTCCAAGCACGAGCCCCATGCCCGACGTACTACACAAGTAGCGCAACACCCTCTTAGCAGCATCCATGTGCTCTGGTCGGTGTCTCCCAGGTGCAACGTAGCGTGCCAGGATGCTAAGAGGGTAGGCAAGGTCAGGTCGAGTGCAGGTCATCAGGTACATGAGGCAGCCCACAAGCTCTGGATACGGGCCACTCGGCTCTACGGACTCGTCCGAAGGTAGAGCTGAGAGCGAGTGACCGGTAGGCAGAGGAGTGGACTGTGGCGAGGAGTACCGGAAGCCGAAGCGCTGAAGGACCTGGTGCACCATGTGTGACTGAGTCAGGGTGATGGTGCGCCGTGCTCTGTCCCGGGTTATCTGCAAGCCAAGATAGCTGCACAGCTCACCCCAGTCAGTGCAGGAGTGTCTCTTCTGCAGCTCCGACTTCACAAGGGCTAGTGCCTCAGTGTCAACAGTGGCAAAAACCAAGTCGTCGACGTACACGAGGATGTAGAACGGCGGCAGCGAAGTGTCGGTGCGCAGAAACAGCGATGGGTCAGCAGTTGAAGGATCAAACCCAAGAGCCGCAAGTATCGTCCTCAGTGTGTCGTGCCACTCACGAGGCGCCTGGCGGAGACCGTAGACTGGCCGCCGGAGGCTCCACTGGGTACCTAGAGGAAACGACCCAGTAAAGCCAAGTGGGCGGCGCAGCCAGATCTCCTCGTGCAGACTGCCCTGTAAGAAAGCTGTGCTGAAGTCAAGAGAGTGAAGCTCGTAGTCACGCTGAGCGGCGACGTGCAGCAGCACCCGAAGAGTGGTCATCTTCGGGGTAGGGGAGAAGGTATGGAAGAAGTCAACCCCCTGTCGCTAACTAAAGCCTCGTGCAACGTAACGCGCCTAGAAGACAGGCGGAGAACCCGGCAGCCGCTTCACCCTGAAAATCCACATGCCATCGACTATGTTCGCCCCAGGAGGGGGAACTGCGTCGACGTAAGTGCCTGTGGACTTCCAGGATGCCATCTCAGCGTCCATGGCTGTCTGCCACTAATCGCCTCTGCGTAAGAGCGCGGGGTCGGGATGTCTGGTGCATCCGGGTCTCCCTCAGGTGCAAGCAGCATGGCCACGAGATGAGGTACAGCAGCTGCAAGACACTCAAAGTCCTCCTGCCTGTCCTCAAGGACGTCCGTGCCAAGAGCACACTCACCCCCGACGGACAGAGGATAGACAGACTCAGACTCAGCAACAAGACTAGCGGCGTAGTCGAGACGACACGCAGCTACAAAGTCAATAAGCTCAGCAACTAGGGCAGACGCAGCAGTGGACTCAAACAAAGGGTCGGTGATAACAGTGGCTAGGGGATGTCTGACAGTAGGGCTGGTAGCACGAACCAAGTCAGACTCAGGGTCCGGAACGTCAGGGAGAGAAAACGCTGGAGGAGACGGCAGGGGAACTCGTAGTGGAACAGAGGAAGGACGAAGTGCCATACCGTGAGTGCCGGGGACAGGAGGAGGACGCGGACGAGGAACACGACGACCAGTGCGAACAGCGCGAACAGGCGAGGCAGGACGAGACTCAGGCGCACGACGCTATGTAAGAGAGTCTGTGTGCTCAGTGTAAGGAGAAGGAGCAGGCAGTGGGGAGTCTGGCTGTAACTGTGGCTGCGACTGGTCAGGCGGTGGACACAGTAGAGGTGGAGTAAGGCCAGGAGAAGACGGGAGACAAAGAACCTGGTGAAGCAGTGGAACGAAGTACGGTCGCGGCCGCACAGTGCCTCCAGTACCAGCACCTCCAGCTCGAGGGTCTCCAGCTACAGGGTCTCCATCTCCAGCGCTTGCAGCACCACCAGCTCCAGCAGCTCCAGTACCTCCAGTACGAGCACCTCCGGGACCAGCGGCTCCTACACCTCCAGCACCTCCAGCACCTCGAGTACCAGCAGCACCACCAGCTCCGGCAGCTCCAGTACCTCCAGACCGAGCACCTCCAAGACCAGCAGCTCCAGCACCTCCGCTACCTCCAGCTCCAGCGCCTCCAGCTCCAGGGTCTCTAGCTCCAGCGCCTGGAGCACCACCAGCTCCAGCAGCTCTAGTACCTCCAGTACGAGCACCTCTAAGACCAGCGGCTCCAGCACCTCCAGCACCTCGAGTACCAGCAGCACCACCAGCTCCGGCAGCTCCAGTACCTCCATACCGAGCACCTCCAGAACCAGCAGCTCCAGCACCTCCGGTACCTCCAGCTGCAGCGCCTCCAGCTCCAGGGTCTCCAGCGGCAGGCCCCCCAGCTCCAGCAGCGCCACTCCGAAGGCGGGTGCGCCGAGCAAACCACTCGCGCAGCTGCGGTGGAGAGAGAGGCTCCTGCCGTGACGAGGCACCCGTAGGACCTCCAGCAGACACAGTACCTCCAGGCTCAGCACCCATTGACTCAGTACCCCCAGGCTCCGCACCGTCAGGCTCAGCACCCCAAGGCTCCGCACGCTCAGGCTCAGCTCCCCCAGGCTCCGCACGCTAAGACTCAGCAACCCCAGGCTCAGCACCCCTAGACGCAGCACCCATAGTAGCACCACCCCCAGCAGCACCAGAGTCGGCAGCAACCTCGACATGGTCTACGTGAGACACTTACCTTCTGTTCCTCTTGCTGCTCCATTACCTCCTCACCATGCTCATTCCACCCCTTAAAGCTCAGCCCCTCGTGAAAAACCACACCCAAGCCTTGCTCCTCTCCGACACCCCAAGGAAAATGCCCTATTGTGCCTTGGGATCCAGCTTCCTCCGTTATTGGTTGGGCACTTTGTACTGCGCCACGCATCCCCACACTCTTGCCATGGACACACTAGGCACCTCCTGGTCCACATGAAGTATGGGCTCTTGCCCACTAGCCCCTTGCTGCCCATCCGGTTCTTAACCCAATTGGTGCTGCCCCCCACCAAGTATGGTCCAGCTGTGCATGAGCAAGCATGGCAGGTCAATGAGGGTCCAGTTCAGCCGCTCTGCTGTCCCGTTTTGCTGCAGCGTGTAGGCAATTGAAAGCTGGTGGGTGATTCATTTATCTTCTAGGAAGGTCTCCAGGTCCTTCCCCATGTACTCCTTATCCCGATCAGACCTTAGTATCTTCACCTTGGCCCCGGCTTCCCTCTCCGCATAGCGTATCCAACGCTTGAAGACCTTGGCCACTTCGTCCTTAGTTTTCACCAAGGTAACCCAACTTAGGCGGCTGTAGTCATCCAAGAAGGTGATGAAGTACTTGCTGCCCTTCCGGAGTTTGCATGGGGCTGCACACATCCGTGTGCACCAACTCAAGTGGTGCGGAGGCTCTAGAGTTGGAGGTAGGGAAGGAGGTCCTTGGCATATTCCCAGTGGTGCAATCAGGGCACTTGCTTGGCTGCCCATCACCCTCCTTGATCTCCACACCCTTCAGCCCCCCCTTCTTCACACACTCCATAAGCTGTTGCCTCCCGGCATGCCCCATGCGTAGGTGCAGCAAATCTGCCGTCACTTGCTCCACGTCCCTCCAACGGGTGCTGCAAGCGGCTTCCTCAGCTTCATCCCCATGTGTCCTCTCCACCTGAGGCACACATACTGGAACAAGGTATAAACCACTGTCCAACTTTTCCTCAAACACCACAGCTCCACCTTTGCTAACCGTGCACCCTCCCATGTTGAAGGTGCATGCACATCCTTGCCTAGCTGGCTGAGAGCATGAGAGGAGGTTGGCTGCCAATCCAGGAACATGAAGTACTTACTCCCTACAATGTTTCTCACTGTAGCCTAACAGGCTAATATTACATTTGACAACACCTTCTTGCTTGTTGAAATAACCGAATGGTTATTTAGGCATTCCCGAAGGCTTCACCTTAGCGCATTGGTTTATAACGAATCTGCGCCTGTACCAGTACCGCGTTAGCACGTATAGAGCACGCAGCAAAGGTCAAAGGTCAGGAAAGTAAACGGTCAGGACTATTGACCACCCCGCAACTATCATCGGAGGTTACGGGTGCAACGCGGTAACCGTAAAAAACCGCAATAGTCGCTGCAACTGTAGCGATGCCTGTAAAACAGTTAAATGAGGGAATGTACCCCTCAGAGTACATGGCTAGCTAGGACAAAGCTATATAAATCATTTGTAATGTTCTGCTTATCATCTTGTTATTTTACATTTTCTCGAGCAAGGACACCTTAAGACTTCCGCTGTCTTGACTCTCTTGGCAAAGACTTATCCAATCCACTAAATATCCTTAAGTTATATCAACATGGTATGAGAGCCTGTGTGGATTATAGATCTGCCAAACAACTATTCTTTCTATATCAATCCCCGGCAGCAGCTCGAGGAGCTGTAAAACTCCAAGCTCTAGCACCAGAGCAGCCTCGTCGAACGACCCACTCACAAAGCTGTTGCGGTGAGGGCGTCTCGAGTCGACTAGGCGGCTGCTGCCGTCCAACGCCAGGACCTGCAGCAGGAGCACCCACAGCCCCACCACCGCTAGGACTCGCAGCACCCCCAGAGTCAGAACCCCCAGAGTCAGCACCCCCAGAATCCTCACCCCCAGTCTCAGCATCCCCAGGACCAGCACCCCCAGTCTCAACACCCCCAGTCTCAGCACCCCCAGGACCAACACCTCCTGCGTCCTCACCCCCATTGTCACCACCCCCAGCAGCACCAGTGTCCACAGCTACAGGCTGCAGGGGCGGCGAAGACGGTCGAGGCGGAAAACCAGGAGGGGTCTCCAAGCGTGGAGAGCGACGAGTGGTCGCCGTGTCGTCAGCAGCGGGGTCACCCCCCTCAGCTGGGCCAGAGGTGTCAGAGGAGATCACCAAAGGCTCAACCAAGGGGGGTGGGTCTACCTGAGACACACCTGAGGGAGCAGGACCCTGTGGGGACAGGGGGTCTACCGGGGGGGGAACTGGTACCAGGAAGAGAGGCGCCAGCGGGACCGGGTGGGACGCATGCGGGTGGAGCCTGTAGAAACAGACAGACTCGTCAAAGGTGACGACCTGGGAGGATAGGACTCGACGCGAGCGAGGGTGGTAAAACAGCCGCGGCGGGGCGTCGGCGGGGAAGCCCAGGAAGGCGCAGCGGAGAGTGCGAGGAGAGAGCTTGCTCGCGGTGGTATCGCGAACAAGGGAGAGCGCGCCCCAGACCCGAAACGCCGACGCATCGCCAACCTCTCCCGTCCAATGGAGTGTGGGCGAGGTCTCTGGCAAAGAGACATGGGGCCAGAGGTTGAGCTGATGCGCGGCGTATCGGACCGCAGACGGCCACAGAAAAAGGGGAGCAGCCGCATGGATCATGGAGGTACGAGCAACCTCCATGATCAAGCCAATGCGACGCTCAGCAATCCCATTTTGCTGCGGAGAGGCCGGAAGTGTGAACGACTGGATGATGCCTTCGTCTCGACCAGGAGCTCTACTTCTTGCTGGTCGTCGACGACTACACGCGCTACACCACGGTCTTTCCCTTGCGCAGCAAGGCGGACGTCAGCGGTGTTTTGATCCCCTGGATCCGCGCTACTCGTCACCAGCTGCGCGAGCGGTTTCGGCGGGACCTTCCAGTCCTGCGTCTGCACTCTGACAGGGGCGGTGAGTTCTCTTCTGGCCTCATCAGAGACCAACACCTCCCTTATCCAGGCCTTCGTCCATTTCTGCTGCTCTAGGTGAAGGTACTGTAGTAGAGTCTCGTTTCCCTTTTGGTCCAGCCCCTGGAGTGTGGTGTAGATTATCTCCTTCTCATCTACTTTGTAGTTCAACTCCTCCAAGGCCCTCACATACTCATCCACCCTCTGGAGGTACTGCACTGGTCTCCCCATCGCCATAGTTGCGTTCCATGGTGTAGAACCGCTTCCTCCATGTGAGTATGCTTAGCAACCCCTTTTGCATGTGCAGATCTTGTTTGCTTCTTCCATGCTTGGGCAGCTGCTCCTTGCTTCCCCTTCACGTCAATCAGCATCTTCAAGAGCTCTAGTTGGCCTTCCAAGGACCTCACAGGTACTGGAACGCTTGCTTGTTCTTTCGGTCCCATGCTTCCTGTGCCTTAAGTAGCTCCCCCGCACTAAGCCGTTGCCTTGAACTGATGATTGTGTAGGTGGTTGTGGGATTTTTCTCTAGCTGATTGTGGGCAAGGGCTTGGGCAAAATATGACTGGTAGACTTGTTGCGGGCTGGAATTGAACTCGCACCCAACAAGCACCAACAAATCTTTGCTATCCACTACAGCACCTTTGGTGTTGCTAGTTTGGCACTTTAGGGTGTTGGGTGTGTTGTAGGGCGAGGGTTGGGATGGTAGGGTTTGTCAAACTCGTCACTTTTCATATCTGAACTCTTGCTAAAGCCATTCATATATCTAATCCATGGCTTCCTAGGTTTTCCGCCAGGATACCCCGTCGCTCTCAAATCGCAATAGCGATCGGCCTAGATCGTGGTTGAAGGTGTTATTTATCTTTATGGAGAGTAGAGATCGAGACCTTTCCAACGCCTACCTGCTCATATTATAGGATTACGTGAGCTGCACGGAATGTTCCGTCGAAGTCGGCGGACTTAATTTCTTACTATGCTCTCTAGAATTGCACGCTTTCCATCAAACTCCACATTTCATGAGCTTTGCTGCAGAGAGGAGATTGAACCAAAGATTGTCGACGACCAGGACGTCGCCAGCGAAGATTGTCCACGTGACTGCAAGTGGACTTCTCCAATTTCGTGAGCATTGAGTCTATTGTCGTTTGCGACTGTTATTTCGCACAGGTAATTTAGAGGCCTTTGATTAACGATGAACGTTGTTGACCCGACCATGTGTTGCCCGCAGCAACTGACCAAGTACCACTTGTTGATGTTATCTTGGGTGCGTCGGGCGACACTGGCGATTCGTGGTGTAACGAGGTGGTCGAGGTCGACAAATCCGGGCGAAGACTCTGGAATGCTTGGAATCAGGTGAGATTGTCAGGCTGTTGTTCTAGAGTCCAACTGTGGGGTCATTGTTTGGATCCGGGACAATGGGCTCCATCGGAGCGATCTGAGAGAAATATATGTTGTCGTAGTAGCGGGTTTTTCTGCGGTGAGTCATGCAATTCAAGATTGTCCATCTGCTTCACGCGCCGCTTCTTCATCTTGCGCACGACAGCCACAATGTGGCTCATGATGCCCAGGTCCGCATGGTGCATGATATCAGGCATGACAACGAGGTAGGGATTGCCCCACGCGGTCCCTGGGACATCCCACTTCCAGAGCACACACTGGAAATGGGGATGTGGTGGGGAATGGAGGAGAAATGGCAGCCAACGTAAATAACATGTGGGGTGAGTTCAATGGGGCAGAGCACATCTGACAATTCCTGAGGGTTTCAGAGTGCATAGACTGCACAGTAGCCCGGGAAACAGGTCGCTCACCTCAACAGGGTAGGTCGAGTAGGTCTTGCACGGGTGGAAGCGAGCCCGGGCCGACTGACAACGGCACCATCGGCGGCAAGGAAGATCCTGGGCGAGGGAGCGTGAGTCTTGCAGTCCCGTCGGCGGAGAGAGAGGGCTCGACGACAGGGGGAAACCACGGTGATGCTCCCCGCGACGAGCATGCCGCAACCCAGGAGTCCGAGGCGGAAGCATCGCAGCACCATCTGACGCTGCTCCACCCGACCGTGGTCGAAGTTTCTGCTGCCGTGGTAGATAAGGACAACGCTGGGGAGCACGATTCTATGGAGGAGCAACACGGCATCGCCGACATCGGTGGCTCTCCTCCTTCAGGTGGACGTGGGAGGCGTAGGCAGAGGAAGAGCGAGGGGGGGGGAAGAGTATGACACCGCCCTGGCCGGGGACATCACTACGCGGGCGAAGAGGCGGCAGGCGACATGCAGTGCTGACGACGTCGGTGGCGCGGAAGTTGGGACAACACGAGGCGCCAGGGAAGCAAGTGGCAAGGCGACGGGTCATGCATTGCGCCAGAAGGGCCGACCCGGAGTGCGGAAAAAACCCGACGGAAGGAGGGGCAAGCAAGCAGCGAGGGGGAAGAGGCCGAAAATCTGCGAAGAAGACCCTGAGGATGCGGAGGAGGAGGATGAGGGGGATGAGGGGGACGAGGAGGAGGAGGCTGATGAGGAGGAGGATGAGGAGGAAGAGGAGGATGAGGAGGATGCGGAGGAGGAGGAAGCGGAGGTGGGGGAGGAGGAAAAAGATGAGGATGATGATGAGGAGGACGAAGAGGAGGAAGAGGAGGAGGAGGAGGAGGAGGAGGAGGAGGAGGAGGAGGAGGAGGAGGAGGAGGAGGAGGAGGAGGAGGAAGGGGCGGAAGAGGAAGAGGAGGAGGATGTGGCGGCAGTGAAGGGCCGGGGCGCGCAAGGCAGACGGGGGAGTGGTACAGGGAAGGTGGGGGGCCGGACTCGTCATTCCTGAAAACGCGGGGCAGTTGACGCACCGTGTGGCGAAGCAGCGGGCAAATCGAAGGCGCGTAAAGTGAAGGTCGAAACTGAGGGGGGTGGTAAAAAGCAGGGGAGCCAAGGCGCAAAAGGGAAGGAGAAGGAAAGGGAAGCTGCGCCAAAGGGGTTCCAGTGGGTTCGGCCAAGAAGGAAGCTGCCAGTAAACGTCGCAGCGGCCGCGAAAGCACCCCGCGGAAAGGTGGCAACGAGCAGGCGCAGGCAGCTAAACTGAAGGGCCAGCAGCGAGGTAAGCGCTGAGGCCCATACACATGGCGCGGCTGTCCCAGTCTGTGCTAAACCGTCCCTATTAACACCACACATCCCTTGTTTTCCCCGTGCAGGGAAAGGCAAGGTCGACGAATCTGCAAAGCAGTGTAAGGCCATTATTTCCAAAACAATACCCTGCTAAACCCGTTTTAGATTCAAACCGCTGCTCGTTTGCATGCATGTGTGCCCCTGTTTTGAACGTAATCGACTCTAATTTTGTGCTCACGCTCCCTATAACTCTCAGCCCCTCGTGTTACAGGCATTGGGCCACCGGTAAGCGTGCAACGGATGCAGCTAACGAAGGGGGCCAGAAGAGCGAGTGTTACCCCGCTATCCACAGGAGCCCCGCGGTTCTTCACGCCTTACAGCGGCCCGTCTAAAGTCGCAGCTACAGCAGCACCAGGAGAAGAGGATGCCGAATCCCCTCGACATGGCCACGTCACGCACTCCCCACTCCCCTCACCCTCGTACCCATATCGGCAGCTCCACGCATCTCCTGTCCGGGGCAAGGCGGTCTCCCCCCTGGCCGGTCCTTTGCACGAGCATCAGCCAAGCACTTCTGCCAATCCCTTCCCTGAGCTGCCCCTTTCCTGCCAGCGTAATAGTGTGAGTGCACACGGGACTGCTGCAGAAGACATGGATCCCCTTAGCCAGAGGGGGGATTCTTCGCACCCTGGCCCCAATCCCATGGGTGCCCCAGGTGAAAGTGCGGAGCAGGAGCAGTTTGTTACACGGGAGGAGTTCGAGGCGCTCCGGGCTGAGATGTACGCCATGTTTGCTCAGCTCGGCCTGCGTCATGGAGCACCTACTAGTTATGCCGGGGGGTCCGCAGTGGTGCATATGGCTGGTACACCCCCGACGATGAGTGCCGTGGACAAGGCACGAGTGCTAGTGTTGCAGGAGACAAACCCATTCCCGGTATGTGGCGGGCCAAATGGGGCGGGTTGGGGTTGACGTGGAAAAAGGGCGGGGTTGGGGATGACGTGGCGGTTTGGAGGGTACACTGGAGCGGCGCGTGACGTGGGTGGTGACGTGGCTTGTGGTAGGGGGGTGTGACGTGGCAATTGGGCCGGGTTGTGGATGACGTGGCGGATGCAGGGGGGTGTGACGTGACGAAAGGTGAGGGTTGGGGATGACGTGGCGAAAGGTGAGGGTTGGGGATGACGTGGCGGTTTGGAGGGTACACGGGCGCATGTGCAAGATGGGACGAGGCGTGTCATGTGGGTGGGGGGTGACGTGGTTTGTGGTAGGGGGGTGTGATGTGGCAATTGGGCCGGGTTGTGGATGACGTGGCGGATGCAAGGGGGTGTGACGTGGCGCAAGGTGAGGGTTGGGGATGACGTGGTGGTTTGGAGGGTACACGGGCGCAGGTGCAAGTCGGGACGAGGCGTGACAGGTGGGTGGGTGGTGACGTGGCTTGTGGTAGGGGGGTGTGACATGGCAATTGGGCCGGGTTGTGGATGACGTGGCGGATGCAGGGGGGTGTGACGTGGCGAAAGGTGAGGGTTGGGGATGACGTGGCAGTTTGGAGGGTACACGGGAGCGGCGCGTGATGGGACGAGGCGTGTCAGGTGGGTGGGAGGTGACGTGGCTTGTGGTGGGGGGGTGTGACGTGGCAAGTGGGCCGGGTTGTGGATGACATGGCGGATGCAGGGGGTGTGACGTGGCGAAAGGTGAGGGTTGGGGATGACGTGGCGGTTTGGAGGGTACACGGGCGCAGGCGCATGACGGGACGAGGCGTGTCAGGTGGGTGGGGGGTGACGTGGCTTATGGTGGGGGGGTGTGACGTGGCAATTGGGCCGGGTTGTGGATGACGTGGCGGATGCAGGAAGGTGTGACGTGGCGAAAGGTGAGGGTTGGGGATGACGTGGCGGTTTGGAGGGTACACGGGAGCAGCGCGTGACAGGACGAGGCGTGTCAGGTGGGTGGGGGGTGACGTGACATGCGATAGGGGGGTGTGACGTGGCAAGTTCACACAGTGTTGCTAACCACCATCCTGAGCTCCCGCGGCCACAATCATAACAACTGATTCTCTCTTCCTTGTCGTGTTGTATACCCTACACTCCTGCGCAGAACAAAGCCTACTTAGTGACGTCTCAGCTCATGTTGCCTGAACCTGCCGGAAAAAAAACAGTACTACCCTGCACCGGAGGAAGTGTTCGAAGCGTTCTCTGTCCACTTGTCTGCAGAAGGGCTCGAGGCAATGAAGCTGCTGTGGTTGCACAATGACAAGTCAACCATGGTAGTCTTCAACCACCAGATGTCGTCGACAAGGTCAACAATCAACACCACCCTCAGGCCAGCAGCATAAACCGGCATGGCCCTTGCCGATTTCCGCCATCTCGTGGATAGCCTGCCCAGTGAGCTACACCCAACGAGGTGGTTCGATGACGAGCAACTCCTAGCCGAGTACAGAGATGGTATGTGCAACTCAAAAACACCATATGCCCCATCAAATGCCAGTTGGCAGCTACTTATCACCATGCGATGTGAAACACCCTGACTCTCATCCCCCCACTTGATTTCTCTGCACCCCCTTTCCAACCCACACCCTCCCTACTAAAATGCAGAACAGTGGGCCCTCAACCGGCAAGGGCCCGTTCACCCTATGGGACTCAAGCTCCTCACGCATGGACTCGACCCACTCAGGACGGGACAAGGCCTCCTAGACCGACTTAAGCTCATGCACCGGATCCATAAGACAAAAGTCAAGTCCATGCTCACCCCCATCAAACATCCACAAGCATTCACTCCTCCCAATCATGCACCTCATGATGCCTCCCCCTGCTCCAAACTTTGCAGCTTCTCCTTCCAAGTCACTCTCTTCATGGGGGACCGTGGTGACTTGGACAGATGCTGGTGCAGCAGTTGCTGCCACTTACCCACAGGAACAGGCGGTGTATGCTGCTGTGGTGGCTGCTTCGGCTGCTCTTGTTGCTGCTGCTGCCCCTGTGATTGCTGCGGGTCATGGGCTGGTTCGTTAGGGTCGGGGGTGGAACCAGCAGTTGGGGAGTCCTCATGGTGAGGTGCAGCTCCCTTCTGTTCCTCTTGCTGCTCCATTACCTCCTCACCATGCTCATTCCACCCCTTAAAGCTCAGCCCCTCGTGAAAAACCACACCCAAGCCTTGCTCCTCTCCGACACCCCAAGGAAAATGCCCCATTGTGCCTTGGGATCCAGCTTCCTCCGTTATTGGTTGGGCACTTTGTACTGCGCCACGCATCCCCACACTCTTGCCATGGACACACTAGGCACCTCCTGGTCCACATGAATTATGGGCTCTTGCCCACTAGCCCCTTGCTGCCCATCCGGTTCTTAACCCAATTGGTGCTGCCCCCCACCAAGTATGGTCCAGCTGTGCATGAGCAAGCATGGCAGGTCAATGAGGGTCCAGTTCAGCCGCTCTGCTGTCCCGTTTTGCTGCGGCTTGGTAGGCAACTGAAATCTGGTGGGTGATTCATTTATCTTCTAGGAAGGTCTCCAGGTCCTTCCCCATGTACTCCCTATCCCGATCAGACCTTAGTATCTTCACCTTGGCCCCGGCTTCCCTCTCCGCATAGCGTATCCAACGCTTGAAGACCTTGGCCACTTCGTCCTTAGTTTTCACCAAGGTAACCCAACTTAGGCGGCTGTAGTCATCCAAGAAGGTGATGAAGTACTTGCTGCCCTTCCGGAGTTTGCATGGGGCTGCACACATCCGTGTGCACCAACTCAAGTGGTGCGGAGGCTCTAGAGTTGGAGGTAGGGAAGGAGGTCCTTGGCATATTCCCAGTGGTGCAATCAGGGCACTTGCTTGGCTGCCCATCACCCTCCTTGATCTCCACACCCTTCAGCCCCCCCTTCTTCACACACTCCATAAGCTGTTGCCTCTCGGCATGCCCCATGCGTAGGTGCAGCAAATCTGCCGTCACTTGCTCCACGTCCCTCCAACGGGTGCTGCAAGCGGCTTCCTCAGCTTCATCCCCATGTGTCCTCTCCACCTGAGGCACACATACTGGAACAAGGTATAAACCACTGTCCAACTTTTCCTCAAACACCACAGCTCCACCTTTGCTAACCGTGCACCCTCCCATGTTGAAGGTGCATGCACATCCTTGCCTAGCTGGCTGAGAGCATGAGAGGAGGTTGGCTGCCAATCCAGGAACATGAAGTACTTACTCCCTACAATGTTTCTCACTGTAGCCTAACAGGCTAATATTACATTTGACAACACCTTCTTGCTTGTTGAAATAACCGAATGGTTATTTAGGCATTCCCGAAGGCTTCACCTTAGCGCATTGGTTTATAACGAATCTGCGCCTGTACCAGTACTGCGTTAGCACGTATAGAGCACGCAGCAAAGGTCAAAGGTCAGGAAAGTAAACGGTCAGGACTATTGACCACCCCGCAACTGTCATCGGAGGTTACGGGTGCAACGCGGTAACCGTAAAAAACCGCAATAGTCGCTGCAACTGTAGCGATGCCTGTAAAACAGTTAAATGAGGGAATGTACCCCTCAGAGTACATGGCTAGCTAGGACAAATCTATATAAATCATTTGTAATGTTCTGCTTATCATCTTGTTAGTTTACATTTTCTCGAGCAAGGACACCTTAAGACTTCCGCTGTCTTGACTCTCTTGGCAAAGACTTATCCAATCCACTAAATATCCTTAAGTTATATCAACATGGTATGAGAGCCTGTGTGGATTATAAGATCTGCCAAACAACTATTCTTTCTATATCAATCCCCGGCAGCAGCTCGAGGAGCTGTAAAACTCCAAGCTCTAGCACCAGAGCAGCCTCGCCGAACGACCCACTCACAAAGCTGTTGCGGTGAGGGCGTCTCGAGTCGACTAGGCGGCTGCTGCTGTCCAACGCCAGGACCTGCAGCAGGAGCACCCACAGCCCCACCACCGCTAGGACTCGCAGCACCCCCAGAGTCAGAAACCCCAGAGTCAGCACCCCCAGAATCCTCACCCCCAGTCTCAGCATCCCCAGGACCAGCACCCCCAGTCTCAACACCCCCAGTCTCAGCACCCCCAGGACCAGCACCTCCTGCGTCCTCACCCCCATTGTCACCACCCCCAGCAGCACCAGTGTCCACAGCTACAGGCTGCAGGGGCGGCGAAGACGGTCGAGGCGGAAAACCAGGAGGGGTCTCCAAGCGTGGAGAGCGACGAGTGGTCGCCGTGTCGTCAGCAGCGGGGTCACCCCCCTCAGCTGGGCCAGAGGTGTCAGAGGAGATCACCAAAGGCTCAACCAAGGGGGGTGGGTCTACCTGAGACACACCTGAGGGAGCAGGACCCTGTGGGGACAGGGGGTCTACCGGGGGGGGAACTGGTACCAGGAAGAGAGGCGCCAGCGGGACCGGGTGGGACGCATGCGGGTGGAGCCTGTAGAAACAGACAGACTCGTCAAAGGTGACGACCTGGGAGGATAGGACTCGACGCGAGCGAGGGTGGTAAAACAGCCGCGGCGGGGCGTCGGCGGGGAAGCCCAGGAAGGCGCAGCGGAGAGTGCGAGGAGAGAGCTTGCTCGCGGTGGTATCGCGAACAAGGGAGAGCGCGCCCCAGACCCGAAACGCTGACGCATCGCCAACCTCTCCCGTCCAATGGAGTGTGGGCGAGGTCTCTGGCAAAGAGACATGGGGCCAGAGGTTGAGCTGATGCGCGGCGTATCGGACCGCAGACGGCCACAGAAAAAGGGGAGCAGCCGCATGGATCATGGAGGTACGAGCAACCTCCATGATCAAGCCAATGCGACGCTCAGCAATCCCATTTTGCTGCGGAGAGGCCGGAAGTGTGAACGACTGGATGATGCCCTCGTCTCGACCAGGAGCTCTACTTCTTGCTGGTCGTCGACGACTACACGCGCTACACCACGGTCTTTCCCTTGCGCAGCAAGGCGGACGTCAGCGGTGTTTTGATCCCCTGGATCCGCGCTACTCGTCACCAGCTGCGCGAGCGGTTTCGGCGGGACCTTCCAGTCCTGCGTCTGCACTCTGACAGGGGCGGTGAGTTCTCTTCTGGCCTCATCAGAGACCAACACGTCCCTTATCCAGGCCTTCGTCCATTTCTGCTGCTCTAGGTGAAGGTACTGTAGTAGAGTCTCGTTTCCCTTTTGGTCCAGCCCCTGGAGTGTGGTGTAGATTATCTCCTTCTCATCTACTTTGTAGTTCAACTCCTCCAAGGCCCTCACATACTCATCCACCCTCTGGAGGTACTGCACTATGGTCTCCCCATCGCCATAGTTGCGTTCCATGGTGTAGAACCGCTTCCTCCATGTGAGTATGCTTAGCAACCCCTTTTGCATGTGCAGATCTTGTTTGCTTCTTCCATGCTTGGGCAGCTGCTCCTTGCTTCCCCTTCACGTCAATCAGCATCTTCAAGAGCTCTAGTTGGCCTTCCAAGGACCTCACAGGTACTGGAACGCTTGCTTGTTCTTTCGGTCCCATGCTTCCTGTGCCTTAAGTAGCTCCCCCGCACTAAGCCGTTGCCTTGAACTGATGATTGTGTAGGTGGTTGTGGGATTTTTCTCTAGCTGATTGTGGGCAAGGGCTTGGGCAAAATATGACTAGTAGACTTGTTGCGGGCTGGAATTGAACTCGCACCCAACAAGCACCAACAAATCTTTGCTATCCACTACAGCACCTTTGGTGTTGCTAGTTTGGCACTTTAGGGTGTTGGGTGTGTTGTAGGGCGAGGGTTGGGATGGTAGGGTTTGTCAAACTCGTCACTTTTCATATCTGAACTCTTGCTAAAGCCATTCCTATATCTAATCCATGGCTTCCTAGGTTTTCCGCCAGGATACCCCGTCGCTCTCAAATCGCAATAGCGATCGGCCTAGATCGTGGTTGAAGGTGTTATTTATCATTATGGAGAGTAGAGATCGAGACCTTTCCAACGCCTACCTGCTCATATTATAGGATTACGTGAGCTGCACGCAATGTTCCGTCGAAGTCGGCGGACTTAATTTCTTACTACGCTCTCTAGAATTGCACGCTTTCCATCAAACTCCACATTTCATGAGCTTTGCTGCAGAGAGGAGATTGAACCAAAGATTGTCGACGACCAGGACGTCGCCAGCGAAGATTGTCCACGTGACTGCAAGTGGACTTCTCCAATTTCGTGAGCATTGAGTCTATTGTCGTTTGCGACTGTTATTTCGCACAGGTAATTTAGAGGCCTTTGATTAACGATGAACGTTGTTGACCCGACCATGTGTTGCCCGCAGCAACTGACCAGGTACCACTTGTTGATGTTATCTTGGGTGCGTCGGGCGACACTGGCGATTCGTGGTGTAACGAGGTGGTCGAGGTCGACGAATCCGGGCGAAGACTCTGGAATGCTTGGAATCAGGTGAGATTGTCAGGCTGTTGTTCTAGAGTCCAACTGTGGGGTCATTGTTTGGATCCGGGACAATGGACTCCATCGGAGCGATCTGAGAGAAATATATGTTGTCGTAGTAGCGGGTTTTTCTGCGGTGAGTCATGCAATTCAAGATTGTACCTTTCCCCTTGTCCTTGGAAAAAATGCGCGGGAGAGTGCACGAGGTGCTTGCGACTGCGGGAGGCAAACCCGTCGTCTTGGCTGGAGGCATTTTGATGGTGCTGAGGAGCGAGAAGAAGGTTGATGTTGAAAGGTAGGTGACTCCTCGATACGCTTTCGTTGGCGGCCTTACGTTTGAAGCAACGGTCCATCGTGTGCCGCAGTTGTTTGCAATACTTGCAGAAATATGCTTTCTTTTCTCAAGACTCCCCTTCAAGCGCGCCTGCGTATAATACTAATTTGACTCTTTTGCCGCTTCACCCGTTGTATTGGTCAATTTCTTGTTGTTCGGAGGGAGCCTTCGGAGATGGCGTCTTGTGCGCGAAGCAGAAACTTGCATTGGCGCCATTCCGGCCCTAGTCCCGAGAGGACTATGGTGACGAGCATGTCGTCAGGGACGTTCCTTCCGCACTTCTTGATCTGGTTGTGCTAGGTTCCGCTTTCTCTCCTTGAGCCATCTTGACCGATGTGAGTTGACTAAGTAGTCGGCTCATTGTAGCGGGGTCCGTTGCCGTGTACCTGTTTCGCAGGTACTCCCAAGAAGCTTGGGCAAGAGCCCACTGAGTCTTAAAGGAGCGAATGCCAAGCTGCTCAGTGGGAGATAAGTTGCGAATGAGAATGGAGTACGCAAGGAGGGACTCGTTGTAGAAGAGTGCCTTCTCCTGGTCAGTGCCTTCATTTGGGAAGGCGAGAGTCCCGTTGTAGTATATCCAGATTTGCGCAGTTGTCGCGAATAGTTCGAATTCGAAACTCCACGTGTAGAAATCTCTGCCGTCAAAGGGCGTTAATGTCTTCAATTTTGATGTCGTAAGGAACTTGTTTTGCAGAGACGCTAATACTTCGGAGTATGCGCATTGATTGTCTTGTGCAGGTGCTGAAGTTTGACGATTGTCAAAGGTGAAGGACCTTTCAGAGTTGACTTGATGGTTTTCGCCAGGGAGTGGAAGGCCTGCGACTCTTCTGGCATAGCGTGAGCCGCCGATGCTCATGGTTTGATGAATCTCAAAGGCGCTGATGCGCGCGATGAGCTGCTCAACAACGTTTGCGTCAACAGAAGTTACCGTTGATGGCACAATTGTTGTTGATGGTGGGCTCGGGGAGTTTGTCGTAGTTTTGACTTCTAGAGGCATGATGAAGTATGCTGGTAGAGGAATTAAAGGGGGGATGGGGGCAGGTGATAGGAATGCCTCCAAGAAGTACCAGCAGCGGCAGGGAGGTGGGGGGAAGAAGAAGGAGCTCGACAAGTGCCTCGTCCCTGGATGTAACCGGAAGCACTCGTGGAAGAAGCAAACTCGTCGTCATACCACAACCAACTGGCCTTGAACGTCCTGGAGCAAACGGCCTCTGCCACACACTTGCCGTCCCGACTGCCTCGACCTCCATTCCTAATGACATCGGACCTGTGACAATGGAAGAGCAAGAAGCAGACATTGACGCATTAGAAGAAAGCGCAATTGCACCGCAATTCGAGATTGGAGGATGGGGAAACCCCTGGGGTGACGAAAGAACCGACAGCAGTGCCGAGTGGGGCACCAATGTCGTTGGAGGTGGATGGAGCACATCAGTGCCTCCTCCCGCATGCCTCCTCCCGCAGCTCCAACAACGACGGATCCCTTGGGCGGATGGGGAATGCCGACGCTGCCTTCCAAAGCCATAGCAGAAGCCGACCCCTACTGGGCAACGCGCGTCACCGGCTGGGGCGGACCACCTCTTCCTCAGGCTCCCTACATACCAGAACCAGAAGAGGAAGATTCAGAAGGCATGACAATAGACTTCGAAGAAACAGAAGCTGTCGAGTTAACGACACCCACCGAAGAACCACTGCCACCAGAAGAAGGCCCCCAACTCTTGTCGATAACTGGGGATGACTACCAATGTCATCGTATTCCAATAGAAGGCCTCCCAGCCTCCGAATGGCCTGACGCGCCTCAGAATCTGCTGCCGGTTATCGACAATTCCATCCACGTATCCTGTACGGCCGACATCGCTGGCATCATTGAGGATGACCATCGCATCGCCTCCACTCGAGCCTTTGCGACTGATGTACGCACCGCCGCTGATGAAGCACCTGCAACGGTACAAAAGGAACAAGCACAGCGAAATCAGTATTATCAACGAACGATAGAATATCGTGTTACTCCCAACATCTGGCACCAACGACTCAGTTATCCCTCCCATGCAACACCAAAAAACTCCATGAACGCCAACGTCTTCGACACAAACGCGCATCTCTAACCTTCACGCCAACTCCAACGACCCACCTAGCACCATCTGTCACGTCGCCTCACTAACTGACCGGCCCTTCTTAGATCTACCTCCGATCTTCGGGCGGTACAAACCACTCAGCAAGGTTTACAGCGACGAGCAAGATCATGCTCGATGACGAGTACAACACCATGACCTTCATCGACGCAAGCACACGTTACGTCTGGGCCGTCAACATCGACCCCCCGGTCGTGGGCCTTTGTCTGCTTCGAACTCTAGATAAAGCGCGCCGAGCGGCAGTCAGGACTGAAGCTTAAGAGCTTCCAGACGGACGGAGGCCTGGAGTATTTCTCGAACGAGTTCAAGGAGTACTTTGCCATAGGGAATTGAGCACCTGGTGTCACTGCCATACGCGCATGAACAGAAAGGTGTAGCAGAAAGGACAAACAGAAGCCTCGCCACAAGGATGAGAGCCCTCGTGAAGCAGTCAGCAATTCCCACCAGGTTTTGGCCATTCGCCATGAACCACGTTGTTTGACTGCACAACATGCTGTCATCTCGAAGCCTCAAAAACAACACATCACCGTACAAGGCTTGGACGGGCAGAACAGCTAATATGTGCCCGCTTCGAGTGTTCAGCTGTATGGTACAATACAGACCTCACACTGCCCGAACCGGAAAATTCACTGACCGAGCGCGCTGGGGCATTCACCTCGGGATATCAAAGGAGTTCAATGCTTGGATTGTTCTGGAATACACGACACACGAAGTGACAAAATTACGCGATTGCATCTTCTACGAGAGGCTGGAACAGCACTGTTCAAACAGCACCATGATTTTGACGAGGCACTGGAAAACATCTTCACCGGCCACCACAGCTTCGCCACGACACAAGACGAAGCCGACGTGGCAGAGGATACAGCCAACGTCCAACTCAACAAACATTACCCGAACATCCCCCTTACAAGCCCGCTTATAACTCCAACCTTCATACCTGTTTTACAGTTTGATCGCGGCAACGTAGCTCATGAAGCCCGCAATTACACCAGCTCAGCGCGCCAATCTCCAGATGCCAAGTTACCACCTCGCAATCCCTTGCAATACATCATCCGCTGCAACAACGACGACAGCGACGATGATGTTGTCGAAGTAACCAGCACGCACGGTCTGGATCGCCTCGCCTATGCCACCACCAACGATACCGGCCTTCGCATCCTTGGGCTCGCCGTCGCAATTCGCCAATCCTCTCCCAAGGAGCCTACCACTCTACGCCAAGCCCTGCAAGGACCCGACAGTGAGAAGTGGAGAGCAGCCATGGCCCCGAAGTAGGAGCACTGAAACAACGAGGAACTTGCCAGCTGGTACCGCGCTCAACAGCAATGGGGATGAAAATTCTCAGCGGAAATAAGGTTTTTCACATCAAGACACTAGCGGACAGGTCAATCGATAAGTACAAAGCACGCTGGGTCGTGCGCGGCTTTGAGCAAACACAATATACTGATTACGACCAGACCTTTACACCCGTCGGATGACATACCTTCGTCCGCATACTCATCTGCATTGCAAGCAGCGCCCGCTTCGACAGATCAACGTTTCCAATGCGTTCCTCTACGCAGTCGTCGACGCCTTCATCTTCGTTGAACAGTCGCACCCGTTCGAAGAAGACGACTCCGCGGTTTGCCTTCTGCAAAAGTCGTTCTATGGCATCAAACAGGCACCACGTTTATGGCAGCAGTACCTACACAAGGTGCTCATCGAGCTCGGGTTCCAACAACTCCCACACGACCAAGGCATATACCGCCCGGAGTCCCGCGGAAAATTCGTCCTACTCCTCGCCTACATTGAAGACCTTTTGTACACCGGCGGCGACACGGAGCTGCTCGATTGCTTTGAGAGAGACATAAAGGAGAAGCTTGAGGTGACTGTCTCACACGGCGTCACCTAGTCCCTGGGGCGCAACATCACGCAGTCGGCTAACACCATATGCCTTTCGGCCGCCAAGTACGCCGAAACGCTCGCGAATAAATTCGCAATTGCGCCGATTGATCTCACCACCCCGTTCCGCACTCTTCCACCTAATCACGAACCCGACATTACACCGCTCTCCGTAGCCGACCACTGTCTCTACCAGTAGCAGTTGGAATGCCTCCTGTTCGCCCCCGTCATGTGCCGACCGGATCTATCGTACATGGCAAGCCAGCCCGCACAGTACATGCGTCGACCTGAAGGGGAGAACATGCTAAACCTACGCCGAGCACTCCAGTACTTCATCTCTACTCCTGACGTCGGGCTCACTTACACAGCTGACTTAACTGCTACTCTTTAGCTAAAAGGCTATGTTGACGCGGACCACGCATGAGACATTGACAACAGATGCTCCCGCACGTTGTGTTCTAGCAAGAGCCTGCAGACTCATATCCTGGAACTCCTAGAAGCAGGAGCTCATTGCTCTTTTGTCAGCCAAAGCTGAATTCATTGCCACCAGCGCAGCTGTTCACGAAGGACTGTACCTGATGGAGCTCCTGCTGGAAGCAAAAGTCGTGATGAACGGGTCCTTCGCGTTACTATGCGACAACCAGAGCGCGATAAAAGTCGCGAACAAACCTGGCTTCGTGAATCGCACGAAGCACATTCCACTTCGTCAAGGACGAGATTGCCAAGGAAAAGGTCAAACTCGCCTACTGCCCCACCGGTGACATGGCAGCGGATTTCCTGACGAAGAAACTGCCACGTCAGAAGTTTTAGCATTGCGCGGATCTCTGCGGAGTCGTGAAGAAATCCCACGTGACACACCTTCACGAATGAAGGGGAATGTTGGAATAACCGAATAGTTATTCAAGCATTCCCGAAGGCTTCACCTGAGCGAATTATTTCATTACGAATCTGTGCCTGTACCAGTATCGCGTTAGCTCGTATAGAGCACGCAGCAAAGGTCAATAGTCTGGAAAGTGAACGGACACGACTGTTGACCACCCCGCAACTGTCATCGGATGTTACACACTGCAACGCGGTAACCGTAAAGAATCGCAATGGTCATCGCAACTGTAGCGATGCCTGTAAAACAATTAAGTAAGGGATTGTACCCTTCAAAGTGCATGGCTAGCTAGGAAAAGGCTATATAAGTCATTTCTAATGCTCTGTTGATCATATTGTAAATTTACATTTTCTATAGCAAGGTCACCTTAAGATTTCCGATGTCCTAACCCTCTTAGGACATGATCCTCTTGTGTCGAGAGCCTCGACTGGGGAATAGAGTGAAGCACATCCATTTGCGGTGCTTCCTATTGCGAGAGCTGCCGCAACGCGGCCAGGCACGCTTGGACTTTGTGGCCTCAGCGGCCAACACTACAGACATTTTCACCAAGGCCCTTCCGCCTGGTGACCACCACAGGTTCTGTTCGCAATTTGGCCTTGTTCAGACAAGTCTTCGTCTGTTGTTTCTTGCTCTTCATCACGGCTCTCCCTAGGTTTTTAACCCGCCTGATGCACCAGACAGAATTAGTGTTTTTTATGTCTGATGAGTAAAAAAAAAAAAACACACAACAAAAACTTCTGGATCATAAGAAATATGAATTAATTTTTTCTTTTGTAACTGGAGTTTATTATGATTAACTATGAGCGGGGAGTTCGATTCGGTTTGGTTCGGTTCTAGAGATAGCAATCAATGCTTTGGAGTAACTGTATGGATTTTTTTCAACATTCCTTACCGCACATCTCAACATCGCGTACATGACCAACCGATTCTTCGCCCGTTACTGCTAACGGTGTTTTGTCGTCTTCGCGCATCACATTTACCAAACCATGCCTCGCTGGCCTGGCCCAAGTCTGCCTAACCTGAACCTCGCTGCCAACATCGCACTAGCTAGCTTGCACCCACCGTGTAACCGTTTGCTTGTTTTCGCTATAACAGTTCGCTCATGCCTTCGCTCACACATGTCCTTGTTCACCAACTTAGTGCAATCCTCCCTACCTCGATACATTGCACCTTAACACTTGGCTATTACAGCCACTTTCTTTTCAGACCTCGCATTTCCGCAACCAGCAAAAACCAACTTTTGTTTTTTCACTCGAATGGACTCTACGCCCCTCAGCGTACTAGGAGCCGCTGTCCTCGCGCTCTCTCATAGGCGCGTGCAGACACGAGTGCGCCTAGCACCTAAGCCGGTCGTCGTCCTTCAACATGGGGGATCGCATTGACATCGCCACTCTCATGCAGGAACTCCTAGACGAGCTGACGCGCCAACTACGCGTAAGCAGCGAAGAAATCGCAGCGCTCATGGCAGAATGCACGTTACTGCAAAACGACATCGCACGGGCGCAACAAGCACAGACACAAACACAAGGAACACAGGCACAGGCAGCACCTTCTACATCCCGACACGAAAGCGTGGGAAAACCGTCGAGCACTACTAGTGATGGCGTCGCGCGCAACGACGTTCGCGACAACCACGGGACGACACACCCCGGGGCGACAAATGCGGCTGGAATTCAGCGTCGCGTCAACATTGCGACGCAAACTGACAAGTCGGCACTCGCTTCGCTCCCTTCACCAGTGCAGCTCAAGCCACAGCATCCGCCATGCTTCGACCCGAGTCAACGGGGTGGTCCGATGGTTCAGCCATGGATCTTCACCATGAACGTATTTTTCGATGCGAACTCCGTCTCGTCGGATGCGGCAAAAACTCACTACACCGTGTCGTTACTACGAGGACCCACCATGGATTGGTGGCACGTCAACGTCACGAAGCCGGGTGTCTACGAGGCTCTACCGCCACGGAAAGGACCTTCTGGACCATGGGCGCCGTCGTATTACGTGGAGGTAGCCCAGTATCGCATGTGGGACGCATGGTGCGCGGGTCTATGCGGGAGATTGGAACCATTCGCAGCGTCAATTTCCGCGCGTCAGAAGCTCCGCACTTGGCGCCAGCTCGGTTCCGTCCAGGACTACTCCAGCGGATTTCTGGCATTGTGCGAGCAGGTGGGATGATTTACAATATCGACAGAGCATAGCACCTACAGGACATCGAAGCGGGTTTTTGTTTTTAAGTTGAGAACCGCCTACTCACCAAAGCCTCAAAGTGTGAGTTTTTACAGGACATACTGTAATTATTTTGCCACTTCATTTTGGCAAACGACGTGGAAATAGACCCAACAATGATATCGACGATTAAGGCCTGGTACGCGCCGACAAACCTGACCGAGCTGCAAAGTTTTCTAAGGTTCGTCAACTACATGCGCCGGTTCGTCCCCGGCATGGCAAAATTGGCTGCCCCGCTAACCGACCTGCTGAGGAAGGGGGTTGAGTACACGTGGGGGGAGAAAGAGCAAGCTGCCTTTGTGCCCTTAAAAATATTTTGTGCTCGCCGCCCGTACTTCACATCGCTGATCCTCGTCGTCCATTTAAGCTTGTCAGAGACACAAGCGACATCGCCGTCGGAGTCGTACTGTTGCAGGACTTTGGGAATGGCCTCCAGCCAATCGCGTACGAGTCTTGCAAGCTTCACCTGCCCGAGCACGACTATTCGATGCACGACTGGAAAATGATGGCGATCGTGCAAGCATTCAAGGTGTGGCGGTGCTACTTGACAGGAGCAAACGTGACAGGGTGGACAGACCATTACTCGCTACAGTACCTTCGCGCCCAACCGAATCTCAACCCGCGACAGATACGGTGGTTGGACTATCTGGAATGCAATTTTCACTACACCGTAACGTACAAGAAAGGTGCATCGAACATCGCCAACGCCCTCACCCGTCCCACAGTCCAACTACACGCCATACTACTCGCCCAAACAAACCCGCTACTGGTCGGACTATTCACCCACAGCTACCGCACTTACCCATTTTTCACCACTGGTAATTCGCAGGAGCTTATGGATGCTGAGGGAGTTTATTACGTAAAAATTGGCACCGGCCGCATCTGGGTACCAGCATATTCACTGCTATGGGAACTGCTACGGGAACTGCTACTACAAGAGGCACATGACAGGGTTACCCCGGGTTACTTCAGGGTTGAAAAAACGCGACAGCAACCACATCGGTATTACTACTGGCCGGAGTTGTTGACTGACGTACAGCACCACGTGGGATCGTGCCCCATGTGTTAGGTGATGAAGAGCTCACGCAAAACGAAAGCGGGTCAACTGCAGCCGATCCTGCGGCCCGAGCGCGCCTGGCAGCAAGTAAGAATGGATTTTGTCACGGGGATACTTGCGAGCCCCGTTGGTAACGACGCGGTCATGGTTGTCATTGACCGACTGGCGAAAATGGCTCACTTCGTTACGTGCATGAAATCAATCTAATCCGAAGAAACCGCTCGCCTGTTCATCGCAACCGTCTTTCGTCTATACGGGATACCAGCCGCGATCATCAGCGACCGTGGCACTAAGTTCACCAGCAACTTCTGGAAACTTTTGTGGGAGCAGTTCAGGGCCCGTCTACAATTCAGTACCACCCCAAAACCGACGGTCAGACAGAGAGAACGAACCAGACCATGGAGCAGCTGATTCGCACCACGTGTGATGACTCGACAACCTGGGAGCAACAGTTGCCGCCGATCGAGTCCGCGTACAACAATGCCACGTCTGCAAGAACGCAGCAGTCGCCGTTCTACCTCAACTACGGGCAAAACCCTACAGTTCTCATTTAATTTGGCCGACCTCGGGGTGATGCATGCGTTGCCATCACGTGCCACGTGAGGGACGCAGCAAAGCTGCCTGTACTGGCAACATCCCTCCCTGCTAGCAGCATCTTATGATGATGGCAGTGTCGTTTTGCTGCCAACAGCGAAAAGATGCTTCTAGAACGCTGCCAGCAGCACGATGGACATTCCTCGTAGAGGAGCGGCTCGGCGTCCTCAGGAGGGGGCACTCTGGCAGGGAGGGTAGTCGGGCTGGAGCTCCATTTTGAGCTCATGGATATAGAGAATTAGATCAACCCTTGCTCTCAGCTGGCTCTACCATGCGTAGCAAAGTCCCTGTAGGCGCACCGTCCCCTCGCCCTAACGTCCACGTTAACAACTATGGGCGCATGAACTCGCCCGGTAACGACATACGGGTAGCTATGGCGAAAGAGAAGCGCAAGCCGGCATCCATGGCGAGGTGCTCTAAGGACGCTCTAACCCTAAACCCATGCCAGCTCTGGTGCGAGCTGTGACGAGGAGGAAGGCGACAAGGACCAAGGCGACGAGGATTGGCCGGAGAACAGGCACGACGACAGCGCATCTGATGAGGACGTACCTACTGGCGGCATCGACGATGACGAATGGTGGGCGCGGCCGATCAGCGCCGGCGACGTAGTGGAAGAGTGGCGCGCCGGAGACTCTGATGACAACGGAGGCGCAGAAGCGGCGGAAGGTGCGGATGCTAATGCGCCAGGAACAGCGCATGCTGCAGATGCGGAGGCGGCGGTGACAGTGCAAGCCCCTGCGTTGGCGAATGAGGATGTGCCTGCGGGAGCGACTGCGGATGCGGATGCGGATGCCGATGCCGAAGCGGATACGGATGCGGATGCGGATCGAAAAGCGGAAGCGGATGTGGATGCGGATGCGGATGCGGCAGCGGTTGCGGATGCGGATGCGGGTGGTGCTGATGATGGCGCAGATAACGTCTTCTTTGAAGAAGTAGATGAGGACGACGACCCCTGGCGCCTCACCGACGACGAGGTGCCTCTTGTAGAGGAAACTACGTCATCGTCTACACGGCACCACTAAACGTACCAGGGTGGTGCTCTCGGACGACGACAGCCCGGCGGAGGAGCCTCAACCCTAGCGAACTGCTGCCGACAAGGGGAAGAGTAAGATCGTAGAAGGTCCGTCTAAGGAGCACCGTCGTCGTCGCACGAGCAAGGCGAAGAGGACGACCGATGGAGACCCAGGTTCCAGCAAGGGTGCGAAGAAGAAGAAAACGGGGAAGGGCAAGGATGACATCGTCGTCAACGAGATGCACGGCAGCGACGATGAGTATGCCGCTGCCGCAGGCCCCCTTCCCTCATTCCCTGAGAAGGCCAAGCCTAAAGATCCCACCCTTCGTAATGCTAACTCACGTCCTCCATCCCGACGAAGTCGCGGTGTGAAAAGGACCAGGAGATCCTGGAGCGTGCGTGAGAAGCTGAAGTGGGCGCGCTGCTACCAGGAGCTCGGCTCCCTCAAGAAGACCTCAGCTGAATCCTCCATCTCCATTGCGTGCATCTTACTCTGGAGCGCGCAGGCGGCTTCGGGCGTGTACAAGGGTGCAACAAAGTGCCGCAAGCGTCTGCACGGCGCGGGGCGCCACTTACACCACCCCGACATGGAGGCGGCGTTGTACCGGTACATTTGCATGGAGCGCTCGAAGGGGGTGGCGATATCGGTGAAGGACACTCATAAGTGGAGCCGGAAGTGGATGAAAAAACATCACCGTGACAAGAATTGGAATGTGTCGTTCCACTGAAGTCAACGCTTCCGCGACCACTGGAACTTGGTCATGCACGTGAAGACCAAGGTTGGCCAGCGTCTGTCGGCGTCAGTAATTTTTGTTTGGAATTCACTTTGGATCGTGGTCCATAATCGCCAAGCATTGAAGAGACGTCACATGTTCAAACATCCCAAGTTTCTGTGCGTGGTATTTCCATGGCAGAGTGTGCTAAGGACTGCGAGGGGTTCTGGGAATTTGCCAGGATCAATAGGGCGCGACACAACATCGACCTGGCCCGCATCATCAACGCAGTCCAGACGCCTCTCTTCGTCGAGATGCCGGCCGAGAGGACGCTTGACCACCGTGGCGCGCGCTCTGTTCCGATCCGCACAGCTGGATACGAGAAGACGCGGCTCACAGTGATGCTCGCGTGCACGGCATCCGTGAGAAGCTGCGCCCGCGGGTTTGGTTCAAAATGAAGAACGTGCCAAAATGTGAAGTTCCCAAAGGTAAGCAACACTGCCTGGGGTTTGTTGAAGGAGTTCCTGAGTGTTGTAACGCCGCTTGTTGGCTCTGATGCTTGCATCTCCCTCCATGCCTGGCAGGAGTTGTGGTCCAAGCACAGGATAACGGGTGGATGGACGAGGCTGCAGTGCATATTTGGCTGACCAAGGAGGTGCTGCCCCATCTCAACCCCCAGCGCGGCCAAAACGCGAGCGGGCGATGCTGGTGTTGGATTCCTACCGAGGCCACATCACCCAGGGCATGCTTGAAGCAAGATCGCGGTGCGCGCACTCCAGGTGGTTCATGCGTGAAGGCATCAACCTAAAGACGAAACACGGTGAGTACACACCCCTAATCTTACACTGAACCCCAGTTTCCCTTGAATGTCCCTAACGGAACCTTGTCCCTACGTCTCACCTTCCCGCAGGGAATCTGAGGAGGCCTCCGCATCATGTGGCGATGCAGTGGATTACGGAGGCGTGGGATCAAGTCCCTACGAAGTTCATCATCGACGCTTTCCGCCACTATGGGATCTCAAACAAGCTCGACGGGAGCGAGAACCACCTGGTGATGTCTCACCTGCGCTCGAGGAGCACCACCGATGTCTCAGAAGACATGTGCCTCGGGGGGAGCACGGGCGACAACATGCGCCTGCTTGGGCAGGCTCCGGAGGGGGAGGAGGATGTCAAACTTATATGCTATAGTCTGTGTAGGCTGTAGTGGGGTAGCTCATATGGGGTACAACACTTTAGGGTTTCCTACTTGTACTCCTCATGCTGCTCAATGCAATCATTCCTCGTTCTATCTTTCACATGGTTTCAGAGCAGGTTCCCTAGTGGGAACGTTTTATTAAAGGGCCCACCACGATCGTTTTTTTCCTGCCCTGCCCGAAGCGCGCCTCGCGCCTGCCTCACCTGCGCCGTCGCACGCCCTGCCCTACTGCCGCCCGTAGCGGCCCTGCCCTACCGGCCCGTCGCGGCCCTGCCCTAACGGCTCGTCGCGGCCCTGACCTAGCCGCCCTTCGCGGCCCTGCCCTGCCACCCCCCGTTGCGGCCCTGACCTCGCCGCCCGTCGCGGCCCTGCCCTGCCACCACCTGTCGCGGCCCTGCCCTGCAGCCGCCTTGTCGCGGCCCTGCCTTGCTGCCGCCCCGTCGCGGCCCTGCTCTGCCGCCGCCTCGTCGCGGCCCTGCCCTACAGCCGCCCCGTTGCGGCCCTGACCTAACCGCCTGTCGCGGCCCTGCTCTGCACCCGCTCCTGGTAAGCGCATCGCCCCTGCCCTGCCCGTCGCGTCACCCTAGGGCACGCGCGCCGCCCCTGCCCTGCCCGTCGCGTTGCCCTAGGGCCCGCGCGCCGCCCCTGCCCTGCCCGTCGCGTCGCCCTAGGGCATGCGCGCCGCCCCGTGCAAGCCGCCCGCGCGCATGCTTCTACAGCCCGCGAGCCACCCCTGCAGCCCGCGAGCCGCCTCTGCAGCGCCAAACGCGCCCTGCCAAACCCTAAATAAATAAATAATTTAAAAAAAAAAAAAAAAAAGAGCCCTAGGTGCTGCTGCCCTAGGAGCTACTGCCTGCTGCTACAGCTACTACTCCTGTTACTGCTGCTACTTCTGCTACTACTGCTAGTGCTGCTCCTGGCGGTGGCCAGATGCAGCTCCAGCGACGTCCGCGAGAGTCCCTCACGTCCCAGCAGCTTCGTGAGTGGTACGCTGGTTGGTGTCGTGGCGGCGGCCGTCGTGGCAGTCGCCCTGGAGCTGGTCAGTCGGGAGCCTCTGGCAGTGGCCAGATGCAGCTGCAGCGGCGCCTGCGTGAGACCCTTACGCCCCTGCAGCTTCGTGAGTGGTACGCTCAGAGTAGAGGGTCTCGGAGTACCGTTCGCTGCCCGTACGTCATTCGCACAAGTGATCGGGCTGGTCAGACTTGCGGGACGGTTGGTCACACGCAGTCCCGCTGCTTCGCCTGTCTGAGCGACGCCTGGCGTACCGAGTGGGGCGACGAGGCTGAGCTCCCCGACTGGCTGGAGCTGCTTAGGCAGAGGGTGGATATCTTTGCTCTTGACTATGATGCTATCCTCACTGCCATGTATGCATTGTCTACTAATGCTGAGGGTGCCTGTTACCTGTGTGTCCCGCTTGACCCAGGTATTGAGGCTGCTGCTCTAGGTGCTAGTGAGTCTACTGCTCTAGGTGCTGGTGAGGCTGCTGCTCTAGGTGCTAGTGAGTCTGCAGCTCCAGGTGCTGGTGAGTCTGCTCTCTCTGGTACTACGCCTGCTGAGGCCTTGCACACCTTCACACTTGACTCAAGTGCTTCCCGCTCCTTCTTTCGCGACAGCACCACACTCACGCCGCTCAGTCGGCCTGTCGCAGTCTCCCTGGCGGACCCCTCTGGGGGCCCCGTCCTTGCCCACTCCTCCACGGTCCTGCCGTGTCCGGCTGTCCCGTCTGGCTCCCTGTCGGGTCTCCACCTCCCCTCGTTCTCTACGAACTTGGTGAGTGGAGCTGACCTCCAGGATGAGTGGGTTGACCAGTTTACTCCTGGGGGTCAGCGTGTGACCCACTGTACGTGCTCCCGGACTGGTCGGCACCTGGCCACGTTCACCCGAGCGCCTGGCTTGAGTCTGTACACACTGACTACTGTGTCCCCTCAAGTAGCTGCATCTGCGTCTGCGTTTGCGTCAGGTCAGCTAGCGGCCCCCTGCTCGTGTCGCGCTTTGTCGCACCAGACCGTACTTTGGCTCCACCATCTTGGTCACCCCTCGGTGCAGCGCCTTCGTGGCATGCACCGACGCGTCCTTGTCTCTGGTCTTCCTAGGGTTCTACCTCCCCTCCCACCCTCGCCTGCCCCTCCCTGCCTTCCCTGTGTCGAGGGGCGGCAGCGCGCCGCTCCTCACTCCTCGTTTCCCCCGACGACTGCTCCCCTGCAGACCCTGCACATGGACGTGTGGGGCCCAGCCCGCGTCCGTGGACAGGACCGCGAGCGGTACTTCTTGCTGGTCGTTGACGACTACACGCGTTACACCACGGTCTTCCCCTTGCGCACCAAGGGTGAGGTCCCTGATGTTTTGATCCCCTGGATCCGCGCTGCCCGTCTCCAGCTCCGCGAGCGGTTTGAGACGGAATTTCCTGCGTTTGCACTATGACAGAGGTGGTGAGAATGTCTCTGACTTTCTGCGGGACTTTTGTCGTGGGGAGGGCATTCGCCAGACTTTCACGCTCCCGGCCTCACTGCAGCAGAATGGGGTTGCTGAGTGCCGCATTGGCTTAGTCATGGAGGTCGCTCGTACCTCCATGGTCCATGCGGCTTCCCCCCATTTGCTGTGGCCATTTGCGGTCCGATACGCTGCGCATCAGCTCAACCTCTGGCCCCGTGTTTCCTTGCCGGAGACCTCGCCCACACTGCGTTGGACGGGGAAGGTTGGCGATGCGTCAGTGTTTCGGGTCTGGGGTTCTCGTGCCTTTGTCCGCGATACGTCCGCGGACAAGCTCTCCGCCCGTGCTATTCCCTACATCTTCCTTGGCTTTGTCCCTTACGCGCCTGGCTGGCAGTTTTACCACCCCACTTCGCGCTGTGTCCTGCCCTCTCAGGACGTCACGTTCGACGAGTCGGTTCCTTTTTACCGTCTCTTCCCCTACCGCACTGCTTCTCTCCCCCCCCCGCCGCTCTTCCTTGCACCAGGTCCTCCTCCGGTAGACCCCCTCCCCCCTCAGGGTCCTGCTCCCTCAGGTGTGTCGCAGGTAGACGCTGTCGAGCTTGTCGAGGTAGCGGTTGACTCTGGTGCTGCTACTAGGGGTGGTGCTGCTGGGGGTGCTGAGCCTGAGCGTGCGGAGCCTGGGGGTGCTGCGCCTGGGGTTGCTGAGTCTGAGGGTGCGGAGCCTGGGGGTGCTGAGTCTGGGGGTGCTGAGCCTGGAGGTGCTGAGCCTGGGGGTGCTGAGCCTGCGGTTGCTGAGACTGGGGGTGCTGAGTCTGCTGGAGTTCCTGCAGGTGCCTTGTCTCGGCGGGAGCCTCTCTCTCCACCGGAGGTGCGCGAGTGGTTTGCTCGCCGCTAGAGACTCCAGCGAGGTGCTGCTGGAGCTGCTGGAGCTGCTGGAGGTACTGCTGGTGCTGGTGCTGCTGGAGCTACTGGAGCTGCTGGAGGTACTGCTGGTGCTGGAGCTGCTGGAGGTGCTGGAGCCGCTGGTCCTGGAGGTGCTCGTACTGGAGGTACTGGAGCTGCTGGGGCTGGTTGTGCTGCAGGAGTTGGAGCTGGAGGTGCTGGAGCTGTTGCTGCTGGAGGTGCTGCTGGAGCTGGAGCTGCTGGAGGTATTGGAGCTGGTGGTGCTGCGGGAGTTGGAGCTGGAGACCCTGGAGCTGGGGGTACTGGTGCTGTCTCTGCTGTTTCTGGAGGCGCTGCGTAGTCGCGGCCGTACTATGTTCCGCTCCTTCAGCAGGTTCTTGGCCTCCCGCTTTCCACTGGTCCTCCTCCTCCCTTACTGAGTCCACAGCTTGACCAGTCGCAGTCACAGTTACAGCCAGCCTCTCCACTGCCTGGTCCTTCTCCTTACTCTGGGCCGACTCGGGGTCTTACGGAGCGTCGTGAGCCTGAGTCTCGTCATGCGTCACCTGAGTCTCATCCTGCGTTGCCTGTTCGCGCTGTCCGCACTGGTCGTCGTGTTCCGCGTCAGCGTCCTCCCCCTGTCCCTGGCACACACCTGATGGCACTTCGTCCTTCCACTGCTCCGCAGCGTGTCCCTCTTCCGTCTCCTCCTGCGTCCTCTCTTCCTGACGGTCCGGACCCGGAGTCTGACTCCCTTTATGCTGCTAGTCCTATTGTCACGCGTCTCCTGGCCACTGTAGTCACTGACCCTTCGTTTGAGTCCACTGCTGCGTCTGCTCTCGTTGCTGAGCTTGTTGACTTTGCTGCCACCTGTCGTCTAGACTACGCCGCTAGTCTTGTTGCTGAGTCTGAGTCTGAGTCTGTCTGTCCTCCGTCCGTCGGGGGTGAGTGTGCCCTTAACACGGACGTCCTTGAGGACAGGCAGGAGGAGTTTGAGTGCTTTGCCGCTGCTTTACCTCATCTCGTGTCCATGCTGATTGCCCCTGAGGGAGACCCGGATGCACCAGACATCCCGACCCCGCGCTCTTACGCAGAGGCGATAGAGGGTCCCTACTCCTCTCAGTGGCAGACAGCCATGGACGCAGAGATGGCTTCCTGGAAGTCCACAGGCACCTACGTCGACGAGGTTCCCCCACCTGGGGCGAACATCGTCAGTGGCATGTGGATTTTCAGGGTGAAGCGGCCGCCGGGTACTCCGCCTGTCTTCAAGGCACGTTACGTTGCACGAGGCTTCAGTCAGCGAGAGGGAGTTGACTTCTTCCAGACCTTCTCTCCTACCCCGAAGATGACCACTCTTCGGGTTCTGCTGCACGTCGCCGCTCAGCGTGACTACGAGCTCCACTCTCTTGACTTCAGCACTGCTTTCCTACAGGGCAGCCTGCACGAGGAGATCTGGCTGCGCCGCCCACCTGGCTTCACTGGGTCGTTTCCTGCTGGTACCCAGTGGAGCCTCCGGCGGCCAGTCTACGGTCTCCGCCAGGCACCCCGTGAGTCGCACGACACACTGAGGACGACTCTTGCTGCTCTTGGGTTTGCTCCTTCTACTGCTGACCCGTCGCTGTTTCTACGCACCGACACCACTCTGCCGCCGTTCTACGTTCTCGTGTACGTAGACGACTTGGTCTTTGCTACTTCTGACACTGAGGGACTCGCCCACGTGAAGTCGGAGCTGCAGAAGAGACACACGTGCACAGACTTGGGTGAGCTGACAAGCTATCTTGGCTTGCGGATCACCCGGGACAGAGCACAGCGCACCATTACCTTGACTCACTCACACATGGTGCAGCAGGTCCTTCAGCGCTTCCGCTTCACGTACTCCTCGCCACAGCACACTCCTCTGCCTACTCGCCACTCGCTCTCAGCTCCACCTTCGAACGAGTCCGTAGAGCCGAGTGGTCCGTACCCAGAGCTTGTGGGCTGCCTCATGTACCTGATGACCTGCACTCGACCTGACCTTGCCTAACCTCTTAGCATTCTGGCACGCTATGTCGCTCCTGGGAGACACAGGAAGGAGCACATGGATGCCGCTAAGAGGGTGTTGCGCTACTTGTGCAGTACGTCAGGCATGGGGCTCATGCTTGGAGGACGGGCTCGAGTTGTCCTCACTGGTCACGCAGACGCTTCCTGGGCTGACGACTTGGCTACGCAGCGGTCGTCACAGGGTTACACCTTCAGTCTTGGCTCCGGCTCTGTTTCTTGGCGGTCTACCCGCTCGTCTTCTGTTCTCAGCTCCAGTTGTGAGGCTGAGATCTACGCAGGGGCCATGGCTGCACAGGAGTTACGCTGGCTCACCTACCTGCTGACCGACCTGGGAGAGCCGCCTCGTTCTCCTCCAGTGCTGTACGTCGACAACAAGGCCATGATTGCCTTGTGTCAGGAGCACAGACTGGAGCACAGAACGAAGCACATTGCTCTGCGCTACTTCCTTGCTCGAGAGTTGCAGCAGCGTGGTCAGCTTCGTCTTGCTTACGTGGCCACTCGGGCCAACACTGCTGATGTCTTCACCAAGGCACTTCAGCCTTGTGATGATCAGCGTTTCTGTACTGTTCTAGGCCTTGTGCCTACTGTGCCTCACTTGCTTACTTCTTGACTCTGCTTGTACTGTGATCTCTATATATATACCTGCATGCTTACACTTGCTAGGTTGTGATCACTGTACTGCTTGTTCTCCTTTATATAACTCTGCATGTGAACTGGCCTTGTGGCCATTTGCTTGTGCTCAGAATGCGTGGTGACGTCGTGATCCACCCTGAGCTTGCTTTGCTTTTCTTGACTGGTCTTGTGACCTCTTGTTCTCCCCCACTTTGCCTATGGGGGTGTGTCAAACTTATATGCTATAGTCTGTGTAGGCTGTAGTGGGGTAGCTCATATGGGGTACAACACTTTAGGGTTTCCTACTTGTACTCCTCATGCTGCTCAATGCAATCATTCCTCGTTCTATCTTTCACAGAGGAGGAGGAGGAGGAGGAGGAGGAGGAGGAGGAGGAGGAGCTACAGGGGGAGGGCGTCAGGGAGGTCGCAGTGGCAACTGGGCTGGAGGTGTTGTACCAAGAGACCCCCAACTACCGCGGAGCGGCGGGCGAGGCTGACCGCATGATCGAGCCCAGGCAGACGGCCAGGCATGCCTGGCGAGTGCCAGGCTTAGGAGTGCAGGAGCCTGCATCTGCTTGTGCAGATGAGGAGGGTGTTACCGAGGGGGAATAGGTAGAAGTAGGAATTGATGAATGTATGCATGTACCCCTTAATGCAAAAAGAATCGCTTAGTAGATACCCCCCTATTTATAAAATAACCCCTAAACCCTAGTCTATTTACAAGACAGTGTCTGAACTCGTACACACATATAGGTGTCTAATAATCAGGAACACCCATCTATAAGAAACACCCTATATGGTGGTTCACAACTAGACATTTAGAACTTCCAGGTATTGACTTCAGCACCTCTCCGCCATGGCTCTTCACGTAAACTTTAGCAGCCACAATGTCAAGCTTAACATCATCAGTTTCAACATCTGAGTATATTTTCGGGACCTACTAATCAAGAGCTCGCTTTCGACTCCCTTTTTGTGTTCACAACGAGAACATTGCACCGTCGTTGCTGCTCTTGTTAAAACTTGATTTTCAGGTTAAAAACGGCATTGAAGCTTAAGACATTTCTAAGCTGTTTCCAAGGAAGACAATGGTTTGGTTCACGTTAGAGAGATACCCAAGATGGCATCTTAAACGCAAAACAGGTTCAAGACAAAGTGTGGAATGGAAGTACAAGAAAGCTGGTCAACGCAATGTTTTCCGTTTATCAACCTTTGCTGCCATTCAACGACAACTGCGAAATATTGACGCTAGGAGCCAAGGTCTGTCAAAAATCCTTGCTCCTCTTGCCTTTATTGCTTCTCCAGCCTTGTTGTTCTCTTGTTCTTGCCGCTCTCACTCCAATAGTGCCATGAGCTCCCTAGGCATCTTCCATGTCTTGCCTCCAGCACCATACACTTGCCCCCTCCTCGGCTTCTCTGCTCCTCCCGAGAGCCGATGGACCTTTTCCCCATATGGCTGCTGGTCTCCTTTCTTCCTCTCCCCCATGGCCCCTCTTCCTTCGTCTCTCCTCGGCCTAGCCCGGGCCACGTTGGTGCGATGATCCTTCCTCTCCTTTCCTGCTTCACTCACTAGTACCACTACTCCTGAGTCCTTCACTTCCTTCGTTCTCCACCTCTCGCAGCTTAGACCGATATCCATCATGTCCTGCTTAGCTTGCTTCAGGTACACCTCTTCCCTACTCCCATGTCCTTTTCCTTCTTTCCGGTGCTTCCCTCCCTTCTCTTTCGATACCTCTGCGCGTCTCGCAGCTGTGCCACATGCAGGTTCTGCTGCCGGCAGTAGCTCCCTCGGGTATCTTGCCGGGGCCTCTGCCAAGCCGACCCAGTTTTCCTCTGACCCCACTGGCACGGTCCCTGTTAGCAGTCTCGGAGCGTCGACTGGCAAGATTGGCTCTCTCTCTAGCAGAAGATAGTATGGAGAGAGATCCCTCAGCGCCGCTTGCTTACTGAACCTATGCCCTACTGCTATCCAGGGCAACCTTGCATCCCAGTCCCACTTGAACTTCTCTCCGTACGCCCCCAATCCTCTCTTCAATGTCTGCACGAACCTTTCTGTTAATTCGTCGCTCTGGGGGTGGTATATGGAGGTCCTCTTGTAGGTGATTCCGGTTGCTTGCAACAGCTTCTCGAATTCTCCCAGGAACTTCGTACCCTGGTTTGTTAACACCTCCCCACACGCGCCGAATCTAGTCAAGACTTGTTCCTCGAATGCCTCGGATATCCTAGCTGAGTTCTTGCTGGGTAGCGCCTTAACCTCCACCCATTTGCTCCTGTGTTCTATCATTATGAGGATCCGCGGCGACTTAGTGGCATTTCTCCGGCTAATCTAGGGACCATCTAAAACCCAGCCCCCGTATCGGCAACGACTATAGCTCTTCCTTCCCTCTTTCCACCTCGGCCTTGTTCCTACTTCATAGCTCGCATGCCGCCACCCACTCTTTGATCTCCTTCCTCATACCCGTATGGCTGAGCTGCTCCCATCGGTGTATAGGACGAAGGGTTCGTCCTTGTTGGGCAGTATCAACACCGTTGCCGTTTTCACTGCTCGGAGTAAGGCCTCCAGTGCCCCCTGCTCCGCTTCCCCCCATTGCCATGCTTTTTCTTCCCTCAGCAGGCGGTTAAGTACTGCCGCGGTCCGGCTGAAGTTAGGCACAAACCTGCGGTAGTATTTCAAGCATCCTTGGGCACGGGCACCCTGTCAAGAACCTCTACCTTCGCCTGCTGTATGCTCATCTTTCCTCCTTGAATCTCAAATCCCAGGTACTTCAGTGAGCTGCCCCCGAAGTGACACTTCTTTGGGTGGCAAGTCAGCCCCGCCTCTCTTATCGCATCTAAGGTCGCTTTCACGTCTTCCACGTGTTGCTCGGGGTTCGGGCTGAGGATGAGGACATCGTCTATGTAGCACGCGGCTGCAAACACGTTCCTCAACGTGGCGTCCATGATGCGTTGGAACAGTGCCGGGGCGTTCCGCATGCCGAAGGGCATGCACCTCCACTCATATAACCCATCCGGCCCATGAAAGGCGGTCTTCTTGCGGTCTTCTGGTTTGATGCGTATATGGTTGAACCCTTTCCTGAGGTCCAGGGTAGAGAATACGGTCGCCCCTTGCAACTTGTCAAAAATCTCTTTGGGCAACTCCATGGGGTACCGGTCCGCAACCGTGACTTTGTTTAGTCCCCGGTAGTCCTCGCACATTCGCCGTGCCTACACTTCTCCCATGAGATCTTTCCTCGCGGCTACCACCGTCGCCGCTGCATAGTCGCTTTCGGACTTCTGTATGAGCCCTGCCTCCAGCAGCTCTGCGCACTACTCCATACATACGTCCACATCCCCTGGGCTCATGCGTCTCTTCCTCTGGTATACCGGCACGTCGGTGGTCAGAGTGATCCCCATCATGTGTGTCTTGCACTTCCCCAGCTCCTGCAGGGTATAGGCGAAAGTATGCCGGTGTTTCTTCAGCACCTCTTGCAGCGCCTTCGTTGCTTCTGCCCCCATGCCTTCACCTATGGGCCACTCATCCTCAAGCGCCCTCTTCCCTGATTTCTTACTTCCCTTCCTTCTCCTTCGGTTCCTCCGTCTCCAGCCCTGCCTTTTCGCACTCTTGCGCCATGAATGCCCAACCTTCTCTGATCCGCGCTTCTCTCTGCTCCTCTATCGCCTCCAGCTCCCTTCTCTTTCTCTCTACCTCCAGATACTCCTGGTACCGCTCGCTTATCTCCATCTCTCGTTGGATTTCCTTGGTCGTGAGATGCATGCGTATGGTCTCCAGAATCCAAGACATCGCGTTCAAGTCCATTGTGCGTCCCCAATGCTGCTCTTTTATGCTTCTCGGTAACCTGGGGGTGTGCCGTCGCGTCTCATCGGTGCCCCATTGCTGCCTCTCTTTCCCATGCGGTGGGCTCCTCCCACCTCCTGTTCTTCACGTCATACACCATCCCCGGCCCCAGGCATTCTCCCTCCATACGAAAACCCCGAGCCCCTTCGTACGCCATCAAAGTGGGCAGCGCTTGCCGTGACTTCCCCGGTACGTTGCATTGGTACTAGGAGGGGTGGTCAGGAACGGTCACGGGCGCTGGTAGTCGATTCGGGCCCAGGATGTCGCTGACTAGCCTCGGCTCGGCCGTTGCATCTTCTCCATGGAATGTCGCAGGCACGCGGTGGAGACGCCAGTACCTCCTCGGCCTATGGGCTCTAGACCCCAGTTGAGCCGCATCCGCTGCCACGCCCCGTCCCACAGCCGCCTCTATCTCTGCAAAGGCCCGCTTCACAGGCTCCCTCCTGTCTTCCGCCAGGTCCACATTCTCCAGAATGTACAGCACCTCCCCTTGCTTGTTTTGAATCATTTTCAACACTTGTTAAAGGTCCCGGATCGAGCCCCCCTCGCATCTTCCATCCCTTGTCCTTCCCCAGCCCGAGAGTACCCCTGACACTCCCGGCCGGCTACCACCAGGTCAATCTGCCCCCACTTCTCTAGATGCTCGTCACTAATGTTTCGAACGTCGTCCACGGTGGCCTCGTCCTCCGCTGGGATGGCCGTGCTGAGCATTTGCTGTGGGCAATCCTCCAGGAGCTTCAAGGCATGGTGCACTGCCATCCTCCGCACCTCTGGGTCTTTCTCCACATGCACCCATTTCCTCACGAAGCACCCAGCTTTCAGGGCGGATGCCAGCCCCGTCCCTATCCCCCCGTACAGTTCCAGAACACACAGTGTGCTTTCCAACGCCCACACCCGCATGATTCGTTCCTTCAAGGACGGCGGGCCTCCTCCCTGTACCCTCCGTTCGGTCCTGCCCTCGTACTCCTGCGCGTATCTGTCCCAGGTCCAGTCATCCAACTCCGCCGTCAGGTCCGTCTTCTGCGCCTGGTACGCCTCCCTCGGCTCCTGCCTGACAAATTTTACTGGCAACGTACCGACGGAACTTTTCGGATCCCAGTACTGCACCCGGTATAAGACTTTCTCCTGCCACGTGCAGATTGTGGCGCCCACCTGGTAGAGCAACTCCATCCCGACTAGCACGTCGTAGTCCTCCGATTCGGGGCATCCATTTCGGCTCCCCTCCTTCAGCCGTCATCAGGAGTATGCCCCTTTCTACCAGATGTCCCGGCAAATCGAGTTTCACTGCTTCGCTAACCCCTTGCCGATCAGCTCGTTATGAGCCCCGGTATCTATGATGGTTTGCCCCACGGGCATCCCGCCCACCGTCATACTCCCTTTCTCGGCTATCAGCACCGAGGCCTGGCATACCAACCTCTCGTTAGGATGCCTCCGCATCCCGGCTGTGCTACTCCCTCCTCGGTGGTTCTCTCTCCTGCTCCTTTCGTTGCTGAGGCTGCTCTCCTGCGTCGCGGTCACCCTCGGTCGCAGGTCTATCTCCTCTCTCCCGCAGGGGGTAGGCCATGCACTCTTTGATACTCTTCTTCCCCCTCCTCATCTCCTTCAACCTCCTCGTATGTCAGCATTGCCCGTCCCTTCGGTACTGTCACTGAGGTTTTCTCCAGCTTCAGCTGCAACCGGCGTATCTCTGCCTGCAGTTCCTCCTTACTGCTATGCCCCTCCTCTCGCCTCTTGCTGTAGCAATCCTCCTTCCGATGCCCCTCTTTCCGCAGTTCTCGCACACCGGGGCCTTCGGACAGTCTCGCTTGAGATGTCCCGTATCTTCGCATTCGTGACACCATCTGCCTTCTGGCCGGCTGGTAGCGGCTCGTTCCTGCTCTGGCACGGCTGCCGCGGCCCACGACGTCTTAGCTTTCCCTCGCGATTCGCCGTCCTCCAAGTCAAGCAGGCGTTGGGCGTGTTCGGTCCTCTTAGCTAAGCGTACACCTCTTTCAGCGTGATATCCGCACCGACGCCGTATACGGTGTTGCGGACAACGTTCCGCGGGTCTTCGTCTAGCCCCCGGACGAACTTCTTCACCAATATCCTATCCTCCTTACTTTCCAAATCGTCCGCCAGTTCTCGTAATCTGCAGTGGTAGGCGAGAAGCGATTCATCTCGCTTCCGGCGAAAATCACGGAATTCCTCCACTCTAGCTTTAGTCTGCCCCATGAATTCTTTCTTCAGCATCTCCACGAACCGTTTAGTAGGGTTCTCGATCATGTCGCATTTCAACTCCTCCAGCACTTCCTCTCGGACCATACGGTAGTACGTCTCGGCCTCGCCCGCCAACGTCACCACCATCCTCCGAAAGAATTCCCCCGGGTACATCCCATCTCGTTCCCAGCAATACTTGACCGTTTCTAACTGCATTAAGTAGTTTTTCAGCGTGGGCCCCACTCCAGGGATCCCCGTAAAGTGCTCTGTCACTTCGATTTTCGGCAGACTGGCTGACGTCCACTTCCATGCTCGGCTCACTTCCGGGGTCAACACTTCTTCGGCTTCCATTGCGGCGCGGTTTTCTACGATCTCTTGGCGTGACGGCGTCGGTCCCGGCCTGCTAACATTCCTCCGTCCCCATTCTTTGGTCGCTTCTCCCGCCCGTTGTTCCATTCCCGGCATCGATCTCGGCGAGGTCTGATCTCTCTGTCTTTCCCGGCGTGCCCTTGCCTCGCTTGCCCATCTTTCGTCCAATGGGATTCCGCCTGGGTCCGAATTAATGGGTCGCGAATCTCCCATCTGGTGCCCTGCTTCCCATGCTCTCTGCTGTGGCGTGCGGTAGGAGGGAGATCTGAGTGGTTGCGTCGCGGGACCAGTCGTTCCGATTTCCCCTGGTGCGGTCGTACTTGCTTGTGCTCGCCAACTCGGCGCCGCCTCTACTTCCTCCCTGCCGTATCTTTGTCCTGATCTAAGTCTGAACCGGTCGTTCATCGCTCGTCGGCGAGCGTTCTTTTGCGTGTTAGTTAAAAGGTATCCTCTCCCGGCCAGGAGGGGTCTACCTCTAGATGCCAACTCGGCTGACTCTTCAATGCTGATACTCTGTGCTTAGTGCTTGCAGGGTTTGGCTTCACTTGGGCTTGTTGCTAGGTGTTCGCTAGACTCAATTGCACCTCGGTTGTGAAAACGCAAGCAAAGGACACCTACTGGCATGTTGCTTAAAACCGGGGTGCACATTCAGCTGAATGTGCATCAAAGGTTATCCCTTGACTGAGTGGGTTACGAGGTGTGCTTTCAACCCCTTCAAGTCGAAATTCGTTTCCCCCCTCCCCCGCAATTTCGTTTCCCCACGCCCCCGCAATTTCATTTCCCCCTCCCCGTCGAAATTCGTTTCCCCCCTCCCCCGCAATTTTGTTTCCCCCCTCCCCCGCAATTTCGTTTCCCCCCCCTCCCGCCAATCTGTTTCATCCCTCCCGCCATTCGGTTTCACCCACTCCCGCCATTTCACCCCCTCCCGCCACCTACGAAATGCCCGAAGCTCTAGCGGAATCATTTTTTTGTCGCCCCTCGTGAGCCAATCACTGTTTTTCTCCAAACCCCCTTCCCAACATCTCAAGCCGAACCGCGTTGAATGTGCACCCTGGTTTTAAGTAAAGTCTGGCGGTGGTTACCGTTGCTTTGTAACGGTGCCTTCACACTGCCAACGAATCCTATTCTCCCGTCCGATACTTTGAGTTCTCCCCCTACCTCGCTATAGTTTCAACTATGCACTTCCTATTGTCCTGCTTTTATATTACTATATCTATTTTTTAATTGAAAGCATGACAGTTCGGACAACGCTGAGATCTTTGGCAGAAATGACAATGCCTGCATCTGAGTCGGATTTCAAGGAAGCTAAGTTCATAACATCAACAGGACGCGAAGAGACTACTACTACCTTCAGCATGGCTATCCATTTTCATGAAAACGGTGACTACTGTCACAGAGAGATTTTTGGAGGCGGATACTGTAAAGTGGATCTGGACGGGTGGAAGGCAGATGAGGTTGACGTTGCAGGCACGATACAAGTTGGATGGACTAACATGGCAGATACTTCAGCTGAATACCCTCAAGAAGTTTTTATAACTGTTGATGATACTAATCTATGGCGTGACGCCATAGCTTTTGATGGTCGTGCTATGGTGCTAGCAAGGAAGGTCGGAGCAGTAGCAGCTGCAGTCTTCCCTCAGCCGTTTGGTGCAGCTCCCGTGAGGAAATTCACGCGACGGTTGTGGGTACACCAGAAGGCATGTGTGGATGAAACCGCTCTCCACCGTTGAAAAAATGCAAGAGTTGTTGCCACTGAGGATCACCACGCTCGGCAACGCTGCTTCGGCAACACTCAACAAGGCACACGGAAAGAAGGTGGCAGCAGGAAACAACCAGGGCTGACGCATGGCAACAATACTCAAGAAGCCTCCATGCGGGCAGGATAAAATGTTTAGGCACTTGATCTATAAGCCCCCGTAGAAAGCTGCGAGGGTACGGTATACACTACCTATGCCCTCTAGTTCCGGTTACGACCGTCGGTGTTATTGCGTTGTATAATGCACTTTCACCTACAAAAAAAAAAAAAAAAAAAAAAAAACGCACACACACACACACACACATACACACACACACACACACACACACACACACACACACACACACACACACACACACACAAACACCCTATTTAAATACTCTCCTTGTCTTCAATTCGACACTGTCTTGCATCCGGGTGATGACGGTATGGGCTTGTGTCAAACTATGTTTATATTTGTGTTAGATTTGCTAGTCTATAGTGGGGTACATCTTAGGGGGTACAACAACACATTTCTCGACATCCCACTTGTATCTCACTTTCTCCTAGTCACAACATTCCGCTACTACTCTGAGACTGCTTCACATCCTAGATACAAAGGCACCAATCTGGTCAAGGCCTCCGAAGCGTGCTGAGTGATGGGGCCCACGAGCACCAGAAAGAGGAGTTCCTGACCTACGGTACTTCAGCGAAGCATCGAAATAAAGCCACATCTCTCTGCCGTACGGCCCCTACCATGGAGGCTAACCATCTGCTACCATACCACCGTAGCGTGAATGAATGGGGTAAGTACTGGTAAGATACGGCGATGGGGTAAAAAACAAAGAGGGAGAAATGACAGGTTCAACTCTCAGTCAAAGCTACCATCACAAGGTGAATGCTCGTACCATTCCCTTCCTCTGAGAGAATCTCTCAGGTCTGCCGGCACATGGGGAATGGGGCCATCGCAGGAGAGTCTGAAATGGCGGAGCGACGTGAAGGCGGAGAGGAAAGGCGGGAGAGAGTGCAAGCGGCGCCAGTGGAGGAGGTCGAGACGAGTGAGGCGGGAGAATTTCACCAGTGAGGATGGGAGGTGCGGCAGGTCGCAGCGACAGATCTGAAGTGTGGCGAGGAGAGGTGGGCACGTGAGATAGGGCTGGGAGCAGCCTCTGGTGATGTTGGAGAGGCGGAGGGTGTGCAGGGAGGAGAAGCAGGAGAGGCATGCAAGGAAGTCCCGGCAGTCAGCGTTGTCCACCACCAGAGTGGTCAGCGCCGTCAGCTGCGTCAGGTGAGGGTCACTGTCATACCCCGACATCTTTGCACAGTCCAAGTGCAGGAAACGGAGGTTGGCAGAGAAGCCGCTCTCCACCTTCCAGGACACATATCGGCTGCCAGCGAGAGCCATGTGTTCGAGGGCAGGGAAGAGCGACATATCCACATTGGAAGTGGGGCCTGACGTTACCAGCTGCAGCACCTTGAGCTTGTGAAACACAGGCGCCCTCCATTCGTCGCCGTTTCTGCGCCAGCTATCCGTGCAAAGATCTGCCGAGGTGTAATTGAGGTAGTCGGCTCGAACGTCCAGCTGCTCCAGGGATGGTGCCACACGGGCAATGAGCCGAGCCACGTGCACAGTTGTATCGGGGCATTGCACGCGCAGGCGACGCAGACGGGGCAGGCGGGGCAGGCAGGCTCCGTTGTCACGACCGATAAAGAGGTCGTGCAGGCGAGTGAGGCGAGAGAGGCCGCGGTGGAGGGAGCAGGGAGCGGTGTTGTTGACTCCGCTGCCTTGTGCGCGGTGGAGGGATGGGAGGGAGAGCGAGGTGAGGCGGGTGAGGTGGCGAATGAGAGGAGGGAAGAAGAGGTAGTGGGAGAGAGAGAGAGAGGTGAGGTTGCAGAGCGGCAGCAGTCTCTCGTCAGTAATTTCCGAGACAGCGCATGCATTAGGAAGCCCATTGATAACCTCCTCCTCCTCATTGCTTTCTTCCTCTGCTGCAACCTCCCCTACCTCCTCCTCCGCTTCCTCCTCCGCTCCCACCCCTTCCTCCGCGTCATCCAGTCCCGGAATACATAGGTTGGTGTCGAGACGTGTCAGGGAAGTGAGGCAGGAGAAGGAAGAGGGCATGGTGGAGGTGGGGAGGTGTAGGGAGAGGGAGGAGAGGCAGGAGGGCAGCCCCAGTAGCAGGTCGCCAGAGACGCTGCTCCAGCTGCTGCCCTCCGTGAGGTGGTAGTAGCGGCTGAGGGTGCTTGGCACGTGCAGGGAGAGCGAGCGGAGGGAGCGGAGGGGGGCGAAGGGGGAGGGGAGGGAGAGGCGGGGCGGCATGGGGTCTGCTGGGAGGGCGAGGGCGAGGGAGGTGAGGCGCGAGAGGAGGAGGAGGGAGGAGGGGAGGCGGGAGAGAGGGAGGGAGAGGGCGGTGAGTTGTGGGCAGCGGAGGAAGAGCGAGTCGGGAAGTTTGAGTCTGTCTGTGAGGGTCTCCCCTTGAAGGTGCAGCTGCTTGAGTCCCCGGCATCTCTTCAGCACGGCAAACAGCCCCCTCTCCATCTCCTCGTTCGCCTCCCCCCACCATCGCCGCACCTTCCTCTCCATCCCAGCATCCTCGAACCAGTCCTTCCGTCCATACCCCCACTCGCAGTTGGCTGAGAAGCCGGGCTCCAGGAGCAAGGAGAGGGAGGTGAGAGCAGGGAGAGCGGCAGCAGCAGCGAGCAGAGAGCGCAGATGGGAGGGGCGGAGGGGGTAGGCCGTGGTGGAGACGAGGGGAAGGGCGAGCGTAGAGAGAGAGGGGTAGTGGGCGAGGGTGTGCGTGAGGGAGGAGGGGGAGGGGAGCGAGGCGAACCAGATGGGGGAGAGGGGTCGCCAGGTGGTTAGGTAGTGGGTGAAGCAGGTGGAGAGGGAGGAGGGGGTGATGGGAGGGGGGAGGGTGAAGGGAGGGTGGGAGGAGGGGAGCAGGGAGAAGGGGGAGGTGGGAGAGGAGTGAATGACCCAGAAGGGAGAGTCAGAAGGGAGCCACGAGGAGGAGAAGAGAGACGAACCGTTGACACCTGCTGGTGCTCTCATCTCGTGATGGCTTGTTCTGCAGTCTGGTTTGGCAGAAGAAGAGGAGGAGGAGGAGAAAGGAACGTGGAGCAGGGGGAGGGGCAGCCAAGTGAGCGTGAGGGGGTGGAGGGCGAGGGCGAAGCAGGAGGTGTGGAGGCGGCACCAGTGGTGCCACTCGCGGCACACCAGTCTCACTCTCGCCTGCTCCACAGGACTCTGCACCCGCTGCACCACGCCTTGTAGCACCTCCGGTGGTAGTAGCTGCTGCACCCGCGTGCTGCTGCTGGCACTGCTGCTGGCGGCACTGCTGCTTCTGGGAGTGCTGCTGCTGCTGTTCCGTCCATGCTGTAACATCTCTGCTGGCACCTCCTCTGGTGTCAACAGCGACTCATGATTGCTGTCACTCGCATCTTTGCGTGAGCCGCTCTCCTTCACCTCCTGTACCCCTTGCACCAACTCCCCTCCCTCCTCCGCCTCCTGCTGCTGCTCTTCCTCCTCCTGCCCCTCTCCTCGTACACCCTCACTCCCCCACTCCCACTGCTCTTCCTCTTTCCTCCCCACCTGCCTCCACCACTCCCTCTGCTCCTCCTTCTGCTCCTCACTCAACACCGATCCCTCAAACACACTCTGAAGTCTCGTCTTCCTCCTCCTCTCCTCCTCAATTTCGTACGCTGTCTTCGGTCTCCTCCCTTGGTGCTCCTTCCCCCGCCCCTTCCACTTCCCCTCCTCCTCCTGCACTCTCGCCCAGCTTTTCCCCTGCAGATACCCTTCAAGCCCCACAGGGATCACGACAGGGTTGTAGGGACGATCAAAGGAGAAGTGGGTGAGGGAGGAGAAGGAGGAGAGGAAGGAGGGGAGGGCGCGGAGCGGGGTACACTGGAAGAGGTGGAGGCGAGAGAGGGAGGAGAAGAGGCGGAGGCAGTCGGGGAGGAGGGGAGTGTGGGAGTGGCAGATTTGGAGCGATTTGAGGTGGGGAGGGCAGGAGAGGGCGGAGTGGTGGTTGTGCGTGGAGAGGTTGAAGATGCGGAGGGCAGTGAGGGCGGGGAAGAGGGCGAGCGAGGCGAGGAAGCGCGAGGAGTGCGGGTAGGACCCCACTATGAGCGTGCGCAGGTGGGGCAGCACGGGCAGGGGGGCACGTGGGGGGGAGTGGATGCGGAGGACGGTGAGGTTGGGGAGGAGGTGTGGCAGGATGGTGGGTGCGTGCATGGGGGGGTGGGACGGCCATGGGGAGTCTTGGATGGCCACGTGGGTCAGGCGCGGCAGCTCGCCCATGAATGCGAGCGTCTGCTGCTGCTGCTGTGGCAGCTGGTCTGCATGTCCTGCTGTCATGTGCTCTTGCCCTGTGTGAGAACTCGCATGGCTGCGCACATTGCACAGCACAAGCTCTTCAAGGAAAGGGAAGAAGCACACAGCTGTCGTCTCTGCTGCACCACATGCGCCCTCCTCCTCACCACATGCGCCCTCCTCCTCGCCACATGCGCCCTGCCCCACATCTCCCTCCCCCATTGCCTCCCCCTTCGGCCCCCCCCACCCATACACAGCCACGAGGGGCGAGCCTTGGATCTTGAGCGACTGCAGCTGAGGGCACAGCCGCCCCCACACCGCCAATGGGATGACGCCAGCTGTCCCCGTGAGAGTGACGTGGCGGAGGGAGGCTGACGAAGGGGCTGCTTCGGGGCACAAAAGAGGTTCGGTGAGACCCCTGGCAGGTTCGGTGTGGCAGAAGGCTGGTTTGGCCGGACCCTCACCATTCACGTGCAGATGAGACAAACGGGGCCAGTGGGCGAAGAGGGCGAGAGAAGCGGGGGAGTGGAGAGGGGAGGCGAGGGGGATGGAGAGGAGAGTGAGGGAGGAGAGGGAGGAGAGGCAAGGAGGGAAGGTGCGGTGAGCAAGAAGAGAGAGAGAGGTCAGGTTGGGGAGGGAGGCTAGGCACTGCTGGTGGCACTGGTGCGGGTGTGTAGAATCGTGGGGGGGGAAGAGGGCGTTGAGGCCCGTGCAGTGCCACTCGCCTCCCACGTTGGTGCTGAGCTGCTGCAGGCGCGTGAGCGACCACAGCGAGGCAGGCAGCCACCCCACCACCGAGTCCTCCCCTCCCCACCCATCGCCCACCCATCCCCCACCCTCCTCCTCCCCATCCCCTCCTCCCTCCGCCCTCCCACCACGCCTTTTTCTCCTTTCCCCTTCTGCTGCTTTTGGCTTCGCACACACTAGGAACGTCAAGGACTGCAGGCTCGGTCCGAGCCCAGCAAACAGGTCTGGCGAGAGAGGCTCGGAAAGGCGGGTGGTGGGGGTTCCAAGGGAGAGGTGGAGGAGGGAGAGGAAGGAGAGAGAGTGGAAGGGACTACCGGAGAGGAGGGGATGGTGGGGAGCAGAGAGAGAGAGGCGGAGGGAGCGGAGGGAGGAGAGGTGGGGAAGGAGGTAAGGCGGGAGGTCGGAGAGAGGCAGGGAGAGGTGGGCGAGACGGGCGAGCAAGGCAGCTACTTCTTCACTCATTGTGAGATATTTGTTGCTACAGAGGCTGAAGTGCAGCGAGCGTAGATGCGGACAACTCGTTATAAGCTGCCTCATCTGCTCCGACTGAGTGTGCTTCTTCCATCCCCAATCCCTCGGCTTTGCCAGTTCCTCGTGAAATGGGCACGAGGCGTGTCTCGGCGGCTCAGAGACAAGGTGCAGCGACCGCAGGTTCACGCATGAGCGCGCCAAGCCCATCATTTCCGAAAGCTGCCACGCCTGGTGAGAGGAGTATTCGAGAGTCACGGGCATGTGAAGCGCGCTCACGTGCTGCGGGTGTCGCGACAGCAGCTGCTGGAGACGCGTGTGCAAGGCAGCGGGGAGCGGAAGGGGGCGGATCTCCAGGCGTTCATCCGTGGAGAGGGAGGATTCGGAATCGGGGCCGGAGCAGCCAAAGCTGCAGCGGTAGTAGGCGCGGCGAATCAGGCGCCCCAGCTGCTCCATGCCCATCAGCTCGCCGCTGAGGAATCGCGCTGCATGCCGCCTCTCTGCTACCGACGCTGTCGCTGTTGCTGCTGCTGGCGCTGCTGCTGCCATCTCTGCCTCGGCTGCGGCTGCGAGTGCAGGCGGTGGTGGCGAGGACGGAGGTGCCAAGTCGGAGGGGGAGTGAGATTCAGGACCTCTCGCCCAGGTCCCTACGCGCGGCGGATCTTCCGTCGCAAAGCGCGCCGATTCGCACGTCTCAAGGCCCGGCGGGTCGTCCATGTCAAGACGCGGCGGGTTGTCCGTGGTCCACAGTCTCGCCCGCGACGGGAAGCACGGCTCTTCCAAGCGGTCATCACGGCACGTGCTGCGCGACGTGCAGGTTGGCTGGCTGTTAGCGCTGCTGTCTGGCCCTCCGTGTCCGAGTTTCACGAGCCGCCATCGAAGCGAGTGCGCGTCGAACAAGCACGCGAGCGCTGTGTTGCTGATAGACTTGGCGGTGGTCTCCGAACTCATCGTCGCATGGCTCGCGCTCGCGACGAGCCGCGCGCGAAACGCGACAGTCGCGAGCTTTTTTGCGTCTGAAGGGACGACGAGAAGCGGTGACGGGTGAGCTAGGTTCTGCAATTGCGGACGGCGAGCTTAGGGGGCGGCGACAGAGAGAAGAAGGATCGTATTCTCTAGAAGCGAGGAAGGGTAACAGCTACTCTAAGGGCGTGTCCCACGAGTTCGTTTACAGTTCATGTTCATGTCTGTTACCCTATTTTGCGATTGTAACCCTCTACTGTATACATGTGCCTTAAATGACGCATGACAATTGACGCATTTCCCGCGTCGATGTGTTCGTTTGAACGCGTTTAGAAAGAGAACCTACGTACGTGCGATCACCTCGAACGGGTCCGCGTGAGGGGTTACCGTAAACTCCGAATTCGCCCAACGTAAGGTCTCGCGGAAAAAACGAACGTCGCCAGGGGTACCGAGTCGCGCCCCAGTACCGAGGGGCATTCGATTCGCAACTGGGGCGGGTTACCGCTCGCGGATTCTGTCAATTGTGAATCGCATGACGTCTTTTGTGTGGGCAAACTATGCGTCCGCCTGGTGCAATTCCGTTTTGCTCGATGCTGACACATTCCGTTTTTTCTCCGTCAGAGTGTACACTCTTTTGCTGACTCGCAGTTTACGTAAAATTTTAGGATTTTCCCCAAAACGAACTCATGGGACACGCCCTAAAGTCCTAGAGTTGGTCGCACTGGCTGTATCATGTTTGGGCCAACAACTGCCCATTTATGTGGAGGGTGGTGTTGGTTGCCTTGGCTGTGTGTGTCAGGGCAGAATTATCACTTACTGCTTTCGTTCACACCAAGCTTGGCTAGGCGAAATAGGCGGAACAGGATACCGGAAATATGCGAGTGGAGGGAGGCAAATACGCGGCCTGCGACTTTCCGTGGCGACTCGAAGAAGCCCACTGGCTTTTTCTGCTGCTGTGACTGCGTGCGACCATAGCGAAATCAGACACGCTGGCAAAGTCCCGTTTGACCGCAGAGAAAATCCGGTAGCGCGCGCCAAATGTGGCGTGTGGGGGTGGCTGCTAGTGAGATTCAGGGTTTTGCGGAAACTCCTGGGCTTGGTGGGTGCGCGCCTGGGTCTAGTTCGGTTGTGGAGGACCCAGATTGTGAAATTACAGTATCTAGCCTACACTGGAATCCACGCTCCACATAATTCCTCAGAACTGGAGGGTCCTATATCCGGGAAAACATCGTGTCGCGTTACCGTTGAAGCTTTTCGCTACAGTGTTCGCACATGCCATCACTCACACACCTTTAGCCCCTTCACTGCAACCTTCGCTTGCTTGTTCAGTTGCTCACGTAACACCATACCAGACTGTCGAAGTACGAACAGTTTGACACGGACCTGCTAAAAGTGCTGCACTATAAAAAATGGTTGGCTGGTGAGGCACACACTACACTGATACACCTTATGGCACCAACTTGATGTTGGCATGAACACGCCTCATTGAGCAAATCAATGTGTACATTTTATTACCATACATTATTGTCAGCAAATCATGGAGGTGAAAGTGGCACGGACGGTGATTGGGCGTGGCCTGAATGTGACGAGGCCATCGAGGAGAGAGACGAGGAAGAGAGTGAGGGGACAGGCATGCCATGCCCCTGCCGTTGCACCTCGATCGTCGCGTGCCGGATTCCCCACTGCTTCTTGCACAGGCGCCGGGCCGCTGCCGCAATTTCTTCAGGCGCAGCAGTTGGGAGAGCGAGGATGCGGCAGGAGAGCACAGACTTGTTGAGCGACAGCTGCCACACGTGCAGGCTGTGCACCGATGCCACTCCTGGGAGCTCCGACAGGGTGTGGCGCACCTGACGAGGTGAGGAGAAGGGAGGGGAGGAGGGCGGATAGGGGAGGGGAGATGAGGCTGTGGCAAGAGGCGGAAGCGTGGGGAATGTGGAGAGGAACAGCATTATGGAGATGTGGGGAATGCAACTGAAGCAGAGGGAAAGAGCAGGGTTGAGAGGAAGAGGAGGTGGCAGAGCATATGCATAATCATATGTGAGCATACATGGCTGCACTTACATCCGCATGTCCACACACTCTTCAAGCAAAGAGGGATGGATAGGAGGTGTGCAGTGGCATCGTTTCTCATCAGTGTCCACACTGCACCCCCAAGAAGAGGGAAACGGCAACAATTCCCTCCTCTCCAAATGCATACCTCCTCTGTGTCCACGTTGCGAGGAGCCGTCTGCAGCAGCACGGAGACAATGTCACCCGTGATGCCCGTGGTGGTGGCCAGCACCAGGAACGAGAAGAGGAACGTGCACAGCAGGTCCACCCACTGCCTGCTCTCCCCACACACACACACCGGGAAATCACACAACTAGAGGGATTAGGCATAGCGCTTCAAGTCACATGTGGCTTGCAGGAATGGGGGCTGAATGGCATTGACGCGAAAGCGTGCTTGTGCGAAACAAGGGCAGAAACCAAGCAAGCTCCACACCCAAGAGTGCTTGCTTGTATGTGAAGAACCAAGGGAGCTTACATGGAAGGGTAGGCCCAGATGACAGCACCAGCAATGAGCACGCCAATGGACTGCAGCAGGTCGCCCAGCACGTGCAGCAGCGCGCCCCTCATGTTCACATTCACGTTCAGGTCCACCCGCATGCTCACGTCCCGCTCCCTGCCATGCCCCGATGGCACCACGCCCCCCGCCCCTGCCGGCACTGCTGCTGCCTGGCTGCGCCACACTATGGACGCCACGGCTGTAGCCACGCCCGCCACTGCTGCTACAGCTGCCGTTGCTGCTGCCTCCACTGCGCCTGCTGCTGGCTCGGGAAGAGAGGCTTTGGAGTGGGTTGGTGGCTTCTTGCCGTGGCTGCAGCTGTGCGCTGGCTTTCGCTGCTCCCCTTGTCGGCTGCTCTCCTTCCGGGTGCCATGCAGGGCCGGGGAATGGGAGTGGGTTTGCACTTTGTCATGCGAGTGTGTGCAGTCTTGGTTCAGAATGAGAGGCAGGGAGGACTCGTCGCACACAGCAAGCGAGGAGGAGGAGGAGGAGGAGATTGCGGACAGTTCAATAGGGGTAGTGGTGGGAGACAAAGCCAGTGCGTCGCCTGTGCCAACATCACAAGCATGAGTGTGAGTGTGAGCGGCAGCATGAGCAGGAGAAGTCGCGAGGAGTGGGAGCTCAACAGTCACGTGGTCTGTGTGACACCCAGATTGTTGTTGGTGGTGGTCGTGGGTGTGGTCATGTGCATGGTGCACGGCATGGCAGGGAGCAGCAGCGTCAGCGTGCACGTGCGAGTGGCTGTTGGAATGGCCATGTGAGCATCCCAGATGCTCACTTGCATGGCCATGCCCGTGGGAGTGTGCGTGCTCCGTAGTATGCTGCTTCGAGTGCGAGTGATTGCGTGAATGCGAGTGGTCATGAGAGTGGTTGTGGTGGCTGTGGTCGTGCTCGTGGGCGTGCGAGTGCGAGTGCGAGTGCCCATCAGAGCACGAGGTGCCCAGGTGCATGTGGAAGTGGGGGATGGACGAGGCGGCGCCGTCGTTGCCAATGACGGCGGGGGTGTGCAGGCACACGGCCATCACGATGTTCGCCACTGTACCGAACGCCGCGATCACGAACATGAGCGCCCCATCCACGGGAGGGTGCTCGTAGAACAGCCTGCACTCGCGGAATTGGAGGGTTTCGGCAGGGCACGTGGGAGCAACTCGGTTAGACGCCGAGATTAAAGGTTTAGGGGAAAGGGGAAGCGGGTGAAAAAGGGTGTGGGGTGGGGGTCTGTGGGTGGGAAATCGGCAGTGCACGACGGTTGGGAGGAGGTTGAGAAGCGGTTGGGAAACAGTTGCTAGTTCAAGGGCGGGCCGGGACAAGCGCATGGAGGGCGAGCGAGCGAGCGTGTGCGCGGAGCAGAGCGGAGCGGCGCACCTGGAGATGGCTTCGTAGAGAATGAGCGCCGTGACGACCCAGATGAGCGCCACGGACGCCAGCGCGCCCACCACCTCCGCGCGCACGTAGCCGTACGTGAACCGCGGGTCGGGCCGCCACCCCGCCATGCGCACCGCCAGCAGCGATATCACGAGCCCCGCCACGTCCGTTATAGGTGCGCCGCGTCCGTCATTATCGCGAGGCTGTTGGCCAGTAGGCCTGGGGGGAAGGGAGACGGAGGGAGGTATGACGGGAGCGATAATTAAACTGGGCGAGGAGGCGGCGAGGGGACGATTAATATCGAGAGAGGAGTTAGGTTAGCGCGAAATCAGGGACTACGCGGGACGGAAGGAAAACGTAAATGTCCCGGCGCGTGGATTACGGGCATGGGGGGGAAGGGGAGGGGCAGGGGAAAGGGGTGAAGGTGGCAAAAAAGGGTGAATCGGGAGAGGATACCGAATTAGGGATGAAATGGAGATAACGGGGGGAAAGGAGCAGCGTGAAGGTAAGCGAGGCGCGCAAGAGCACGCACCGCCAACGACCTCGACGAGCATGAAGACGAAGCAGATGCCCACCACCAGCGAAAGCTTCCGCTCCACCAGCCGTCGCTCCTCCGCCTCCGCCAGCTCCGCGTGCAGCTCGCGCGCCTCGTCGTCCTCCTCGTCTTCCACGTCGACGTGCGCCATCGCCGCGCTGCGGTAGCACTCGCTCCGCCACTCCACGTCCGCGAAGCTACTGGTTCCGCCCTCCGCGTGCTGGCCGTCCGTCATGTGGAAGGCTGGTTGACGGGCCGGGAGAGATCACAGGTGCGCGTGGTGCTGAACGTAAAGCGAGGGTTGCAGACAAGAGGACTAATTTGACTGAAAAAATGATATCGGAGGCTCACAGAGGTTGGTCAATTCCGCAAGTCGTGCTCAGGACGACCTTAGAGTGCAGGTGTGATGCTTCGTGATCCTATTTCTAATGACGAACTATTTAAATAAAGGAGAATGGTTTGTGAAAACTAGGGACGGGCTGCTAATCCGAACCACGAGGCTAATCCGAACCTCCTGTGCAGGTGTCTTCCTATCTGAACCAGCGGCGGCGCACAATGCGCTACGGAAATATTGTCAGGAAAGAAAACAGGTAATTTACTCATATGTTTCCTGGAAAAGCAGGGTACAAAATATTTCTTTGGGATATATAAATGCGTCTGGCTTACTGCTACTAAGATCGCCTTCCTGAGATGGGGCCCCATCGAAATGCAGCATCATTGGTCCAGCGTGGCAGAAAACGAGAACCTTGCAAGCTATGCTGACCGAAAGTTGCGCGCTTCCGAAAGTTGTCCCTCACCAAGAACGCATGGGAACATTGGAGGTCTACAGTGGAATAGGAACCTGTCCAAGGACGCCTATAAAGGATCATGCGGAGCGCCTGTGGGGCGGAGGTCTTTATGCCATGTCAGCTCAGTGGGAGTCTGGGCCTTCGGGTGTGACTTGCTTTGATCATCGAACGTCGGTGATTGGTCTGCCAGCATCGACGGCTTGGAGTTGTTTGGGAGGTGAAGTCGATTGCATCGCTGGGTGAACCCAAGCCAATCTGACGTGACCAAGTGCAGATCCCCTTTTTCCCGAAGATACGACTAAGTAGGCAGGGCAGACCCCCTCCCCTGCAAACGAGACAGGACAGGACAGGTCACAGAGGAGAATGAGGGGCACATCCCGTCCACACGTTTCTGGTCCATGTCTGGGTTGCACCTTTACTGCTGTGGACATTCTTTCCTCAGACAAATCTAGCCCCTCGGGTTGCTCACGGTTCAGTTGGGTTCCTCGCGCTTTAATTGTGCTTTTGGAAGCATCTGTACTATAGAATAACTCAAGCTTGACTAAATGAACTTGCTACTATTGTGATAACCAAACAAATAGGATTAGGATAAGGTATGACAGAAAAATGTGGCCTTCTCATTCCGCATAAAAATAACACAATAAATCCATAAAACAAATGTAAGCATATCTAGTTAGGTGATTTGAAGGGCGCATTCTAGCGTACACAGTTACGTTTGCTTGTGTAATATTGTAGGCTAGGGCTAGGATTTTCGCTTCCGCCCCGCCTATTCCCTAGTTACCCACCCACCCACCTAATACCCTCACGCCCCCAGCTAGCACGCCCCTTAGGCCCGCCGTCGCACCCCTAGCGGCCCCCCTAGCCGCCCTTGCCCGCGACTGCTAAGCACGCCCCTGCACCTGCCGCAACCGTGCCTGCCTTGCCTGTGCCACCGCCGCCCGCGCCTGCCGCGCCCTAGCCGCCGCCGCTCGCACCTGCTGCACATGCACCTGTGCTTGCCGCGCCCGTGCCGCTGTTGCTCGTGCCTAGCGTGCACATACCGCCCGCACTGCCATGCCCTACCATGGCCTACTGCGTGCCCTACCGCCGCACCTGTTGTGCACCTGCAATAACACCCTCCGCTGTGCCTGCACCTGCAGTTTAGGGTTGCCTGTCCCCTCCTCCTCCTCCTCCTCCTCCTCCTCCTCCTCCTCCTCCTCCTCCTCCTCCTCCTCCTCCTGTGGCTGTCTCCTCTCACTTGCTGAAGCGGTGCCCCTGCTCCCTTGTTGTTATGGCGACTGACTACGTCCTGCTGAAGGGCGTGTGATCGACTTTGCTGTGCGGCTGTTTGACGTCAAGCTCTACCTGCAGAGCCAAGTTCGAAACGACGTCCCCCTGTACGCCTATGCTTCGTGTGAGTTACCAGCCCTCCCACATCCTTTTGATCTTGCAACTGACGCCTCGTCCGCGCAACACGAGGAGCACTGCGTGGCTCTACTAGCGCACACGCTCTGGGAGGCGTGTGACGTTGCTGCACGACTTGCTATCAGTCGCCTCCTCCAGCAGGCCAAGCGGGCAACAGAAATCTGGGTCTAGTTGTTCAGGCGCTGCTTGCGCTTGAAAGCGAAAGTCTCGTTATCCGAGTCGCGGTGATTGTTCCCACAGTAAGCGCAGACGTGGGTGGAAATGTTGAGCAGGGCGAGAGGGGAGTCATCCTCAAACGGGATGACAGCAGGGATGCGGGATAAGGACGGGTCATCCGGAGGGGGAGAGGGATGCCAGTGAAGACAGGGAGGAAGACCTCCTCGTAGGGGTCGGTGGTACGGTGAAAGAACTGCAGATCCGCGAGCCAAGCCGGCTCGGACGGGTCCGCACCGTGCAGCAGGAAATCGCGGACGTCCTCCGGGGTGTACCCCGGGGGAATGTTCCGGAGCGACAGCGTGGCGGCACCCCCTGCTTTGGCAGCCGTGAAGCCCGGGTTGCGATCTTGAAAAACCTTAAGAAGCACGGATCGAGAGGCATTCAGAGGGATGGAGCGGGGGGAAAGGCGCTAAAAATCCTCTGCCTCTTCCTCCGTCGGCCAGGAGAAGCAGAGCCGTGCGTAGGCGCGACGCGGAACCCGGAGCGGCTCGCTGATGGCAACTTCAAACTCCGGGACAGAGCCGCGGCGGAAGAAATCGGTTTCAGCATGGCGGTGATGCGGGCGATGAGATCCGCGCGGATGGCATCTGCTCCCCTCTCGGGCAGAAGGAGCGTGACCACTGCAAGACGGCGGCGGGTCATGACCGGGCCGGGCCTCGGACGGCGAAGGGTGCGGGGAGGCGCAGGACCAGGAGCGTGGGCCGTCAAGATGGCGCCGACTCCGAGAGCGGCGCCAAGGCGAGGGGAGATCGGACTGGCAGGCCTGCGCAAGGCAGGGGGCGGAGCAGGGGCAGTGAACGCGGGGGAAGAGGCGCCCAAGGGGGCACCCGAGGCGGCGCTGGTCAGGGCAGGAGCAAAAACCGCCATGACACCGCGGGACGGCGCCGAAGGGACGGGCACGGGTGGAGGGCCTTCGACGCACAACGTTTTGGCCGCCGGGGGCTCATCAGCTGCGGGGGGATGAGCAAGGGAGATGGCGGGGAGCTCATCAAGGTGAAGTTCCTCGCCATCGAGCTGAAGGTCCTCGTCAACGAGGGCCATCTCGTCGTCAGGGTTGTGGATCGGAGCGGCCATGAGGGAAGGGGGAAAAAAAATGGAAGGAGAGTAGGCAGTGGGATGAGAAATGCCACCGAGGCTGGAGAATTTAACTGCGTAGGTTGGGGGCGAGACGGCTCGTCGGGCCTGGGGGCAGCCGGGGCGGGAGGAAGGGTGAGAGCAGGGGATAGTGAGAAGGGGAACGTCTGAAACGTGGAAGGCCATAGCGTGAGGGCACGGAGGCGACGATTCTAGAAGCAAGTATGGCGATCCAGGGTAGCGTAGATGAATGCATGCCATTCGTAATGGCGAGGGGGCACAGGCGACGGCCATAGCTTCCCCAAAAAAGAAACCAGGTGCCTAGGCGGCAGCACAAGTCACGTGGTAAGAAAGTTCTGGAGCAGGAGGCTGAGGAAGCAGCGAAGGGAGGAGAGGGCAGAGGAGCAAGGGAACCACGAGGGCGTGGTTAGGAAGGAACCAGCCGAAGTAAGGGGGGAGGTGGGGGAAAATTCGCGCGAGAACAAGGGAGCGGGGGCGGAGGGGAGGTGAAGGGTAGGATGGGGGCAAACCAGTCAGCGAGAGGCAAGCGTTGAAGACCAGTGGGGCGGCAGTGGACTGCAATTCCAACCAGCTGGCGGGGCCGGGGCAAAGCGTGAAACTCCGAAACATAGCTCAAGGAGCTGGCAGAGTCAAGCTCTGGGTGACCTGGAAACATAAAAAAGAAATGGTGACATGGGGCAGCGCAGTGAAACAGGAGTGCAGCGGAAGCGGGGAGAAACGTCGAGAAAATTTTATGGATGGGAAAGCAGCCAGATGAAGAAGAGCACGAATCAGAGCGGAGAAACCATTGCGGAAGAGGAGCTGACGTGGAGTGGTCTCGACCGTGCGGAAATCGAAGGGTCTGGAGGGGGGCAACCTGGTCGGCCAAGAGGGGCGTGGCAAGAGGGGAGAACGGTAAAAGCGGAACGTGGATGGGCGAAGGGCGCGGCAGCCAGCTCAGCGATGTATGAGGCCTGAAATCAAAAGAGAAGGGGAAAACAGCGAGCGACACCAGCCAAACCCAGACGAAAACGGAAAAGGGAAATAAACGGAAAACGAACTTACCTTGGGCCAGTGCAGTGTCGAACGCGGAGAGCCAGCTGAAAAAAGCGGTGGCTTGACAGATGCAGGTCCGCAGAGTAAAGAAAGTTACCGCTACCGTGAGTTCCCAGCTGGGTTGTCGAGGTTGGGGAGGGAAGGCCTCCGTCAGATCTAGATCTGGTTGCATCGTGGCTCGTGCATGCGGGGAAAAAAAGATGAAGTGCGGCAAGGAACCCAGCCTGCAAACGAGATAGGACAGGACAGGTCACAGAGGAGAATGAGGGGCACATCCCGTCCACACGTTTCTGGTCCATGTCTGGGTTGCACAACACTACCTTTTCTGTTGTGGACATTCTTTCCTCAGCCAAATCTAGCCCCTCGGGTTGCTCACGGTTCAGTTGGGTTCCTCGCGCTTTAATTGTGCTTTTGGAAGCATCTGTCAGTATTATAGAATAACTCAAGCTTTACTAAATGAACTTGCTACTATTGTGATAACCAAACAAATAGGATTAGGATAAGGTATGATAGGAAATGTGACCTTCTCATTCCGCATAAAAAATAACACAGTAATCCATAAATCAAATGTAAACATATTTAGTTAGGTGATTTGAAGGGCGCATTCTAGCGTACACAGTTACGTTTGCTTGTGTAATATTGTAGGCTAGGGCTAGGATTTTCGCTTCCGCCCCGCCTATTCCCTAGCTACCCACCCACCCGTCTAATACCCTCATGCCCCCAGCTAGCACGCCCCTTAGGCCCGCCATCGCACCCCTAGCGGCCCCTTCGTGGCCCCTGGCACCCCTAGCCGCCCTTGCTCGCGACTGCTAAGCACGCCCCTGCACCTGCCGCAACCGTGCCTGCCTTGTCTGTGCCACCGCCGCCCGCGCCTGCCGCGCCCTAGCCGCCGCCGCTCGCACCTGCTGCACATGCACCTGTGCCTGCCGCGCCCGTGCCGCTGTTGCTCGTGCCTATCGTGCACATACCGCCCGCACTGCCATGCCCTACCGTGGCCTACTGCGTGCCCTATTGCCGCACCTGTTGTGCACCTGCAATAACACCCTCCGCTGTGCCTACACCTGCAGTTTAGGGTTTCCCGTTGCCTGTCCCGGCGGAAGAAAAAACGCTCGGAACGAGCGCTTCCAGCCCCAAAACGCGGAAGGATCCGGACATGTGCAGGAAATGCAGCGGGTGCTCTTCATTCGCGAGCACCGATGATCGATGATGCTCGCCACCCTCCCACGTCCTTGCTGGCTTGATAATAGGCCCAGACGCGTGCGGCCACGTGACCCGGCGGAAGGAAAAAACCGCTCGGAACAAGTGCTTCCAGCCCCAAAACGCGGAAGGATCCGCACATGTGCAGGAAATGCAGCGGGCGCTCTTCATTCGCGAGCACCGATGACCAGTGATACTCGCCATCCTCCCACGCCCTTGCTGGCTTGGTAATAGGCCCAGACGCGCGCGGCTACGTGACCCGGCGGAAGAAAAGCGCTCGGAACGAGCGCTTCCATCCCCAAAACGCGGAAGGATCCGCACATGTGCAGGAAATGCAGCGGGCGCTCCTCATTCGCGAGCACCGATGACGGATGATGCTCGCCACCCTCCCACGCCCTTGCTGGCTTGGTAATAGGCCCAGACGAGCGCGGCCACGTGACCCGGCGGAAGAAAAACGCTCGGAACGAGCGCTTCCAGCCCCAAAACGCGGAAGGATCCGCACATGTGCAGGAAATGCAGCGGGCGCTCGTCATTCGCGAGCACCGATGACCGATGATGCTCGCCACCCTCCCACGCCCTTGCTGGCTTGGTAATAGGCCCAGACGAGCGCAGCCACGTAACCGGGCGGAAGAAAAACGCTCGGAACGAGCGCTTCCAGCCCCAAACACGGAAGGATCCGCACATGTGCAGGAAATGCATCGGGCGCTCGTCATTTGCGAGCACCGATGACCGATGATGATCGCCGCCCTCCCACGCCCTTGCTGGCTTGGTAATAGGCCCAATTGAGCGCGACCACGTGACCCCGCGGAAGAAAAAACGCTCGGAACGAGCGCTTCCAGCCCCAAAACGCGGAAGGATCCGCACATGTGCAGGAATTGCAGCGGGCGCTCCTCATTCGCGAGCACCGATGACCGATGATGCTCGCCACCCTCCCACGCCCTTGCTGGCTTGGTAATAGGCCCAGTTGAGCACGGCCACGTGACCCCGCAGAAGAAAAAAACTCTCGGAATGAGCGCTTCCAGCCCCAAAACGCGGAAGGATCCGCACATGTGCAGGAAATGCAGCGGGCGCTCCTCATTCGCGAGCACCGATGACCGATGATGCTCGCCACCCTCCCACGCCCTTGCTGGCTTGGTAATAGGCCCAGACGAGCGCAGCCACGTGACCCGGCGGAAGAAAAACGCTCAGAACGAGCGCTTCCAGCCCCAAAACGCGGAAGGATCCGCACATGTGCAGGAAATGCAGCGGGCGCTCTTCATTCGCGAGCACCGATGACCGATGATGCTCGCCACCCTCCCACGCCCTTGCTGGCTTGGTAATAGGCCCAGACGCGCGTGGCCACGTGACCCGGCGGAAGAAAAACGCTTGGAACGAGCACTTCCATCCCCAAAACGCGGAAGGATCCGCACATGTGCAGGAAATGCAGCGGGCGCTATTCATTCTCGAGCACGGCAACGTAGGAGCAACACTTGCCGTTGACCGAGTTCGCCTACGATAATGCATCATCTGCAACGACAAAGCAGTAATTGTTCTACCTAAATTGCGGACTAGATTCGTCAGCACCCATGAACCCGAGCCCCAACAACCTGACCCCGCATGCAACAGATCGCCAAAATTCAGCAAGCTGCTCGGATCCGCACAGTAGAAGCCATTAGAAACGGGAATGTCCTCACTAAGGGAAATGCCGATTGACATCATTGCCCCATCTCCCACCAATCCGTAGATTTCATACTGCTCGACAACCAGAACCTTCACCTGCCCATCGCGCCAAAACTTCGACCTCGCTACTGTGGCCCATTTCTCAGTGATATGATTATGCCAGTCACTGCCGCCTCCTCTTGCCCGCAGATTGCCATCGTTACACGTGTCAAATTGCAAATATGCATGCTAGGCTATAGTGGGGCACACAATATGGGGTACAACACATTTTAGGGTTTGTACTTGTATCACCCATCCTGCTTAGTCAATCGCTCCGCTATTCCTAGTTTATAACATGGTATCATCGAGTAGGTTCGTTCTGCCTGCCCTACTGCCCTACGCGCTACTGCCCGCTGCCGCCCGCTGGCCTACCGCCGCACCGCCCACTACCACTGCTGCCCGCTACCCCGCGCGCGTTACTCTGCGCTGCCGCAATGCCCCGCGCCCGCTGCTCTAAGCTGCCGGGCTGCCCCGCGCTGCCCCGCGAGCTGCCGCGCTGTCCCCCGTGCCGCCACCCGCGCTGCCCCGCTCTGCCCCGCTCTGCCGCCTGCGCTACCCCGCTACGCAGCCGCTGCGTTTCCCCACCTTTGCTGCCGCCCGCGCTGCACCCTGCGGTGCCGCGATGACGGCCGCGCTGCCCCGCGCTGCCGCCCCACCGCCCTGCCTCCTGCCGCACCGCGCCGCCCTGTCGAGCCGCGCCGCGCCGCCCTGCCTACTGCCGTGCTGCGCCACACTTCCGCACCGCGCCGCTCTGCCGAACCAGGCCGCGCCGCCCTGCCTACTGCCCCGCTGCGTCGCACTGCCGCTCTGCCTGTTGGCGAGCCACTCATCTACTGCCGTGTTGTCTGTTCTCCCACTGCACCCCGAGCCACCTCTCGTGCCTAGCTCTGCAGCTCGTTCCTAGTGCTACTACCTGACCTAGTCTCTGTCATGGCGACTTTTACTGTCCTAGCGTTCGACGTAGAGGGGCGCTCTATCGAGTTCGAGTCCTGGCTAGAGGACCTGCACCTGTATCTACAGAGTGTCACCAAGGACGATTTCTCACTGTTCGAGCACACGTCGGGGTCCCTCAAGGCCCCCAGGCCTCCAGTTGAGCCTTCCCCTACTTCTGCAGAGGATGTGCGGAAGAAGTACAGGGCTGACCGTGCTGCCTGCACGCAGTGGACGGCGAGCGACGTAGCTACTACACTTGCCGTCCGCAACCACCTCTCGCCCGACCAGAAGGTCCACTTTCGCCAAGTGAAGTCGGCCACGCCTTCTATACCACTGTTACCAAGCACTACTCCTCCCCCTCCTCTGCCACCCTAGGTCGTCTTGCGCTGCCGATTCTCTTCCCTGAGCTGTCAGACTTCACCACTGTAGCTGACCTCATGACCCACCTGCGCTCCCTTGACACTCGCTACTGTGCTTCTCTCCCGCCAGAGTTTCTGGATACGAACCAGCCCCCCATGTACCTCACTCTGTACTTCCTCGTGACTCACCTCCTTCGAGGTGTTCGAGACCACTTCCTCTCCCTAGACCCCACTAGTCTCACCCTTGAATTGTTTGAGACTCGTCTCCTCGAGGCCGAGACCAGTGCCCGCGCTATCGCTGCCTCCCGTGGCACCCCCAGCACCTCCTTCTTTGAGGGGTGCACTCCCTCCCTTCTAGCGTCCTCTGTTGCCTCTGCTGCTACGGTTGACTTCCTTGGTGCTAAGGAGGTCAGTACGGCGTCCGCTCTTAGCGGGAGGCGCAACAGAGGTGGGCGTCAGAGGGGTAGGGGTGGTGGGGGTGGTGGAGGTGGCGGAGGCGGTGGGGGGGGCGGGGGTGGTGGTGGTGACGAGGATGACGGGGGTGGCGGAGGGGGTGGGGGTGGTGGACGTGGTGGAGCTGGCGGGGGTGGTGGCACCATTGCAGCGTCTGGTGAGCTGCGTCTGGTGGAGCAGCAGGTGGAGGTGGCGGTTCTGGGGGTGGACAGCAGCAGCAGCCGCATTGGCAGGAGACTCCCTCACCGCAGCAGCTTCGTGAGTGGGTTTCTCAGCGGGGCTCCACTGGCGGTGGTGGCTCTGCTACTGGTCCTTGCCCGTACGTGCATCGCACTGGCCCTCAGGCTGGCGACGCCTGCGGCAAGCTGGGGCACGGAGTGGCTCGCTGTGTCTTCCGCCTGGAGGACGCTTTCCGTAGCAAGTTCGGTGAGCATGCCAGGGTTCCTGGCTGGTCAGGATTGCTCAAGAAGGGCGTTGATATCTTTTCGCTTGATTGGGACAAAATTTATGTAGGCATGCATGCCATGTATGCTGCTGGTGCTAGTGATGAGGGTGACTGTTTACTCTTGTGTGCCTAGGTCAGTCTGTGTAGAGGATGCTAGTTTAGGTGCTTGTGAGACTGCTAGCACATGTGCAGTTCTTGCGGAGGCATTGCTCTTGTTCACGCTGGACTCTGGCGCCAACTTGGTGCTTCTTCCGCGACATCACCACCGTCACACCACTCTCTGCACCTGTCCCTGTCACTCTGGCTGACCCCACCTCTGGACATGTCGTTGCACGCAGCTCCACTGTTCTCCCGTGTCCTGCAGTCCCCTCTGGCTTCCTCACAGGTCTCCACCGCCCCTCGTTTGCTACGAACTTCATGAGTACCGGTCACAACCAGGATCTGTTGGTCACCACCACGATCCCTGGGGGTGAGCGCGTGGCAATCTGTACGGACACAGAGACTGGAGACCACCATGCCACGTTCACACGGAGGCCTGGGTCTGGACTGTACACGCTGCACGTTGAGTCAACTCAGGTGGCTGTGTCAGGTCAGGTAGCGGCGTCTTGCTCGTGTCGGTTGCTCACGCACCAGTCTCTCCTCTGGAACCACCGTCTTGGTCACCCCTCCCTTCCCCACCTCCGCAGCATGCACTCGCGTCGCCTTGTTTCTGGCCTCCCGCAGACCCTGCCCCCGCTCCCGCCGTCGCTTGCGCCGCCGGGCACTCCCTGCATCGAGGGTCGGCAGCGCGCGGCTCCTCACTCCTCCTCGTTTCCTCCGACCACTGCTCCTCTGCAGACAATGCAGATGGACGTGTGGGGCCCCTCCCTCGTCCATGGGCCGCGCCGGGAGCGCTACTTTCTACTGGTTGTCGACGACTTGCGCTACACCACGGTGTCCCTTACAGCATAAGGGCAACGTCCGTGGTGTTTTGATCTTTTGGATCCACGCTGTTCGTCTCCAGCAAAGAGCTCGTTTCCAGCACAACCTCCCGGTGCTTCGTCCGCACTCTAACCGTGGAGGTGAGTTTTCCTCCGGTCTCCTGGATGACTTTTGTCGTGAAAAGGGCATCACCTAGTCGTTCACGATTCCGGCCTCTCCACAGCAGAATGGGATCGCTGAGCGCCACATTGGCCTGCTCATGGCGGTTGCTCGCACCACCATGATCCATGCGGCTGCTCCCCATTTTCTGTGGCCGTTCGCGGTCCGATACGCCGCGCATCAGCTCAACCTCTGGCCGCGTGTTTCACAGCCAAAGGTCTCGCCTACCCTCCTTTGGATAGGGGAGGTGGGCGATGCGTCGCTGTTTTGGGTCTGGGGCTCGCTAGCCCTTGTCCGCAATCCCACCGCGGACAAGCTCTTTCCCCGCACTGTTCGCTGCGTCTTCCTTGGCTTTCCCACCAACGCCCCTGACTGGCAGTTTTACCACCCAGCCACCCGCCGCGTCCTGTCCTCCCGAGACGTCACCTTTGACGAGTCGGTCTGCTACTACGGTCTCTACCCCCACCGCAATTGCCCCGTGCCCCCCCCGCCCCTCTTCATGGTACCCAGTCCGCCCCAGGTAGACCCCCTCACCCCCATGGTCCTGCTCCCTCAGGTGTGTCGCACATCACCCCACTCCCCTCGGTTGTGCCTTTGGAGCTCTCCTCTGACTCCTCTAGCTTGACTGAGGGGGGTGACCCTGCTGCTGACGACACAGCGGCCTCTCGCCGCCCGCCACGCTCGGAGACACCTCTGGGATTCCTGCCTCGGACGTCTTCGCCTCCTCTGCAGCCTGTTGCTGTGGACTCTGGGGGCCCTGGTGCTGTTGGGGGTGGTGACGCTGGGGGTACTGGTTCTGGGGGTGCTGACTCTGGGGGTGCTGGTTCTGGGGGTGCTGACTCTGGGGGTGCTGGGGGTCCTCTTGTTGGTGGAGTCGAGGGTACTGCTGCTGGAGGTTCTGGGGGTGCGTTGCAGCCACTGCCGCAACGGCCGTTGTTCTGGGAGCAGCAGCTGTCGTCACTGCCACTTCTTGGTGCTGCTGCTGGAGGTTCTGGGGGTGCTGTCTCTGAAGGTCCTACCGCTGGGGGTGCTGGCGGTACTGGTGCTGGAGCTGGAGGTGCTGGAGCTGGAGGTGCTGGCACTAGAGGTGCTGGTGCTGGAGCTGGAGGTGCTGACACTGGAGCCGGAGGTGCTGACTCTGAAGGTGTTGGTCGTCCTTGCACTGGAGGTGTTCCTGGGACTTGCGGTCCTGGCGTTCGTGCTGGAGGAGCTGGGTCTAGGGGTGCATCGCAGCCGCTGCCACGGCGGCCGTTTTGCTGGGAGCAGCACCCGTCGTCGCTACCGCTATCTGGGTCGGCGCTTCACGACCTGCTCAGTCTCCCACCTGGCTTTACTGAGCCGACGGCAATTGGTACTACTCCTCCATTGTTGTTTCCGCCGCCTGACCTGTCTCATGCACTGTTGCCGCCTGACTCCCCTCTACACGCTCCTGCTCGTTATTCCCCATTGACCGACTCCCCGACTGAGTGTCGGGAGCCTGCATCTCGTCCTGCCTCACCTGTTGCTCGTGTTTGTCGTGCTCGCCGTGTTCGCCCTCCTCCTGTTCCCAGTATGCACACGATGGCGCTTCGTCCTTCCTCTGTTTCGCGGCCTGTTGTCCTGCTGTTACCTCCCCGTCTTCTCTTCCTGACGTTCCTGGCCCTGTGTCTGACGTCGCTCGTGCTGCTAGTCCGACTGTCACTCGTTGTCTTCCCACGCTTGTGACTGACCCTACATTTTCGTCGGCTATTGCGTCTGCCTTTCTCGTTGAGCTCACTGAATTTGCTGCTACTTGCCGCCTTGACTACCTTGCGAGTCTGGTTTCTGGCCCTGCATGTCCTACGTCCGCCGGGGGTGAGCTTGCCCTTGGCTGTGACGTCCTTGAGGACATGCAGTTCGAGTTGGAGTACCTCGCGGCTGCTGTTCCCCATCTCGTTGCCATGCTGCTTGCCCCTGAGGGAGACCCGGATGCCTTTGACATCCCGATCCCTCGCTCTTACGCAGAGGCGATCACGGGTCCTTACTCCTCTTAGTGGCACACAGCTATGGACGCTGAGATGTCTTCCTGGAAGTCCACAGGCACCTACGGCGTCCCACCACCTGGGGCGAACGTCGTCAGTGGCATGCGGATCTTCAGGGTGAAGCGGCCGCCGGGTTCACCGCCTGCCTACAAGGCGCGTTACGTTGCACGTGGTTTCAGTCAGCGTGAGGGGGTCGAATTCTTCCATACCTTCTCCCCCACCTCGAAGATGACGACTCTTCGAGTGTTAGTGCATGTTGTAGCACAGCGTGACTACGAGCTACACTCGCTCGACTTCTCTACCGCTTTCTTGAAGGGCACCCTCCACGAGGAGATCTGGCTGCACCGCCCACCTGGCTTTACTGTGTCATTTCTTGAGGGTACCCAGTGGAGTCTCCGGCGGCCAGTCTACAGTCTCCGTCAAGCGCCCCGCGAGTGGCATGACACACTGAAGTTGACACTTGCGGGTCTTGGCATCGCTCCTTCGACTACTGACCCGTCCCTGTTTCTGCGCACAGACCCTGCTTTACTGCCGTTCTACATCCTCGTGTAAGTAGGCGACTTGGTCTTTGCGACTGCTGACAGTGAGGCACTGGCCTTCGTGAAGGCCGATCTGCAGAAGAGACACACCTGCAGTGATCTGGGTGAACTGCGGAGCTATCTTTGCTTGCAGATCACTCGGAACAGAACAGCGCGCTCCATCACTCTGACCCAGTCACACATGGTGCAGCAGGTCCTTCTGCGCTTCGGCTTTCAATTCTCCTCGGCAAAGCCCACTCTTCTGCCTACGGGCACTTGCTCTCAGCTCCACCTTCGGACGAGTCCGTAGAGCCGAGTGGTCCATATCCAGAGCTTGTGGGTTGGATCATGTACCTGATGACGTGCACTCGGCCTGACCTCACGTACCCTCTCAGCATCCTGTCGCGCTACGTTGCGCCCTGGAGACACCGCCCTGAGCACTGGCGGGCTACTAGGAGGGTGCTGCGCTACTTGGCTGGTACATTAGGCTTAGGGCTTGTGCTTGGGGGACGGGGTTCATTTGTTCTCACATGGCAATCAGACGCTTTGTGGGCCAACGACCAGGCGACTTCCCGGTCTTCACAGGGCTACACTTTCAGCCTCGGCCTTGGCTTTGTCTCGTGGAGGTCCACTCGCTCATCCTCTGTGCTGAGTTCCAACTGTGAGGCCGAGATCTACACTGGGGCCATGGCTGCGCAGGAGTTACGCTGACTGACCTACTTGCTCATCGACTTGGGAGAGCAGCACAGGTTCTGTATGCTGACAACAAGGCCATGATCGCCTTGTGTCAGGAGCAGAGACTCGAGAGCATAGCGAAGCACATTGCCCTTCATTACTTTCTCGTGCGAGAGTTGCAGCAGCGTGGTCAGCCTCGCCTTTCCTACGTGGCCTCCGAGGCCAACATTGCTGATATATTCACCGAGGGCCTTGGGTCTAGTGATCATCAGCGTTTCTGCACTGCTCTTGGCCTTGTGCCTACTCTTCCTCACTTGCTTGGCTCTTGATCTTGTTTTTGTACTTGGTGTACTCTGATATATATCTATACCTGCATGCGTACACTTGCTAGGTTGTGATCATTGTACTTCTTTTGTTGTTATCACACTGCATGTAAACTAGCCTTGTGGCCGCTTGCTTGTGCTCGGACTGTGTGGTGATCTTGAGATCCACCCTGGGCTTTGCTTTGTTGCTTCTCTTGACTGGTCTTGTGACCATCTTGTTGTCCCCTACTTAGGCTATGGGGGTGTGTCAAACTGCAAATATGCATGCTAGGCTATAGTGGAGCACACAATATGGGGTACATCACATTTTAGGGTTTGTACTTGTATCACCCGTCTTGCTTAGTCAATCACTTCGCTGTTCCCAGTTTCAAACAACACGTAAGCCTATTTCGGCCCTACATCCCGATTCCCGACCACCACGAGCTGCTACGACAATGATCATCGTCAATGACTTGCTCCGCAACCGAGCCGATCGTTGAACCCGAGAAGATCGCTAGCCGCAGGATTTGCAGTCACAAGGATCCCGGCGGATCGAGTTCTTGGAGAATGCTGGGTGCCTATGTGTGAGAGTACGCCGTCTGTTACACCTAGACTTACCTTATTTATATTTCCTGTTGCTGTATTTTCCTATTTTCGTTGCTTTACTATTTGAATATAGTTATAGCACCGAATAGGACCGTCTGCACCGTTTCTAGATTCATCTTGGTTATTCCCCCGTAACCTAGCGTCGCGTGATTATCATTGATTTCTTCTACCGAATTTGGGAAGGTTCCGTCCCCGACGATTCCCAATGCCCGGATCATTCCCATAACATCCTGGTTAACTGCCATGTGACGCTACTACATATAGTATCCTGTTGTGCCCATGATTCATGATTGAAAATATTGAACTGAGTTCTCGATCCTCACACTAGGAATAATATCGAGGAACATCCTGTCCTCCACGTTTACTTGAGGAGATGAGGAATCTGTAACGTACATGTCAGAATCCCAACCACTAGACCATTGGGATAAAAGGGCTTGTTAAGTAGCGGGTCAGTGCGCCCACAACCCCCCAGACCAACATGCCTGTAACCCTTCCCTAGGATCAATCGGGGATCACCAGTGGACCTCTGACAGTACACGCACTGGCTTATTGGAGGGCTTCATTGAGGGAGAGGATGGTGTAAGAAATTGAAAGCTTCCTTTAGTTGCACGTGACTTCACCGCATACAACAGTATATACAGGGCCTCGACCGTTCTTCGCTCATTACCAACCAATTGTTTTTTGTAGCATCGCGTGCAGACCCTCGGGGCCATGGTTTCGCCCCGATTTCATAGATTTCCTGGGTGTTTTGTATACCAAGACTAATGTTCATGCCTTTTCATTTTGTGAACTTTGGTTCTTCAATGTTTTAGCTTTTGTAACTCAATTTTCATTTCCAGTGTTTTGGGTTGAGTCGACCCTAATGTACCAGGCTTGAAACGAGTTTAACAATGAATAGGATATTGACATAATGTATGTAATTTGCTTGTGATTGGTGTCGTAACCTGAACCATTGGCACTCAAATGCGAGTGCAACTGTTCTTGCAAAAAAATGCGCTTTTTGTGCCAGTACATTACCCTTTCTCCTACATTATTGGTTATTTTCGCAATATAGAATCTCGATAGCAGCCCAACTCACACTTGGCCGAATTCTCACCATATCGCACATGGGAAAGTGTACCGTAATCCCCGCGTAATCCTCCAGATATAAGACCTCCCCCCCCCCAACCCCCCCACCCCAACCCCCAACCCGTCCCCCCCTCCCCCCCCTCCTTCCCACCCATCCCCCAGATATAAGACCCCCCCCACCCACCATTTAATGCAGGGGCGGGTCTTTTATTTATGGTATGTTTGAGTTATACCCGCCCCCCCTCCCCCCTACACCCCAAACCCCATCCTTACAGTGAATGTGAGATACGGCCAATATTTCCCCTTCCAATGAAATCACATGGGTATCGTGCCGTCAAGGTTGTACGATTTTTACCTTTTACCGCCACTGCCAGACTGATGAATCCAAGTTTAACAAGTGGTGAGAGTGATGCAATCTGGCAAATGCCTGAGGGTGGCATTTGCCCCCTCTGTTAGAAACAAAATGAATGATTGATGAGGGCATACAAAGGGGGAACCCACTATAGTACAACCCAACCTAGCCTACAAAGTACACATGTAAACATGTGTGCGTCGACACACCCCCTAGGCTAGGTAAGGGGCAGTGTCTAGGAAATGGGAAACAACTCAGGGCAGCACTACTAGTCCAGCCTCTGAGGAAAGGGGTCACAAGGGCAGTCAGCGAGAACAACAAAGTGTATGAGGTGCAACTCAGAGGGGTACTACTAGCCCAGCCTATGAGACAAAGAGCCACAAGGATAGCTAGTGAGAATAACTAAATAAAATCAAACCTAGTAGAGTGTACATAAATCAAGATCCTAACTAGTGAGGTACCACTGGGACAAGGCCAATCTGTGTGCAGAGTCGTTGATGAACACAAGGCGGGAGCGCCTTAATAAAAAATATCAACGGTGTTGGCCCATGAGGCCAAGTGTACTACGTGTGCCTGGTCGCGCTGCTGCAACTCACGCAGTAGGAAGTACTGCAGCTGTATGTGCTTTCCTCTGCCCTCTAGTTTAGGCTCCTGCCATAGGAGGATCATAGCTCTGTTATCGGCGAGAAGGACTGGGCAGAGCTAGGTGGCACACCTAAGTCAGCGAGCAAGAACGTCAGCATGCGGAGCACTTGAGCAGCCATAGCGACATCGTTGATCTTTGCCTCACAGCTAGACTATGTCATTGACGACGAGCAAGTGGACCTCCACAAGATCGCTCCTGCACCAGGAGGGATGGAGGTGGAATACGAGGAGGGAGAGTACGAAGAAACAAGGAGTGGAGGTCCTGAACAGGAGACACGAAACGAGTGCCCAGAGGATGACGGGACCAGGGAGTGGATGCCAGAAACGGAAAAGGAAGTAGAGGAGGAGGCGGCCGTGACCGAGGAGGAGAACGAGCCGGAGACGAATCGGGAGGAGGAAACGAGGGACTGTAACCAAGTGGAGACGGGGAGCGGTCAGGAGAAGGGGAAGGAAAACCAAGAGTCTGAAGACCACTCACATGTGGCGACGACCGCTGCTGCTGCTGCCGCCCTGCGGCTGCGGCTGCTGCTGCTGCGGCTGCGGGTGCTGCTGCTCCTGCTGCTGCTGCGGGTGCTGCTGCTACTGCTGCTGCTGAAGCTGGAACCTCGTCAGGTAACGGGGGACGACCGGGGCAGGCGCCGCAGCTGCAGCACCCCCAAAACCAGCACCAACAACTCCAGCACCCCCAGATCAAGCACCTCGAGTGCCAGTACCACTAGCTCCAGCACCTCCAGCTGCAGCACCCCCATAACCAGCACCTCCAATTCCAACACCTCCAGCTCCAGCACCTCTAGCACCAGTACCCCTGACGTCAGCTCCCCCAGATCCAACACCTCCAGCGTCAGCACCCCCAGAGCCCACTGCGACCTGCCGCGGTAGCACCGAAGGCTGCTGTGGCGACTGTGAGGACGACGTAGGGGACTATGGTCAAGGAGACGACACCGAACATGATACCGATGGAGGAGGGGTAGCGTGAGACACACCAAACAGGGCAGGACCTGGGTGGGGTGGGAGCACCGGACGAGCGGGACCAGGAGGAGGAATGGGAACGAGGAAGAGGGGAGTGGGGGGAACTGGGAGACCTTGGTGGGGGTAGCGAGTGTAGAAGGACACTGACTCGTCAAACGTGACGTTGCGGGAGTCGAAGATTTGGTGAAGGGACGGGTGGTAAAACTGAAAGTTAGGCGCGTAAACCGGGAAACCGGAAGACACACCAGGGGGTGCAAGCCGAGAGCTTGTCCGCGCGAGGATCGAAAACATGCGCAAGGCAGCCCCAGACATGAAACAAAGACGCGACACTAAATGATCCAGTCTAGAAACAGGTAGGTGAAACCTCTTGGCACAAGACATGCGGTCAGAGGTTCAGCTGGTGCGCGGCGTAGTGAACCGGGAAGGACCACAGAAAATGGAACGCACAGGCATGGACCATGGAGGTACGGGTGATCTCCATGACCAAGCCTATGCGGCGCTCAGCAACCCCATCCTGTTGTGGCGAGTCCGGAAGTATGAGGGACTTGGTGATGCCCTGTGCGCACCAGAACTCAGCAAGAACACGAGAGCGGAACTCACACCCACGGTCGGAGTGTAGACAAAGCATAGGGAGGGCGCGCTGGGCGCTAGCGGCTAGCAACCGCGGTAACAGAGCATCAGGCACGTGGGCCTTCTGCCGCAAGGGAAACACCATGGTGTACCAGGAGATTTCGTCCACACCAACAAGGAAGAACCTCTCGCCGCTCGGCCCAGCGACCGGGGCAGGGCCCCAGATGTCCATGTGCAAAGTCTAAAGAGGCGCAGTGGCAGGCGCAAGGGAGGAGGAGGGAGGGGTGATGCGCTGCCGACCCTCGATGCAGGGAGTGCACGGCGGAGCAGGCAAAGGAGGGAGCAGAGGAAGCAAGAACGGGAGACCTGGCACAAAACCGTACCTAGACATCTGATGGAGACGCGGGAGTGCTGGGTGGCCAAGACGGTGGTGCCACAGGGGGACGCAGGGTGCAGTGTGAAGAGACCTGACAAAGGCTCCCGGGAGAACGTCACAAGACGTGCCCCAATGGAAGCATCCGTACAGGTCGCAAACCTCTAAAGTGCAGGAAAAGTGAATGTGACGCCAAGGTACTGAAGGTGTCCAACACCCACAAAGTTCCTGGAGAATGAGGTGATGTGGAGGCCTGTGAGAGAACCAGAGGGGACGGCCGGATACGGGAGTGTGGTAGAGCTGCGTGCGACGGCTGGTCCTAAAGTGGGATTAGCCAGAGAAACGGAGACTAATGCCGAAAGTGGTATGACAGTGGTGTGGTCGCGGAAGAAGCACTGGGACGCGCCGGAGTCAATCGTGAAGGAAAGAGGCGCGTCGGCAGGAGTCACACCTGGGCTAGCAACCACACAAGCACCTAGACTAGATACACACGCACCTACACTAGCAACAGGAAAAGACACGCGATAGCAAACAGATACACGCGAGCGAACAGATCCGTCAGCTCTATAGTCAACAACATACATGGCAAGATTGAGCATCATCATGGACGTCTCAAACACACGGTAACCACGACTCGTCAACACATGTCGGCAAGGAATGACAGCCTCGGGTCCCTGACGCTGACAAAAGAGGTCGTCGAGGCGACTGAAGCAGCGCATAGCGGAGTGGCTAGGGCGCCCGCAGTTAGTGCCAGCACCGGGGCCAGTCAGGATCCGGTACAGGCAGGGGCCAACGTCGCGGCCTCCGCGACAAAGTCCGCCGCGGCCGACGTTCCCCGGATTACCAGGTACCCACTGCTGGGAGGTCCCCACTGCTGCTGAGGCCTCCACTGCTGGGCCTGCTGCTGCTGCTGCTGCTGCCCCTGCTGCTGCACCTGGTGCTGTGGCTGGTGCTGCTACTGTGCTTGCTGTGGCTGCTGCTGTTGTGTCCCCGCCACACCCCAAGGCTAGCACCCCAAGATGTCGTACCTGTAGCGCCGACCCGCCTCTAGAGCCACCTCTGCTTGATGCACCAGTACCTTCACCACCGCCACCACCTCTACCGCCACCACCTCCACTGCCACCACCCTTCCCTCCCTTCTTACCTCCCTTGCCCTGTTTTTGCCAACCAGCGGCAGAAGCAGCTGTAGTCTCCTCAGTAGCAGATGACTCAGCACCAGCAAGAGAAGCAGTGAAGGTGGGAAGTTGGGGCACAACACACACCCCTCAAAGAGACGGGGAACTACTGCGCCAGTAGCGGAAGCAACAACAGGGAGACGAGTGACTATGAAATAGAGGGTGGCAAACATAAGCGGGGGATCGCTAGCCACTTGGTGTCGGAGCAGGCAGCACGGTAGCTGTCAAGATAGCAAGCAGAAGTTAGAACAGAGAAGAGGGTTTCACTAGTAAGCAATGGGATACATATAGCAAACCCTAGTTGGGCTGTACTCACTATAGAGTACCCCACTGCAGACTAGACAAATATTACATTCTGACACACCCCCATAGTCAAAGTGGGGTATAATCAGCACAACAAGCAGTCATTTTAATAAGTTCACAAGCACAAGCAAAGCTAGAGGCAGCCACAGAGGGCAAGTGAGGAGGAGGAGGGACTGTGAGAGGAGTGGAGATAGAAGGCGACGGGTGAAGCCGCAGACACACGGGCAACATGAGCGGCGCGCACGGTGGCTACCGGACACAAGCAAGGGTATCTGGACTGTTGGAGTAACTGGCTCCGCGGCTAAGACGAGCGGCAGGAGCAACGGACCCACGGGCGACCGACGTCAGCAGGCTCGCTGGGCTACCGGAGCAAGGGTGACCCCCGGACTACTGGCGCTGCTGACATCACGACGGCTACCTCCGCTCAACCTCCCCCAACTGTCCCACACCCCTTTCACACACCCCTTGTTGCACCCCTAGCTCCACTCCCACGACACCCCCCTAGCACCACTCCCTCGGCTCCCACACACCCACCCCCCTCAGCGGCAACTGCAGCAGTGGGAGACGGAGGAGGAGGAGGAGCATGGGACGGCTCACACACCCGCCACCCCCAGACCCGCCACCCCCATACCCTCCCCCACGGCTGCGCGCGCAGCAGAGAGAAGACTGGGAAGGAGGGGGGGGGGGGGGGGGGGAAGAAGCCGCCCCGCAGCTGCAATGGGGCGGCGCGCGGGTCGACGAGGAGGGGCGACGCGCGGCTCGACGGGGGGGACGCGCGGGTCCCCTGGGGCAGCGCGACGACCGACGGGGGGGACGCGCGGGTCCCATGGGGCGGCGCGACGCCGACGGGGGGGACGCGCAGGTCCCCTGGGGCGGCACGACGACCGACGGGGGGGACGCGCGGGTCCCCTGGGGCGGCGCGACGACCGACGGGGGGGGGACGCGCGGGTCCCCTGGGGCAGCGCGACGGCCGACTGGGAGCGACACCACGGTCGACGGGGGGGGGGACGCGCTGGTCCCTGGGGTGGCGTGCGAGGCAGGAAACCGCCGCGCACCCCGGGGCGCGCGGCGGGCAGGAAACCGCCACGCGCCCCGAGCGCATGGCGGGCAGAAAACCGCCACGCGCCCCTAGCGCGTGGCGGGAAGAAAAAACGTCGCGCGCCACGGGGCGCGCGACAGACAGTACAGCAGCGGAAGCAGGTGGGCCCACAGGCCAGGAGCGTAGACGCTCTGATAGCATGTCAAGATAGCAAGCAGAAGTTAGAACAGAGAAGAGGGTTTCACTAGTAAGCAATGGGATACATATAGCAAACCCTAGTTGGGCTGTACTCACTATAGAGTGTTGGGCTGAGAAAAGCCCTTAGGATCTTTACAAGGCTAAACTCTGAGTAGTAGTATTTGTAGTTGCGGAAGCGTTTTAATGACAAGTGTTGAACCACCTTGCGCTAGTATGTGAGGGCAAGATGGATTGATTAAGGCAAGGAGATACAAGGTTTTATAAGAGTACAAGGAATATGAAAAGATACAGCTAATAACTGTTTTACTGTTGCTGTTGCGGTTCGATACAGTGACGACTCGAGCAACTGCTATGTATTGAGTCAGTTGTTTGTCCTTGCTGTCGCGCTGTATTTGTTAAGTCAAAGGTCGCTGACCTTTGACCTTCGCGTAACCTCCAGCGGTTACTTCTCTTGTCAACCTCCGATGGTTGACTCGCCGCTGCTTCGTTGTAGTTCGCTTCGTTTTCAGCTTGCTGTTGCGACACATCAGAAGCGTTTAAGTTACTTGTTTCCAACACTCCCCTTCGCTTCTGGAGTGTCGCTGCTGGTGACGTGGCTTTGTCCAGTCAGCAGTATGCAGTACTCGAATTTCTGCTTTCCGAGCTTCTTGGTCAAATAGTCGGCTGCCATCTCGGTCGTGGGGCAGTAAGATAGCTCAAGTCTCCCTTTCTCGATCTCGACTTTCACGAAGAAGTATCGCAGAGCGATATGCTTCGTCCGTTTCGCGAATCCGTTCTTGTTGGCTATGCGAATTGCGGATTGGTTGTCGCAGAACAGGGTGAAGCTGGGTAACTGAGCCAACTTTGCTTCTTCCAGCAGTTCGCGAAGGTAAAGTCCGTCCTTGGTGGCTGAGCAGAGTGCAATATATTCTGCTTCAGCTGAGGAGAGAGCGATTAGTTCCTGCTTGCTCGACTGCCATGAGATAGGCCCGATAGGTTCGAGTCAATAGATGTAGCCGGTGCGTGAGCGCCTGTTGTCAGCGTCGCCGGCGTGGTCGGCGTCTACATAGCCGATTAGCTTAGGTGTCGAGGTTCCGTTTTTGTAGTAGGTCAGGCCGATCGTCGAAGTACTGACGAGATAGTGAAGAGCACAGCCAAGCTCGGCCATGTGATCTGCTTCAGGCTTCTTGAGGTAGGTGGCGAGTTGGCTCGCCGAGTACGATAGGTCAGGTCGGCAGGTGACGGCTGCGAAGAGGAGACATCCCAGCTTTCGCTGGTAGTCGCTTATGCCGGCAGGCTTGAGTGGTGCGGAGATTCCTTCGTGGCTCGCGGAGGTGTAGCGGTACGGTGTGGAGATAGCAGTCGGAGTTAATCCGAAGCTTTTCGCGATGGTGTCGGCGTATTTTGTGGCGCTGAGATAGATCGCGTTCTCTTCTTCCTGTATGTTGAGTCCGAGGTATTGTGTCACGGTGGATGAGACGGTGAGCGTTAAGTCCCACTGCAGCTCCCCTTCGAACCAAGTTGTGATGCCGTCGGTTGAGCCGATGTAGAGTAGATCGTCCACGTAGACGATCAGCAGGATGTAGTCGATGCCTTTCGTGAGCCGGTACATGCCCTGGTCGTGCGGTAGCTGGCGGAATCCGATGCGGATGAGCCGCGCGTGTAGGTATTGCTGCCACAGTCTAGGGGCCTGTTTGATGCCGTACAGGGACTTCAGTAGCTGACAGACTTGATTGGGGTCTGCATTGGAGCCATGCGGTTGCTCGACGAAGATTTCAGCGTTGACGGGTGCGTAGAGAAAGGCGTTGGGCGTAGCTTCTTCTTCTTCATGGCGGCTATCGCGAGGAGAATCCGCAGAGAGGTGTGTCGGCTGACCAGTGCGAACGTTTCGGTGAAGTCCCGTCCGTGCTCTTGGTCGAAGCCGCGTACGACCCAGCGCGCCTTGAATTTGTCGATGGTGCCGTCTGCTTTGGTTTTCACACGGAAAACCCATTTTCCGGTGAGGATTGTCTTGTTGCGTGCCACGCCGATGGGAACGATTTTCCAGGTATTGCGTTCTTCCAGCGCTTTTAATTCCTTGTCCATGGCTTCGCGCCATTTTTCCCTGTGCTCCCCCCCAAGAGCCTATTGAACTGTGGCAGGCTCCTTAGGTGGCGCCGTGCCGTGGACTGCGGTGACGAGCCCGAGTATTTGGAGTCCACTCTGTGTGTAGCGGGGGAGATTTGCGTCCTCGGGATAAGCTGCTTCGTCTCCTGCTTCTGGATCAGGTAAGAAGTTGGGTCCTACGCGCTCTGCTTCGTCGGTGTTGACTCATGCGGGGGTAACGTAACCATTGTCAGCGAAGTCGTAGAAGACTTCGGCGTTGATGCTTTTGCGAGGGTTATCGTCGTCCATTGGAACGTCCACTGAGCAGTAGGGAAGAGGTCCGGCTTCTTCCGAAGCTCTGTCCACGTTTTTCTCGTCCAAGTCAGCTTCATCTGCTGCCGAGGCGAAGGCTTGATCCCCACGAAATCCGCTTGTGACGTCGCGTGAAGTTTCCAAGTTGTACAGGTACGTTGGAAGTCTGAGCCGTTCGTAGAAGATCACGTCACGTGCTGCTACTGTTTCCTTTGTGTGGACGTCGAAGATTTTCCATGCGTTGTAGTGTTTTTCGATGCCCAGGTGTAGTCCCCATTGCCCGCGTTGGGAGAATCGACCGGCGCGTGCAGCTGGGGGTCGGTACTGTACCATGCAGCCGAACACTCGTAACATTTTTGTGTTGCCCAATTTTCCTGTCGATAGCAGATGCGGCGATGCGTTGTTCGGGAGCGATGATGACGAAAGCAAGTTGTGCAGCATGACAGCGTGGTCCATCGCCTCAGGCCACTGGTGGTTGGGTAGCCGCATGCCACGTAGCAGCTTGCGCATGGTGTTCTGGAGAGTCCTGTTCATTCTTTCTGCCATGCCTTGCTGTTGATGGGCGTAGGGAAGGGAGATGAGCCTTTTGATCCCGTTTTCTACCAGGTAGTATTTGAACCTCTGGGACTGATATTCCCCTCCCCCGTCTAACTGGAAGCTTTTCAGCTTCACTCCTGATTCTCGTTCTGCTATTGGAAGCCAGGCAACAAAATCTTCGAAGGCCATGTCGCGACTCGGAAGGTTAAGGTGCCATACGTATCGTGTGGCGGCGTCGATGAAAGTGATAACGTATTTGTATGCTCCTTGACCCGGTTCACGGTTGTACAATATGTCGCTGTACACCTTCTCCAGAGGTGCGTATGCCGGTGCACTTGGGTTGTGATGAGAGACGAAAGGCTGATGCGGTAAGTCGGCTTCAGGGCAGGTGAAGCATGTTCCTCGAACTCGTTGGAGTTCTCTGCCGTCGGGTAGGAGTAGCGAGTCTTTATCGAGTACTCCTGCTCTTATCGTGTTATTTAACGTCGTGTTGCTCGGATGTCCTTTTTCTTGCGTGCCAGATGTCTTCGCCAGCGCGGTGTCCACGTGAGCGCATGTACAAGTCGGAGTTGGAGTAAAAACCGGCGATGAAGTTGGCGCTTATGTGGACTTCTCGTGGAGTAGGGGTCAACTGCTGCGCAGGAGTCGGTGGAGTATTGTCGATTGGAGCTGGTGCCGTTGAAGGACCCGCGATTGGTGTTGTCTCTGCTGCTGCCGATGTTGTCTCTACTGCTGCCGATGTTGTCTCTCCTGCTTGTTGGATTGTCACTAACGCTCGTGTCGGTTCTGCCTCAGGTATGGTATTCGAGTACCAGAAGCCACCGGGGCTGAAGTCAGGGTTGAGATCCGGCGGATGTGTCCAGGGAGCGAAGGTGACGATTCCGTCACTGTCGGCGGTGCCTTGATCTGGAACGAAGTCGAGGACGAAGACACTGTTTTTCAACACTGCCTTGCCGATCTAGAGACCTCCTTTTCCGTGGTACAGTTTAAACTCCTGTGTGGTGCTGTCTGCTTCGAGGTAGATGCCCTTCGCCATCAGCTGACTGACTGAGTAAGTTGTACCCGAGTCCCTCTGCGATTAAAACCTTCGACATTTGTAGTACGACATTGGTTTCTCTTGACTGAAGTTGAACGATGCCTTGTCGTCTTGTGCGCAGGTTCTGGTTGTTGGCAACGGTGATGACGACTTTGCATTGCAGTTCGTGTTCCCGTTGAACGAAGCGACCCGAGGAGCACATGTGTTGTCCGCAGCAACTGTCCAAGAACCATGTGTCTTTCCCGGACGGCTCGCTCTGGGCGATGGCTGCGTATGTCGGATTCGGCTCCAGTGACTCGCGGCGAGGGGTACTTTCATCGAGTTGTTCCTCCGGTGAGTAGTACGTTGGTGATTCGGTGATGCACGAGTCTGTCAATCTCGCCATGCAACTGGCGATGTTTCTTGTTCCTTGGGCAGATTGCGTCGTCGATGTTGTTGAAGATTGCGATTGACTGGTGGGGTGCGCCTGAGTGGAGGCCACTTGACTGCTTGAAGGCCGAAGTTATCGCTGTGGTGTCGTTGACTGTTGCAGATTTGGGCAGTGAGTCCGAGGGTGTCCTGACCTCTTGCAGAGATGACAGAACGGCGGTACGTGCTGTTGCTGCTGTTGTTTATTCTGTCGGTTGGAGTTGTTAAAGCGCTGTTGGGTGTGGAATGCAAATTCGGGCACTGCTGTTCTCTTCTTGTGCCGCTCCTCGTGCAGGTCCATGTCTTGTTGTTCAGCGTGTATTTTGGCGCAGAGTGCCGCTTCGGAGATCTTCCCGTGAGCTCGGAGTATGGCTCGAGTGGAGCGCCAATGAGGACCGAGACCAGTGATGACGACTGTGACGAAGGCCTCTTCAGATATCGATCCTCCGCATCGAAGAAGTTTGTCGCGCAATTCGCGACAATGGCTGATATACGCCATCCCTTTTTCGCCGGGTTTCATTTCCACTGTTGTCAGTTGTGCCATTAACCGACTCTGATTGACGCTATCTGTTGCTTGATACAGGTTCTTCAAATGGTTGTACGCGAGCTCGGCGCAGCTGCCGTATCCCCGATAAGACCGGATGTTCTGCTGCTGGTTTGGAGTTATGTTCCTCAGCAGGATCGTGTATGCCATCACCGACTGATAAGTATACTGTTGTTTGTCGTACTGCGTCCCATGTGTTGGATATGGCAGGGACCCGTGGAAGAATCCAAGAATCTGCGCGCCTTCCATCATGAGTTCAAACTCGAATGACCAGGTATAGAAGTCTTTGCCGTCGAAAGGCGTTGATGTCTGTAATTTCAAGATGTGCGCGAACTGCGATTGAACCTGGAGTGCATCCAATGTCTTCTCCTGTCCAGGTCGAGGCTGTTGTTGCGGCATGAAGCTGACTGAGTCACGTTGAGTCTCATACGGAGCAAAGGTGGGTTGCTGCTGGTTTCCGCGCGCATAGGATGAGCCATCGAGACTCATGGGTGTAACATCGTTGTTGTTGTTGCTGATGTTTGACTGCGCAGGTGCCGCTTGCTGATGCTGTTCGTAGAAGGACATGAAGGAGAAGAATTTCTCCATCATACTTGGGTCGAAGCCTGTCGCTTGGTTCGCGGGAGTCTCAGTAGACTCAGTTGTTGGTCTTGTTGCTGTACCTCCCTCTGTCTGCAGGCCAGAGGCTGGAGGTGGAGTAGGAGTAGTGCCAGGAGAGCCGTTGGAGGAGCTTCTCTCCTTCTGCGTTGCCATACTTTCTGTCGTTGTAGAGGATTTGAATGCAGTTGAATTTGCCTTGACTGCTCTCATACCATGTTGGGCTGAGAAAAGCCCTTAGAATCTTTACAAGGCTAAACTCTGAGTAGTAGTATTTGTAATTGCGGAAGCGTTTTAATGACAAGTGTTGAACCACCTTGCCCTAGTATGTGAGGGCAAGATGGATTGATTAAGGCAAGGAGATACAAGGTTTTATAAGAGTACAAGGAATATGAAAAGATACTGCTAATAATTGTTTTACTGTTGCTGTTGCGGTTCGATACAGTGACGACTCGGGCAACTGCTCTGTATTGAGTCAGTTGTTTGTCCTTGCTGTCGCGCTGTATTTGTTAAGTCAAAGGTCGCGGACCTTTGACCTTCGTGTAACCTCCAGCGGTTACTTCTCTTGTCAACCTCCGATGGTTGACTCGCCGTTGCTTCGTTGTAGTTCGCTTCGTTTTCAGCTTGCTGTTGTGACACATCAGAAGCGTTTTTAAGTTACTTGTTTCCAACATAGAGTACCCCACTGCAGACTAGACAAATATTACATTCAGTAGCTAGCGTCATAGAAGCGCATGTGAGTGACTAAGTCAACAGTAGTGTCCAACGCACCAAGGTCGGGGAAAAAGATCGGCATGAGGAGGCGGTCGAGGAAGGCAGAGGAAGGACTGGAATAACTAGAAACGATAGCGTCATAACACTCCTTCGCAGACGTGACTTGGGTGAAGTGGGCGGCCTCAGTCGGCGGGAGAAGGTCTATCAGTGCGAGACGAGCAGCGTCGTCGCGGGAATCTCAGACCTAGTACTCCGAGCGACGTCTTGCAAACGTCTCCCGCTCCGCCTTAGTGGGCTCAGTAGAGAGAGGGGCAGGGCGCTGAGGGGCGGGCAGATCACCGGACGTGTGGGCGAACAGAGTGTCGCCGTCTTGACGTTGGCTCCTACGGTGCAGCTGGGCATTGAGGAGCCAAGTGCTAAACTCTAATGCTCGACCTTTTGCGTCGAAACGCAGAACCCTGGAAGACGCCATGGTGAAGGCGAGCTGGAACGAGGGACGGCTGGCTAGAAATGGCTGGCTAGGCAAAGTAGGCTAGGAACGCTAGGCTAGGAGCGGTAGGCTAGGAACGCCACGCTAGGAGCGGTAGGCTAGGAACGCCGGAACGGCTGGCCAAAATGGCGCCAGGAGGAGGAAGCGAGGAACGGCACACTAGGAGCTAACTCAAAACCCTAAAACGGTGCCAGGGATGGGAAGTGCAGCTTCCAGCCGCTGCTAGGAGAGCCACGGGCAAGGGGGATGGCGGGAAACGACGCGGTGCTGCGTGCAGCTCAGGGCGGCTTGCGCTAACGGTGCGGGCTGCTGGTGGGGAGGGCGCACGCTGGCGGCAGTACGTGCGTGCGCTAGCGTGCGCTGGTGTGCGTGCGCTAGCGTGCGCTTGCTGGTGTGCACTTGCTGGTGTGCGCTGGCGTGCGTGCACTCGCTGCGCACGCTGGGTGCGGTGGCGTGCACGCGCACGAGCTGCTGGCGTGCACGCTGGCTGCTGGCGCGCGCTATGCGCTGCGTGCTGGCTGGCGGAAGGCACGCGCTGCTGCTTGCTGCTAGTGGCGTGGGCGCTAGCGGCTGGTGGCGTGGGCACTAGCGGCTGGTGGCATTGGCGCTAGCGGCTGGCTGGCATTGGCTGGCTGGCTACTGCTGGCGGAAACGCAGTGAACGGGGCGGGCTGGTCGGCAGAAACGCCTAGGAGCTGGGCGGTCTAAGGAGGTACGAGAACAAGGACCTAGGAACAACCTGTCAAATGATGAACATATGTGCATGTTAGTTTGTTAGGCTACAGTGAGGTGATCTTTAAAGGGTACAACCCTTACAGGCTGAGTGCTATCCTTAGACAAGGATGAGTGCTATCCTTTAGACAAGGCTGAGTGTGAGTATAGTCTGTCAATATTTATCGTCAGCCCTTCCTGTGATGAAAGAAAACGCGTTTTTGACAACCTACATGTAGTTCAACCTACTTGTAAAACTGCCAAAAAGACCCAAATGCAACACACATAACAACCCCCCTCAAGATACCCAATCGAAACGCCCAGTCAAGACACCCCATCAAGACACCCCATCCCGCACCCCATTTCGCCCCCCCCAATCACAACTGTACATCCACCATGTACAGGGCCTCCACCCAGAGAGCCCCGCCTTCCACATCGACATCGTCCCTATCCCGGTCCACCAAATCTACGTTGATCCCCCCCATGGAAGACGCCGCTCGAAGCAGGATGACACGGGCTTGCGCCCGTTGTAACGCCACCCCGATGAGCGCCTTCAGGGACCCTAAAAGATAAGCCGAAAACACAGTGTCGTCCTCCCGACAAGCCCCTCGCGGCATAGCTAACCCCACGTGCGCATCCCCCTGCTGACGAAGCCACCGCCGAAAACGACCGCCGAGACACCCCCACGTCTCTACTATCAGAGGGGTGAACTGCACGCCCCAGTTGCGTGCGAGCAGAGGCACGTAATCACTCGTTTTGCGACGCTCCGACTCTCTTGCCGCCACACCTATCTGACGCCCGCATTGTCCTAGCAGAGATGGAGACAGCGATAGCGGGTCCGCGACGCTGATCTCTAGGGCATGAGCCTCTCCAGCCATTGGTCGTCGCACCGCCACATCAACCCGTTTCCCCGGCAGCACCACACTATCCTCCATTGTCACCACCCCCCCCCGACGCCTTAGAGATTTTCGCCACCGCAAACTTCACCTCATCATGCACCCGAGATGGACCATGCTGGTGCTTGCATCTCAGGGCATGATGCGGGTCTGCCGGGTCAACATACGCTGTGCCACAAACACACCTCCCCGCCACCTGCAGCTGCTGAATTGGGAACCCGAGCCGTATAGCAGCAGCAATGCCCCACTCAGCCGCAGTGAATGTGAGATATGAGTGAGCTGGAATCGCCAAAACCCATGCACCCGCCCCCGGGCCCTGAAGGGATGTGAAACGAGCCAGGGTAGCATCGTCACGAGCCGAGCGGCGCAGTGCCTGGAGCTCCTCTACAGCTAATTGCCGCTGCCGCGCCTGGAAAAGCCGAAGAGGAGGGACCGCTACACACAGAGGTAAGCTCGGCATCTCCTGGCGGATAGTCGCTGGCAGCTGCTCAAGAGCCTTGACAAACCACGGGTCAAGAAACTCTGCCCCTGTCGAAGTGGTGAGGTACTATGCAAACATCGCCTCCTCGCCCGCCACCCCTAATTGTGCAATGTCACGCGCGGCCTGCGCTCACCCACAAACGTAGGACAGTGGGCTCAAAGAGGCCGCCGCCCGGATCCCGAACCCTCCGAGTCGCACAGGGAGATGCAGCTGCATGCGTGCTCGCCTAGACCGGTCGGGGTCTTGCTCCCAAGTGCCAGGTAGGAAAAGCTGCTCAAAGCAATCCTCCAAACAGCTATCCCAATCCCTAAAAGCCTCAACCACCTCCGGACGCGGCGGCATAGTCCGGGCAAGGTACATCGGCCGCGCTGAAACTGCAATGGCGAGGAGGTGTGAAGCCATCTGGGGGTGGTCGAGCAGGGGGAGCCATGGCAGTGGCGCCTGCAGCTGTCGAAGCCACTCCCGTAGCCGGACCACCTCCCAATCCTCCTCCCCAATAGGCACGCCCACCACAGTAAGACCCTCCTCCACTCGCTGCATCCCCAATGGCAGTGCCTGCTCCACATCTCCGCCCTCGCGCTCCCAAAACCGACACTTGTGCGCCTGCACCTCCAGCCCCACCCACTCCAACCTCTCCCGCAGCACCCCAAAAGCCTCCAGAATCCTAGCTGCTGGCCCCAAAATATAGGTATCGTCTGCATAGCTGAGGAAAAGTAGGTCCCCGAACTCCCTAATAACCGGCTCCATCGCCTGCTGCTGCGTGAACGCGAAAAGAAAAGTGTCGAGCGGGTCCCCCTGCCTTGATCCCCGAGCCGACTCAAGGCTCTGTACGAAAGGGCCCGCTCGGAGGTACAGGTCGCTAGGTGTCCCATAGAAAACACGCAAGAATGGGATCATCCCTGAGAACGGCGACTCCCGCAGCCCATCAAACATCGCATGAAGGTGAAGGCATTTGCGACGTCTATCTGTAGCGCACACCAGTCGGGGTGGGTGGCCAGCGCTGACCGGAAAGAGTGAGTGAAAATCTCTGCCCCGACCCTGGTGCCCGCTCCCAGCTGGTTGCACGGCAGGAAGTAGGAAGCCATTGACAGAATCGTAGGAAGGAGATCAAGTTTAACTAGGGCCTAGGCTTAGGAGCCTAGGCCCAACTAGGATGTCGAGTAGTTTGTGCCTAGGGTGAGATGTCGAGGAAGTTGGAAAGGGTGGTTTCACTATAGGTTTCGAAGAACATATAGCAAAGGAAACAAATAAGGTGCACCACCAAACAAAGTTTATAATAACTACACTAACTACAGCTACAGGCAGTTACAAATATAAGTTCTGACACTCCCCCATAACTGCCTGCATCAGGAGTTTGTGCAGAATACAACCTGCAGGGGTACACATGCAAAATAATAAACAAGCAACAGCAGGTACTGCAGGCGGGCTAACACTAGCTGGTCACCCCCTCCATCTCCTCACCCTCCTCCTTCCCCTCCCCCACACTGCTGCAGGAGCAGCAGAGAGGGGGGGGAAGAGAGGAGAGGTGGAGGGACGGCTGCTGGTTGCCTCACACCCGCCACCCCGGTGCCACTCCCCCTTCTCCCCCACACCCTCACACCCTCCCCCCCAGCGGCAGCTGCAGCAGTGGGAACGAAAGGAGGAGGAGGGGAAGGGAAGGAAACGACCCAAAGCTCCAACACCCGCCACCCCCATACCCTCCTCCCCACGGCTGCAGGGAAACAAAGGAGGAGGGGGTGGGCGGGAAGAAAGCCGCAGAGCGGCTACATTGTGTCGGCGCAGGTAGGTCAGGGGCGGCTGCAGGGAGAGCAGGTGCGGAGAGGGCCCGTCGCGTGCCACGGGGCGCACGACGGGCAAGTTTAAGTTTAGGGCCCGGTCGTGTGCCTCGGGGCGCACGACGAGCAGGGCACCGTCGCGTGCCACGGGGCGCACGACGGGCAGGTTTAGGGCACCGTCGCGTGCCACGGGGCGCGCGACGGGCAGAGAAGGAGTCACTCGCCAACCGGGGGCGGGACAAGAGAAAATCGCCACGCGCCCTAGGCGCGCGACCGAGAAAAATAGCAGCGGAAGCATATTGGCGGGCCCACAGGCCAGGACGTAAAACGCTCTGATAGCATGACAGAATCGTAGGAAGGAGATCAAGTTTAACTAGGGCCTAGGCTTAGGAGCCTAGGCCCAACTAGGATGTCGAGTAGTTTGTGCCTAGGGTGAGATGTCGAGGAAGTTGGAAAGGGTGGTTTCACTATAGGTTTCGAAGAACATATAGCAAAGGAAACAAATAAGGTGCACCACCAAACAAAGTTTATAATAACTACACTAACTACAGCTACAGGCAGTTACAAATATAAGTTCTGACAGCCATCGCTGTTAGAATAAGCCGGAATGAATGGGTGAACTAGGCAAGAGGTGAGTACAAGTAGGGGAAACCTAACCCTAAAGTGTTGTACTCACTAAGGAGTGACCCTACTGTAGCCTAGAGATACAACTGTAATTTGACACACCCCCATAGGCAAAGTAGGGGACAGCAAACACAACAAGCGGTCACAAGACCAGTCTGCAGAAGAGAACACAGCTCAGGGTGGATCACAAAGTCACCACGCATTCTGAGCACAAGCAAGTGGCCACAAGGCCAGTTCACATGCAGAGGTATATAATAGCAAGGCAGTACACTGATCACAACCTAGCAAGAGAAAACATGCAGGTATAAGATATATAGCAGTGTACAACAAGTGCAAGTCAAGCAACCAGCAGGTGAGGCAGAGTGGGCACAAGCCCAAGAGCAGTGCAGAAACGGTGATGATCACCAGACCCAAGGGCCTTGGTGAAGACATCAGCAGTGTTGGACCGAGAGGCCACGTAAGCGAGGCGCAGCTGACCACGCTGCTGCAGCTCACGCGCAAGGAAGTAGCGAAGAGCAATGTGCTTCGTTCTGTGCTCCAGTCTCTGCTCGCGACACAAGGCAAGCATTGCCTTGTTGTCGACGTACAGAACTGGAGGAGAACGAGGCCGCTCCCCCAAGTCGGTCAGCAGGTAGGTCAGCCACCGTAGCTCCTGTGCAGCCATGGCCCCAGCGTAGATCTCGGCCTCACAGTTGGAACCAAGCACAGAAGAAGAACGAGTGGACCTCCACGAGACAGGATCAGAGCCAAGACTGAAGGTGTAACCCTGTGACGAACGCTGAGTCGTCTAGTCGTCGGCCCAAGAAGCGTCAGAGTGTCCTGTGAGGACCACCGAACTCCGTCCTTCAAGCACGAGCCCCATGCCTGATGTACTGCACAAGTAACACAGTACCCTCTTCGCAGCATCAAAGTGCACCTTTCGGTGTCTACCGGGTGCCACGTAGCGAGCCAGGAGGCTGAGAGGGTACGCGAGGTCAGGTCGTGTGCACGTCATCAGGTACATGAGGCAACCCACAAGCTTTGGGTACGGACCACTCGGCTCTACGGACTCGTCAAAAGGTGGAGCTGAGAACGAGTGGCCGGTAGACAGAGGAGTGGGCTGTGGCGAGGACCACGTGAAGCCGAAGCGCTGAAGGACGTGCTGCACCATGTGTGACTGAGTCAGGGTGATGGTGCGCCGTGCTCTGTCCTGGGTGATCTGCAAGCCAAGATAGCTCCGCAGCTCACCCAGGTCAGTGCAGGTGTGTCTCTCCTACATCTCCGCCTTCACTAGGGTCAGTGCCTCAGTGTCAGCAATAGCAAAAACCAAGTCGTTGACGTACACGAGGATGTTGAACGGCGGCAGAGTAGTGTCGGTGCGTAGAAACAGCGACGGGTCAGCCGTCGAAGGAGCAAACCCAAGAGCCGCAAGTGTAGTCCTCAGTGCGTCGTGCCGCTCGCGGGGCGCCTGACGCAGGCCGTACACTGGTCGTCGTAGGCTCCACTGGGTACCCTCAGGAAACGACCCAGTGAAGCCCTGTGGACGACGCAACCAGATGGCCTCGTGAAGGCTACCCTGCAAGAAAACTGTCGAGAAGTCAAGGGAGTGCAGCTCGTAGTCACGCTGAGCTGCAACGTGTAGCAACACCCGAAGAGTGGTCATCTTCGGGGTGGGGGAGAAGGTCTGAAAGAAGTCGACCCCCTCACGCTGACTGAAGCCTCGAGCAACGTAACATGCCTTGAAGGCAGGCGGAGAACCCGGCGGCCGCTTCACCCTGAAAATCCACATGCCACTGACGATGTTCGCCCCAGGTGGGGGAACCTCGTCGACGTAGGTGCCTGTGGACTTCCAGGAAGCCATCTCTGCGTCCATGGCTGTCTGCCACTGAGAGGAGTACTCACCCGAAATTGCCTCCCTGTAGGAGCGCGGGGTGGGGATGTCAAGTGCATCCGGGTCTCCCTCAGGGGCAAGCAGCATGGTCGCGTGATGGGGTGAAGCGGCCGCAAGGCACTCCAGCTCCTCTTGCCTGTCCTCAAGAACGTCACAGCCAAGGGCAGTACAGCCAAGAGCAGTCTCACCCCCGACGGACGGAGGACAGGCAGGGAGAGGGTCAGAGACAAGACTCGCAAGGTAGTCGAGGCGGTACACAGCAGCCAAGTCAACGAGCTCAGCTACAAGGGCAGACGCAGCAGGAGACGAGAACGTAGGGTCTGTCACAGCCATAGCAAGAAGGCAAGTAACAGTCGGACTGGACGCACGAGCAAGGTCAGACGGAGGGTCAGCAACGTAAGGCAGAGAGGACGCAGGAGGTAATGGTAGGACAACACGCTGAGGAACAGAGGAAGGACGGAGTGTCATATCGTGAGTGCTGGGGACATCCGGAGCACAAGGACGACGAGTACGAGAAACACGAGCACGGACAGCAGCTCTAGGCTCAGGCTCAAGGTCAAAGCTAGACTCAGGCTCTCGACGCTCAGGGGTGGAAGCACGAGTCTCAGGCTCTCGACGCTCAGTCAGGGACTGTGTCACCGCAGTGTAAGGAGCCGGAGCAGGCAGTGGGGAGTGCAGTAGCAGCGGCGGCTGTGACTGGTCCGCCGGTGGAAACAGTAACGGAGGAGTAGTACCTGCCACAGGGAAGTCATTAGCACCTGGCGGAAGACTGAGAAGGTGGCAAAGAGCACCAGTAGCTCCCGTACCTCCAGCACGAGCAGCTCCTCCAGTACCCCTAGCAACACCTCCAGCACCAGTAGCACCAGCACCTCCAGCACCACGAGCTCCGACAGTGCCAGCACCTCGAGTACCAGTAGTACCTCCAGCACCTCCAGTGCCTCCAGCTCCAGCTCCAGCTCCTCCAGCACCAGTAGTACCTCCAGTACCTCCTATGCCAGCAGCTCCAGTAGCAACTCCAGCACCTCCAGCACCAGCAGCACCACCTGCTCCAGCAGCTCCAGCACCTCAAGTACGAGCACCTCCGGGGCCAGTAGCTCCAGCACCTCCAGTACCTCCAGCACCAGCACCTCCAAGGTCAGCAGCTCCCGCACCCTCAGCACCTCCAGTAACAGGAGTACCTCCAGCACCAGGAGCTCCAGTACCTCCAGCTCCAGGACCTCCAGCACCGGCAGCACCTCCAGTAGTAGCACCTCCAGCACCTCCAGCACCAGCACCAGCTCCAGTACCCCCAGCACCAGCAGCACCTCTAGCACCAGCAGTACCTCTAGTACCTCCAGTAGTACCTCCAGCACCTCCAGCACCAGCAGCACCTCCTGGACTAGTAGCTCCAGCACCAGCCGGACCGTACCCTCCACCACCAGGACTGCCTCGTTGAACGACCCATGCACGAATCGCCTGCAGCAAGAGCATCTCAAGTAGAGCAGGTTGCGGTGGTTGTCCAGCTCCAGTACCTCCAGTAGTGGTAGCTCTAGCACCTCCAGCACCAGAAGCACCTCTAGTACCTCCAGCTCCAGCACCTCCAGCACCAGCAGCAGCTCCAGTACCTCCAGTAGTACCTCCAGGCCTAGTAGCTCCAGTACCTCCAGCTCCAGGACCTCCAGAAGGACTCGCAGCACCCCCAGAGTCAGCACCCAAAGTCTCAGTACCCCCAGGCTCAGTACCCTCAGGCTCAGTACCCTCAGTCCCAGCACCCGCAGGCTCAGTACTCTCAGTCCCAGCACCCGCAGGCTCAGTACCCTCAGTCCCAGCACCCGCAGGCTCAGTACCCTCAGTCCCAGCACCCGCAGGCTCAGGACCCTCAGTCTCAGCTCCAGTGTCCACTGCAGAAGGCTGCAGAGGCAGGAAACTGGGGGGGGTAGCCAAACGAGGAGAGCAGTCACCCCCAGACGTACCACTCCCAGGCCCAGCACCACCAACCTCAGCTCCAGAGTCCACAGCAGCAGGCTGCGGAGGTGGCGAAGACGGCCGAGGCGGGAAACCCGGGGGGGTCTCCAAGCGAGGAGTGCGGCGAGTGGTCGCCGTGTCGACCGCGGCGGTGTCACCCCCCTCAGCTGGGTCAAAGGAGTCAGAAGAGATCTCCACTGGCTCATCCAAGGGGGGTGGGTCTACCTGAGACACACCTGAGGGAGCAGGACCCTGTGGGGGAAGGGGGTCTACCGGGGGGGGGGGACGGGTACCAGGAAGAGAGGCGCGAGGGGGACCGGGTGGGACGCGTGTGGGTGAAGTCGGTAGTAACAGACCGACTCGTCGAAGGTGACGTCCTGAGAGGACAGAACACGGCGCGAGGCAGGGTGGTAGAACTGCCAGGGTGAAGCGTCGGTGGGGAAGCACAGGAAGACACAGCGGAGAGTGCGAGGAGAGAGCTTGCTCGCTTTGGTATCGCGAACAAGGGAGAGCGCGCCCTAGACCCGAAACGACGACGCATCACCAGGCTGTCCCGTCCAACGGAGTGTGGGCGAGATCTCTGGAGCAGAGACACGGGGCCAGAGGTTGAGCTGATGCGCGGCGTATCGGACCGCAAACGACCACAGGAAATGGGGAGCAGCCGCATGGATCATGGAGGTACGAGCAACCTCCATGATCAAGCCAATGCGACGCTCAGCGATCCCATTTTGCTGCGGAGAGGCCGGAAGCGTGAACGACTGGGCGATACCCTCATCCTGGCAAAACGTCTCAAGGACGCCAGAGGAGAACTCACCACCCTTGTCAGAGTGCAGACGCAGGACTGGGAAGTCCTGCTGAAAGCGCTCGTGCAGCTGGAGACGAGTAGCACGGATCCAGGGGATCAAAACACCGCTGACGTCCGCCTTTCGACGCAAGGGGAAGACTGTGGTGTAGCGTGTGTAGTCGTCAACAACCAGCAGGAAGTAGCGCTCCAGGTCCGTCCCACCGACGGGGGCCGGGCCCCACACGTCCAGGTGGAGAGTCTGCAGAGGAGCGGTGGTCGGAGGAAACTCGGAGGAGTGAGGAGCGGCGCGCTGCCGCCCCTTGACGCAAGGAAGGCACAGCGGGGCAAGCGAGCGCGGCAGGGGGGGCAGAGTCTTGGGGAGGCCAGAGACAAGGAGACGGGAGTGCATACTGCGTAGACGCTGCAGGGAGGGGTGACCAAGACGGTGGTGCCAGCGCTGAGTCTCGTGCGTGAGTACTCTGCACGAGCAAGACACAGCTAACTGCCCCGACGCAGACACCCGACTCGACGCAGCCACCTGACCTGACTCAGCCACCTGTGCAGACGCAGTGGTCAGTGTGTACAGACTAGACCCAGGCTATCGAGTGAACGTAGCCAGGTGACGGCCAGTCCGGGAGCACGTACAGATCGCCACACGCTGCCCTCCAGGAATAAAGGTATCAACCCAGACATCCTGAATGGCAGCGTTGCTCACCAAGTTCGTCGAGAACGTGGGGAGGTGGAGACCTGACAGAGAACCGGAGGGGACTGCTGGACACGGGAGGACAGTGGAGGCTCGCGCAACTACTGGGCCCCCAGAGGGGTCAGCCAGTGAGACTAGGACAGGTGTTGCGAGTGGTGTGACTGTGGTGCAATCACGAAAGAAGCAACGTGATGCGCCTGAGTCAAGCGTGAAAGTGTGCAAGGCCTCAGCTGAGGCATGATGTGTGGCAGTAGACGCACTAGCACCTAGAGCGTCGGCAGACTCACGGGCACCTAGAGCTGCAGCAGACTCACCAGCACCTGGAGCAGCAGCAGACTCACTAGAACCGAGAGCAGGAACCTCTACACAGCCAGGGACGCATCGCTGAGAAGCACAGTCGCGACGTCGCTTAGGCCATGTATAACCAAAACCTCCACCACCAGGACCAGCTCGCTGAACAACCCACTCACGAAGCTGCTGAGGGGTGGGGTCGTCCGGAAGAGGCAGTGCCCGCTGCTGTCCACCCCTGGTCGCAGCAACTGCCGCGATAGTGGCCATGACAGACAGCGACGGTCAGGAGTAGGTACAGCACCTCCTGCTCCTCCAGCACCAGCAGCACCTCCAGCACTCCCAGTAGCACCTCCACCAGCAGCAGCAGTAGCACGAGTAGCAGCAGCAGTAGTAGTAGCAGCAGCAGCAGTAGTAGTTTTTTTTTTTTTTTTTTTTTTTTTACGGTTTAGGGTTGCGCGCGGCTCACGGGCTGCAGGGGCGACGCGCAGCTCGGCAGAGCGGCGCGCGGGATGCAGGGGCAGCGCCCACGGGCTGCAGGGGCGACGCACAGCTCGGTAGGGCGGCGCGCGGGCTGTAGGGGCGGCGCGCGGCTCGGCAGGGCAGCGCCCAGGCTGCAGGGGCGACGCTCGGCTCGGCAGGGCGGCGCGCGGGCTGCAGGGGCAGCGCCCACGGGCTGCAGGGGCGACGTGCGGCTCCGCAGGGCGCCGTACGGGCTGCAGGGGCGACGCGCGGCTCTGCAGGGCGGCGTACGAGCTGCAGGGGCAGCGCCCACGGGCTGCAGGGGCAACGCGCGGCTCGGCAGGGCGGCGCGTGGGCTGCAGGGGCAGCGCCCACGGGCTGCAGGGGCGACGCGCGGCTCTGCAGGGTGGCGTACGGGCTGCAGGGGCAGCGCGTACGGGCTGCAGGGGCAGCGCCCACGGGCTGCAGGGGCAGCGCCCACGGGCTCCAGGGGCAACGTGCGGCTCGGCAGGGCGGCGCGCGGGCTGCAGGGGCAGCTCCCACGGGCTGCAGGGGCGACGCACGGCTCGGCAGGGCAGCGCGCGGGCTGCACAGGCAGCGCCCACGGGCTGCAGGGGCGAACGCGCGGGCTGCAGGGGCAGCACGCGGGCCACAGGGGCAGGCACGGCTGCAGGGGCAGCACGGTCGCAGGGGCAGGCACGGCTGCAGGGGCAGCACGGTCGCAGGGGCAGGCACGTCTGCAGGGGCAGCACGGTCACAGGGGCGAGTACGGCTGCAGGGGCAGCACGGTCGCAGGGGCGAGCACGGCTGCAGGGGCAGCGTGGTCGCAGGGGCAGCACGCGGGCTGCAAGGGCAGCGCGGCTGAAGGGGCAGCGTAGGAAGAAAAAAATTACGGTTAGGGCAGGGCGGAACGTTCGGTGGGCCCTAGGAACGATTCTGCTCTAATACCATGTTAGATTAAGCAGCAATGAATGGGTGAACTTGTCAGAATGTCGATGTTTGTCTAGCCTGCAGTGGGGTACTCTATAGCGAGTACAACCCAGTTAGGGTTTCCTATATGTATCTCAACTGCTGCTAGTGAAAACCTCTCTATCCTGTTTCTAGCTTGTGCCTGCTATTTCCACATGCTATCAGAGCAGGTCGACCCTCCTGGGTCGATCCTGTGGATGGGCCCGCCACCTAATGCTTCCGCTGCTGTCCTGCCTATCGCGCGCCCCGGGCGCGCGACGTGTTCTGCTTGCCGCGCGCTCGGGTGCACGGCGTATTTTTCATCCCGCCGCGCGCTCGGGGCGCGCGGCAGTTTTCTGCCCGCCGTGCGCCCCGAGGCGCGCGGCGGTTTTCTGCCCCGTCGATCCGCGCGTCGCCCCCCGTCGCCCGTCGCAGCGCCCCCGGGGACCCGCGCGTCGCCCTCCGTCGCCCGTAGCGGCCCGCGCGACCTGCGCCAGGCCCGCGCGCGGCCCGTACAGCCCGCGCGCGGCCCGTACGGCCTGCGCCAGGCCTGCGCGCGGCTCGGGCAGCCCGCGCGCGGTCCGTCCGGCCTGCGCCAGGCCCGTGAGCGGCCCGTACCGTCTGTCCCAGTGCCGCACGCCATCCCCCGAGCTTCTGACCGCACTCCTGTGTTAGGGTTTGGGGGTGGAGAGTATGGGGGTGCCGTATGTGTCAGCCGTCCCCTGCTCCTCCTCCTCCTCCGTCTCCCACTGCTGCAGCTGCCGCTGAGGGGGGTGGATGTGTTGGAGCCGTCGGAGTGGTACGAGGGGGGTGGCGTGTGAGCGGTGCTAGTGGTTCAGCAGGGGGTGTGTGAAAGGGGTGTGGGACAGTTGGGGGAGGTTGACCGGAGGTAGCCGACTTGTCGTCCGCAGCGCCTGAAGTCCAGAGAGCCACGACCCCCTGTGGCCGTGTAGTCCGGGGCTCTGCGCCCGGTAGCCACAGTGTGAGCACTCCTGGGAGCACAGTGAGCCAGCTGCGCCTGTCGCCGTGTAGCCCGGGTTTAGCCTGGTAGCGTCAGTGCTGCGCACTCCTGTTGCCCGTGTGTCTGCAGCTTCAGCCGTCGCCTCTCATCTTCTCGTCCTCCATAGTTTCTCCTCCTCCTCACTTGCCCTCTGTGATAGCCTCTAGCTTTGCTTATTCTTGTGAACTATTGCACTGCCTGCTTGTTGTGTTGATTGTACCCCACTTTGACTATGGGGGTGTGTCAGAATGTCGATGTTTGTCTAGCCTGCAGTGGGGTACTCTATAGCGAGTACAACCCAATTAGGGTTTCCTATATGTATCTCAACTGCTGCTAGTGAAAACCTCTCTTTCATGTTTCTAGCTTGTGCCTGCTATTTCGACAGAACTAGGCAAAAGGTGAGTACAAGTAGGGGAAACCTAACCCTAAAGTGTTGTACTCACTAAGGAGTGACCCTACTGTAGCCTAGAGATACAATTGTAATTTGACAATCGCAGGGCGGAGCGAGATGCAGAGAGCTCGAGCGAGGATACGAGGAAGCACCTCCCCGATCGCCACCGGCCGGACGTCGCCGTTAGGCTTGGAAAGCCCGACTAAGTTGGATGCGGCGAGCCATGGCCGAGCCCGCTCGGGGACCTGTCCCGCCACCCATTGGTTGAACACTTCCAACAGGTGGGAAAGGCAGAAAGGTTCAGTGAGGAAGGTGTCGCGCAGATGCTTTGTGACCCACCCCGATGGCCCTGCTGCTGAAGCTCGAGCAGCTGTATGGATAGCTCTGGCCAGGATGTCGGTCGTGAGTGAAGGCCGCTGAGCAGCATCGACGGTGAAATCGCGGACCCACTGTGGAACATCGCCAGTGCTTGCAGGGTGCTTCTCTCGCAGCGACTGCACCATGGCCTCAGACGGTCTAGCCAACTCCCCTGGCGTAAGGCAGGCCAATCCACGGCTCCACTCCCCCACTTTGCACCGAGATCGGCACCGTGACAGGCGGATGGCATCCGGGTCTTGGTCAGAGCAAGTGTAGGAAAGTGGGCGAACTGCTGGCCGCGCCGCCATCATGGCAGAGTCGAACAGCTTCCACCACCTCCCCTCCCAAAACACACCCAGCCGCTCTGTGATCAGCGCCTTCTGACCTATGCCTGGCTTGGGAGGCACGGCTAGGATGAGGCGCGGAAACGCCAAGAGTAGGAGACCCAAATTCTGCGCTCTGAGTTTTAATTGTGCGCATTCTGGTAAACCAGCATTAAAGTATTTGTCGCATTAACATTGTTTGAACCTACGACCCTAACCACTAACAAGACAAATGAACGAAAGAGAAAATGAGAAGGAAAAGCATCGCGCACAGAGAAGGCAAGGGTCATTAACATTGTTTGAACCTACGACCCTAACCACTAACAAGACAAATGAACGAAAGAGAAAATGAGAAGGAAAAGCATCGCGCACAGAGAAGGCAAGGGTCGAGCCTAAGTCGAAGGATCAACCAAAGAAGCCACCGCCACCGCTCTGTCTGGGCTGTACACTCCTACCATCCACACCATTCCAGTTCCACTATTCCGGCAAGCTCGAAAGTCACCGCGTCCAAGGCATACGAGAAAGCAACAAGCTCCTCTCCCGCCCTACCCGTGGTGACTACCACCACCACCGGTTGTATCACCGCAACACCCGACAGTAACTCTCGTTTCCGCCTCGCATCGCGGGTTGCGCCGCTCACATGGCGGGCTCAGCCTCGTCCTCGTACTCGGCGTCCTCCTCCGTGCTGGCCTCCTGGTACTGCTGGTACTCGCTCACCAGGTCGTTCATGTTGCTCTCCGCCTCCGTGAACTCCATCTCGTCCATGCCCTCGCCCGTGTACCAATGCAAGAAAGCCTTGCGCCGGAACATGGCCGTGAACTGCTCGCTCACGCGCTTGAACATCTCCTGGATGCTCGTGCTGTTGCCAATGAACGTCGACGCCATCTTGAGCCCGCGCGGCGGGATATCACACACCGACGACTTGACATTGTTGGGGATCCACTCCACGAAGTACGACGAGTTCTTGTTCTGCACGTTCAGCATCTGCTCGTCCACCTCCTTGGTGCTCATCTTCCCGCGGAACATCGCCGACGCCGTCAGGTACCGCCCGTGGCGCGGGTCTGCGGCGCACATCATGTTCTTCGCGTCCCACATCTGCTGCGTCAGCTCGGGGACCGTCAGCGCGCGGTACTGCTGCGAGCCGCGAGACGTGAGCGGCGCGAAGCCGACCATGAAGAAATGGAGGCGCGGGAAGGGGATGAGGTTGACCGCGAGCTTGCGCAGGTCCGAGTTGAGCTGCCCGGGGAAGCGCAGGCAGCACGTGACGCCGCTCATGGTGGCGGAAATGAGGTGGTTGAGATCGCCGACTGGTGGAACCACAGGGGATATAGAAACAGGAGGGGAAATGGGTGAGGACGACGCTAAGATTGGCCGGTAAAATATTGTTCTCATATTATTATCATTATTATTATTATTACTGTTATTATTAATAAAACGACTGGTAAAGAAACGAGAGGGCTAGACCAGGAACTTACAGCTCGGATTGGCAAGCTTGAGCGTGCGGAAGCAGATATCGTAGAGCGCCTCGTTATCGAGCACCATGCACTCGTCCGCGTTCTCGACGAGCTGGTGCACGGAGAGCGTCGCGTTGTACGGCTCCACGACCGTGTCCGACACCTTGGGCGACGGGAACACGGAGAACGTGAGCATCATCCGGTCGGGGTACTCCTCGCGGATCTTAGAGATGAGCAGCGTGCCCATGCCGGATCCCGTGCCACCGCCCAAGGAGTGGCACACTTGGAAGCCCTGCAGGCAGTCGCAGTTTTCGGCCTCCTTGCGGACGACGTCCATAACGGAATCGATGAGCTCAGCGCCCTCAGTGTAGTGGCCCTTGGCCCAGTTGTTGCCGGCGCCGGACTGCCCGAACACGAAGTTGTCGGGGCGGAAGACCTTGCCGTACGGGCCCGAGCGAACGCTGTCCATCACCCCGGGCTCCAGATCCTGGAAGATTTACAAAATCCAGAACAACGAGTTAGGACAGATACAAAACAAAAAGACGCAACGACATTCATCAATGATAATATTGATGACAGTAGTAAATTATGTCGTGCGGTTGAATGGTAAGGCGAGGTCTATGGCCTGTAGCACTGACCATGAGGATGGCACGTGGGACGTAGCGACCGCCGCTGGCCTCATTGTAGTAGACGTTAACGCGTTCCAGCTGGAGGGGAGAGTCGCCCTTGTAGTTTCCGAGGGGGTCGATGCCATGCTCCTCGCAGATGACCTCCCAGAACTTGGCTCCGATCTGGTTGCCGCACTGGCCACCCTGGATGTGAAGGATTTCCCTCATGGTGAAGTGTGAGTGAAGGTGGACGAGGCGAAGTTGGCTAGCAGGAACCGCCTGTGAATAAAAGGCGCTTGTCTGAGAACACCTGGAAAGAGGAGAGCTGGAAGGGAAAACTCTCCTAAGAGATTGCCTGAATCTTAGGCTGTGTGAATATTCGAGGCAGAGTGGGACCTGGGAGTTTATGGGCGACGAGCACAGAGGGAGGCGAGCGAAAACATTTATTCCGCATCAGGCAGGGAGGGGTCCCCGCTCCCTCCCAAAGTCAGATCGCGACTCGCTTGGCAGATGAGGAAACACGTCCCACAACCCTGCTGGTCCCTCTTGGCGGGAAAACCACACGTCATCCGATCTGGTTTCGAGGAGTCTGACAATTCCCAGGTGTCAGCGTATTGGAGATTCCCAACATTCGTCTGACCGTTTTCCTGACTTTTGGCGGGGATGAGGCACACACGCATCTGGTGGGACAAGTTGGGATTGGCGGACAATAACGAGGGAACCAAAACGAGGTTACCCTACTAGACCGAGGCAATTATTGTACACATTTCAAGCTTACCGTACATTCCCAATTATGAATTGAAACAGGTTCCAACCAGCACCTGTTGCTGCTATATTTCAATATTCAGTGGCCTCGTTTTAATGGCAGCCGGATTGACAGCGTAGACGATACATTCATCCTCGGATAAAATACCCCCTCCATAAAAGAGATTTACAAGTCTTTTATATGAAAGAGGGTATTTAATGTAACCAGGTTTATACGGTATGAGGTGAGGACCAGGCCCTCAGATATCAGGCTTTTTACCCTGATTTGACTGATTTTCAGCCTTTTTTCTTGTACCAAGGCTGAACTTTCAGCCTTTTTTATTTTGTGACCCTGAAATTTCTCTTAAGAAGCATGCACAACGGAATGGCTGAACTAGAAACAGGATGGGGTACAAACATGCAAACCTAAAAGTTGTCAAAACATGTTTATATCATGTTAGTGATGTTAGGCTGTATTGGGTTACTCCCTATGGGGTACAACCCTTTGTTATGGTTGCTACTTGTACCACTCATCGTGCTTTAGTCAACCATTACTCTTTCCTCATTCTGACATGGTATTAGAGTAGGTACGTTCCTTGGGCCCACCGAACGTTCCGCCCTGCCCGGACTTGAAACCTTTTTTTTTCCCTGCCCTCCTGCCTAGCGCCAGCGCGCGCCTTACTGCCCTGCCCGCGCGCGCCCAGCTGCCCTGCTTCTGAGCGCCCTGCTGCCCTGCCTGAGCGCCGCCCTGTTCGCGCGCGCTCTGCCTGCAGCTGCGCCGCCCTGCCTGTCTGCGCGCTCTGCACACGCACCCTGCTGCTCACAGCGCCAGCACGCCCTGCTGCCCAACACGCCAGCGTGCCCCGCTGCCCAGCGCGCCAACGCGCCCCGCTGCCCGACGCGCCAGCGCGCCCTGCTGCCCAGCGCCCCAGCGCGCCCCGCTGCCCAGCGCGCCACGCTGCCCAACGCGCCAGCGCGCCCCGCTGCCCAGCGCGCCAGCGCGCCCCGCTGCCCAGCACGCCAGCGCGCCCCGCTGCCCAGCGCGCCAGCGTGCCCCGCTACCCAACACGCCAGCGCGCCCCGCTGCCCGACGCGCCAGCGCACCCAGCTGCCCAGCGCGCCAGCGCGCCCCGCTGCCCAACGTGCCAGCGCGCCCCGCTGCCCAGCGCGCCAGCGCGCCCCGCTGCCTAGCGCGCCAGCGCGCCCCGCTGCCCAGCGCGCCACGCTGCCCAGCGCGCCAGCGAGCCCCGCTGCCCAGCGCGCCAGCGCACCCTGCTGCCCAGCGCGCTAGCGCACCCTGCAGCCCAACGCCCAGCGCGCCCTGCTAAACCCTTAAAAAAAAAGAAAAGAAAAAAAGAAAAAGAAAAAAGAGAAAAGCCCTAGGTGCTGCTGCCCTAGGAGCTACTGCTTGCTACTGCCCTAGGTGCCGCCGCCTGCTGCTGCCGCCCTAGGTGCTACCGCCTCCTACTGCCGCCTGTGCTACTGCTGCTACGCAGCTGCTGCTAGTAGCTGCCACTGCCTGCCATGGCCACTACCACTGTCCTACTTCAGCGGCAGCCGCGTGTGCAGGAGTCTCTCTCGCCGCAGCAGCTTCGCGAGTGGGCTAACTGGTGGGGCAGCCCCGGTGGCGGAGCTAGCCGTGCTAGGGCTGGAGGTGCTGGTGCTGGCGGTCCTCGTACTCGTCGGCGGGAGCCGCTCTCGTCGCAGCAGCTTCGCAAGAGGGTTGTCCGGTGGGGCAGCCCCGGTGGCGGAGCCTGGTGTGCTACTACTGGATGTCCCTGTGAGTCTACTCCTGCTGGTAGTGCCGCTGGTAGACGCGGAGTTTCAGGGGGTGGACAGCAGCGGCAGCAGCGTTCGCCGGAGACTCTCTCCCCGCAGCAGCTTCGTGAGTGGGCTGTCCGGTGGGGCAGCCCCGGTGGCGGAGCTTGGGGTACTAGTACTGGGGGTGGAGAGGGACCTGGTGGCGTAGAGGCTGTTAGTCTTGGTGCTGTTGACTCAGCTAGCACAGGTGCAGAGTCTGAAGAGGCCTTGCACACTTTTACTCTCGACTCCGGCGCGTCTCGTTGCTTCTTCCGCGACAGCACCACAGTCACACCGCTCACAGTCCCTGTCCCTGTCACACTGGCCGACCCCTCTGGGGGCCCGGTAGTCACGCGTGGCGCCACTGTTCTCCCTTGTCCGGCGGCCCCTTCCGGCCTCCTCACAGGTCTCCACCTCCCCTCGCTCGCTAAGAACTTGGTGGCTACCTTTGTCCTCTAGGACCAGTGGGTCACTGTCACCCAGCCTGGAGGCGAGCTAGTGGCGATCTGTACGGACTCGCGCACTGGTGAGCACCTCGCCACGTTCACTCGGAGGCTTGGGTCTGGCCTGTACACACTGACCACTGAGTCTGCACTGGTAGCTGAGTCAGGTCAGGTAGCTGCGTCGGTTGAGGTCGCCTCGTCTTGTTCGTGTCCTCTTCTCACGCACCAGACTCTCCTCTGGCACCACCGTCTTGGCCACCCCTCCTTGCCACGCCTGCGTGGCATGCACTCCCGTCTTCTTGTGTCTGGTCTCCCCAGTTCCCTGACCCCGCTCCCGAGGTCGCTTGCACCGCCCTGCCTTCCCTGCGTCGAGGGGCGGCAGCGCGCCGCTCCTCACTCCTCCTCGTTTCCTCCTACCACTGCTCCTTTGCAGACCCTGCACATGGACGTGTGGGGCCCCGCCCGCGTCACTGGACAGGGTGGCGAGCGCTACTTTCTACTGGTTGTCGACGACTACATGCGCTATACCACGGTCTTACCCTTGCAGAGCAAGGCGGAAGTTCGCGAGGTCTTGATCCGCTGGATCCGCGCTGTTCGTCTCCAGCTTCGCGCTCGGTTCCAGTAGGACCTGCCTATCCTGCGGCCGCACTCTGACCGAGGTGGTGAGTTTTGCTCCCGCCTCCTTTAGGACTTCTGTGGTGCCGAGGGCATCGTCCAGTCGTACACGCTTCCGGCCTCTCCTCAGCAGAATGGGATTGCTGAGCACCGCATTGGTCTTGTCATGGATGTTGCTCGCACCTCCATGATCCATGCGGCTGCTCCCCATTTTCTGTGGCCGTTTGCGGTCCGATACGCCGCTCAACAGCTCAACCTCTGGACCCGTGTCTCCCACCCGGAGACCTCCCCCACCTTGAGGTGGACGGGCGAGGTTGATGATGCGTTGGCGTTTCGGGTCTGGGGTGCCCTCTCTCTTGTCCGCGACTTGCCTGCGGTCAAGCTCTCTCCACGCAATCTTCGGTGCGTGTTCCTTGGCTTTCCCACCGACGCACCGCCCTGGCAGTTTTACCACCCGGGCTCTTGTCGTGTGCTGTCCTCCCGCGACGTCACCTTTGACGAGTCTGTCTGCTTCTACCGTCTTCACCCCCACCGCAGTTCCCCGGTACCCCTCCCGCCTCTCTCCTTAGTGGACGACCCCCCCTCGGTAGCCCCCCTCCCTCCTCACGGTCCCGCTCCCTCAGGTGTGTCTCAGGTAGACCCACCCCCCTTGGTTGAGCCTTTGGAGGTCTCCTCAGACACCTCTGGCCCAGCTGAGGGGGGTGACCCGACTCCTGCTGCCACCGTCGCCCCTCGCTGCTCTGCACGCTTGGCTGTCCCTCCTGGGTTTCCGCCTCGACCGTCTTCGCCGCCGCTGCAGCCTGTCGCTGTGGACTCTGGTGCTGCAGGAGGTGGTACCGCTGGGGGTGCTGGTTCTGGGAGTGCTGAGTGTCCTCTGGGTACAGGAGGTACTGGAGGTACTGGTGCTGGTGGTCCTGTTACGAGTCGGCAGGAGGCTCTCTCGCCGGAGCAGCTGCGCGAGTGGGCTGTCCAGTGGGGCAGCCCTGGTGGTGGAGCTAGCCGTCTTAGAGCTGGAGGTGCTGGGACTGCTGGAGCTGGAGGTGCTGGCATTGCTGGAGCTGGAGGTTCTGCTACTGGTGGTACTGTGGTTGCTCGTACTTGTGGCACTATTGCACGTCGGCGGGCGACTCTCTCGCCGGAGCGGCTTCGCGAGTGGGCTGTACAGTGGGGCAGCCCTGGTGGTGGAGCTAGCCGTGCTCGTACTCCTAGAGCTGGAGGTGCTGCGACTACTGGTGCTGCTGGAGGTACTGGAGGTGCTGCTGCTGTGGGTGCTGCTGCGGGTAGTCCTAGCGCACGTCGCCAGGCGTCTCTCTCGCCGGAGAGACTTCGCGAGTGGGCTGTCCGTTGGGGCAGTCCTGGTGGTGGTGCTGGACGTACTGGAGCTGCAGGTTCTGGAGGAACTAGCCCTGTAGGTGCTAGTGCTGGTGTTCCTGGTACTGGAGTCGCAGGTGCTGCTGGAGGTGCTGGAGGTTCAGGTTCTGTTGGTGCTAGCCCTGGAGGTGCTGGTACTGGTGTTCCTGGTACTGGAGGCACAGGCGCTGCTGGAGGTTCTGGAGGCGCAGGTACTGCTGGAGGTAATGGAGGTGGTGACACTGTTGGAGGCACTGGAGTTAGTGGTGCTAGTCGACAGGAGTCGCTCTCGCCGCTGTAGCTTCGTGAGTGGGCTGTTCGTTGGAGCAGTCCCGGTGGTGGAGCTGGAGGCACTGGTTCTGGGGGTGCTGTTGCTACTGGAGCTGGAGGTTCTGGGGGTGCGACTACTCAGCCGCAGCCGTCTGCGCTTCGTCACCTTCTCAATCTCCCGCCTGCTGCTACTAAGTTCCCGGTTGCTGGTTCGACTCCTCCGTTACTGTTCCCACCGCCTGACCTGTCACAGCCACAGCTACTGCCTGGCTCCCCGCTGCCTGCTCCTGCTCCTCACACTGAGGTGACTGCGTCCCTGACTGCGCGTCGTGAGCCTGAGACTCGTGCTTCCAATCCTGAGCGTCGAGAGCCTGAGACTAGAGCTTCTGTCCCTGCTCGTGTTAGTCGTGTTCGTCGTCCTCGTGCTCCGGCTATACCAGGCACTCACGATATGACACTTCGTCCTTCCTCTGTTCCACAGCGTGTTGTCCTGCCATCTCCTCCTACGTCTTCCCTTCCTCACGTTCCTGACCCTGAGTCAGAACTTGTCCGTGCTGCCAGTCCGACTGTCACTCGTCTCCTTGCCACAGTTGTGACTGACCCTTCCTTTGAGTCTGCTGCTACGTTTGCCTTAGTTGCTGAGCTTGTTGACTTTGCTGCTTTGTGCCGCCTTGACTACGCTGCGAGTCTTGTTCTTGACTCTTCCTGTCCTCCGTTGGGCAGTTTGAGCTGGAGTGCCTAGCGGCCGCTGCACCTCATCTCGCGTCCACGCTACTTTTCCCTGAGGGAGACCCGGATGCACTAGACATCCCCACCCCGCGCACTTACGCAGAGGCGATCACGGGGGAGTACTCCTCTCAGTGGCAAATAGCCATGGACGCAGAGATGGCTGCCTGGAAGTCCACAGGCACCTACGTCGACGAGGTTCCCCCACCTGGGGCGAACATAGTCGATGGCAAGTGGATTTTCAGGGTGAAGCGACCGCCGGGTTCTCCGCCTGCCTTCAAGGCGCGTTACGTTGCACAAGGCTTCAGTCAGCGTGAGGGGGTTGACTTCTTTCAGACCTTCTCCCCCACCCTGAAGATGACCACTCTTCGGGTGCTACTGCACGTTGCAGCACAGCGCGACTACGAGCTGCACTCCCTCGACTTCTCGACAGCTTTCTTGCAGGGCAGCCTTCACGAGGCTATTTGGTTGCGCCGTCCACGTGGCTTCACTGGGTCGTTTCCTGAGGGTACCCAGTGGAGTCTTTGGCGACCAGTCTACGGCCTACGACAGGCACCCCGCGAGTGGCACGACACGCTGAGGAATACACTTGCGGCTCTTGGCTTTGCTCCCTCGACTGCTGACCCTTCGCTGTTTCTGCGCACTGACACTACTCTGCTGGCGTTCTACATCCTCGTGTACGTCGACGACTTGGTTTTTGCTACTGCTGACACTGAGGCTCTGGCCTTGGTGAAGGCGGAGCTGCAGGCGAGACACATCTGCACTGACCTGGGTGAGCTGCGGAGCTATCTTGGCTTGCAGATCACCCGGGACAGAGCACGTCGCACCATCACCCTCACTCAGTCACACATGGTGCAGCAGGTCCTTCAGCTCTTCGGCTTCACGTGGTCCTCGCGATAGCCCACTCCTCTATCTACCGGCCACTCGCTCTCGGCTCCACCTTCGGACGAGTCCGTAGAGCCGATTGGTCTGTACCCAGAGCTTGTGGGTTGCCTCATGTACCTGATGACGTGCACACGACCTGACCTTGCGTACCCTCTCAGCCTCCTAGCTCGCTACGTGGCACCTGGTAGACACCGAAAGGTGCACTTTGATGCTGCGAAGAGGGTACTGCGTTACTTGTGCAGTACATCGGGCATGGGGCTCGTGCTTGGAGGACCGGGTTCAAATGTTCTCACCGGTCACTCAAACGCTTCTTGGGTTGACGACCAGACGACTCACCGGTCGACACAGGGGTACAGCTTCAGTCTCGGCGCTGGTTCTGTCTCGTGGAGGTCCACTCGCTCTTCTTCTGTACTTAGTTCCTGTTGTGAGGCCGAGATCTACGCAGGGGCTATGGCTGCACAGGAGCTGCGGTGGCTGACCTACCTGCTGACCGACTTGGGTGAGCGGCCTCGTTCTCCTCCAGTTCTGTACGTCGACAACAAGGCCATGATTGCCTTGTGTCAGGACCAGAGACTGGAGCACAGAACGAAGCACATTTCTCTCCGTTACTTCCTCACGCGAGAGCTGCAGCAGCGTGGTCAGCTTCGTCTTGCTTACGTGGCCACTCGGGCCAACACTGCTGATGTCTTCACCAAGGCCCTTGGGTCTAGTGATCATCAGCGTTTCTGCACTGCTCTTGGGCTTGTGCCCACTCTGCCTCACTTGCTTGTCTCTTGATCTTGCTCTTGCTGTACACTGGTATATATGAGTATACCTGCATGCTTACATTTGCTAAGTTGTGATCAATGTACTTCTCTTGTTATTATAAACTCTGCATGTGAACTGGCCTTGTGGCCGCTTGCTTGTGCTCAGAATGCGTGGTGATCTTGAGATCCACCCTGAGCTTTGCTTTGCTTTGCTTCTTGACTGGTCTTGTGACCCCTTGTTGTCCTCCCTAGACTGGGGGTGTGTCAAAACATGTTTATATAATGTTAGTGATGTTAGGCTGTAGTGGGTTACTCCCTATGTGGTACAACCCTTTGTTATGGTTGCTACTTGTACCACGCATCTGGTGGGACAAGTTGGGATTGGCGGACAATAACGAGGGAACCAAAACGAGGTTACCCCACTAGACCGAGGCAATTATTGTACACATTTCAAGCTTACTGTACATTCCCAATTGTGAATTGAAACAGGTTCCAACCAGCACCTGTTGGTGCTATATTTCAATATTCAGTGGCCTCGTTTTAATGGCAGCCGGATTGACAGCGTAGACGATACATTCATCCTCGGATAAAATACCCCCTCCATAAAAGAGATTTACAAGTCTTTTATATGAAAGAGGGTATTTAATGCAACAAGGTTTATACGGTATGAGGTAAGGATCAGGCCCTCAGAACAAGTTTATGTGAGGTGAGGACCAGGCCCTCAGATATATCCGGCTTTTTACCCTGATTTAACTGATTTTCAGCCTTTTTTCTTGTACCAAGGCTGAACTTTCAGCCTTTTTTATTTTGTGACCCTGAAATTTCTCTTAAGAAGCATGCACAACGGAATGGCTGAACTAGAAACAGGATGGGGTACAAATATGCAAACCTAAAAGTTGAACCCCCTAGAAAGCACCTAACTACAGCCTATACCATATATTATATATTTGACACACCCCCATAGGCTAAGTGAGGGGCATCAAAGCAAGCAGGGTGAACAAACGGTCACAAGACCAGTCAATGCAAGAAGCAAAGCAAGCTCAGGGTGGATCTCAAGGACACCACACAAATTCCGAGCACAAGCAAGCGGCCACAAGGCCAGTTCAAGAGTTCACTAAGATATATATAGCAAAGCACAACAAGCAGGGCAAACAGTAAGTCTACAGCAACCGTGGGCCTACCTCAACAAGCCCCAACTGCACACAGAACCTGTGGTGGTCAGCCGGCGCCAAGGCCTTGGTGAAGATGTCGGCAATGTTGGCCTCTGAGGCCACAAAGTCCAAGCGTGCCTGGCCGCGTCGCTGCAACTCTCGCAGGAGGAAGTACCTCACGTCAATATGCTTCACTCTGCTCTCCCGTCGTGGCTCTCGACATAGGAGGATCGTGGCCTTGTTGTCAGCGTACAAGGTCGGTGCAGAGTGAGGCCGCTCACCAAGGTCGGCGAGCAAGAAGGTCAACCAGCGAAGCTCCTGTGCCGCCATGGCACCTGCGTAGATCTCTGCCTCTGCACTGGACGAAGCCACAGACAACGACCGTGTAGACCTCCACGACACAGCACCAGCACCCAGACTGAAGCAGGAAACCTGAGTCGAACGCTAAGTCTCCACGTCGTCAGCGTAGGAAGAGTCGCAGTGACCGGTCAACACAACTGGCTGTGTCCCTCCAAGCACAAGCCCCATGCCTGATGTAGTCGCCAGGTACTTCGCCACCCTCACATCAGCTGTTCAGTGAACTGGACGGTGTATCCCAGTCGCAATAAAGCGAGAGAGGACGCTGAGGGGAAAGGCGAGGTCGGGCCGAGTACAAGTCATCAGGTGCATGAGGCAGCCCACAAGCTCTGCGTAGGGGCCACTAGACTCAAAGGGCTCGTCGGGAAAAGGGCCAGTGAGTCGGTGGTCAACGGCAAGAGGAGTGGGCTGTGTGGTGGAGATTTGAAACCCGAACCGCCGAAGGACCTGCTGCACCATGTGTGACTGAGTCAGTGTGATGGTGCGAGCGGCTGTGTCCCAGGAAATCTGCAGGCCAAGGTAGCGCTGCAGTTCACCGAGGTTTGTGCACTTGTGTCTCTTCTGCAGTTCGGATTTCACCTCAGTCAGAGCTGCCCTGTCTGCTGTAGCAAAGACCAAGTCGTCGACGTACACTAGCATAGAGAAAGGAGTGGAACCAGTGCGAACAAACATCGACGGGTCGGCAGAGGAAGGACGAAACCCAAGGTCACAAAGCGTGGAGCGAAGAGTGTCGTGCCACTCACGGGGCGACTGGCGGAGACCGTAGACTGGCCGCCTCATGCTCCACTGGGTCCCAGGTGGGAAGGTGTCAGTGAAGCCAGGAGGACGGCGCAGCCAGATCTCCTCGTGTAGTCGGCCTTGGAGAATCGCAGTGGAGAAGTCAAGGGAGTGCAGCTCGTAGTCTCACTGTGCTGCTACGTACAGTAACACCCGAAGAGTTGTCATCTTCGGGGTCGGGGCGAAGTTCTGGAAGAAGTCGACCCCCTCACGCTGATTGAAACCCCTAGCCTCGTAGCGCGCCTTGAACACAGGCGGTGAACCAGGCGGCCGCTTCACCTTGAAGAGCCACATGCCATCGACAACGTTCGCCATGGGAGGGGGAACTGCGTTGACGTACGTGCCTGTGGATCTCCAAGACACGAACTCTGCATCGATAGCCACTTTCCACTGAGAGGCCCACTTCCCTGACACTGCCTCACGGTACGTGCGAGGTGTCGGTATATCAAGGGCGTCGGGGTCTCCCTCAAGGGAAAGCAGCATGGCGCAGAAAGAGGGGGAAGCGACTGCTAAGAACTCTAGCTCAATCTGCATGTCCTTTAGGACGTCACAGCCAAGGGCAGACTCACCCCCGACGGACAGAGGATGGCGAGGTGGAGCAGCCACCACACGCGTGGCGTAGTCAAGACGGCGGGTAGAAGCAAAGTCAGCGACAGCGGCAGTAAGAGCCGAGACAGACGACGGAGAGGCACGCGGGTCGGTGACAAGAGAGGCGAGAACATGAGAGACAACAGGGCGAGCAGCACGGTAGTAGTCAGTGATAGGGTGAGAGGAAACGGTGAGAGACGACTCAGGAGGTGAGGGGAGAACAGACACAGGCGGAGAACGACGAGGAGGAGAACGAAACAAGACGGTGCAAAGGTCGGCAAGAGGAGACGAGGGCCGAGCACGTGGAGGACAACGACTGGTCCAGTCGTGCCGGACAACAGGAGGAGGCGACTGTGACTGAGGAGGAGAGAAAACAGCCGGAGTCGAGTCCGGAGGAGGAAACGTAGGACCGTACGCTGTAGGAGACTGTGAGTGAACAGGAGGAGAGGAAGGAAGACCAAGGGCCCGAAGGCCACTCACTGGAGGGAACAACTGCTGCAAAAGTGGTGGCTGCGGCGGCTGCTGCGGCTGCTGCTGCTGCTGCTGCTGGTGCTGCTGCTACTGCTGCTGCTGCTGCTGCTGCTGCTGCTGCTGCTGCTGCTGCTGCTGCTGCTGCTGCTGCTGCTGCTGGTCCAACTGCTGCAACTCCTGCTGTGAAGCTATATTATTTATAGATTATATTTGTTAGCCTAGCTGTACATTTATTGACCTAGGGTTATGTTAGGGTTCACCGGATATATCTTGCTGTATGTTTCATTCCATAGTTAACTTTTATATTGTGACATGGTATAGAGCTAGGTTAACCCTAGCGAGATTTTCCCCTTGGAAAAATCACTCGACTAAGCTATGGGCCCACCTAGTCGCGTCCCGTCCTAGACCGCCCGAAGCGCGCTTACCTTAGGCCCCGTTGCCAGTAGACCCCCCCCCCCCCCCCTCCCCCCCCCCCGTCGCCCGTCGCCCGTCGCTCGTTTCCCCCCGTCAATCGCGGCCAGTTTTTCCTCTTTTTTTTTTTTCCCGTCACCCGTCGCGGCAGTTAGTTAACGGGCCCCGCGACCCTTCGTTAGCGGGCCCCGCGGCCCCGTCGTTAGTCGCACGCACGCACAACAGCAGCCGCGCGCACGAGCGACCCGTCGCCCCACCTGTTTCCCAGCGTCGTAACCGCCGCCCCACCCGTTAGACGCAGCCCCACCCGCTGCCTTACCCGCCGCCCAGTCTGTTAGCCGTCGCCTCACCTGCGATCTGCCGCCCCACGAGCAGAAAACCGCCGCCACACCAGAAATCCGCCGCCCCAGACCTGCTAGAACCGTCATAGGAGCGCCAGCAGCCGCTAGAAACGTGCTAGCAGCGCCAGCAGCTGCTAGAAACATGCTAGCAGCGCCAGCAACCGCTAAATGTGCTAGCAGCGCCAACAACCGCTAGAACCGTCCTAGCAGTGCCAGCAGCTGCTAGAAATGCGCCAATAGCCCCACCTGTCCAGCAGCCCCACCTGTCCAGCAGCCCCACCTGTCCAGCAGCCCCACCTGTCCAGTAGCCCCACCTGTCCAGCAGCCCCACCTGTCCAGCAACCCCACCTACCCAGCAGCCCCACATGTCCAGCAGCCCCACCTGTCCAGCAGCCCCACCTGTCCAGCAGCCCCACCTGTCCAGCAGCAGCTTAGGCTGCCCCAGCAGAACCAGCAGCAGCTTAGGCTGCCCCCAGCAGAACCATGGTGCTGGCACTACTTGCTGGAGTCCTGACCACTCTGCGTCCAGCTGCTACCGTCGACTCGACGACCTCCACCGTGAGCGTTTTGGTCCCCACGCTATTACACCGCACTGGCCCTCGCGACTTCGCCAGCGCACTGCTGCACTAGTTGAGTCTCACCTACCTGGTCTAGGACCATTCCCGGCTGCACGAGTAGAGACATGTGTTTCCAGTCTTGGCGCGTGTGTTGTTTCCAGTCCAGGCGCCTCTGAGGGTCTTTGTGTAGGAGCTGCAGCTACCACTAGTCTAGCACCAGCCTTTGTAGCTGGTTCGGGTGCGACCTCACAGACTGCACAGCTTTCCTTCACCCTAGACTCTGGAGCGTCCAGCTGTTTCTTTCGCGACTGTACTGACCTCACACCACTGCGCACTCCAGTCACTGTCGCCTTGGGTGACCCCTCTGTGGGACCTGTAGTTGCCCGCAGCACCACCACTCTCCCGTGTCCGGCGGCTCCCTCTGGGTTCCTCACAGGTTACTACACCCCATCGTTCTCCAGGAACCTTGTGGGTATTAGTCACCTCCACGACCTAGGTGTAGTCACTACTTTCCCAGTCGACGAGCCTGTTGCCTCCTGCATAGTCGGTACCACTGGGGCCCCTCTGGCCACTTTTCACAGGGAGCCGGGCTCTGGTCTGTACTCACTACACACTAGGTCCCACCACACTGGGTCAGGCCAGGTCAGGTCAGGTCAGGTAGCTGCTGTGTCGTGTGACTATCGGTCCCTCACCCACCCGTCGGTCCTCTGGCACCACCGCCTAGGTCACCCGTCATTCCCACGTCTCAGTAGGATGGCAAGTTACCGTCTGGTCTCAGGTCTCCCAGAGTCGCTTGCACCGCTTCCCCGCTCGCCTGCGTCGCCGTGCACTCCTTGCGTCGAGGGTCGGCAGCGCGCTGCCCCTCACTCCTCCTCGTTCCCCCCCACCACGGCTCCCTTCCAGACCCTGCACTTGGACGTCTGGGGCCCCTCCCCGGTCCTTGGCCCACGTCAGGAGCGCTACTTCCTGATTGTGGTGGACGACTACTCCCGCTACACCACGGTTTTCCCCTTGCGACGGAAGGCCGACGTGCCTACCGTCCTTGAGCCGTGGCTACTAGCGTGGGGTGGCGCCCAGGGCCTGTGTGGGCTTCGCCTACACTCGGACCGTGGTGGTGAGTTTTCTTTCACTCGCCTGGAGACGTCCAGTCTTACATGCTACCAGCCTCGCCACAGAAGAACGGGGTAGCCGAGCGATGCATCGGCCTGGTCATGGAGGTTGCCCGGACCTCCATGTGCCATGCCGGTGCCCCTCAGTTCTTGTGGCATCAGGCAGTCCGCTACGCCGCGCACCATCTGAACCTCTGGCCCAGTGACGCACGGCCACGGGTGACGCTGGTCTCCCTTTGGACATGTTCTCCGGGCGTAGCAGCTGACTTCCGTGTCTGGGGTTCTCTGGCTCACGTTCGCGCCCCTGGCGCGAACAAGTTGTCCCCGCGCACTCGTGCCTGCGTCTTTCTTGGCTTCCCTTTGGACGCCCCCGGCTGGGTGTTCTACGACCCGGTCACCTACCAGTTCTTCGCTTCTCAGGACGTGACGTTCGACGAGTCTGTCTGCTACTACAGGAGTCGCCCCCACCGAGGTACTAAGGTCCTTTCCCCCCCGCTGTTCCTCACCCTTGAGCCTCCCCCAGTCGCCCCGGTAGCCCCCCCCCCTTCGCATCCTGCCCCGTCACGTGTGTCGCACGTCACTCCGCATTCGTCCCCCCCGCAGCGTCCAGTCCCTGTCGTGTATGGGGGTGCGGGAGGTGTAGTTGCGGAGGGTGAGGGTACTGGGGCTGCAGGAGCTGGTGGTGTCGGCTCTTGGGGTGCAGGGGTTGTGGGCGTGGAGGTCACTCCCGTGGAGGACACGGCAGCCTCGAGTCGGCGGCCTCGCCCCGCGTCACCCCCTGGCTTCCCGTCCGTCCCGCAGTTCCCTCCTTGTTATTCTCTGCGGCCGGTTGCTGCGGTGCCTGGAGGTGTTCCTGCAGGAGGTACTGGAGGCCCCGGGGGTGTCGGAGGTGGAGGTGCTGGTTCTGGGGGTGCTGGAGCTGGAGGCACTGGCACTGTGGCGCCTACACCGCGCACTGTACGTTTCCTGACCCGTGAGCAGCGTCTCATCCGGTTGGAGAGGGAGGAGTGTGAGCGATTTGAGAGGGCACAGCAGCAGCAGCAGCAGCAGCAGCAGCAGCAGCAGCAGCAGCAGCAGCAGCAGCAGCAGCAGCAGCAGCAGCAACAGCAGCAGCAGCTTCAGCAGCCGCAGCAGGAGCAGGAGCAGTCTCAGTCGCAGCGACAAGAGAGAGTAGAGGAGGAGCCACAGCAGGAGGTGCAGTTGCAGACACAGCAGGAGAGAGCAGAGGAGGAGTCCCGCCCGAAGAGGGTAGAGCAGGAGTCCCAGTCGCAGCAGGAGAGGTTTGAGCAGGAGTCCCGCCCGCAACAGCAGGTGCTGTTGCCGACACAGCAGGAGAGAGTAGAGGAGGAGTCACGGCCGCAGCAGGAGAGGGTTGCGCAGGAGTCCCGGTCACAGCAGCGGGTGCAGCTGCTGCCGCAAAAGGAGAGGGCAGGGGAGGAGCCACAGGAGCAGCAGCAGGGACAGGTACCGTCGCAGCAGACGCCAGAGGAGGCGGAGCAGCGGCGACTGCGACTGTGCGACCTGCCCGACCCAGCACCTGCACGCTTGGTTCGTGGTCCCCTATCGTCCCCTCCTGTTCCCCCCATCCAGTCCCTTTCCTCGTCCCAGTGGACTCGTCGTTCTCCCCTCAGTCGTGCTGTGTCCCCAGAGCCCCGTTGGTCTCGTTACCGTGCAGACGGCCCATTTCACCTTGTTCTCCGCTCTCGTGTTCCACCTCCTCCAGTCCTTCCATAGCCTCCCGAGTCGTCCTTCACTGTGCTTTACGACCCGTTGTCCGACTACCTCCGTGCCTCCCGTCCTGTCGTCTCCCGTGTTTTGTCCGCGTTGGTCACTCACCCGACTGCACCCGTGTCGTCTGTCTCAGCACTTGTTACCACTGTCGCTGGCTTTGCCTCTTCCCACCGCCTTGACTACGCCGCTCACTTGGTGAGTGGCCCTGCTCGTTCTCCGTCCTCTGGGGGTGCTCCTGTCTTTCCCCTGGAGGTCCTAGAGGACAGACAGTTTGAGCTTGGTTTCCTTGCGGCCGCTGATCCTCATCTCTGCACCTTGCTGCTTGCCCCTGAGGGGGATCCAGACGCTCTTGACATCCCGATCCCTCGCAATCACGCTGAGGCGGTCTCGGGACCTTGGGCCTCGTACTGGATAGCAGCTGAGGAGGCAGAGATGGCATCTTATAGGTCCACCGGCACTTACGTCGACGCAGTCCCACCACCTGGGACGAACGTCGTCTGTGGCCGATGGCTCTACAAGGAGAAGCGGCCGCCTGGATCACCACCAGTGTTCAAGGCGCGCTATGTGGCGAGAGGCTTCAGTCAGCAAGAGGGGGTGGACTTCTTCCAGACCTTCGCTCCCACCCCGAAGATGAGTACTCTTTGGGTGTTGCTGCACATTGCAGCCCAGCGCGACTACGAGTTGCACTCCTTGGACTTTTCCACCGCGTTTCTTCAGGGGAGCCTGCACGAGCAGATCTGGCTGCGTCGCCCGCCTGGCTTCACTAGCTCTTTCCCACCTGGGACCCAGTGGCAGCTGCGTCGACCAGTCTACGGCCTGCGTCAGGCTCCACGTGAGTGGCACGACACACTTCGCTCGACCCTTGCAGCGCTTGACTTCTTTCCGTCGTCTGCTGACCCGTCACTGTTCGCTCGACCCCGTTCTTTGTTCTTATTTACGTTGACGACCTGGTCTTCGCCACTCCCAACCAACACGCACTGGCCTCCGTGAAGGAGGAACTGCAGAGGAGACACACTTGCACTGACCTTGGTGAGCTGCAGCACTACCTTGGCCTGCAGATCACTAGGGACAGGGAAGCTCGTACCATTACGCTGACGCAGTCGCATATGGTCGAGCAGATCCTCACGCGGTTCCGCTTCCCATTCTCCAAGGTACAGCTCACCCCTCTTGCTATGGATCATGGGCTCACGGCTCCACCTTCGGACGAGTCATTTGAGTCCAGCGGTCCATATCCTGAGCTGGTGGGTTGTCTCATGTACCTGATGACCTGTACTCGCCCAGACCTAGCTTACCCTCTTAGCGTCGTTACGCGCTTTGTTGCGCCTGGGAGACACCGACCGTCCCACAGGTACGCTGCTAAGAGGGTGGCGAAGTATGTGGCGAGTACATCAGGCATGGGACTTGTCCTTGGAGGGAAGCAGCCAGTTACACTCACAGGTTACTCGGACTCGTCGTGGGCCGACGACGCGGAGACGCATCGGTCTACACAGGGGTACTCCTTTAGCCTCGGGACAGGTGCTGTTTCGTGGCGGTCGACTCGGGCGTCGACCGTCGCCGGTTGCAGCTGTGAGGCAGAGGTGTATGCTGCGGCCATGCCGTTAGGAGCGGCCTCGCTCTCCCCCAGTCTTGTTCGCCGACAACAGGTCTGCTATCCTGTTGTGTGAGGAGCCCCGACTGGTTGGGAAGGCGAAGCACATCCAGCTTCGTTATTTCTTTCTTCGTGAGTTGCAGCAGTGTGGCCAGGCACTCGTTCGACGTGTGGTCTCTGAGGCCAACACGGCAGATATCTTCACCAAGGCGTTGCCGCCTTGTGACCACCAGCGTTTCTGCACCCAGCTTGGCCTTGTGCCTACCTGTCCTCACTTGTTTACCTAGAGATGCCTTGTCCTGCTTGTCTTGTACTCTTGCATCTCCTTATAATTGCTATATACCTGCATGTGGACTGGCCTTGTGGCCTCTTGCTTGCTCTCGGAGTGTGTGGTGACTTTGAGCTCCACCCTGAGAATTGTCTTGTTCTTGTGGACTGGTCTTGTGACCCTTGATTGTTCTTGCTGACTGGTCATGTGACCCTTGCTTGCTCTCAGACTGTGTGGTGTCCTTGAGATCCGCCCTGAGCTATGTCTTGCTTTCCACAGAACTACCGTCACCTAGACTATGGGGGTGTATCAAGCTATATTATCTATAGCTTATATTTGTTAGCCCAGGTGTACATTTCTTGACATAGGGTTATGTTAGGGTTCACAGGATATATCTTGCTGTATGTTTCATTCCATAGTTAACTTTTATGTTGTGACACCTGCCTCTCCTGCTCCAACTGCTCCTGCTCCTCGCGCTCAAGCCGGCGAAGGGCCTGGAAACGGGTGTCGTGGCGGTGGGGAGGCGCAGTGGGCGACGCAATAGGCGAGCCTCCAACTGCCGTCTCCTCAGTACCAGCTCCTACAGCTCCAGCACCTCCTGCTCCAGCACCCCCAGAACTAGAACCGCCAGTGCCAGCACCTCCAGCTCCAGCACCCCCAGAACTAGCACCTCCAGTGCCAGCACCTCCAGCTCCAGCACCCCCAGAACTAGCACCTCCAGTGCCAGCACCTCCAGCTCCAGCACCCTCAGAGCTAGTGCCACCTGCGCCAGCACCTCCAGCTCCAGCACCCCTCGAACGAGCACCCCCTGACCGAGTACCGCCAGCGGCTGCACCTCCAGCTCCAACACCAACCGAGTCCACAGTAACCTGTCGCGGAAGTGTCGAAGGGTGCTGACGGGACTGTGAGGAGGACTGCGGGGAGGGAGACGCTACCTGATGCGCGACCGAGGGTAGAGGGGTGGCGTGAGACACACCTGATGGGGCAGGACCAGGGGGGGGTGGGGGTACCGGAGGAGCGGGAGCAGGGGGAAGAGAGGGTGCGAGGAAGAGGGGGGGAGGGGGAACCGGGAGACCTCGACAGGGGTACCGAGTGTAGTAGGACACTGACTCATCAAACCGGACGTCACGAGAGTCTAGAAACTGGTGGAGGGGCGGGTGATAAAAGGAGTAGTCGGGAGAGCCCACCGGGAAACCAAGGAAGACACAGGGGATGGTGCGAGCCGAGAGCTTGTCCGCAGAGGTGTCGCGGACAAGCGCAAGGCAGCCCCAGACGTGAAAGGCCGACCCAACAGGAGAGGACACAGTCCAAAGACTGGTCGGTGAAACCTTTGGCCACGAGACACGCGGCTGGAGGTTCAGCTGGTGCGCGGCGTAGCGCAGTGTGTGCGCACGGGCATGGATCATGGACGTGCGGGCGATGTCCATGACCAAGCCAATGCGGCGCTCAGCAACCCCATTCTGCTGTGGGGACTCCGGCAGCGTCCAGGGTTGGCTGATGCCCTGCTCGCCGCAGAACCCGGCAAGGACGCCGGAGCGAAACTCACCCCCACGGTTGGAGTGGAGACAACGGACATGACTACCACGAGTGCCCTCAGTGGCCAGAAGCCACCGGATCAGCGTAGACGTCACCTCGGACTTCTTCGCGAGAGGAAACACCATGGTGTACCTGGAGTAGTCGTCATCGACCACTAGAAAGTAGCGCTCCCTCTCAGGTCCCAGTGTAGGGGCTGGGCCCCAGACGTCCAGGTGGAGAGTCTGGAAGGGAGCAGTGGCCGGACGAAGGGAGGAGGAGTGTGGAGTGGCGCGTAGGCGGCCGGCGACGCAAGGAGTGTTGGGTGGGGCAAGCGAGGGAGGGAGCGACGGAAAGATGCGCGGGAGACCTGAGACAAGACTGTGACTGGCCATGCTGCGGAGGCGGGGGAGCGACTGGTGGCCAAGGCGGTGGTGCCACAAGACGGTCGGGTGGGCTAGGAACCGACAGGAGCAAGACCCAGCAACCTGACCAGACACCTCTACCTGACCAGACACAGCAACCGGACTAGACACTGGGACCTGAGGGGACGCAGCGACCTGAACGGAGGAAGCAACCGGGGAGCGCTCGGTGTGGAGAACGTAGAGTCCAGAGCGGGACTCCCTGGTGAACGTGGCCAGAACAGCACCTGTAGCGGCGTCTGTACAGACCTCAGTCCTCCCACCCCCCAGAATTGTAACGGTGATCCCCCTGTCCTGGAGGTATCCAACACCCACCAAGTTCCGAGTGAACGAGGGGATGTGGAGGCCGCGCAGGACACCAGAGGGGACCACAGGGCACAGGAGGGTGGTGGAGCTGCACGCAACGGCTGGTCCTGAAGAAGGATCAGCCAGAGCTACCGGAACCGGAGCAAGGAGTGGTGTGAGGGTCGTGTGGTCGCTGAAGAAACACTACGACGCGCCAGAGTCCAGCGTGAACGACAGAGACGCCTCAGCCGGAGGCGTGTCAGGTCCGGAGGCTACACAAGCACCTAGAGCAGAAACACAAGCACCTAGACTAGAGAGGCACATGTGTACACTAACAGGAGGCAAGCATCCTAGACTACGAACACGCGAGCACACAGATCCTTCAGCACTATAGTCAACATCAGCATACAAAGCATACTGACGAGCATGGTCCATAGACTGTTCAAATACATGAATCTTATGGGCTAGCAGGCGAGCCCAGCGTGGGGTGGTCGCCTCAGGACCCCAGCGCGCACAATAGAGGTCGTCGAGGCGGCGGAAGCACCGCGCCGCAGAGTGGTCGTCGCGGCCGCAGACACAGGGACTGCCCGGTCCGGTGACGCACCAGTGGTCGCAGAGGCCGGTGTCGCGCCGCGGGGGGCGAGGGGCCCAGCCGGTAGTGCTGCTGCTGCGGCCAGTGCTCCTGCTGCGGCCAGTGCTCCCGGGTCCTCCAGGTCCCCACTATGGCGGAGGGTCCCAGTGCTGCTGCGGACCCCACTGCAGTGGTGGTCCCCACGACTGAAACTGCTGTGGTGCCTGCCACTGCAGCTGTCCCTGCCGCTGCTGCTGTCTCCGCTGTGGCTGCTGCTGCTATGGCTGCTGCTGCTGGGGCCCCGCACCGCCGCTGGTCGAACCTCCTCCAACAGGCGGGTCAGCACCTCCTCCAGAGCTCCCTCCGCCTGAGACACCACCGCCACCGCCACGACTGCCGCCCCCAGGGCCGCCTCCACCACCGCCACCTCCTCCACCGCCGCCACCCCCCTTCCCCCCTTTCTTGCCTCCCTTGCCACGTTTTTGCCTGTCAGCGGCAGGAACAGCTGCAGTGAAGGTAGGAATCTGGGGGATAGCACACCCCTCAAACAGACGAGGGGCAACTGCGTCAGTGGCTGAGGCAACAGAGAGGAGGTTACTCTCAATCTTCCCGAGAGTGGTCTCGAGAAGATCAATCGTAAGCTCACTGGGGTGCTGCTGGAGAAGTGCGTCACGGGCAGAGGAGAGGTGGTCAGGGAGGCGAGTGACTACCCAGTAGACGGAGAGCCAGACAAGGGGGGGGGGGGGGGGGGGGGAAGAAGAAGATGAGCCTCAGTGCAAGCTGCTCGGTAGCTAGCGACAAGGGAGCGCAAGTGTGTGGCTAGGTCGGAGACAGTCGCAAACGAGCCGAGGTCGGGAAACACGTACGGCATGAGGATGCGGCTCAGGGAGGCAGAGGAAGGGGTGGAATAGCGTGCAGAAATAGCATCATACACCTCCTTCGCAGTCTCTACCAGGTCGAAGTGAGCGGCCTCAGTCGGTGGAAGGAGCTCGGTCAGCGCGAGTGCAGCCGCAGCGTCACGGGAGTCCCAAAGGTCCCGCGCCAAGACGAGACGAGCGTAGTCCGCCTGCGCCTCCGGTGTCGGGGGGGGGGGGCACGGCAGGGAGGGGCTCGGGACGCTGGGGTGCCTGGAGGGCGCCGGACGCGTGGGCGTACAGGGTGGCGCCGTCCTGGCGCTGACTGGTGAGGTAGCGCTGAGTCTGGCGGAGCCAGGTGCCGAACTCTATCAGGCGTCCCTCCGCATCGAAACGAAGGCAGCGGGAGTCCATACTGGAGGCTAGGCTAGAGGCGGCTGGAGCACGGGGGGGCGGGGAACAGTTTAAGAGGATGGGCCAACGGTTGGGCAGAGTGGGGGCGCACTCGGGTAGCGAGCTAAGGGGCGCGGGCTAAGGGCGAGGGCGCGGGTAGGGCGCGTGAACGGGCTAGGCGCGGACGGGGCGAGCTAGGGCAGGGCGCGGCCTAGGGCTAGGGCGCGGCCTAGGGCAGAGCGCGGCTCAGGGCAGGGCGCGGCCTAGGGCGAGGGCGCTGCTGAGGGCGAGGGCGCGGCTTAGGGCAGGGCGGGGCGTAGGGCACGGGCTGTCGCTAGGGTGAGGGCGCGGGTTAGGTCGCGGGCGAGGGCGACGGTTTAGGTCGCGGGCTGGGGCGACGGGCTGGGGCGCGGGCTGGGGTGACGGGTTGGACAACCATCTTAAGAAGCATGCACAACGGAATGGCTAAACTAGAAACAGGATGGGGTACAAATAAAACCTAAAAGTTTTAACCCCTAGAAGGCACCTCACTACAGCCTATACCAGATATTATATACTTTGACAATTTCAGCCTTCTTTTATCTAAGGGGGCTGATTTTTCAGCCTTTGATTGAATGTGTATACTGAATGCATATTCCAAATCTGTTATGATTTGTAATAAACAGAGTGCGCGGAAGAGTTTTTAAAAATGATGAATTACATAATGACGAGACAATGAATAAAGCATGAATTTATAGGGCGGATACGTGCTAGGTGTGGACCTCGGGATCTACATGGTTTGGATGTGCCGCGATTGGTGCGGAGCGACCCGGCAGTGGTTCGGGCCGAAGTGTAGGCCGAACCGAAGACTGACGCGAAGTGTTCGGGGCTGTCCTCGCTAAGGACAGCTTCAGCAGTAATGAATTGTGTATTCATTACACTCTCCCACCTTCTAGATAAGGCCTCGTTATACTTAGCCGAGTCTTGCAGTAGCGTGAAAACAGCAGATCTTCGGTTGAAACGGATCTGACGGTGTAACGAAGCATTGACCATCGAGCTGACACGTGGCTGAGCGCGTTGACCAGGCGAAATTCAAAGAGTTGGAATGTCAGCCGTTGATACTGCCGATGTCGATCGGGCGGTTGAAAGCCAATGTCGAGTTGAAAATCCACCGATGAATGAAAACCGTTGATGCGGAAGATGCGTTTCGGACGGTAGGGATGAACGCGATGTCGGCGGGAATTCTGACGCGTTGTCAGAGAAAGATGAATCTGAAGCCGTCGATGTCGATGATGTCATCGCGAGCGTCCGTCGTGCTGTCAGAGTCCGACGACATTGTCAGAACTGTTGAGGAAAACAGTGCGAATAATACTTTCTCGGGAAAGTATGCCAATGGTAACATACATGGGGCTCTTTAACGCGTACAGTAACTAATACAGTGTATTTTCACGCGTTTGGTAACTCGTTTCACGCAATTGGTAACTTAGCACAGGCGAATGATCACGCGAATGGTAACTAGATGAAACTCCCGCCGAAATGATCCTGACTAAGAGGCATTTGTTAAATTGAAAGATTTCACGCACCGTTTTATCGTTCTTGAACGATTCCCGCCGTAACTTTGAAGGATCGCGTTTGTTCAATTACCACAGACCAAATAGTTTCAGAGCCGTTTCATATCTATTTTAAGCTCGGACAAATAGTACAAGTAAAATTATAAATTTGCAAGCATGATTGCATAATTGCAAAATGATGAAATTTTCCCGGAAAAGCGACAATAATTGTATTTAAAATTGTGTGTAATAAATGCAACTTGAGATAATTTTGGAGGTGGGAAAATAATACACCCTTCCGAATGACATGCCTTCATTGTAGAAATAACCTTGAACGCCTTGTCGCAATGCGTTTAGGGTTGATGCTCTCAAAATCATTTGCCATCCGAAAGGGGTATATATTTTTTGCCCCGGTTGTACGATACAATTAAGTAAAATCACCTTTCTGCGAGCGCCATAATATCAGCATTATATGAAACACAACATGTCACTAAATAGTCAGAATTTCGGAAAGTGTGTCAGAATTTCGGAAAGTGTGTCAGAATTTCGTGCTTCAGGAATCGTCAATTCAGTCTGGCGCGAGCGGGAAAACCCAGAATCAGGGTCAAGTTGGATGAGGGTTTCTTCTAGTTACCATTCGCGTGATGGCTTGCCAGTGTATAGTTACCAAACGCATGAAGCGAGTTACCAAACGCGTGAAAATGCATTCTTATGGTTACCGTACGCGTTATAAAGCCCCATGTTTGTTACCATTCGCATATTTTCCCTACTTTCTCTCCCCCCCCCTTGAAGGAACCGCCCGTGGAAATCTCCACAGTTGCGAAGGTACTAAACCATAATCACCCTGTACATCGAGGGTAGTTGATGACCAGGTGTTTGAACCATGTCGGCAGCTGCACTGTCGCAAATGTTGTCGGTGGCGGAATGTCTCTGTCTTGATGTTATGAGTTGTAATGGAGAGTGCGCGGAATAACGAATAACTAAGCTGTGACTTAATGAATTGTCGATTACAATGAAGGCTCGCGGCTATATAGTGAATACCCTAGCTAGGAGGGAACCTCGGGAAACGAGGTTGGGTGCAGGTTTGGCGACGGAAAGCCGAAGGCGACGCGGAGGAGCCTCGGCATCGTTGATGTCGGCCGAACGTGCAAGTCCGAAAATCGGGGTTGTACTCGTAGCAAAAATCCTTACACTACCCCCCCCCCCCCCCCCCCCCCCCCCCCTTAAGCAAGGTGGTCAATATCCGCAACTCGCTTGCGGACGAAATAATCACCAAGAAGCGGGGAAGTTTCAAGCGATGCGGATGGCACCCACGTGTCAGTCCATCGGACTAGAAAGTCCACGTGGCGTCCAGTGGCGTTGAGCCGGATCCGATGTCCGAGAATCTTCGAAGGGTCGGTGGTCGGTTCCGGGACAGGTCGAGCTGTCGGGGCGGCGTTCTGGCGCGCAATGTCTGTCGTGGCAGGCACGAAGTTGCGAAGGAGGCTGATATGGAAGGCGTCATGTATACGTCAGTCGTCGGGTAGCAGCAGCTTCGCAGTGACAGGTGTCACCATCTGGATGATGCGGAAAGGCCGACAAAATCGTGGCCGTAGTTTGTTCGAGCCGGGCAGGCGTAGTTTTTTCGTGTCGAGTAGCACTGACGATGCGTTGTTGAACGCGAACTCCAGCATGGCAAGTGACATTTCCCAGCGAGTGGGGTCGGGGCAGTTTGTCTTTGTCAGCTGCTCCATCGTCTGATTGGTTCGCTCGGTCTGTCCGTCGGTTTGCGGATGGTATGCCGATGAAAACTGTAGCTTTGTGCCGTACTGCGCCCACGTTTCCTTCCAAAATCTTGAAGTGAACTTCGAGTCCCTGTCGCTAACGATCGCTGACGGGATTCTGTGTAGTCGCACGACGGTTGAGATGAAGAGGCGCGCAATTTCTTCGGCTGTGATTGTTGTACGACACGGTGCGAAGTGTGCCATCTTCGTGAAGCGATCGACGACGACGAGTACCGCGTCGTTTCTGGACGGCCCAGCTGGCAGCCCCGTGACGAAGTCCATCGTCACCTGTTGCCATGGTCGCTCGGGTGGCTCCAGTGGTTGCATCAATCCAGCTGGCCGCTGTCGTGTCGATTTCATGGCTTGGCACACCCTGCATGAGGACGCATATCGCTGCACGTCGTTAGAGGAATCAGGCCAGTAATATTGACGGTGCAACAGTTTCTGGGATTCATCAACCCCGAAATGTCTGGAGAGGTTGGAATCGTGGACCTCTTGGATAAGGAGTTCACGCAGCAGCCGGTAAGCGGGAACCCAATGTCAAACTTATATGCTATAGTCTGTGTAGGCTGTAGTGGGGTACAACATTTCTAGGTTTCCTACTTGTACCCAAACTGCTTGCTAGTCCATTCATTCCTTCGTTCTTATTCTGACATGGTATTCTGAACAGGTTCCCTCCGTGAGAACGTTCTTTTTTAGGGCCCACCACTGAAACTGTTTAGCCTGCCCGAAGCGCGCTGTCGCGCCTGCCTCTCCTGCGCCGTTGCGTGCCTCTGCCCTGCTGTCGCGCTAGTCGCGACCCTACCTGCCGCCCGTCGCGGCCTTGCCCGTCGCGCGCCTCTGCTCGTCGCGGCCCTGCCCGTCGCGCGCCTCTGCCCGTCGCGGCCCTGCCCGTCACGCGCCTCTGCCCGTCGCGCGCCCCTGCCCGTCGCGCGCCTCTGCCCGTCGCGGCCCTGCTTGCCACTCGTCGCGGCTCTGCTTGCCGCCCGTCGCGGCCCTGCTTTGCCGCCAGTCGCGGCCCTCTCCTGCCGCCCTACGTCGCGGCCCTGCCCTGCCTCTGCTCGTCGCGGCCCCTGACCTAATCGCCGCCACCGTCGCGGCCCCCCACTGTCGCGCCCCACCCTGCAGCCGCCGTCACGCCTGCAGCACCGGTCGCGGCCCTGCCTTGCAGCCGCCCCATTCGCGGCCCTGCTCTACCGCCGCCCAGTCGCGGCCCTGCCCTGCTGCCGCCCCAACCGCGGCCCTGCCCTAATCTCCAGCTGCGGCCCTGCCCTGCACCCGCCCCTGGTAAGCACCCGCGCCGCCCAGCCGAGCCGCGCCGCCCAGCCGAGCCGCGCCGCCCAGCCGAGCCGCGCCGCCCAGCCGAGCCGCGCCGCCCAGCCGAACCGCGCCGCCCAACCGAGCCGCGCCGCCCTACTGAGCCGCACTGCCCTGCTGCTTCTGCTGCTTCTGCTGCTACTGCTGCTTCTGTTGCTACTGCTGCTTCTGCTGCTACTACTGCTGCTGCCGCTACGGCTAGTCCTACTGTTCTTACCTTTGATGCTGAGGGTCGTGCTGTTGACTTCGAGGTGTGGGTAGACGACCTACAACTGTTTCTCCAGTGCGACTCCAAGGACGGAGTCTCCCTGTTCGATCACACGTTCGGTGTCTCTCCTGCACCTGCTGCCACTGCTGACAGTACGGTTCGCTCGCAGTGGACCACTCGTGACGCTGTTGCTCGTCTTGCTGTTCGTAGTCACCTGCCGTCTGCTGAGCGCGCGCACTTTGGCCAGTACAAGACTGCAAAGTCTTTGTATGACGCTGTTGTCATGCGCTACTCTTCCCCTGCCACTGCTGCTCTCAGCCGCCTCATGCTGCCGTACCTGTTCCCTGACCTTGCTGCCTTTGCCACAGTTGCTGGCCTCATTACTCACCTCCGCACTAGTGACACCCGCTACCGCGCTGCGCTTCCCACTGAGTTCTGTGCCAAGAACCCCCCCCCCATGTACATCACTCTCTACAACCTAGTCACCCGTCTCCCTGACTCTCTCTCTTCAGTCAGGGACCACTTTCTCTCCCTTTGCCCCACTGAGCTCACCGTCGACCTGCTTGAGGAGCGCCTTACTGCAGCAGAGAAGAGTATTGTTGCTGTAGGTGCTTCTCGCGGCGACCCCCGCGCCCCTTTCTTTGAGGGGTGCTCCCCCGTCCCCCTTCTCCCCTCTGCTGCTTCTGCTGCTGCTGTCGACCTCGTTGGCACTGAGGAGGTCGGGTCTGCGTCTGCTCCTAGTGGGAGGCGCCGCAACAGCAAGGGCAAGGGGGGCTAGGGTGGTGGAGGGGACGGAGGGGGCGGCAGTGGAGGCGGTGGAGGGGGCGGAGGGGGTGGTGGTGGCGGTGGGGGTGGTGGCGGGAGTGGGGGCGGCAGTGGAGGTGGTGGAGGCAGCGGCAGCGGCGGTGGAGGTGGAGGCGGTGGTGGTGCTGGCCGAGGAGGTACCGCACAGCGTGGAGGCTTTGGCGGTAGCCAGCGCCAGCAGCAGCCGCGTTCCCGTGAGACCCTTTCGCCCCTGCAGCTTCGTGAGTGGTACGCTGGGCGTGGGAGGGCTGGGGGTGTTGGTCCCTGCACTTACGTTCTTCGCACAGGCGGGCGCCGTGGAGAGACGTGCGGTGGGCAGCACACTTCGCAGCGCTGCTTCGGTCGCCTGACTGACGCCTGGCGTGCACAGTTTCCTGACGGCGCTGAGCTCCCCCACTGGGGTGATCTGCAGAAGCAGAATGTTGCTATCTTTGATCTTGATTTCGATGCTATCCTTGCTGCCATGTATGCTGTAACTGATAGTGCTGAGGGTGACTGTTACCTGTGTGTTCCGCCCAACCCGGGCATTGAGGCTGCTGCTCTAGGTGCTAGTGAGTCTGCTGCTTCAGGTGCTAGTGAGTATGCCGCTCCAGGTGCTAGTGAGTCTGCTGCTTCAGGTGCTGGTGAGTATGCTTTCTTTGGTACTGCACCTACTGAGGCCCTACACACCTTCACACTTGACTCAGGTGCTTCGCGCTCTTTCTTTCGCGACAGCACCACACTCACGCCGCTCAGTCGGCCGGTTGCAGTCTCCCTGGCTGACCCCTCTGGGGGCCCAGTCCTTGCGCACTCCTCCACGGTTCTACCGTGTCCTGCGGCCCCGTCGGGCTTACTGTCGGGACTCCACCTCCCCTCGTTCTCTACGAACTTGGTGAGTGGAGCTGACCTCCAGGACGTGTGGGTTGACCAGTTCACCCCGGGAGGTCAGCGTGTGACCCACTGTACTTGCTCTCGGACGGGCCGCCACCTGGCCACGTTCACCCGTCGGCCTGGGTCGAGCCTCTGTCAAACATTATATATGTTGTGTTAGTTTAGGCTACAGTGGGTTAGCCTATAGGGGGTACACAATTCTAGGGTTAGGTACTTGTACTCTTTTCATTGCTAGTTCATTCATTCCTGTTCAGTGATTCCAACATGGTATAGAGCAGGTCCTTCCTAGGACCGAAATTTTCTAAGGGCCCACCACTACGTCACTACCTACCTACCTACCTACCCGTGCCCTAGGGCGCCTCGGCGTGTCACGCCCCTAGAGGCCCCTCTTGACGGCCCCGCGCTAGCCCTGTTCAGGCCCCGTCGGCCCCTTTAAGGCCCCGTTCAGGCCCCGCGCTAGCCCCGTTTAGGCCCCGTCGGCCCCGTTTCAGGCCCCGTCGGCCCCACGCTAGCCCCTCTCAGGCCCCGTCGACCCGCGCTAGCCCCGTTTCAGGCCCCGTCGGCCCCCTTTTCAGGCCCCGTCGGCCCCGCGCTAGCCCCGTTCAGGCCCCGTCGGCTCGCACTAGCCCCGTTTCAGGCCCCGTCGGCCCCGTTTCAGGCCCCGTCGGCCCCGCGCTAGCCCCTCTCAGGCCCCGTCGGCCCGCGCTAGCCCCGTTTCAGGCCCCGTCGGCCCGCGCTAGCCCCGTTTCAGGCCCCGTAGGCCCCGCGCTAGCCCCTCTCAGGCCCCGTCGGCCCCGCGCTAGCCCCATTCAGGCCCCGATCAGGCCCGCGCTAGCCCCGTTTCAGGCCCCTTCGGCCCCGTTTCAGGCCCCGTCGGCCCCGCGCTAGCCCCGTTCAGGCCCCGTCGGCCCCTTGCTAACCCCGTCAAGGCCCCGTTTGGCCCCGCGCTAGCCCCGCTCAGGCTCCGATCGGCCCCGCGCTCGCCCCTCTAGGGCCCCAACCGGCCCCGTGCCTACCTCGCCGACCCGTGCCCACCACCCAGAGGCCCCGGGCGGCCCGTTCCCGCCGCAGCACAAGAGGGAGAGCGGGCGGCCCGTCCCCGCCATGACCTGAGCCGAGCCGCGCGCCCCGAGCCGAGCCGCGCCACCCAGCCGAGCCGCGACCCGACCTGAACCGAGCCGCGCCGCCCTACCCTACCTGGTTCGTCCTACCTGCTTCTCCTACCGCTACTGCTGCTATTTCTACTGTTCCTATGGCTAGCCCACAGGTTCTCGTGTTCGATGCTGAGGGCCGCCCTGTGAAGTTTGACACCTGGCTTGATGACCTACACCTCTACCTACAGCTCACAGCCAAGGATGACATCTCACTGTACGATCACGCCCTAGGCCTTGTCACTGCCCCTGCTGCTACTGCTGACAGCACTGCTCGCTCACAGTGGCAGACTCGTGATGCCCACGCTCGCTTCGCCATTCGCAACTCCCTGCCGATAGACGAACGCGAGCACTTTGGTCACCACAAGACTGCACCGGCACTGTACACAGCTGTAGTTGCTCGCTACTCCTCACCTGCCTCTGCCGCACTAGGCCGTCTCTCCCTCCCCTACCTGTTTCCCGACCTGGCCTCCTTTCACACAGTCGCTGACCTCATCACGCACCTCCGTACTAGTGAGGCCCGCTTCCGTGCCGCCATGCCTGCTGAGTTCCTTGCCACGCACCCCCCTCCACTCTGGCTCACTCTCTATCACCTAGTCACCCGCCTCCCTGACACACTGCGTGCTGTCAGGGACCACTTCCTAGCTCGTTGCCCCACTGAGCTCACCATTGCCCTCCTCGAGAAGGAGCTACTTGCAGCTGAGGCTAGCATAGTCGCTGTAGGTGCCTCTCGTGGCGACCCCCGTACCCCGTTCTTTGAGGGGTGTTCTCCTTCCCCCCTTCTTCCCTCTGTCGCCTCTGCTGCTGCTGTCGACCTTCTTGGTACTGAGAAGGTCGGTACTGCGTCTGCCTCGAGCGGACGCCGCAGCGGCAAGGGCAAAGGGGGCAAGGGTAGTGGCGGTGACGGCGGGGGAGGCGGCGGTGGGGGCGGTGGAGGCAGTGGGGGTGGTGGCTCGGCTGGAGGGGCGAGTGGTAGCGGTGGGGGTGGTGGCGGCAGCGGCGGGGGAGGTGGCAGGAGTGGAGGCGGCGGTTGGGGTGGCGGTGGACGAGGCGGCGGCAGGGGTTGGGGTGGTCGAGGAGGTGGCAGCGGTGGTGGTGGCCGTGGAGGCGCTGGCGGTGGCCAGGGCCAGCAGCACACCCTCTCACCCCAGGAGGTCCGTGAGTGGTACTCTCAGCACGGGGGTGGGGGTGGTCTTAGCTGCACGTACGTCATTCGCACTGGTGACCGCACTGGTCAGCAGTGTGGACGACCGCACGCCACACAGCGCTGCTTCTCTCGTCTCGACGACGCTTGGCGTGTTCAGTTCCCTCAGGCCACTGAGCTGCCCCGCTGGCTTGATCTCCTGAAGAAGGGGATTGATATCTATGCTCTAGACTTTGATGCTATTCTATCTGCCATGTATGTGATGTCTACTAGTGGAGAGGGTGCTGAGTACTTGTGTGTGCCGCCCGACCCGGGCATTAGGGCCAGTGCGTCTGCCGCTCCAGGTACTCACGTGTCGGCTACCCCAGGTGCTGGTGAGGCTGCTGCTCTAGGTGCTCGTGTGTCTCCCCCCCTTGGTACTGCGTCGACTGCCGCACTGCACACCTTCACACTGGACTCAGGTGCTTCTCGCTGCTTCTTTCGTGACCGCACTGCCCTTGAGCCACTTACTCGGCCAGTTGCTGTCTCCCTTGCTGACCCCTCTGGGGGTCCGGTCATTGCGACCTCTTCCACTGTCCTTCCCTGCCCTGCGGTCCCGTCGGGCACACTGTCAGGTCTCCACCTCCCCTCGTTCTCTACGAACTTGGTGGCAGGCTGTGCACTCCAGGACGGGGGTGTTCACCAGTTCACCCCTGCCTACGAGCGCGTGACACACTGCACGTGTGCTCGTACGGGCCGTCACTTGGCTACCTTCACTCGGCAGCCGGGGTCGGACCTGTACACACTGACTACTGAGTCCCCTCAGGTTGCTGCGACTGCGTCCGCGTCCGCGTCAGGTCAGCTGTCCGCCCCCTGCTCGTGTCGCTCTTTGGCACACGAGACTGTCCTCTGGCACCACCGCCTTGGCCACCCGTCTGTGCAGCGGCTTCGTGCCATGCACTCCAGGTACCTTGTCTCTGGCCTGCCCAGGGTCCTTCCTCCCCTCCCACCCTCGCCTGCTCCTACCTGTCTCCCCTGTGTCGAGGGACGGCAGCGCGCCGCTCCTCACTCCTCCTCGTTCCCCCCGACGACTGCTCCCTTGCAGACACTCCACATGGACGTGTGGGGCCCAGCCCGCGTCCGTGGTCAGGGTCAGGAGAGGTACTTCCTGATAGTTGTTGACGACTACTCGCGCTACACCTCGGTCTTCCCCTTGCGCACCAAGGGTGAGGTCCCTGATGTCTTGATCCCTTGGATCCGCAGAGCCCGTCTCCAGCTCAGCGAGCGTTTTCACTCGGACTTTCCTGTCCTGCGCTTGCACTCTGACAGAGGTGGTGAGTTCTCCTCCGACCTCTTGGCAGCCTACTGTGCTGAGCACGGCATTGAGCAGTCGTTCACGCTTCCGGCTTCTCCACAGCAGAATGGGGTTGCGGAGCGCCGCATTGGCCTGGTCATGGAGGTCGCCCGTACCTCCTTGATCCATGCGGCTGCCCCCCACTTTCTGTGGCCGTTTGCGGTCCGGTACGCTGCGCATCAACTCAACCTCTGGCCCCGTGTCTCCTTGCCGGAGACCTCGCCCACGCTACTGTGGACGGGGGAGGTTGGCGATGCGTCGCGTTTCCGGGTCTGGGGGTCTCGAGCTTTTGTCCGCGATTCGTCTGCGGACAAGCTCTCCTCCCGTGCTGTTCCCTGCGTCTTCCTCGGCTTTGTCCCGGACGCGTCTGGTTGGCAGTTTTACCACGCCACCTCGCGCCGAGTCTTGCCCTCCCAGGACGTCACTTTTGACGAGTCCGTCCCCTACTACCGCCTCTTCCCCTACCGCACTGCCCCGCTCCCCCCCCCGCCTCTCTTCCTCTCGCCAGGTGCTGCTGTTGCAGACCCCCTCCCCCCTCAGGGTGCCGCTCCCTCAGGTGTGTCTCAGGTAGACCCGGTTGAGCCTGTTGAGGTAGCTGTCGACTCTCGTCCTGCTGGGGGTGCTGAGCCTGGGGGTGCTGAGCCTGGGGGTGTGGAGCCTGGGGGTGTGGAGCCTGGGGGTGTGGAGCCTGGGGGTGTGGAGCTTGAGGGTGCTGAGCTTGGGGGGGTGGAGCCTCGTGGTACTGAGCTGCGGAGTCCGGAGTCTGGGGGTTCTGCGTCTGGAGGTACGAGGTCTGGGAGTCCTGCACCTGGAGGAGCCCTCTCCTCGGAGCAGCTACGTGCGTGGTACTTAGAGTACTGCAGCCTCCGGAGAGGTACCGCTCGAGCCGGACGTCCTACTGGGACTGGTGCTAGTACTTCTTCTCCCGTTCGGGAGCTCCCCTCCCGCGAGCGGATCCGTGAGTGGTACGAGCGGCGCTGCACTCTTCGGAGTGGCGTGCCTCGTGTTACGAACCCCGCTGCTGTTGGAGCTGCTACTGGTGCTGAGGACCCGGGCGTTGGAGCTGCTGCTGGTGCTGAGGACCCGGGCGTTGGAGCTGCTGCTGGTGCTGAGGACCCGGACGTTGGAGCCGCTGCTGGTGCTGAGGACCCGGGCGCTGGAGCTGCTGCTGGTGCTGAGGACCCAGGCGTTGGAGCTACTGCTGGTGCTGAGGACCCGGGCGTTGGAGCTACCGCTGGTGCTGAGGACGTGGACGCTGGAGCTGCTGCTGGTGCTGCCGACCCTGGTGCGGGTGTCCCTGCTGGCTCTGGTGTCGCTGCTCGGTCTCAGCCGTACTTTGTTCCGCTCCTTCAGCAGGTTCTTGGTCAGCTTCCTCCTCCTTTTCCTCCTCCCTCCTTAGAGTGTCCTCAGCCTGTCCAGCTGCAGTCGGCGTTACCGTCTGCCTCCTCTCTCCTTGGTCCTGCTCCTTACACTGGTCCGACTGGAGGTCTTACTGAGCGGCGTGAGCCTGCGTCTCGTCCTGCGTCGCCTGAGTCTCGTCCTGGGTCGCCTGTCCGCACTGCTCTCTCTAGTCATCGAGTCCAGCGTCAGCGTCTTCCTGCTGTCCCAGGCACTCACCGGATGGCGCTTCGTCCGTCCACTGCTCCACAGCGTGTCCCACTGCCGTCTCCTCCTGCTTCCTCTATTCCTGCTCTTCCTGACCCTGGGTCAGACTCTCTTCGTGCTACCAGTCCTGCTGTCACGCGTCTCCTGGCCACTGTTGTCACTGACCCTTCCTTTGAGTCTGCTGCTGCGTCTGCCTTAGTTGCTGAGCTTGTCGACTTTGCTGCTCGCTGTCGTCTAGACTACGCTGCTAGCCTAGTTGCTGAGTCTGAGTCTGTCTGTCCTCAGTCCGTCGGGGGTGAGTGTGCTCTTGGCACTGACGTCCTTGAGGACAGGCAGGAGGAGTTCCAGTGCTTTGCTGCCGCTTTGCCCCATCTCGTGTCCATGCTTGTTTCCCCTGAGGGAGACCCGGATGCACCAGACATCCCGACCCCACGCTCTTACGCAGAGGCGATGGCCGGTCCCTACTCCTCTCAGTGGCAGTCAGCCATGGACACAGAGATGGCTTCCTGGAAGTCCACAGGCACCTACGTCGACGAGGTTCCCCCGCCTGGGGCGAACATCGTCAGTGGCATGTGGATTTTCAGGGTGAAGCGGCCGCCGGGTTCTCCGCCTGTCTTCAAGGCGCGTTACGTTGCACGAGGCTTCAGTCAGCGCGAGGGAGTTGACTTCTTCCAGACCTTCTCCCCGACCCCGAAGATGACCACTCTTCGGGTTCTGCTGCACGTCGCCGCTCAGCGTGACTACGAGCTCCACTCGCTTGACTTCAGCACTGCTTTCCTGCAGGGCAGCCTGCACGAGGAGATCTGGCTGCGCCGTCCACCTGGCTTCACTGGGTCGTTCCCTCCTGGTACCCAGTGGAGCCTCCGACGGCCAGTCTACGGTCTCCGCCAGGCGCCTCGTGAGTGGCACGACACACTGAGGACTACGCTTGCGGCTCTTGGGTTCGCGCCTTCTACTGCTGACCCGTCGCTGTTTCTACGCACCGACACCTCACTGCCGCCGTTCTACGTCCTTGTGTACGTCGACGACTTGGTTTTTGCTACTGCTGACACTGTGGCACTCGCCCACGTGAAGTCGGAGCTGCAGAAGAGACACACGTGCACAGACCTGGGTGAACTGACAAGCTATCTTGGCTTGCGGATCACCCGGGACAGAGCACGCCGCACCATCACCTTGACTCAGTCACACATGGTGCAGCAGGTCCTTCAGCGCTTCCGCTTCACGTACTCCTCGCCTCAGCCCACTCCTCTGCCTACCGGTCACTCGCTCTCAGCTCTGCCTTCGGATGAGTCCGTAGAGCCGAGTGGCCCGTATCCAGAGCTTGTGGGTTGCCTCATGTACCTGATGACCTGCACTCGACCAGACCTTGCATACCCTCTCAGCATTCTTGCACGCTATGTCGCTCCCGGCCGTCACCGGAAGGAGCACATGGATGCAGCTAAGAGGGTGTTGCGCTACTTGTGCAGTACGTCGGGCATGGGGCTAGTGCTTGGAGGGCGAGTCCCAGTTGTTCTCACTGGACACTCAGACGCTTCTTGGGCAGACGACCAGGCTACTCAGCGGTCGTCTCAGGGTTACTCCTTCAGTCTTGGCTCTGGTTCTGTTTCTTGGCGTTCTACTCGCTCTTCTTCTGTTCTCAGCTCCAGTTGTGAGGCTGAGATCTACGCCACAGCCATGGCGGCCCAGGAGCTACGCTGGCTCACCTACTTGCTGACCGACCTTGGAGAGCAGCCTCGTTCTCCTCCAGTGCTGTACGTCGACAACAAGGCAGCCATTGCCTTGTGTGAGGAGCACAGACTGGAGCACAGAACGAAGCACATTGCTCTGCGTTACTTCCTCGCTCGAGAGCTGCAGCAGCGTGGTCAGCTTCGCCTGCGTTACGTGGCCTCTGAGGCCAACACTGCTGATGTGTTCACCAAGGCGCTTCAGCCTTGTGACCATCAGCGCTTTTGCACTCTTCTAGGCCTTGTGCCTACTGGACCTCACTTGCTTACTTCTTGAGTCTGTTGTACTGTGATCTCTATATATATAAACCTGCATGTGAACTGGTCTTGTGACCACTTGCTTGTGCTCGGAATTTGTGTGGTATCCTTGAGATCCACCCTGAGCTTGTTTTGCCTTGCTTTACCTTGACTGGTCTTGTGACCCCTAGTTCTCCCCCACTTTGCCTATGGGGGTGTGTCAAACATTATATATGTTGTGTTAGTTTAGGCTACAGTGGGTTAGCCTATAGGGGGTACACAATTCTAGGGTTAGGTACTTGTACTCTTTTCATTGCTAGTTCATTCATTCCTGTTCAGTGATTCCAACAGCCTCTACACACTGACTACTGTGTCTCCTCCTACCACTGCGTCTGGTCAGGTAGCCGCGTCTGGTCAGGTGTTTGCTGCTGCGTCCAGGTCTTGTCCGGCGTCTGCCCCCGGCTCGTGTCGTCCTCTGTCACACGAGACTCTTCTTTGGCACCACCGCCTTGGTCACCCCTCCCTGCCTCGTCTTCGAGGTATGGCCTCCCGTGTCCTTGTTTCAGGACTCCCAGAGTTCCTCCCTCCCCTTCCTCCGGGGCCTGCCCCTACCTGTGTTCCTTGTGTTGAGGGCCGGCAGCGCGCCGCTCCTCACTCCTCTGAGTTTCCTCCGACAGAGGCTCCTCTGCAGACTCTCCACATGGACGTGTGGGGCCCAGCCCGCGTCCGTGGACAGGGTCACGAGCGTTACTTCCTGCTGGTCGTTGACGACTACTCGCGCTACACCACAGTCTTCCCCTTGCGTCGCAAGGGTGAGGTCACTGAGGTGCTGATCGACTGGATCCGCGCTGCTCGTCTCCAGCTCAGAGAGAGTTTCGGCTCGGACTTTCCTGTTCTACGTCTGCACTCGGACAGAGGTGGTGAGTTTTCCTCCGACCTCCTGAGGGCTTTCTGTCGTGCGGAGGGCATCCGCCAGACGTTCACGCTTCCGGCCTCTCCACAGCAAAATGGGATTGCTGAGCGCCGCATTGGCATGGTCATGGACGTCGCTCGCACGTCCATGATCCATGCGGCTGCTCCCCATTTTCTGTGGCCGTTCGCGGTTCAGTACACTGCGCATCAGATCAACCTTCAGCCTCGTGTCTCCTTGCCGGAGACCACACCTACTCTGCGGTGGACGGGGAAGGTTGGTGATGCGTCTGTGTACCGTGTCTGGGGATCTCGAGCTTTTGTCCGCGATACTACAGCGGACAAGCGGTCCTCTCGTGCTGTTCCTTGCGTTTTCCTTGGCTTCCCCCCTGACGCGCCTGGGTGGCAGTTTTACCACCCCACCTCGCGCCGTGTTCTGTCCTCTCAGGACGTCATGTTTGACGAGTCGGTCTCTTACTACCATCTCTTTCCCTACCGCACTGCCCCTCTCCCCCCCCCCGCCGCTCTTCCTTGCTCCCGGTACTCCTTGTCAGAACATTATATAGCTTATGCTGTTGTGTAGGCTATAGTGGGGTATCCCATAAGGGGTACAACCCAATTAGGGTTTCCCATATGTACTCACTTCATTCATAGTTCAAACATTCTCGTTCTTCATTCACATGGAATCAGAGCAGGTCCCCTCCTAGGGACTGCTTCTAGGGCCCACCGAAGCGCGCCCCGAGGCGCGTTTTTCCTTTTTTTTTTTTTTTAGCGACCCTCCGTGTCGCCCCTCGTGGCCCCGCCGCCCTCCCTTCGCGGCCCCGCCACTCTGCTCAAGCGGCCCTGCCGCCCTTCCTTCGCGGCCTCGCCGCCCTACTAACGCGGCCCCGCCGCCCTTCCTTCGCGGCCCCGCCGCCCTGCTCGCGCGGCCCAGCCGCCCTCTGCTTCGCGGCCCCGCCGCCCTGCTCACGCGGCCCCGCCGCCCTCTGCTAAGCGGCCCCGCCGCCCTGCTACAGCGGCCCAGCCGCCCTCACGTCGCGGCCCGCCCGCCCTCTGCTTCGCGGCCCCGCCGCCCTGCTCACGCGGCCCCGCCGCCCTGCTCACGCGGCCCCGCCGCCCTCTGCTAAGCGGCCCCGCCGCCCCACTACAGCGGCCCCGCCGCCCTCACGTCGCGGCCCGCCCGCTGCCCTACCTGCGGCCCGCCAGCCGCCCTACCTGCGGCCCGCTCGCCGCCCTAACTGCGGCCTGCCCGCCGCCCTACTTGCGGCCCTACCGCCGCCCTGCCTGCGGCCCGCCCGCCACCCTACCTGCGGCCAGCCCGCTGCCCTACCTACGGCCCCCCCCCGCCGCCCTACCTACGGCCGCCCGCCGCCCTACCTGCGGCCCTACTGCCGCCCTACCTGCGGGAGCCGCCTAGCAGCAGAACCGCCGGGAGCCGAACCGCCCTGCCGCCGAGCCGCCCGGGAGCCGAGCCGCCCTGCCGCCGAGCCGCCCTGCCGCCGAGCCGCCCGGGAGCCGAGCCGCACTGCCGCCGAGCCGCCCAACAGCCGAGCCGCCCAGCAGCCGAGCCGCCCTGCCGCCGAGCCGCTGAGCAGCCGAGCCGCCCTACTGCCGAGCCGCCCGACCTGCCCTGTCCGGTGAGCACAGCCCCACTGTCACTGCGTGCCCTTCCCCTACTGCTTGCACTGCTCGTCTGTCGTCGTCATGGCTACCCCTAGTGTCCTCGCTTTTGACGCTGAGGGTCGAGCCATTGACTTTGAGGTCTGGGTCGACGACCTGCAGCTGTTCTTACAGTGCGATAGGGCGGACGGTCTTTCCCTCTTTGACCTCACCTCTGGCGCCTCTCCTGCCCCTGCTACTGATGCTGACCCCACTGTTCGCTCTCAGTGGGCCACCCGCGATGCTGCTGCACGTCTTGCTGTGCGTCGCCACCTGCCTACCACTGAGCGCGCGCACTTTAGTCAGTACAAGAGTGCTCAGACCTTGTACGACGCTGTAGTTGCGCGCTACTCTTCCCCTGCCACTGCTGCCCTTAGCCGCCTCATGCTACCGTACCTCTTTCCTGACCTTACTGCCTTTCCCACTGTCGCTGACCTCATTACGCACCTCCGCACTAGTGACACTCGCTACCGCGCCGCCCTTCCTGCTGAGTTCTGCGCCAAGAACCCCCCCCCCATGTACATCACTCTCTATTACATAGTCACACGCCTCCCTGACTCCCTTCGCGTAGTCAGGGACCACTACCTCTCGGTCTGTCCCACCACTCTCACTGTCGACCTCCTCGAGAAGTCCCTCCTGGCGGCGGAGAAGAGCATCGTCGCTGTAGGAGCCTCTCGTGGTGACCCTCGCACCCCCATCTTTGAGGGGTGCTCTCCTTCCCCCCTGCTGCCCTCTGTTGCCTCTGCTGCTGCTGCCGACCTGCTTGGTCTTGAGTCGGTCTGCGCGGCGTCTGCCCCTAGCGGGAGACGCCGCCCTGGCAGGGGCAAGGGGGGCAAGGGCGCGGGTGGAGCTGGCGGGGGCGGTAGAGGAGGCGGTGGAGGCGGAGGAGGGAGTGGGGGTGACGGTGGGAGTGGTGGCGGGGGCGGTGGTGGCGGTGGCAGCAGCGGAGGAGGAGGCGGTGGTGGCGGCATCGGTGGGAGCGGAGGCAGCGGTGGTGGTGGAGGTGGAGGCAGCGGTGGCGGAGGGGGTGGAGCTGGTCGGGGTGGTGCCCCGCAGCGTAGCGGCCCTAGTGGTGGCCAGCGTCAGCAGCAGCAGCAGCAGCAGCAGCAGCAGCAGCAGCAGCGTTCGCGAGACATCCCCCCGCCCCAGCAGCTCCGTGAGTGGTACACGCAGCGTCAGCGGGGTGGGGGTTTTGGTCCGTGCACCTACGTCCTTCGTTCCGGTGACCACGCGGGTGAGCAGTGTGGGGGTGCGCACCCCACTCAGCGCTGCTTTGGCCGCCTGACGGACGCTTGGCGTCAGCAGTTCCCCGAGGCCAGTGAGATTCCCCGTTGGGGAGAGCTGTCTAGGGCTGGCGTAGCTATCTTTGATCTTGACTTTGATGCTATCCTTGCTGCCATGTATGCTGTGACTATTAGTGAGGAGGGTGACTGTTACCGGTGTTTCCCGCCCGACCCGGGCATTGGTACTGCTACGCTAGGTACTTCTGAGGCTGCTGCTCTAGGTGCCAGTGCGTCTGCACTCTCAGGTACTGGTGAGGCTGCGCTCTCAGGTACTGCGTCGGCTTCGGCCTCCCTCACCTTCACGCTTGACTCAGGGGCTTCTCGCTCCTTCTTTCGAGACCGCACCACACTCACGCCGCTTGGCCGGCCGGTTGCAGTCTCCCTGGCTGACCCCACTGGGGGTCCAGTCCTCTCTCACTTCTCCACTGTCCTCCCGTGTCCGGCTGCCCCCTCGGGCACCTTGTCTGGTCTGTACCTCCCCTCGTTCTCGACGAACTTGGTGAGTGGTGCTGACCTCCAGGATGCGGGGGTTCACCAGTTTACTCCTGCGAGTCAGCGGGTGACCCACTGCTCGGACGCCCGCACAGGCCGACACCTGGCCACGTTCTCGCGTCGGCCGGGGTCGAGTCTCTACACACTGACCACTGCGTCTCCTCCTGTCCCTGCGTCTGGCCAGGTAGCTGCGTCGGGTCAGGTGTTTGCTGCTGCGTCCAGGTCTGGTCCTGAGTCTGCCCCCTGCTCGTGTCGCCGCTTGTCTCACGAGACTCTCCTGTGGCACCACCGTCTTGGCCACCCCTCCTTGCTTCGTCTTCGGGGCATGGCTTCCCGTGTCCTTGTCTCTGGTCTTCCCCGGTCTCTCCCTCCCCTTCCTTCGGGACCCGGACCTTCTTGTGTCCCCTGTGTCGAGGGGCGGCTCCGGGCTGCCCCTCACTCCTCCCAGTTCCCCCCGACAGAGGCTCCACTGCAGACGCTTCACATGGACGTGTGGGGCCCCGCCCGCGTCCGTGGGCAGGGTCACGAGCGCTACTTCCTGCTGGTGGTTGACGACTACTCGCGTTACACCACAGTCTTCCCCTTGCGCAGCAAGGGTGATGTCACTGAGGTGTTGATCGACTGGATCCGCGCAGCTCGTCTCCAGCTCAGGAGGAGCTTCGGCTCGGACTTTCCGGTTCTGCGTCTGCACTCTGACCGAGGTGGAGAGTTCTCCTCTGGCCTTCTGCGAGCCTACTGTCGTGCACGAGGCATCCGCCAGACCTTTACGCTTCCGGACTCTCCACAGCAAAATGGGATTGCTGAGCGCCGCATTGGCATGGTCATGGACGTCGCTCGTACGTCCATGATGCATGCGGCTGCCCCCCATTTTCTGTGGCCGTTTGCGGTTCGGTACGCGGCGCATCAGATCAACCTTCACCCCAGGGTCTACCGGCCGGAGACCTCCCCAGCTCTGCTGTGGACGGGGAAGGTCGGCGATGCGACTGCGTTCCGTGTCTGGGGATCTCGGGCGTTTGTCCGCGACTTGTCTGCGGACAAGCTGTCCCCTCGTGCTGCTCCCTGTGTCTTCCTCGGCTTCCCCCCTGACGCTCCAGGGTGGCAGTTCTACCACCCCTCCTCTCGGCGTGTTCTGTCCTCCCAGGACGTCACGTTCGACGAGTCAGTCCCCTTCTACCGCCTCTTCCCCTACCGCACTCCTTCCCTCCCCCCGCCACCGCACTTCCTTGTCCCAGGTCCCCCCCCGGTAGACCCCCTTCCCCCTCAGGGTCCTGCCCCTTCAGGTGTGTCCCAGGTAGACGCAGCCGAGCCGGTCGAGGTTGCTGGTGACTCTGGTCCTGCTGCGGGTGCTGAGCCTGAGGGTGCTGAGTCTGGGGGTGCTGAGCCTGGGGGTACTGCGACTGGGGGTGCTGAGCCTGGGGGTGCGGAGTCTGGGAGTGCTGAGCCTGGGGGTGCTGCGACTGGGGGTGCTGAGCCTGGGGGTGCGGAGTCTGGGGGTGCTGAGCCAGGGGGTGCTGCGTCTGGAGCTGCTGAGCCTGGAGCTGCTGAGCCTGCGGCCACTGGACCTCCCCTTGTGCCGTCTGGCGGTGCGGGACCTGGCGTTTCTCCGGGTGCTTCGCCTCGGCGGGAGCCCCTCTCTCCACAGGAGCTGCGCGAGTGGTTTGCCAGGCGCTGGAGGCGTGCTGCTGGGGCTGGAGGTTCTTCGGCTGCTGAGGGTGCTGGTGCCGCGGGTCCCGGAGGTGCTGGAGCTGGAGCTGCTGAGGGTGTTGGAGCTGAGGCTACTGCTGACGGTCCTGCTGGGGGTGCTACTGGTGCTGCTGGAGGTCCTGGAGCTGGAGGTGCTACTGGCGCTGGTGCTGCCGCTGGGGGTACTGGTGCTGTCCCTGCTGTGTCTGGAGTCGCCGCGCGGCCTAGGCCGTACTTCGTTCCGCTCCTTCAGCAGGTTCTTGGTCTCCCGCCTTCTACTGGTCCTCCTCCTCCCTTAGAGTGTCCACAGCCTGTCCTGTCACAGTTACAGTTACAGCCGGCCTCCCCACTGCCCGCTCCTTCTCCCTACACTGGTCCTACTGGAGGTCTTGCTGAGCGTCGTGAGCCTGCGTCTCGCCCTGCGTCGCCTGTCCGTGCTGCTCGCACTAGTGGTCGTGGTTCGCGTCAGCGTCCTCCTCCTGTCCCTGGCACGCACCGGATGTCTCTGCGTCCGTCCACTGCTCCTCTGCGTGCCCCTTTGCCTTCTCCTCCTGAGTCCTCTCTTCCTGCTCTTCCTGACCCGGAGTCGGACTCTCTTCGTGCTGCCAGTCCTGCTGTCACACGTCTCCTTGCTACTGTCGTCACTGACCCCTCTTTTGAGTCCACTGCTGCGTCTGCGCTTGTTGCTGAGCTTGTCGACTTTGCTGCTCGCTGTCGTCTAGACTACGCTGCCGGTCTTGTTGCTGAGTCTGCGTCTGTCTGTCCTCCGTCCGTCGGGGGTGAGTGTGCTCTTGGCACGGACGTTCTTGAGGACAGGCAGGAGGAGTTCCGGTGTCTGGCTGCTGCTTCACCTCATCTCGCGTCCGTACTACTTGCCCCTGAGGGAGACCCGGATGCACTAGACATCCCGACGCCGCGCTCTTACGCGGAGGCCGTAGAGGGTCCCTACTCCTCTCAGTGGCAGGCAGCTATGGATGCAGAGATGGCGTCCTGGAAGTCCACAGGCACCTACGTTGACGCGGTTCCCCCTCCTGGGGCGAACATCGTCAGTGGCATGTGGATCTTCAGGGTGAAGCGGCCGCCGGGCTCTCCACCTGTCTTCAAGGCGCGGTACGTCGCTCGTGGCTTCAGTCAGCGGCAGGGAGTTGACTACTTTCAGACCTTCTCTCCCACCCCGAAGATGACCACTCTTCGGGTGCTGCTGCACATAGCCGCTCAGCGCGACTACGAGCTCCACTCTCTTGACTTCAGTACTGCTTTCTTGCAGGGTAGCCTGCACGAGGAGATCTGGCTGCGCCGTCCACCTGGCTTCACTGGGACTTTCCCTCCTGGCACCCAGTGGAGCCTCCGACGGCCAGTCTACGGTCTCCGCCAGGCACCGCGTGAGTGGCACGACACACTGAGGACTACGCTTGCGGCTCTTGGGTTTGCTCCCTCTACTGCTGACCCGTCGTTGTTTCTGCGCACCGACACTTCTCTGCCGCCGTTCTACGTCCTCGTGTACGTCGACGACTTGGTCTTTGCCACAGCTGACACGGCTGGACTAGCCTACGTGAAGTCCGAGCTGCAGAAGAGACACACGTGCACTGACCTGGGTGAACTGCGCAGCTACCTTGGCTTGCAGATCACTCGGGACAGAGCACACCGCACCATTACCTTGACTCAGTCACACATGGTGCAGCAGGTCCTTCAGCGCTTCGGCTTCACGTACTCCTCGCCTCAGGCCACTCCTCTGTCTACTCGCCACTCGCTCTCAGCTCTGCCTTCGGATGAGTCCGTAGAGTCGAGTGGCCCGTACCCAGAGCTTGTTGGCTGCCTCATGTACCTGATGACCTGCACACGACCTGACCTTGCATACCCTCTTAGCATTCTTGCACGCTATGTTGCTCCTGGGAGACACCGACCAGAGCACATGGCTGCAGCGAAGAGGGTGTTGCGCTACTTGTGCAGTACGTCGGGCATGGGGCTAGTGCTTGGAGGGCGGAGTCCAGTGGTCCTCACTGGGCACGCGGACGCTTCTTGGGCTGACGACCAGGCTACGCAGCGGTCGTCGCAGGGTTACACCTTCAGTCTTGGTTCCGGCTCTGTCTCGTGGCGGGCTACTCGCTCGTCCTCTGTTCTCGGCTCCAGTTGTGAGGCTGAGATCTACGCCGGGGCCATGGCTGCACAGGAGCTTCGCTGGCTCACCTACCTGCTGACTGACCTTGGAGAGCCGCCTCGTTCTCCTCCAGTGCTGTACGTAGACAACAAGGCCATGCTGGCCTTGTGTCGAGAGCAGCGCTTGGAGCACAGAACGAAGCACATTGCTCTCCGTTACTTTCTTGCTCGTGAGCTGCAGCAGCGTGGTCAGTTGCGACTTGCTTACGTGGCCTCTGCGGCCAACACTGCTGATGTGTTCACCAAGGCACTTGCGCCTTGTGACCATCAGCGCTTCTGCACCCAGCTGGGTCTTGTACCTGTCTTGCCTCACTTGCTCTCTTCTTGACCTTGCTTGTACTGTTACATATATATACCTGCTCTTGCTTGTCTAGCTCTATATATATATGTGTACTCCTGCATGTGAACTGGCCTTGTGGCCTTGTCGTTGTGCTCGGACTGTGTGGTGACTTTGTGATCCACCCTGAGCTTGCTCTGCTTTGCTTGACTGGTCTTGTGACCCCTTGTTCTCCCCCACTTTGCCTATGGGGGTGTGTCAGAACATTATATAGCTTATGCTGTTGTGTAGGCTATAGTGGGGTATCCCATAAGGGGTACAACCCAATTAGGGTTTCCCATATGTACTCACTTCATTCATAGTTCAAACATTCTCGTTCTTCATTCACACTCCTCCGGTAGACCCCCTCCCCCCTGAGGGTCCTGCCCCTTCAGGTGTGTCCCAGGTAGACCCTGTCGAGCCGGTCGAGGTAGCTGTTGACTCTGGTGCTGCTAGGGGTGCTGAGCCTGCGGGTGCGGGGCCTAGGAGTGCTGAGCCTGGGGTTGCTGAGTCTGGGGGTGCGGAGCCTGGGGGTGCTGAGCCTGAGCGTACTGAGCCTGGGGGTGCTGAGCCTGGGGGTGCTGAGTCTGGGGGTGCTGTGCCTGAGCGTGCTATGTCTGGAGGTCCTTCGGGTGTCTCGTCACGGCGGGAGCCCCTCTCTCCACAAGGGCTGCGTGAGTGGTACGCTCGTCGCTGTAGCCGTGCTGCTCGTGCTGGAGGTACTGTCGCCGCTGGAGGAGCTGCTGGAGCAGCTGGAGGTACTGCTGGACATGCTGGAGGTGCTGATGGAGCTGCTGGAGCAGCTGGAGTTTCTGCTGGTGCTGGAGCTGCTGGAGCCGCTGGTTCTAGAGGTGCTCGTGTCAGAATGTTATTATCTAGCCTGTAGTGGGGTGCTCTATAGCGAGTACAACCCTGTTAGGGTTTGCTATATGTATCCCAACTGCTGCTAGTGAAACCCCTCCTCCTTTCTTCATTCTCACTTTCTACTGCTGATTCTGACATGCTATCAGAGCAGGTCGACCCTCCTGGGTCGATCCTGTGGGTGGGCCCACCACCTCATGCTTCCGCTGCTGTACTACTTGTCGCGCGCCTCGGTCGCGCGACGCCTTCTTCCTGCCGTGCGCGCGAACCCTCGGCAATTTTTTTTTAGGGTTTTCAGCCCGCCGTGCGCCCCGAGGCGCGCGGCGGTTTCCTACCGTGGGGGACCCGCGCGTGCCCCCGCCCTGTCCGTCACGGCGCCCTGGGGGACACGCTCGCTGCCCCTGCTGCCCCGTCGGTGGTCGTGTCGCCCCGCCACCCCGTCGCGCCGCCCTGGGGAGCCGCGTGCGACCCCCCCCGCTGCCCCGTCGACCCTCGCGTCGACTCGTTGGACCCGCGCGCGGCATCCAGTCGACCGTCGCGTCGCCTCCGTGGACCCGCGCGCGACCCCCGTTGACCCTCTCGTCGCCCCCGGGGACCCGCGAGCCGCCCCTGGAGCCGTGCGCGACCCCCCCGCTGCCCCGTCGCGGCGCCTTGCAGGGCCGCGCGCGGCCCCTCGCTGCCCCATGGTGGCGCCCTGGGGGCCGCGCGCCCCCCCCCCCCTCGCCGTCCCCTGCGCTCCTACCCCGTGCCACCCGTTTTAGGGTTTGGGGGTGGGGAGTGTGAAGGTGGCGGTTGTGGGGGTGCCCGTTGTGTGCGCCGTCCCCTACTCCTCCTCCTCCTCCGTCTCCCGCTGCTGCAGCTGCCGCTCAGGGGGGTGTGTGTGTGGGGAGCCGAAGGAGTGGTGCTAGGGGGGTGAAGGGGGAGTGGAGCTAGGGGTGAAGCAGGGGGTGTGTGTGAGAGGGGTGTGGGACGGTCGGGGGAGGTTGAGTGGAGGCTGCTGTCTTGTCGTCCGCAGCACCTGTAGTCCGGGGCGCACTGTCCTGGTAGCCCAGAGAGTCTGCTGCGCCTGTCGCCCGTGGGTCCGTTGCTCTTGTAGCTCCTCGTAGCCCGTGAGCCAGTTACTCCAGTAGTCCGGGGCGCTGTCTCGGTAGCCACTGTGCCAGCAGCTCCTGTTGCCCGTGTGTCTGCAACTTCAGCCGTACTGGAGGTGTTGGAGCTGCTGGAGGTGCTGGCGCTACTGGTCCCGGAGGTGCTCGTACTGGAGGTACTGGAGCTGCTGGGGCTGGTAGTGCTGCAGGAGTTGGAGCTGGAGGTGCTGGAGCTGTTACTGCTGGAGGTGCTGCTGGAGCTGGTGCTGTTGGAGGTGCTACTGGAGCTGGTGCTGCTGGAGGTGCTGCCGCTGGTGGTGCTGCGGGAGTTGGAGCTGGAGACCCTGGAGCTGAGGGTACTGGTGCTGTCTCTGCTGTTTCTGGAGGCGCTGCGCGGCCGCGGCCGTACTACGTTCCGCTCCTTTAGCAGGTTCTTGGCCTACCGCTTTCTACTGGTCCTCCTCCTCCGCCCTTACTGAGTACACAGCCTGTCCAGTCGCAGTCGCAGCTACTGCCAGCCTCTCCACTGCCTAGTCCTTCTCCTTACTCTGGACCGACTAGAGGTCTTACGGAGCGTCGTGCGCCTGAGTCTCGTCCTGCGTCGCCTGAGTCTCGTCCTGAGTCGCCTGTTCGCGCTGTCCGCACTGGTCGTGTTCTGCGTCAGCGTCCTCCTCCTGTCCCTGGCACTCACTATATGACTCTGCGTCCTTCCACTGCTCCACAGCGTGTCCCTCTGCCGTCTCCTCCTGCGTCCTCTCTTCCTGACGGTCCGGACCCAGAGTCTGACTCCCTTCGTGCTGCTAGTCCTACTGTCACGCGTTTCATGGCCACTGTTGCCACTGACCCTTCGTTTGAGTCCACTGCTGCGTCTGCTCTAGTTGCTGAGCTTGTTGACTTTGCTGGCGCCTGTCGTCTAGACTACGCCGCTAGCCTTGTTGCTGAGTCTGAGTCTGTCTGTCCTCTGTCCGTCGGGGGTGAGTGTGCTCTTGGCACGGACGTCCTTGAGGACAGATAGGAGGAGTTTGAGTGCTTTGCCGCTGCTTTACCTCATCTCGTGTCCATGCTGATTGCCCCTGAGGGAGACCCGGATGCACCAGACATCCCGACCCCGCGCTCTCCCAAGTCGGTCAGCAGGTAGGTGAGCCAGCGTAACTCCTGTGCAGCCATGGCCCCTGCGTAGATCTCAGCCTCACAACTGGAACTGAGAACAGAAGACGAGCGGGTAGACCGCCAAGAAACAGAGCCGGAACCAAGGCTGAAGGAGTAACCCTGTGACGACCGCTGCGTAGCCAAGTCAACCCAAGAAGCGTCTGCGTGACCAGTGAGGACAACTCGAGCCCGTCCTCCAAGCACGAGCCCCATGCCCGACGTACTGCACAAGTAGCGCATCACCCTCTTAGCGGCCTCCCAGTGCCCTGGTCGGTGTCTCCCGGGCGCAACGTAGCGAGCCAAGATGCTAAGAGGGTAAGCAAGGTCAGGTCGAGTGCAGGTCATCAGGTACATGAGGCAGCCCACAAGCTCTGGATACGGGCCACTCGGCTCTACGGACTCATCCGAAGGCAGAGCTGAGAGCGAGTGACCGGTAGGCAGAGGAGTGGAATGTGGCGAGGAGCACTGTCCAGCGCCAATGCCGGCAGCACCTCCAGCTCCAGCAGCTCCGGTACCTCCAGCTCCAGTAGCTCCAGTACCTCCAGCTCCAGCAGCGCCCCTCCGAAGGCTCCAGCGCTGAGCAAACCACTCGCGCAGCTGCGGTGGAGAGAGAGGCTCCCGCCGTGACGAGGCACCTGTAGGACCTCCAGCAGACTCAGCACCCCCAGGCTCAGCAACCCCAGTCTCAGCACCCCCAGGCTCAGCACCCCCAGGCTCAGCACCCCCAGACTCAACAACCTCAGGCTCAGCACCCCCAGGCTCCGCACGCTCAGGCTGAGCACCCCCAGGCTCCGCACGTGCAGGCTCAGCACCCCCAGCAGCACAACCCCCAGCAGCACAGAGTCGATAGCGACCTCGACAGGCTCAACATGGTCTACATGAGACACACCTGAGGGAGCAGGACCCTGAGGGGGGAGGGGGTCTACCAGAGGAGGACCTGGTGCAAGGAAGAGCGGCGGGGGGGGGAGCGGGGCAGTGCGGTAGGGGAAGAGACGGTAAAAGGGAACCGACTCGTCGAACGTGACGTCCTGAGAGGGCAGGATACGGCGCGAGGTGGGGTGGTAAAACTGCCAGCCAGGCGCGTCAGGGGGGAAACCAAGGAAGACGCAGGGAATGGCGCGGGCGGAGAGCTTGTCCGCGGACGTATCGCGGACAAAGGCACGAGATCCCCAGACCCGGAACACCGACGCATCGCCAACCTCTCCCGTCCAACGCAGTGTCGGCGAGGTTCCGGCAAGGAGACACGGGGCCAGAGGTTGAGCTGATGCGCAGCGTATCGGACCACAAACGGCCACAGAAAATGGGGGGCAGCCGCATGGATCTTGGAGGTATGAGCGATCTCCATGACTAAGCCAATGCGGCGCTCAGCAACCCCATTATGCTGCGGAGAGGCCGGAAGCGTGAACGTCTGGCGAATGCCCTCCCCACGACAAAAGTCCCGCAGAAGGTCGAGGCAAACTCACCACCTCAGTCAGAGTGTAGACGCAGGACTGGAAGGTCAGTCTCGAACGCTCGCGGAGCCGGAGACGGACAGCGCGGATCCAAGGGATCAGAACATCAGCGACCTCCTCCTTGCTGCGCAAGGGGAAGACCGTGGTGTAACGCGTGTAGTCGTCAACAACCAGCGAAAAGTAGCGCTCGCGGCCCTGTCCACGGACGCGGGCTGGGCCCCACACGTCCATGTGGAGAGTCTGCAGGGGAGCAGTCGTCGGGGGAAACGAGGAGTGAGGAGAGGCGCGCTGCCGCCCCTCGACATAGGGAAGGCATGGAGGGGTAGGCGAGGGTGGGAGGGGAGGCAGAGTTCTGGGAAGACCAGAGACAAGGAGACGAGAATGCATGCCACGGAGGCGCTGCACTGAGGGGTGACCAAGACGGTGGTGCCAAAGGAGGGTCTGGTGTGACAGAGCGCGACACGAGCAGGGGGCCGCTAGCTGACCTGACGCAGACGCAGACGCAGCTACCTGAGGGGACGCAGTAGTCAGTGTGTACAGACTCGAGCAAGGCGCATGGGTGAACGTGGCCAGGTGCCGGCCAGTCCGGGAGCACGTACAGATCGCAACACGCTGTCCTCCTGGAGTAAAGGTGTCTACCCATACATCCTGAAGGACGGCGTTGCTCACCAAGTTCGTAGAGAACGAGGGGAGGTGAAGACCTGACAGTGAGCCAGAAGGAACCGCCGGACACGGGAGAACAGTGGATGAACGAGCAAGGACTGGGCCCCCAGAGGGGTCAGCCAGAGAGACAGCAACAGGTGCTGGGAGTGGTGTGAGTGCGGTACTGTCGCGAAAGAAACAGCGGGAAGCACCTGAGTCAAGCGTGAAGGTGTGCAAGGCCTCAGCAGGTGCAGTACCAGAGAGAGCAGACTCACTAGCACGTGGAGCAGCAGACTCACCAGCACCTAGAGCAGCTACCTCTATACCTGGGTCGGGCGGCATACACAGGTAACAGTCACCTTCAGCACTAACACTCAATGCATACATGGCAGTAAGGACAGCATCATAGTCAAGAGCAAAGATATCCACACCCTGCCTAAGCAGCTCTGCCCAGTGGGGGAGCTCAGCCGCGTCGGGTATCTCTGTGCGAAAGGCGTCGGTAAGACGGGAGAAGCAGCGGTGCTGTGTGTGAGGCTGCCCGCATATCTGACCAGAGCGGTCACCTATGCGAATGACATACGGGCAGCGACCACCACCCCCAGCTGCCCCACGCTGAGCAAACCACTCACGGAGCTCCTGAGACGAAAGGGGCTGACGCTGCTGCTGCTGCCTCTGACCACCTCCAAGGCCTCCCCTCTGGCTGGTACCACCCCGGCCGCCACCACTGCCGCCGCCTCCACTCCCACTGTCGCCACCACTGCCGCCTCCACCATTCCCACTGCCGCCACCACCGCCGCCACCTCCACCTCCACCCCCACCACCACTACCTCCGCCACCGCCGCCCCCACCACCGCCTCCACCGCCCCCACCACCGCCTCCACCTCTGCCACCCCCACCGCCCCTGCCTCCCCTGCCCCTGCCGCTGCGGCGCCTCCCACTAGGGGCAGACGTAGCTCCTACCTCCTTAGCACGAAGGTAGTCAACAGCTGCAGCAGAGGCAACGGAGGGGACCAGGGGGGAGGGCGAACACCCCTCAAAGAAGGGAGTGCGAGGAGTGCCACGAGAAGCGCCTACAGCGACTATGCTAGTCTCAGCAGTTAGGAGGTGCTTCTCGAGCAGGTCGACAGTGATGTCGGTGGGGTCAAGGGCTAGAAGGAGGTCCCTGACAGCGCTAAGAGAGTCAGGGAGGCGGGTGACTATGAAGTAGAGAGTGATGTACATGGGAGGAGGGTTCTTGGTGAGAAACTCGGCGGAAAGTGCAGCGCGGTAGCGAGTGTCACTAGTGCGAAGGTGAGTGACGAGGTCGGCTACTGTGGCAAAGGCGGACAGCTCTGGGAACAGGTAGGGCAGGAGAAGGCGGCCTAGAGCAGCAGTGGCCGGGGAGGAGTAACGAGCGACTACAGCGTCGTACAGTGCTTTCGCAGTCTTATGCTGTCCGAAGTGAGCGAGTTCGGCTAACGGCAGGTAGTTGCGAACGGCTAGGCGAGCAGCAGCGTCACGAGTAAGCCACTGTGAGCGAGTCGTACTGTCAGCTGTGGCGGCAGGGGCGAGAGAGGCGCCAGAAGTGTGGTCAAACAGAGAAAGTCCGTCCTTGGAATCGCTCAGTAAGAACAGCTGTAAGTCGTCGAGCCACACATCGAACTCTATCAGGCGGCCCTCCGGATCGAACGTGAGGACACTGAGCGTGGCCATAGCGGGCAGAGCGGTCGGGCGCGCTAGCAGCAGAGCAGCATGCAGGCGGGGCTAGGTAGGCGAGCGCGCTAGCAGCAGGGCAGCGCGCAGGCAAGGCAAGGCAGGGCGGCGCAGGGCGACGCAGCAGCAAGTGGCGCACGGCAGGGCAGGGCGCGCGACAGGGCAAGGCGCGCGGCGGCGCGGCGCGCGGGCAAGGCAGGACGGCGCGGCGGCGCGGCGCGCGGGCAAGGCAGGACGGCGCGGCGGCGCGGCGCGCGGGCAGGGCAGGGCGCGCGGCGGCGCGGCGCGCGGGCAGGGCAAGGCGCTCGGTGGCGCGGTGCGCGGGCAGGGCAGGGCACGTGGCGGCGCGGAGCACGGGCAGGTCAGAGCGCGGGCAGGGCAGGGCACGCGGCGCGCGGACAGGGCAGGGCGCTCGGCGGCGCGGTGCGCGGGCAGGGTAGGGCGCGCGGCAGCGCGGCGCGCGGGCAGGGCAGGGCGCACGGCGGCGCGGTGCGCGGGCAGGGCAGGGCGCGCTGCGGCAGGCGGCGCGACGGCGCGCGGGCAAACAGGGCGCGCTGCAGCGGGCGGCGCGCGGGCAAAGCAGAGCGCGCTGCAGCAGGCGGCGCGCGGGCAGGGCAGGACGTGCGCAGACAGCGCGACGTAGGGCAGGGCAGGGCAGGGCGTCGCGGTCACAGCGGCGCGACGGGTTGGGTAGCGCTACTCGGTGGGCCCTAAGAAAACGGTCCTAGGCTAGGACCTGCTCTGAAACCATGTTAAGAGAAAGAACGAGAATGAATTGACTAACAGCAGGATGGGTACAAGTACTAACCCTAATTGGGTTGTACCCCATATGGGCTACCCCACTATAGCCTACACAAGATACAGCATATAAGTTTGAAAGTAGGGAGACTTAATTGTAACCCGGTTGAGCGCGCGATAATCAATAAACATGCGAAGCCCGCCGTCCTTTTTTGGCGTGAACAGGATCGGGGCCGCGTAGGGAGATGTACTGGGTCGGATAAACCCCTTCTCCAACAAGCTATCAATTTGGCTTCGCATCTCCTCGAGTTCCGGTTGGGCCAACCGCCACTGTGTACGAACAGTCGGCTGCGCGCCAGGTTCCAGCTGTATTTTGTGGTCCTCGGGTCGTTCGGGTGGCAGTCCAGGTGGCAGGTCGTCGGGGAAGATGTCCGGGTACTGTCGTATCAGCTCCGCTAAATCCGGCGGTACAGCTGCACACAACTTCTCGATGTCTTGTCCGTCGGTGTCGGTTGCTAACTCGCGCAAACATACAGCGTACAGCTGCGCGCCCTTGTTGAAGTGGCGAGCTATAGCGATAGCTTTGACGCACGGGGCTTGGATGTAGTCAAGTGTCCATGCAGGTAGTTTAACTAGCCCCTCGTGCTTGTTGATGCAGCACAATCCCGTTGTCCAGTCGATGACGGGGTTGTGCCGTCGCAGCCAATCACGTCCCAGTAGCACGTCGCAGCCATCCAGCGTCGTCGCGAGAAACTTCATGCGAAGCCGAAAATGTCGCCGCACTCAATCCTCACCGTCCTTGTTTCTTCCAAAATCGCCAGAGGTGTCCCATCCACGAGGCGAGCGTCAATTTCGGGCAGACACCTGTCAAGTTGCAGCTTGCATTTCTTTGCTGTCGCTAAGTTGAAGAGGCTATGGCTGGCCCCTCCGTCGACGAACCTTTTAAGAGTAATTTTTAACACTGTGCCAACGACCAGCACAGGGTGATCCACATGATTATCCCCGTTATTCGGCCGAGTGCGATCGATTGCATGAATCGGAACCACTACTTGGTGGGGATATTGGTGTTCGGGCGACGAAGCATAGTCAGTAAGGGGCCCGTTGATTACTGACTCTTCCCATTTCCCTGCTCCCTCCTGTCGTTCCCCTTCGCCGGTGTTTTCTCGGGGCATTCTCTTGCGAAGTGACCCGTCTACCCACACTTAAAACACGTCCATGTAAAGGGGCGGTCTGTCCACGAAAACGGATTCCCTCCCGGAAACCTGCCCTCGCAAACTGCATCAACGCATCTGTGGACTCAGCTAACCGTACAGCTTCCAGGAACGAAGTTGGTGTCAGAAGTACGAACGAGAATGATGAAACTAGCAGCATGCAGGAGTACAAGTAGCAAACCCTAATTGGGTTGTACCCCATATGGGCTACCCCACTATAGCCTACACAACATGCAACATATAAGTTTGACATACCTCCACAGGCAAAGTGGGGGAGAACAAGGGGTCACAAGACCAGTCAAGAAAAGCAAAGCAAGCTCAGGGTGGATCACGAAGTCACCACGCACTCTGAGCACAAGCAAATGGCCACAATGCCAGTTCACATGCAAAGTTGTATAAAAGAGAACAAGCAGGACAGTGATCACAACCTAGCAAGTGCAAGCATGCAGGTATAAGTATATAGATCACAGTACAAGCAAAGTCAAGAAGTGAGCAAGTGAGACCAAGTAGGCACAAGGCCTAGAACAGTACAGAAACGCTAATGATCACAAGGCTGAAGTGCCTTGGTGAAGATATCAGCAGTGTTGGCCCGAGAGGCCAAGTAAGCAAGACGAAGCTAACCACGCTGCTCCAACTCTCGAGCAAGGAAGTAATGCAGAGCGATGTGCTTCGTTCTGTGCTCCAGTCTGTGCTCCTAACATAAGGCAATCATGGCCTTGTTGTCGACGTATAGAACTGGAGGAGAACGAGGCGGCTCTCCCAAGTCGGTCAGAAGGTAGGTGAGCCAGGGTAACTCCTGTGCAGCCATGGCCCCTGCGTAGATCTCAGCCTCACAACTAGAGGTGAGAACAGAAGACGAGCGGGTAGACCGCCACGAAACAGAGCCGGAGCCAAGGCTGAAAGTGTAACCCTGTGACGACCGCTGCGTAGCCAGGTCGTCAACCCAGGAAGCGTCTGCGTGGCCAGTGAGGACAACTCGAGCCCGTCCTCCAAGCACGAGCCCCATGCCCGACGTACTGCACAAGTAGCGCAACACCCTCTTAGCGGCCTCCCAGTGCTCTAGTCAGTGTCTCTCGGGCGCAACGTAGCGTGCCAGGATGCTAAGAGGGTAGGCACGGTCAGGTCGAGTGCAGGTCATCAGGTACATGAGGCAGCCTACAAGCTCTGGATATGGGCCACTCGGCTCTACGGACTCATCCGAAGGCAGAGCTGAGAGCGAGTGACCGGTAGGCAGAGGAGTGGACTGTGGCGAGGAGAACATGAAGCCGAAGTGCTGAAGGACCTGCTGCACCATGTGTGACTGAGTCAAGGTAATGGTGCGCTGTGCTCTGTCCCGGATGACCTGCAAGCCAAGATAGCTGCGTAGCTCACCCAGGTCTGTGCACGTGTGTCTCTTCTGCAGCTCCGACTTCACAAAGGCCAGTCCCGCAGTGTCAGCAGTGGCAAAGACCAAGTCGTCGACGTACACGAGGATGTAGAACGGCGGCAGAGAAGTGCCGGTGCGTAGAAACAGCGACGGGTCAGCAGTCGAAGGAGCAAACCCAAGAGCTGCAAGTGTCGTCCTCAGCGTGTCGTGCCACTCGCGAGGTGCCTGGCGGAGACCGTAGACTGGCCACCGGAGGCTCCACTGGGTACCTTCAGGAAACGACCCAGTTAAGCCAGGTGGGCGGCGCAGCCAGATCTCCTCGTGCAGGCTGCCCTCTAAGAAGGCTGTGCTGAAGTCAAGAGAGTGAAGCTCGTAGTCACGCTGAGCGGCGACGTGCAGCAGCACCCGAAGAGTGGCCATCTTTGGGGTAGGGGAGAAGGTCTGGAAGAGGTCAACTCCCTGTCGCTGACTGAAGCCTCGAGCAACGTAACGCGCCTTGAAGACAGGCGGAGAACCCGGCGGCCGCTTCACCCTGAAAATCCACATGCCACTGATGATGTTCGCCCCAGGTGGGGAAACCTCGTCGACATAGGTGCCTGTGGACTTCCAGGAAGCCATCTCTGCGTCCATGGCTGTCTGCCACTGAGAGGAGTAGGGACCCTCAATCGCCTCTGCGTAAGAGCGCGGGGTCGGGATGTCTGGTGCATCCGGGTCTCCCTCAGGTGCAATCAGCATGGACACGAGATGAGGTACAGCAGCTGCAAAACACTCAAAGTCCTCCTGCCTGTCCTCAAGGACGTCCGTGCCAAGGGCACACTCACCCCCGACGGACGGAGGACAGTCAGACTCAGACCCAGCAACAAGACTAGCGGCGTAGTCAAGGCGACAGGTGGCAGCAAAGTCAACGAGCTCAACAACTAGGGCAGACGCAACAGTGGACTCAAACGAAGGGTCAGTGACAACAGTGGCTAGAAGACGTGTGACGCTGGCAGCACGAGCAAGGTCTGACGGCGGGTCAGCAACGTCAGGAAGAGAGGACGCAGGAGGAGACGGCAGAGGGACACGCTGTGGAACAGAGGAAGGACGAAGTGCCATCTGGTGCGTGCATGGGACAAGAGGAGGACACGGACGCGGAACACGACGACCAGTGCGAAGAGCGCGAACAGGCGACGCAGGATGAGACGCAAGCTCATGACGCTCTCCTAAACCGCCTGTGTGCTGAGTGTAAGGAGAAGGAGCAGGCATTGGGGAGGCTGGCTGTAACCGAGGCTGCGACTTGTCAGGCAGTGGACACAGTAAGGGAGGAGTAAGGCCAGTAGATGGCGGGAGACCAAGAACCTGCTGAAGCAGTGGAACGAAGTACGGTCACGGCCGCACAGTGCCTCCAGAACCAGCACCGACAGCACCAGCACCCCCAGCTCCAGGGTCTCCAGCTCCAACGCCTGCAGTACCACCAGCTCCAGCACCTCCGGCAGCTCCAGCTTTAGCGCCTCCAGCTCCAACTCCTGCAGCACCTCCAGCTCCAACAGCTCCAGTACCTCCAGTACGAGCACCTCCGGGACCAGCGACTCCAGCACCTCCAGCAGCGCCAACACCAGCGCCTCCAGCTCCAACTCCTGTAGTACCTCCAGCTCCAGCAGCTCCAGTACGTCTAGTACGAGCACCTCGGGGACCAGCAGCTCCAGCACCTACAGTAGCTCCAGCTCCAACGCATGCAGCACCTCCTGCTCCAGCAGCTCCAGGACCTCCAGCGCCAGGGCCTCTAGTGGCAGGCCCCCCAGCTCCAGCAGCACCACTCCGAAGGCTCCAGCGCCGAGCAAACCACTCGTGCAGCCGCGGTGGAGAGAGAGGCTCCCGCCGTGACGAGGCACCTGTAGGACCTCGAGCAGAATCAGCACCCCCAGGCTCAGCACCCCCAGGCTCAGCACCCCCAGGCTCAGCACCCGCAGGCTCAGCACCCCCAGACTCAGCAACCTCAGGCTCAGCACCCCCAGGCTCCGCACGCTCAGGCTCAGCACCCCCAGGCTCCGCACGCTCAGGCTCAGCACCCCCAGCAGTACCACCCCTAGCAGCACAGAGTCGATAGCGACCTCGATAGGCTCGACAAGGTCTATCTGAGACACACCTGAGGGAGCAGGACCCTGAGGGGGGAGGGGGTCTACCGGAGGAGGACCTGGTGCGAGGAAGAGCGGCGGGGGGGGGGAGAGGGGCAGTGCGGTAGGGGAAGAGACGGTAAAAGGGAACCGACTCGTCGAACGTGACGTCCTGAGAGGGCAGGACACGGCGCGAGGTGGGGTGGTAAAACTGCCAGCCTGGCGCGTCAGGGGGGAAAACCAAGGAAGACGCAGGGAATGGCGCGGGAGGTGAGCTTGTCCGCGGACGTATCGCGGACAAAGGCACGAGAACCCCAGACCCGGAACACCGACGCATCGCCAACCTTCCCCGTCCAACGCAGTGTAGGCGAGGTCTCCAGCAAGGAGACACGGGGCCAGAGGTTGAGCTGATGCGCAGCGTACCGGACCGCAAACGGCCACAGAAAATGGGGGGCAGCCGCATGGACCATGGAGGTACGAGCGACCTCCATGACTAAGCCAATGCGGCGCTCAACAACCCCATTCTGCTGCGGAGAGGCCGGAAGCGTGAACGACTGGAGAATGCCCTCCCCACGACAAAAGTCCCGCAAGAGGTCAGATGAAAACTCACCACCTCTGTCAGAGTGCAGACGCAGGACTGGAAGGTCCGTGTGAAACCGCTCGCGGAGCTTGAGATGGACAGCATGGATCCAAGGGATCAAAACATCAGGGACCTCCCCCTTGCTGTACAAGGGGAAGACCGTGGTGTAACGCGAGTAGTCGTCAACAACCAGCAGAAAGTAGCGCTCGCGGCCCTCTCCACGGACGCGGGCTGGGCCCCATACGTCCATGCGGAGAGTCTGCAGGGGAGCAGTCGTCGGGGGAATCGAGGAGGAGTGAGGAGCGGCACGCTGCCGCCCCTCGACACAGGGAAGGCAGGGAGGGGCAGGCGAGGGTGGGAGGGGAGGCAGAGTCTTGGGAAGACTAGAGACAAGGAGATGGGAGTGCATGCCATGGAGGCACTGCACTGAGGGGTGACCAATGCGGTGGTGCCAAAGGAGGGTCTGGTGCGACAGAGCGCGACACGAGCAGGGGGCCGCTAGCTGACCTAACGCAAATGCAGACGCAGCTACCTGAGGAGACACAGTAGTCAGTGTGTACAGACTCGACCCTGGCCGACGGGTGAACATGGCCAGGTGCCGGCCAGTCCGGGAGCACGTACAGATCGCCACACGCTGTCCTCCTAGAGTAAAGGTGTCAACCCATACATCCTGAAGGACGGCGTTGCTCACCAAGTTCGTAGAGAACGAGGGGAGGTGAAGACCTGACAGTGAGCCAGACGGAACCGCCAGTGCCTACCGTCCTCGAGCCGTGGCTACTAGCGTGGGGTGGCGCCCAGGGCCTGTGTGGGCTTCGCCTACACTCGGACCGTGGTGGTGAGTTTTCTTCCACTCGCCTGGAGACGTTCTGTCAGGGTCGGGGGATCACCCAGTCTTACACACTACCAGCCTCGCCGCAGCAGAACGGGGTAGCCGAGCGACGCATCGGCCTGGTCATGGAGGTTGCCCGGACCTCCATGTGCCATGCCGGTGCCCCCCAGTTCTTGTGGCCTCAGGCAGTCCGCTACGCCGCGCACCAGCTGAACCTGTGGCCCAGTGACGCACGGCCACGGGTGACGCCGGTCTCCTTTTGGACAGGTTCTCCGGGCATAGCAGCTGACTTCCATGTCTGGGGTTCTCTGGCTCACGTTCGCGCCCCTGGCGCGAACGAGTTGTCTTCGCGCACTCGTGCCTGCGTCTTTCTTGGCTTCCCTTTGGACGCCTCCGGCTGGGTGTTCTACGACCCGGTCACCTACCAGTTCTTCGCTTCTCAGGACGGCACGTTCGACGAGTCTGTCTGTTACTACAGGAGTCGCCCCCACCGAGGTACTGAGGCCTTTTCCCCCCCGCTGTTCCTCACCCTTGAGCCCCCACCAGTTGCCCCGGTAGCCCCCCCCCCCCTTCGCGTCCTGCCCCGTCAGGTGTGTCGCACGTCACTCCGCAGTCGTCCCCCCCGCAACGTCCAGTCCCTGACGTGTCTGGGGGTGCGGGAGGTGCAGTTGCGGAGGGTGAGGGTACTGGGGGTGCAGGAGCTGGTGGTGTTGGCTCTGGGGGTGCAGGGGTTCTGGGCGTGTAGGTCACTCCTGTGGAGGACACGGTAGCCTCGAGTCGGCGGCCTCGCCCCGCTTCACCCCCTGGATTCCCGTCCGTCCCGCAGTTTCCTCCTCGTTCTTCTCTGCGGCCGGTTGCTGCGGAGCCTGGGGGTGTTCCTGCGGGAGGTACTGGAGGCCCCGGGGGTGTCGGTGGTGGAGGTGCTGGTTCTAGGGGTGCTGGAGCTGGAGGCACTGGCACGGTGGCGCATACACCACGCACTGTACATTTCCTGACCAGTGAGCAGCGTCTCCTCCAGTTGGAGAGGGAGGAGCGTGAGCGGTTTGAGAGGGCACAGCAACAACATCAGCAGCAGCAGCAGGAGAGAGTAGAGGAGGAGTCACAGCAGCAGCACGAGAGGGTAGCGCAGGAGTCCCGGTCGCAGCAGCGGGTGCAGCTGCAGCCGCAGCAAGAGAGGGTAGAGGAGGAGACACGGCCGCACCAGGAGAGGGTAGAGCAGGAGTCCCGCCCGCAGCAGCAGGTGCAGTTTCAGACCCAGCAGGAGAGAGTAGAGGAGGAGTCACGGCCGCAGCAGGAGAGGGTAGCGCAGGAGTCCCGGTCGCAGCAGCGGGTGCAGCTGCAGTCACAGCAGGAGAGGGCAGAGGCGGAGCCACAGGAGCAGCAGCAGGGGCCGGTACCGTCGCAGCAGACGCCAGAGGAGGCGGAGCAGCAGCGCTTGCGACTCCGTGACCTCCTCGACCCAGCACCTGCACGCTTTGTTCGTGGTCCCCGACCGTCCCCTCCTGTTCCCCCTGTTGAGTTCCTTTCCTCGTCTCAGTGGACTCGTCATCCTCCCCTCAGTCGTGCTGTGTCCCCAGAGCGTCGTCGGTCCCATTACCGTGCAGACGGTCCGTTCCACCTTGTTCTTCGCTCTCGTGTTCCACCTCCTCCTGTCCTTCCACAGCCCCCTGAGTCATCCCTCACTGTGCTTCACGACCCGTTGTCCGACTACCTCCGTGCCTCCCGTCCTGTAGTCTCCCGTGTTTTGTCCGCGTTGGTTACTTACCCGACTGCACCTCTGTCGTCTGTCTCAGCACTTGTTACCACTGTCGCTGGCTTTGCCTCTTCCCACCGCCTTGACTACGCCGCTCACGTGGTGAGTGGCCCTGCTCGTTCTCCGTTCTCTGGGGGTGCTCCTGTCTTTCCCTTGGAGGTCCTCGAGGACAGGCAGTTCGAGCTTGGTTTCCTTGCGGCCGCTGTTCCTCATCTCTGCGCCATGCTACTTGCCCCTGAGGGGGATCCAGACGCCCTTGACATCCTGATCCCTCGCACTCACGCCGAGGCGGTCTGGGGACCCTGGGCTTCGTACTGGATAGCAGCTGAGGAGGCAGAGATGGCATCTTATAGGTCCACAGGCACTTACGTCGACGCAGTCCCACCACCTGGGACGAACGTCGATGGCTCTACAAGGTGAAGCGGCCGCCTGGATCACCACCAGTGTTCAAGGCGCGCTATGTGGCGAGAGGCTTCAGTCAGCGAGACGGGGTGGACTTCTTCCAGACCTTCGCTCCCACCCCGAAGATGAGTACTCTTCGGGTGTTGCTGCACATTGCAGCCCAGCGCGACTACGAGTTGCACTCCTTGGACTTTTCCACCGCGTTCCTTCAGGGGAGCCTGCACAAGCAGATCTAGTTGCATCGCCCGCCTGGCTTCACTGGCTCTTTCCCACCTGGGACCCAGTGGCAGCTGCGTCGACCAGTCTACGGCCTGCGTCAGGCTCCACGTGAGTGGCACGACACACTTCGCTCGACCCTTGCAGCTCTTGACTTCTTTCCGTCGTCTGCTGACCCATCACTGTTCGTTCGCCGTGGCTCGACCCCGTTCTTTGTCCTGGTCTACGTCGACGACGTGGTGTTCGCCACTCCCGATTGACGCGCGCTGGCCTCCGTGAAGGAGGAACTGCAGAGGAGACACACTTGCACTGACCTTGGTGAGCTGCAGCACTACCTTGGCCTGCAGATCACTAGGGACAGGGCAGCTCGCACCATTACGCTGACTCAGTCGCATATGGTCGAGCAGATCCTCACGCGGTTTCGCTTCCCGTTCTCCAAGGTACAGCTCACCCCCCTTGGTGTGGATCATGGGCTCACGGCTCCACCTTCGGACGAGCCATTTGAGTCCAGCGGTCCATATCCTGAGCTGGTGGGTTGTCTCATGTACCTGATGACCTGTACTCGCCTAGACCTAGCTTACCCTCTTAGCATCCTTGCGCGCTTTGTTGCGCCTGGGAGACACCGACCTTCCCACTGGTACGCGGCTAAGAGGGTGGCGAAGTATGTGGCGAGTACATTAGGCATGGGACTTGTCATTGGAGGGAAGCAGCCAGTTACACTCACAGGTTACTCGGACTCGTCGTGGGCCGACGACGCGGAGACGCATCGGTCTACACAGGGGTACTCCTTTAGCCTCGGGGCAGGTGCTGTTTCGTGGCGGTCGACTCGGGCGTCGTTTTGTCGCCGGTTCCAGCTGTGAGGCAGAGGTGTACGCTGCGGCCATGGCCGCTCAGGAGCTTCGCTGGCTGTCTTTCCTTCTCACCGACCTTGGTGAGCGGCCTCGCTCTCCCCCAGTCTTGTTCGCCAACAACGGGTCTGCTATCCTGTTGTGTGAGGAGCCCTGACTGGTTGGGAAGGCGAAGCACATCCAGCTTCGTTACTTCCTTCTACGTGAGTTGCAGCAGCGTGGCCAGGCCCGCGTGGTACGTGTGGTCTCTGAGGCCAACACTGCAGATATCTTCACCAAGGCGTTGCCGTCTTGTGACCACCAGCGTTTCTGCACCCAGCTTGGCCTTGTGCCTGCCCGTCCTCACTTGCTTACGTAGAGATGCCTTGTCCTGCATGTCTTGTACTCTTGCATCTCTATATATTTGCTATATACTTGCATGTGGACTGGCCTTGTGGCCCCTTGCTTGCTCTCGGAGTGTGTGGTGACTTTGAGCTCCACCCTGAGATTTGTCTTGTTCTTGTGGACTGGTCTTGTGACCGTTGCTTGCTCTTGTTGTTTCTACCGGACTACCGTCACCTAGACTATGGGGGTGTGTCAAACTATAATTCTATAGTTTGTGTAGTTCTAGTCTAGGTGTTCTCCCTTGTGTTATTTTGTACTTGCACTAGGGTTAGGTTTTGCATATATCTTGTTTGTACTTTCTGTTTTAGTCAATTTTACATTGTGACATTGTGAACGTGACGGGGCACAGCACGCCAACCAGCTGCAAGCACCTGCGAAGCAGGTGCGCTGCTGTCCTGCGGGTGCAACGTTTTGCAGCCGCCTTGCTGCAGCGTTGTCACGCCGTCGACTTGCAGCGTTGGTAGACCGCGACGTTGCACTGCTGGGGCGCGGTCGACCATGCAGTGCTGGAACGCGATCGACCGTGCTGCGCTGGCAGTCGGCCTGCATGCTTGCTAGCATCTGATGTAGTCCATTGTTGCTTTGTATTGTGAACTATTGTTGTCAATCTTTGCTTGTGGAACTCTTGCCAGATTTCCCCGTGAATGTGCAAGTAGCGTGAACACAAGCAAACGACTAAGGAACGAACGCAGAGATCACCCCTAACACCCCGTGCCTTCCTCGTAGTCTAGCTCCCGTTGTGTTAGTTATCTCCGCATGGTGCGGTGAGCGTCGGCACCGCAACGAAACCTTTGGTTCAGCCGACTTAGACACGCGTTACCTATTTCGTTCGTAGGCCGGCAGCTGTGCTAGTCATCATGGTTGGTCCCGTAGCTGACGCGAGCGTAGTGGACACCCTGGAGACGCGGCTAGCAAATGCGAGGAGACGCCATGAGGATGGCGAGTTCGGGCCGAGCCTCCTCCTTGAGGTCGTCGAGCTGGGTATCCGTGCAAAGTGGGCGTCGGAGCACCCTTCCCGACCTGGTTCTCCTCGACCGGCACGGAACGAAGTCGGCGTTGGCGTGGGCGTCGACGGCGGCGACCAAGTCGGCAGCAGTGCGGGAGGCACGTCGAGGCAGAGAGGGATGTTCCGGACGGCCGACGGTGAAGCCGGCGGCGTTCAGGCGCGAGGGCTGCAGTCGTCGGCGGCTGCGGGCTCCTCGTAAGGCGACGTTGGTGGACGTCGGAGCAGCGTGACGCCGGCGTCGGCGATTCACGTGACTGCAGGAGGGATCGCGCCGACCTACGGGTACTTCTAGTTCACGCCGTACAAGGTCTCCGTCACAGCGCCGCTGGTCGGTCGTCACGACCTTCTCACGTGGAAGGAGTCCATCGAGCCCCAGCTGGAGATGGCCGGGCTGATGTGCTTCGCCGACGGCACCGTGGAGACGCTGCCTGCGAGCAACGCCGCCTGCTTCGCGCCGTGCAGCTGCTGACCTTCACGGACATCTCGCGGTGCTACTCGCCGGTGGTGCAGATTGCCATGAAGTCGTGCCGGAATCACCTGGACGCCGGCCACCGGGCGTGGCAGTTCATCACGTCGACGTACCAGGTCACCGATGACCTGTACATCGGCCAGCTGGAGGAGCAAATGACGCACCTGCGGATGGGCGAGCAGGAGAAGGCGACCGACTACTGCAACCGAGCTCGGCGTCTCCTGGCCTGCATGTGGATGGCTGGCGTCGAGTATTCCACGGCGTCGTACATCACGCACGTCATCAAGGGGCTCCCGAGCAGCTACAACCTGATGAAGCGGCTGACGGTGGTGCCGGGCACGAGGGAGTCGCTCAACGAGGCCTCGCTGACCTCGTACATCCTAAGGGACGAGGCGATGCAGGATGCCGAGAAGTCCACAGAGCTCCTGCCGCAGGCGCACTACGTCGCCCCGGCGAAGCAGGGAGGCCGACCGGGGCAGCATGGCAAGCCTGGCGGCGGTGGTAGCGGAGGTGGTAAACCGGCCAAGGACGCCGACAAGGGCAGGTCGGCCAAGGACAGCGGTCGTGGAGGCGGAAGTCGGCGACGGGAGTGTTCGATGTGTGGCGACCCCGACCACCTCTCCTTCGAGTGCCCCGACCGCAGCGACTCCGACGACGATGACACCAAGGGAGGCCGAGGGAGGTCGGTCGGGCGTCGCCCTCGTCGGGAAAGCAAGCCGTGCAAGGAGAAGTCGACCAAGCCGACGTCGGCAAAGGACGCCGACTCCTCCTCTGGCGGCAAGAGGCGAGACGACGGAGAAGCGTCGTGCTCGCTGGTCGGCGTCGTGGAGCCGGTCATCTCACTGGCGCTGGAAGCAGGCGAGGACTTCCAGGCGATGGCGGCAGCCGTGCAGGCGAACCCGGTGGTGGTCCTTCTCGATAGCGGCTGCTCGCAACACTTGATGGGGACAAAGTCGGCCTTCGTCGACCTGGGGCCGAGCGGCGACGTCAAGCACGTGTGCGGCTTCAATGGCGCGCTGCAGGACGTCCAGGGCCGCGGCACAGTCGCCTTGCAAGGGGAGGCCGGGAAGCAGGTGCTTATCCCCGACGTGCTATACGTCCCGGGCATGCATGCGAACCTGCTTTCCGCCGGCTAGCTGAAGGAGAGCGGCGTGAAGCTGCAGGACGATGGTGACGGGATGCTGCTCGTCTCGGCGGCGGGGGACGTGCTTGGTCGGGCGACGTATACTGGCCGGGTCCTCTGCACCGACCTTCGTCCGTGCCCGGCGACGACGACGTCGACCACGACGGAGACGGTGGCTATGCGGACCATCGCTACGGTGACGAAGTCGACGCCGGCCAGGTGGCACGCGAGGCTTGCGCATGTCGACGTCGACACCATCACGAGCTCGGCAAAGCACGAGGTCGCCACCGGCCTGGACATCAAGCCGTCGGCCGGCACCAACTCTCCGTGTGTCTCGTGCGTCGGTGGGAAGCTGGCGCGGCACACCTTCCCTGACAAGGGCTCCGACGCCGAGGACGCCCTGGCTGTCGTGCACATCGACCTGTGCGGGCCGTTTCGGGTGGCTGCCAATGTCAAACTATATTTGTTATAGTTTATGTGTGTTAGTCTAGGTGTGTTACACTTTGCCCTAGCTTCAGTTAGGGTTTCGATATCCATCCTTGTACTGCTTGTTTCTCACTCATTCATTCGATACCTACCTTCGTGACATGGTATAGAGCTAGATCGATCCGTTGGGCCCACTGCCCCGTAACCCGAAGCGCCCCGTAGCCCGAAGCGCCCCGTAGCCCGAAGCGCCCCGTAGCCCGAAGCGCCCCGTAGCTCGACGAGCCTCGTACCCGTAGCGCCCGTGTAGCTCGCGCCCCCGTCCCCTCCCCGTCGCGGCCCCGTCCCCTCCCCGTCGCCTCCCCGTCCCCTTTCCGTCGCCTCCCCGTCCCCCCCTTCCCGTCGTCTCTGCGTCGCCTCCCGTCGCCTCTCCGTCCCCCCTTCCCGTCGTCTCCGCGTCGCCTCCTGTCGCCTCCCCGTCCCCCCCCTTTCCGTCGCCTCTCGTTGCTTCCCCGTCCCCCCCTTCCCATCGCCTCCGCGTCGGCCCCTCGTCGCCTCCCCGTCACCCCCTTCCCGTCGCCTCCGCGTCGCCTCCCGTCGCCTCCCCGTCCCCCTTTCCGTCGCCTCCGCGTCGCCTCTCGTTGCTTCCCCGTCCCCCCCTTTCCGTCGCCTCCGCGTCGCCCCCCCCCCCTCATCGCCTCCCCGTCCCCCCCCTTCCCGTCGCCTCCCGTCGCCTCCCCGCCCCCCTTTCCGTCGCCTCCGCGTCGCCTCTCGTCGCCTCCCCGTCCTCCCCCCTTCCCGTCGCCTCCGTGTCGCCTCCCGTCGCCTCCCCGTCCCCCCTTTCAGTCGCCTCCCATCGCCTCCGCGTCCCACCCCCCTTCCCCGTCGACTCCCAGTCACCTCCCGCCGCCCTCCAACCCATACGGACTGCTGTCCACCCTTAGCCCGCCACCAGCACCAGCGTAGGCCGCCGCCAGTGAGCGCCAACAGCCTACGCCACCGCGAGCGCACCAGCAGTAGCATAGACTACCGCTAGCAGCACCAGCAGCAGCTTAGGCTGCCCCCAGTTGAACCAGCAACAACCTAGACTGCCGCCAGGAGCACCAGCAGCAGCATAGGCTGCCCCCAGCGCACCAGCAGCAGCTTAGGCTGCCCCCAGCAGAACCAGCAGCAGCATAGGCTGCCCCCAGCGCACCAGCAGCAGCCTAGGCTACCACCAGCGCACCCCCCCGTTTCTAGCTCCTCAGATGGCGTGTACTAGAGTTCTACAGCAGCAGGGCCAGCCGCAGCACTCCCGGCAGTGGGGACCTATGGGTCCAAAGTGTGGCGCCCCCAGCAGTGGCTTAGCTAGCAGTGGGCGAGACGTCGGCCCCTGCGGGTACCGGGCCCTGACAGGCCCTGGTGCTGGCACTACTTGCTAGAGTCCTTACCACTCTGCGTCCAGCTGCTACTGTCGACTCGACGACCTTCACCGTGAGCGTTTTGGTCCTCACGCTATTACACCGCACTGGCCCTCGCGACTTCGCCAGCGCACTGCTGCACCAGTTGAGTCTCACCTACCTGGTCTAGGACCTTTCCCGGCTGCTCGAGTAGAGACCTGTGTTTCCAGTCTTGGTGCGTGTGTTGTTTCCAGTCCAGGCACCTCTGAGGGTCTTTGTGTAGGAGCTGCAGCTACCACTAGTCTAGCACCAGCCTTTGTCGCTAGCTCTGGTGCGACCTCACAGACTGCACAGCTTTCCTTCACCTTAGACTCTGGAGCGTCTAGCTGTTTCTTTCGCGACTGTACTGACCTCACACGACTGCGCACTCCAGTCACTGTCGCCTTGGCTGACCCCTCTTTGGGACCTGTAGTTGCCCGTAGCACCACCACTCTCCTGTGTCCGGCGGCTCCCTCTGGGTTTCTCACAGGTTACTACACCCCCTCGTTCTCCAAGAACCTGGTGGGTGTTAGTCACCTCCACGATCTAGGTGTAGTCACTACTTTCCCACTGGACGAGCCTGTTGCCTCCTGCACAATCGGTGCTACTGGGGCCCCTCTGGCCACTTTTCACAGGGAGCCAGGCTCTGGTCTGTACTCACTACACACTGGGTCCCACCACACTGGGTCAGGCCAGGTCAGGTCAGGTCAGGAAGCTGCTGTGTCGTGCGACTGTCGGTCCCTCACCCACCCGTCGGTCCTCTGGCACCACCGTCTAGGTCACCCGTCATTCCCACGTCTCCGTAGGATGGTACGTCACCGTCTGGTCTCAGGTCTCCCAGAATCGCTAGCCCCGCTTCATCGCTCGCCTGCGCCGCCGTGCACTCCTTGCGTCGAGGGTCGGCAACGCGTTACCCCTCACTCCTCCTCGTTCCCTCCCACCACGGCTCCTTTCCAGACCCTGCACTTGGACGTCTGGGGCCCCTCCCCGATCCTTGGCCCACGTCAGGAGCGCTACTTCCTGATTGTGGTGGACGACTACTCCCGCTACACCACGGTTTTCCCCTTGCGACGGAAGGCCGACGTGCCTACCGTCCTCGAGCCGTGGCTACTAGCGTGGGGTTGCGCACAGGGCCTGTGTGGGCTTTGCCTACACTCGGACCGTGGTGGAGAGTTTTCTTCCACTCACCTGGGGACGTTCTGTCAGGGTCGGGGGATCATCCAGTCTTACACGCTACCAGCCTCGCCGCAGCAGAACGGGGTAGCCGAGCGACGCATCGGCCTGGTCATGGAGGTTGCCCGGACCTCCATGTGCCATGCCGGTGCCCCCAAGTTCTTGTGGCCTCAGGCAGTCCGCTACGCCTCGCACCAGCTGAACCTGTGGGACGCACGGCCACGGGTGACGCCGGTGTCCCTTTGGACAGGTTCTCCGGGCGTAGCAGCTGACTTCCGTGTCTGGGGTTCTCTAGCTCACATTCGCGCCCCTGGTGCGAACAAGTGGTCTCCGCGTACTCGTGCCTGCGTCTTTCTTGGCTTCCCTTTGGATGCCTCAGGCTCGGTGTTCTACGACCCGCTCACCTACGAGTTCTTCGCTTCTCAGGATGTCACATTCGACGAGTCTGTCCGTTACTACAGGAGTCGCCCCCACCGAGGTACTGAGGTCTTTTCGCCCCCGCTGTTCCTCACCCTTGAGCCCCCCCCACTCGCCCCGGTAGCCCCCCCCCCCTCGCGTCCTGCCCTGTCAGGTGTGTTGCACATCACTCCGCGGTCGTCCCCCCCGCAGCGTCCAGTCCCGGTCGTATCTGGGGGTGCGGGAGGTGCAGTTGCGGAGGGTGAGGGTACTGGGGCTGCTGGAGCTGGTGGTGTCGGTTCTGGGGATGCAGGGGGTGTGGGCGTGGAGGTCACTCCCGTGGAGGACACTGCAGCGTCGACTCGGCTGCCTCGCCCCGCGTCACCCCCTGGCTTCCCGTCCGTCCCGCAGTTCCCTCCTCGTTCTTCTCTGCGGCCGGTTGCTGCGGAGCATGGGGGTGTTCCTGCGGGAGGTACTGGAGGCCCCGGGGGTGTCGGTGGTGGAGGTGCTGGTTCTGGGGATGCTGGAGCTGGAGGCACTGGCACTGTGGCGCCTACACCGCGCACTGTACGTTTCCTGACCCGTGAGCAGCGTCTCATCCGGTTGGAGAGGGAGGAGTGTGAGCGGTTTGAGAGGGCACAGCAGCAGCAGCAGCATCAACAACAGTCTCAGTCGCAGCAGCAGGAGAGAGTAGAGGAGGAGTCACAGCAGCAGCAGGAGAGAGAAGAGGAGGAGTCAAGAGTGCAGCAGCGGGTGCAGTTGCAGTCGCAGCCTGTACTTCCTGCTGCTGAAGGACCGCAAGACCCGCTACGTGTGGGACACCAATAAGTCCGACGTGCTGCGGGAGTTCGAGAAGTGGCTGGTGGTGGCTGAGCGGCAGACGAAGAAGTCGGTGCTGATTCTGCGCTCTGACCGGGGAGGGGAGTTCCTCGGGAAGCAGTTCACCGACTTCGTGGACGGCAAGGGGATCGTCCACGACTTGACCTGCCCCTACACACCGCAGCAGAACGGCATGGCGGAGCGGGAGATGCGGACGGTGGTGGAGTCGGTGCGGACGATGCTGCTGCACATGGGCGTGCAGCACCACTGGTGGCACCTCGCCCTGCGGCAGGCCGTGGGTGCGCAACTGCCTGGAGATGTCGACGCTGCCGCCGGGGACGACGTCGTTTCAGCTGCTGACCGGCAAGAAGTCGGACTTGACGCTGGCCTGTGTGTGGGGCTGCATGGCGCAGTTCCTGGTCCCCGAGCAGTAGTGCGGTGGAAAGCTGAAGCCAAAGGCCAGGTGGGGCCTTCACCTCGGTGTATCGGAGGAGAGAAAGGGCTGGGAGCTCCTCGGTGTATCGGAGGAGAACAACAGGGTGGTCACCACGTCGGACGTGGTGTTCTATGAGACTTTGTCGTTGGAGGTGTGGAAGTCGGAGCACGGGCCGGCGTCGGGGAGGACGCAGGTCAACCCACCGACGGACACCTCGACGGCGTCATGTCCCTTGCTCGCCGAGGTCGGCGAGCCAGCTGATGAGGACGAGGACGTCCTCCCCTCTCTCCCTTACCCAGCCCCTCGTACCCCACCCCTCGTAGCCGAGCTGCAGAAGCTGACGCCAGTGTCGGCCTCCGGCGGTGAGGGGAGCAGTGGGACGTTGCCTGTGGCGCCGGCCAAGAGCATCGCCGGTGGCCGACGTGACGTCGAGCAAGTCGGCGAGGAAGTGGCGCCGCCGACAACAGGGGAGCAGCGGGTGTAGGGGAAGCAACCGACTTTGCTGCAGTCGTGGAAGGTTGTGGCATAGAAGCCGCCGACATGGGAGCAGCCAGCAGGGACGCCGACCAAGGCGCCGTCGGCGGCCGGGAAGTCGGCAGGGGAGCCGATGACAGGGGAGAAGTCGGCAGGGACGCCGACTTTGGTGCAGCAGGCCGGTGAAGGCAGTGAAGCCGGCGACGATGAAGGGGAGCATTCGGACGCCGGGAAGTCCGCCGACAGCGACGTAGTGGAGGTCACCGCCGAGGAGCCTGGACCACGGCGTTCAGGCCGACTTCGGAGGCCGCCTGAGTTCCTGACCTACCATGTGTGCCTGCTGCCGGCCGCCTTCACAACGCTGCATGACGACGACAAGGATGAGCCGCTATACGACGACGCCAAGGATGACGGCGACCTGCCAGAGCTCGACCCCGACATGCACGCCGACCCCGAGAACCGCTGGGACATCGCGACGATGGCGGTGAAGGAGGCGTTCGCGAGCTGGAAGGGCAAGGAGGTGAAGGCCGCCATGGACGAGGAGATCCGTAGTCTCATCGGCATGGGCACCTGGGAGCTGGTCGAATGCCCGCGCGGGGTAAACATCATGAAGAACCGGTGGGTGCTGATGACCAAGTACCACGTCGACGACACGGTCGCCCAGGAGAAGGCAAGGCTAGTCGTGAAGGGCTTCACGCAGGGGTATGGCATCGACTACGACGAGACGTACGCGTTGGTGAGCAACTACATCACGCTGAGGATCTTCCTCAGCATCGTTGCGGTCCTCGACCTCAACCTGATGCAGCTCGACATGAAGAACGCCTTCTTGGAGAGCAAGCTCGACAGGGTGCTGTACATGTACCAGCCGGATTACTACAACGACGGGACCGGCCGGGTGTGCAAGCTGTTGAAGAGCCTGTACGGGCTGAAGAAGTCGCCGCTGCTGTGGTACAGGGCGCTCAACGCCGTGCTGATGGGCGCCGGCAGGAAGAAGAGCCAGGTCGACGAGGCGTTGTACTTCAAGGTTGGCGCCGATGAAGTGGCCTGCTAGGTGCTGGTCTACGTCGATGACCTGCTCGCCGCAAGCAGCAGCACCATGATGCTGAAGGAGCTGCTGGAGGCCGCCTTCGAGCTGCACGAGATCTTGACAATGGAAAGGTACCTCGGGCTAGAGATCGTGCATGACAGGCCGGCGAAGAAGCTGTGGCTGCACCAGCAGGGCTACACCGACAAGCTGCGCAGGCGTTTCATCGACGACGAGCAGACCGGGCGCACCCCAAAGACGCCGGTGTCTGTCGACGCCTATGCCGAACTGACGTTCGACGACGAGGAGGCTCAGGAGCGACAGGAGGAGGAGTACCGGCAGAAGGTCGGCTCGCTGCAGTTCGCGGCGACGACGACGAGGCCGGACATTGCCTTCGCCTGCAGCAAGCTGAGAAGCGGCCTCACTGTGAGGAGCGACCAGCACCGGCGCGAGGTCGACCGCTGCCTCGCCTACCTCGCCAACACTCGTGACACCGCCCTGGAGTTCGGCGGTGGGCCAGAGTCGCTGAAGCTGGTCAGCTACGTGGACGCTGACGACGCCGGGGACAAGCAGAACCGGACGAGCACAGGGGGCTACGTGTTCGTCTACGGAGGGGCCGCGGTCTCCTGGTCGAGTCAGCGCATCGAGTGCGCGACGCTGTCGTTGACTGAGTCGGAGTACGTGGCAGCCACCGAGGCCGGCAAGGAGGGACGCTGACTTCGCTTCCTCCTTGCAGAGTTCCGGCCACTGGACGCCGGGACGCCGACTGTCCTTCGGGTGGACAACAAGTCGGCCATCATCGTCGCCGGTTGCTTGGGGCTGCAGGGCAATCTCAAGCACATGGATCGACGCTACGCCTGGCTGCAGCACATGGTGAAGCGCGGGAAGTTCAAGCTGAAGTACATCCCGGCCACCGAGCAGCCGGCCGACTTCGTGATGAAGGCGCTGCACTTTTCGGCCTTCAACCCGTGCTCCGTCACCTGGCCGACGTCGGCGACAGTGACGACGATGTGCAGCAGTAGGTGCCATGCCCTCTTGCATGGCTGGTGCTGTGACCGGCGTGCTGTGTGTTGTGTGCACGCCGAGCTATTCTCCGAGTAGTGCTGCATTGTGGGGTGGAGGTCCCAAGCGTGAACGCGGTAGGGGAGTGTCAACGGGAGTTGTTAGTTGGCCCCGTCCTCGCTTGGGCGGAGCCGACTTCGTTGTCGGGTGTGCGAGGAGCGCAGCCAACTTGCTGCAGTGGGCGACGCCGTCCTGAGCGCCTGGACGACCTGGGCGTCTGGACGGCGTCCTGGGCGCCTGGACGCCAACCTAGGCGTTTGGACGGCGTCCTTGGCGTCTGGACGCCGGCCTGGGCGCCTAGACGCCGACCTGGGCATCAGGACGCCGGCATGGGCGTCAGGACGCCGACCTGGGAGAACGCCAACCTGGTGGTGTCAACCTGGTTGCCCGGTCGACTCAGTTACCCGGGCGACGTGCACTGCGGGGTGCGCGAGAGTCGCCCAGGAGGATCGTGCGAAGCCGACCTCGGTGTGGTATCCCGAGGTCGACGTGGAGGATCAGGTGCAGCTGCGGGTACATGATCAGCTTGTCGTCTGCGCTGTGAACGTGACGGGGCACAGCACGCCAATTTGTTTCGAGCACCTACGAAGCAGGTGCGCTGCTGTCCTGCGGGTGCAACGCTGTGCAGCCCCCTTGGTGCAGCGTTGTCACGCCGTCGACTTGCAGCGTTGGCAGACCACGGCGTTGCACTGCTGGAGCGCAGTCGACCATGCAGTGCGGGAACGCAGTCGACCGTGCTGCGCTGGCAGTCGGCCTGCATGCTTGCTAGCATCTGATGTAGTCCATTGTTGCTTTGTATTGTGAACTATTGTTGTCAATCTTTGCTAGTGGAACTCTTGCCAGCTTTCCCCGTGAATGTGCAAGTAGTGTGAACACAAGCAAACGACTAAGGAACGAATGCAGAGATCACCCCTAACACCCCGTGCCTTCCCCGTAGTCTAGCTCCCGTTGTGTTAGTGATCTCCGCAATATATTGGTGCCACGATTTTGTTTACCCTAAACTTTTTCGGAGAATCCGTAGAAGGTCTTCAATGGCTATCCAGTTAGTAATTTGTAGATATTGTGGTCAAGCCGGTACATGCCATAATAATGTGGTTAGCTGGATGAAGCCAATACAAATGAGGTGAATTTGGAGATGTTGCTATCACAAACGTATTGGAGAGGCGTATCCTCCTATTGGCAGGAACTGGGATTTTCTCCAAGCACTAGAGCACTCTCTTGGCTTTCCAACGAGCCACAAAACATGTAGTATCGAGCGAGATACGGACGTCAACGTATTAGGTAGTGCTCTGACTTGAAAGGATTGACTCTAGAACTTACTAGAGTTTCTTTGCGTAAAAGAATATTTCAAAATTCACTATCAGACATGCATACAAAGCAAACACATTTATAGCATGCCAATTACATTGAACTGCGGAAGTAACATCGAGTCGCTGCACTCGTATTGCGAATGCGCCGCAATTAACATTTCGGTATGGTGCGCCACATGGCACCCAAGTGAAGGTTCTTTTTAAGTCAACCTTCAGCCCTTCGCAAAACCTGCAGCTCATGCAACTATGAGCACCGAAGAAGCACCTTTCGGTGGATTGGGGGCAAAACCGCCCCAACACCGATTTTCCCTCCAACACTCCCCATTGCACGGAATGAGTCCTTAAAGCCCGAGTATAGCATGGTATTTTTCAAGTTCAAGATTCTTGAACTTGAAGTCGCAAAAATCAGGGTAACCCTTTTTGGTTTGAAAAACAACTCGCGACTCAGGGAAAACCTCTTGCGACCCTCACTCCTGATGGTTTCTGTGCCCAGTCGCACAACACCTCCGACCGTCGCTCACAATGTTGGCGTGAACACCTCTCACATATCTTGAAGACCAACTTGTACTCCTAGTCCACCTGAATACTCACGTAACTCGGAAACGCGCGGCAGGGCGATAAAAGCTATCTCGGGTAGAGGCATTTTTTTGCGGCCAACACTAGTCACTCACGCTGTCTGGCGTTGCGCTCACGATATCTACCACTCGTCGCCCTCGCTTCCCTTCGTCGCCCGCGCTTCCCACCATCCCGCGCTTCTCCTCGTCTCCCACGCGCGCTTTGTCGCCCACGCGCGCTTCACCTCGTCGCCCACGCGCGCGTCTTCTCGTCGCCCGCGCGCGCTTTTCCTCGTCGCCCGCGCGCGCTTCTCCTCGTCGCCCCCGCCTCTTTACTTCGCGCTCGCTTCTACTCGTCGCCCCCGCCTCTTTAATTCGCCCAAGCTTCTCCCCGTCGCCCCCGCCTCTTTATTTCGCACGCGCTTCTCCTCGTCGCCCCCCCCCTCTTTATTTCGCGCAAGCTTCCCCGTACCCGCCTCCATCCCCCCATATACGATTCCCTTCAGTCACCAACCTCCGTCCACCCTCCGTCTCTTCCTCCCTCCATCTCTCCCTCTCCCCTCTCTTCCTCTCTCCCTCCGTCCCTCCCTACCTTGCTCTCTACCTTCATTCCTCTGTCCCTTTCTCCCACTCCCTCTCTTCCCTTTCTCGCTCTCTTGCCTTTATCCCTGTCTTCCCTCTCTCCCTCCCTTTTCCGCTATCTAGCTCTTTCCCCAATAACGACTCTCCCTTTTTTCCCTCTATCTCTCCTATATCTCTCGCTCTCTCTTTCTCTCCTATCTCTCTCGCTCTCTCTGTCTCTCCTATCTCTCTCGCTCTCTCTGCTCTCCTTCCATCCCACCCTCTCTCTCTCTCTCCTTCCTTCACACGGACAGTGGGAGAAGGACAAGGGGAAGAGGGGGAAGGACAGAGGGGGAGAGACAGAGGGGGGAGGCACAGGGTGGGTTTGGTGGGAAAATATTCAGGTTGTGCTTTGGTGGTTACATAACTGAGTTTGACCTCACCTTTCTCAACCACCTCACGAATGAAGTGATGCTTTCCCTAATATGCTTGGTTCGTGAAGGACAATATTGTGAGTGAGACTTATGGCGGTTCGATTGTCAACAAATAGACGAGTTGTGTTGGGATGAGCATGTCCAAGCTCTGCTATAAAATGCCGTAGCCGTACGGCCTCCATGGCTCCTTGTGTGAGAACATAGAATCCTCTTTGGTTGAGCTTAAATTGGCGGTTGGCAGTTTTTTGCTTTGCCAACTCACTACTACCCCAAGCAAGGTAATGACATACTCAGAGGTACTCTTGCGCGTGCTTGGATCTCTGGCCCAATCCGCGTTTGTATAGCCGTTAAGTTCGATAGGGCCGGCTTCGTACACGATCCCCAAGTTGGGTGTGCCTTGAAGATAGCGTAGAAAGCGACATCCCGCACGCACGTGCTCGGTATAAGGGCGGCTCTCAGCACGTCCAAGCACCTGGCAGCGTATGCGAGGTCGAGACTGTCAAACTATATTTCTTTTAGTTTTGTATATGTTATTCTAGGTTTGTATATGCTAATCTAGGTGTTATATTCTGCCCTAGGTTCGGTCAGGGTTTCCTATATACTTCTGTTTTGCATGTTGTTCAGTCATTCCTTCTCCTGTTCCTAGTTTAACATGATATCAGAGCTTAGTTCGTTCCTATTGGCCCACCACCCCGCGCCCTGCTCTAGTCCCGCCCGTTGCGCGCTTGTTTTAGGGTTTCGCCCGTTCGCCAGCCACTAGCCGCCCGTTCGCGGGTCGTTCGCCGTTCGTTCGCCGCTAGATCGCCACCCGTTGCCCGTAGCGCCCTAGTGGGCCCCGCGCCCACCCCCTAATGCGCCCCGTCACCCCACAGCCCAGCGCGCCCCGTCACCCCGCAGCCCACGTAGCCCCGTCGCCCCGTAAGCCCCAACGCCCCACAGCCCCGTCACCCGTAGCGCCCCGGCTCCCCGTCGTCCCGTCATCCCGCTGCCCGTACCCGTAACCGCTACACGCGGCCCGCAGCCCTTACCCACGCCCCGCAGCCCTTACCCGCGCCCACAGCCGCACGCGCTGCCCGCACAGCCGCGCGCGCAGCTCGCACGCACACGCGCACGCAACCACATGCACGCACACGCGTGCAGCTGCACGCACACGCGTGCAGCTGCACGCACGAACGGCTACCCGCCCACTACCCGCTTCCCGCACCCCACCCGCTACCCGGGACCCGCTTCCCGCTACCCGCTACCCGCTACCCGGTGCCCGCGACCCGCTACCCGCTACCCATTACCTGCTACCCGCTACCCATTACCTGCTACCCACTACCCGCTGCCCGCTACTCGCACCCTGCCCGCTACCCGCACCCTGCCCACTACCCGCTACCTGCCGCTCCTACTCGCAGTCGCGCGCAAGCACAACAGCCGCACGCACGCAAAGCAGCTCCGCGCGAAGCAGCAGCACCCCCTCGCACCCGTCTGCCCCCAGTCCGTCCGCAACCCTAAGGCTTAGCAACCCGTACCCGTACTCCACGACTGTCGCTCCCCGCACCCCTGAACCGCCCGGCACCGTACTCAACCGCACTCAACCGCACTCTGCCACACCCAACCGCACTAGACCACATCCTAGCCGCTCCCCATCGCACCCGACCGCTTCTAGCCGTTTTCCACCGTAGTAGACCGCACCAGACCGTACCCGACCGCTCCTAGCCGCTCCCCACCATGCTCGGCCGTCTCTAGCTCCTGCCATGGCGTCCGCTAGAGTTCTCCAGCAGCAGGGTTAGCCGCAGCGACAGCAGCTGCAGCACTCCCGGCAGTGGGGACCTGTTGGTCCAAGGAGCGTCGGCCCCAGCAGTGGCCCAGCCAACTGGGTAAATCGCCCCAGTGGGCGCGACGACGGTCTTTGCGAGTATCGGATCCTGACCGGCCTTGGTGCTAGCACTACCTACGGGCGTCCTGACCACTCCCCGTTCCGCTGCTACCGTCGCCTCGACGAACTCCACCGTGAGCGTTTTGGACCTGATGCGATTCTCTTGCACTGGCCTTCTAGGTCTCGCTGTGGTTATAGTATTTATTCCATGTATGATGCTTATCCTGTGATGTATGCTGATAACTGTAGTATTGTTGGATCTGTCGATCTGCACCTACCTAGTCTAGGACCTTTGCTGGTTGCTAGTGTAGGGCCTTGTGTTTCCAGTCTTGGTGCTTGTGTAGTTACTAGCCTAGGTGCTTCAGAGGGTCCTTGTATGGTAGCTGCGGCTACCGCTAACCCAGTACCTGCCCTTGTCACTGGCACGGGAACGACCTCAGCGACTGCGCCTCTTTCGTTCACCGTCGACTCTGGGGCGTCCAAATTTTTCTTCGTCCACTGCGCACTCCAGTCACTGTCGCTGGCTGACCCCACAATGGGACCGGTACCACCACTCGCCCGTATCCAGCACCCCCCTCTTGGGTCCTTACAAGTTACTACACCCCCTCGTTCTCCAGAAACTTGGTGGGTGTCAGTCACCTCCACGACCTTGGTGTCGCTACCCTTTTCCCTACGGACGAGAATGTTGCCTCCTGCACAAACGGTGCCACTGGGGCGCCTCTAGCCACTTTTCACAGGGAGCCAGGCTCTGTCAGGTCGGGTCAGGAAGCTGCTGTGTCGTGCGTCTATCAGTAACTCACCCACCCGTCGGTCCTCTGGCACCACCGTCTAGGTCACCCGTCCTTCTCACGACTTATTAGGATGGTACGGCACCGTCTTGTCTCAGGTCTCCCTGAGTCTCTCACCCCGCTTCCCCGCTCGAATGCGTCGCCGTGCACTCCTTGCGTCGAGGGTCGGTAGCGCGCTGCCCCTCACTCCTCCTCGTTCCCCCCCACCACGGCTCCCTTACAGACCCTGCACATGGACGTCTGGGGCCCCTCCCCGGTCCTTGGCCCACGTCAGGAGCGCTTCTTCCTGATAGTGGAGGACGAATTCTCCCGCTACACCACGGTGTTTCCCTTGCGACGGAAGGCCGGCGTGCCTGTCGTCTTAGAGCTGTGGTTGCGGGGAGTACGCACCATGCAAGACCATCCTGTGCTTTGTCTCCACTCCGACCGTGGTGGTGAGTTTGCTTCCACTTGCCTGGAGGCGTTCTGTCAGGGTGAGGGGATCACCCAGCATTACACGCTACCAGACTTGCCTCAGCAGAACGGTGTATCTGAGCGACACATTGGCCTGGTCATGGAGGTTGCCCGGACCTCCATGTGCCATGCCGGTGCCCCCCAGTTCATGTGGCCCCAGGCAGTCCGCTAGCAATTCACAGGGGTTCTCTGGCTCACGTTTGCACCTGCGGCTTGAACAAGCTGCCTGCTCGCACGAATCCCTGTGTCTTCCTCGGTTTCCCCCTGAACGCCTCTGGCTGCGTGTTCTACGACATGGCGACCTACCAGTTCTTCAGCTCACGAGACGCCACTTTCGACGAGTCGGTCTGTTACTACAGGAGTTGCCCCCACCGAGGTGCTGAAATCTCTCTCCCCCCCCCCTGTTCCTCACCCCTGTGCGCCCGCCCCCCCCCCCCCCCCCCTCGCGTCCTGCCCCGTCAGGTGTGTCGCACGTCACCCCGCAGTCATCTCCCCTGCAGCATCCAGTCCCTGTTGTGTCTGGGGGTGCCGGAGGTGCAGCTGCGGAGGGTGCAGGTCCTGAGCCTGCTGGAGCTGGTGGTGACGACTCTGGGGGTTCAGGGGGTGTAGGCATGGAGGCCCCTTCCGTGGAGGACAGGTCTGCCTCGAGTCGGCGACCTCGCCCCACCTCACCCCCTGGCTTCCCGTCAGTTTCGCAGTTCCCTCCTCGTTGTCTCTGCAGACGGTCGCTGCGGAGTCTTGGGGTGTTCTTAGGACGTACTGAAGGCAATAAGGGTGCTTTTGGTGGAGGTACTGGCTTTGGGGATGCTGGAGCTGGAGGTGCTGTCTCTGCAGCACATGCACAGCCTACGGTGCGTTACCTGACGCGTGAGCGGAGGTGTCGACAGTTGGAGAGGGAGGAGCATGAGCGGTTTGCGAGGGCAGAGGAGGAGCCACAGCCGCAACAGCACGTGCGGTCACAGCAGGAGAGGGTAGAGGAGGAGCCACAGCCGCAGCAGCAGGTTCAGTTGCAGCCACAGGAGGAGAGGCTAGAGGAGGAACCACGGCCACAGCAGCAGGTGTAGTTGCTTCCGCAGCAGGAGAGGGGAGCAGGGGAGTCACAGCCGCTGCAATAGGTGCAGTTGCAGCCACAGCAAAAGAGGGTATAGGATGAGCCAATGCCGCAGCCACAGGAGCAGCTGCCCTCGCGACAGGCGGAGACGGAGCAGCAGGAGCAGTAGCAGGAGCAGGTGCAGGCGAAGCAGACTCCATAGGAGGAGGAGCAGCAGCGACTATGAGAGCTTCTCGTACTGGATAGCAGATGAGGAGCCAGAGACGACATCTTATAGGTCCACAGGCACCTACGTCGACGCAGTCCCGCCAGACTGTGGCATGTGGATGGACAAGGTGAAACGGCCGCCGAGAGCACCACCGATCTTCAAGGCGCTTTACGTGGCGAGAGGCTTCAGTGAGCGCGAGGGAGTAGACTCTTTCAGACGTTCTCCCCCACCCCAAAGATGACCACTCTTCGGGTGCTCCTACACATTGCCGCTCAGTGCGACTACGAGTTGCACTCCTTGGACTTCTCTATAGCCTTCCTTCACGGGGGCCTTCACAAGCAGATCTGGCTGTGTCGTCCACCTGGCTTCACTAGCACTTTCCCTGCGAGGACCCACTGGCTGCTGCGTCGACCGGTCTACGGCCTACGCCAGGCTCCCCGTGAGTGGCACGACACAATTCGCACGACTCTTGCAACACTTGGTTTCTTTCCGCCCTCTGCCGACTCGTCGCTCTTTGTCCGCCATACCTCGACCCGTTCTTCATTCTGGTTTACGTTGATGACCTGGTCTTCGCCACTCCCGGCCGCAGCGCACTGACCTCCGTGAAGGAGGACCTGCAGAGGAGACACAATTGCAATGACCTTGGTGAGCTGCAGCGCTACCTTGGTCTGCAGATCACCAGGGACAGAGCAGCTCGCACCATTACGCTGAAGCAGTCGCATATGGTCGAGCAGATCCTCACGCGGTTTCGCTTCCCATTCTCCAAGATGGAGCCCACCCTTCTTGCTGTGGATCATGGGCAAACCGATCCACCTTCGGACGAGTGGTTTGAGTCCAGTGGTCCATATCCTGAGTTGGTGGGCTGTCTCATATACCTGATGGCGTGTACTCGCCCAGGCCTAGCTTTCTCTCTTAGCGTCTTGGCGCACTTTGTTGCACCTGGGAGACACCAACCTTCTCACCGGTTCGCTGCTAAGAGGGTGGCAAAGTATGTGGCGAGCACAACAGACATGGGACTTGTCCTTGGAGGGAAGCAGCCAGTTAGACTCACAAGATTCTTGGACTCGTCGTACACGGACTTTGGCCAGACGTACAGGTCTACACAGGGTTACTACTTCAGCCTTGGGACCGGAGATGTCTCGTGGAGGTCGACTCGGGCGTCGTCTGTCGCTAGCTCCAGCTGTGAGGCAGAGGTGTACACTGCGGCCATGGCCGCCCAGGAGCTTCGCTGGTTGTCTTTCCTCCTCATCGACCTTCGTGAGCGGCCCTGCTCTCCCTCAGTCTTGTTCGCTGACAACATGTCTGCTATCCTGCTGTGCAAAGAGCCTGAACTGGTTGGGAAGGCGAAGCACATCCAGCTTCGTTACTTCCTTCTGCGCGAATTGTAGCAGCATGGCCAGGCTCACATGGTACGTGTGTCCTCCGAGGCCAACACTGCATATATCTTCACCAAGGCTCTTCCGCCTAGTGACCACTACCGTTTCTACACCCACCTGGGCCTTGAACCTGCAAGTTCTCACTTGCTTTCTTAGGGGTGCTTTTTCTTGTACTCTTGCATCTCTTTATATCTATATGCTTGTGGACTGGCCTTCTGAATTATTGCTTGCTCTCGGACTGTGTGGTGACTTTGTGATCCACCCTGAAATTTCTTGCTTGTTTTTGCTGATTGGTCTTGAGACCGTTGCTTGTTCTTGTTGACTGGTCCTGTGACCCTTGCTTGCTCTCAGACTGTGTGGGGACTTCGTGATCCACCCTGGATTGCTTTCCATAGGATTGCCGTCACCTAGACTATGGGGGTGCGTCAAATTATATTCCTTATAGTTTTGTATATGTTAGTCTAGATGTTACATTCTGCCCTAGGTTCATTAAGGAGTTCCTATATACTTCTCTTTTGCATGCTGTTCAGTCATTCGTTATCCCATTCCTAGTTTAACAGAGACGAGTAGAAACGGCAACGTACATGAGAGAACCCACTAGCGAATGAAACCGCTTCCCTTCGACTTCGTCGAGGGCATATTCTTCCTCTCCCGTGAGGCAAGAAAAGCCCGTATCTTCCCACCTGTTTGCTGCTGCCCATGCCGAAGTGCTCCACTACCCCCTTCACATACTTCTCTTGGTGGAGGTGGATGGCCCCATTGGACTGGTCGCAGTCGATGTGTATCCCAAGGTAGTACGTGACCGATCCCAAGTCCTTCATGGCGAATTCGGTTCCAAGTTGTTGCTTGACCTCCCGAATGAGGTGTTTGAAATCCGAGACGAGGAGAAGGTAATTGACGTAGAGCAAAGGCACAAATTGTTTCTACCCCTCCCCCTATCACGTTCGCTACGCGCCAAGCCGTGTTGAAGAAGAAAACCGTCAATGCGCTTATACTATCCGCGTGGGCTTTGCTTCAAGCCATAGAGGGTGCATTCAGCTTCCATACCCCTCTGCTACCTTCATCATACCCCGGGGGCAGCCGCAAGTTGACTTCTTCTATTAGAAGGCCGTAGAGGAAGGCAGCGCAAACGTCCAATTGGTCCACCTCGGGGTTGAGGGATGCTGCTAGCACGAGTAGCACCCGAAGTGTAGAAGCCATTGCGACATGAGCAAAGGTCTCACTATAATTCTCCCCCTCCCGTAGAGTGTACCCTTGAGCTACAAGCCTCGCCTTGTAGCATTTGACAACTCCATTGGCTCCCAACTTCTTCTTTAGGGCGTGTAAAATTGTAACGACCAAACGAAATGGCCGACCATTTGCGCGTTTCCGACGATTGCAAAAAGTGTAACGCGTAAGCGAACCCCGCAAGAAATTTCGTCAGCAATTGGGGCACCCACCCCAAACCACCCCTTTTTAAATAACAAAAGTTTTGATTTCTTGTACTGCATTCAAATGGGGTGCGGAATGCAGGGGGGTCGGAAGCGTAGACTAGGGTTAAACAAAGCAGTGGGTTTAGGCAAACACAAAATTATTCTTCCCGTTGGGGATAAGTCTAAGTAGGTCCCAAAATGCGGTGCTGACATTTCTATGTGGTCAAATTGGGGTGACCACTCAAATATGCGTAACCATAAATACCTCGCAATCACCAGAATCACCCAAATGGTCAACCATTTCATTTGGGTTTCACAATTTTACACGCCCTTAGCACCCATTTGCATCCCACCAAGTATGCACCCTTCGGCGAGTCGACGAGCTCGAACACGTCATATGATTTCATCGAGGCCAGCTCCTTCTCCTTTGCTTGTTTCCATAACGATGCATTCGGAGAAGCAATATGCCGCACTCTACTCATCCAACTCCCCAACAGCTACCGTAGCAAAGTCGCACTTGAGGTTGGGTCGAGGTTCACGACGCTCGCATGTTAATGCCAACGGTGGGGAGGAAGGTGTGGAGGAAATTGTTGATGCAGTTGGTGGCACCTCCACGACATCGAGGTAAGGCGATGTTATTACCGCTGTCTAGCACCCTACAGTCACCCATCATCCAGTCTATCCGCGGGTTATATCGTCGCGTCCAATCACATCCGTGTAGAATGTCGGTTCCGTTGAAGGTTGTTGCGAACATTGCTTGGGTGATTGTGAAGTTATCCCCGCATCAAATCTGAACTCGGTCCACGAGTTTCCGTATCGCCAGTGGCGTGTCATTGACCAGTCTTGTGTCGATCTTAGCTAAGCATTGGTCTAGCAGAAATTGCAGTTTTCGGGCGGTTGCAGTGTTGATCAAGCTGTGGCTGCGTGAAAATTAAGTAAGTCTGTGTGAATGTTCCTGCTAAGACGTATGGGGCTGTCTACCATTGCACCCTCCTTGTTTAGCCGAGTGTGATACTACGTGAATCGGTACTGTCACTCGGTGAGGGATGGTTGGGTCGGCCGAGCGGCGAGTCTTGTCAGTAGAGGGCCCGGCTGCTTTTGACTCCCAACGTTTCCTTGCTGCTTAGACTATATTTCTGCTCGGCTCCCTTATCCCCTTTAGCATCTGGACATTCGATTTTGCGGTGCTCAGGCTGATTGCACGCGAAACAACGCTCTTTGAATGATGTGGCAGTGGCATTCGCGGCGACGGCGCGTATCGTGGCGTGCTTGTTCGTCCCATGGACTGGTGTCCCCAATTGCAGTTGGGTTTAGGGTTTCACGTAAGCACGTGCAACCACGACCGCGCCTAGCTCACCTAAGCCGGCTGACGTCCTTGGACATGGCGGTGCGTATCGACCTCGCCAGCCTCACGCGGGAGCGCCCGGATAAGCAGACACGCCAACAATACATCGAAGAAATCACAACATTGACGGCGAAATGCGAGTCACTCGAGAACGACATCGCCCCATCGCAACACACACAAACACAAGGAACACATGCACCGGAAGCACCACCCCTATCCCGACACAAAAGCGTGGGACAACACTCGAGCGCTTTTAGTGATGACGTCGCGCGCAACGAAGTTCGCGACGACCACTGGACGATATGTTAGAGGGCCCTACGACAGCAAGGGCCCTCACGATATGCTTGACTTGGCAGGTTTACGACCAAGACTACGAGCTACCCAGCACCGACCCTATGACTACGCGATGGTTGTGTGTTGACGACGAGTGACTACGGCAACTCTAATGAAGTCATTGCTGGGGTGGTGCTAGCTTAGGGAAGTCGTGGGTATGTTTCTTGGGAAATGCGTGGTTGTCTTGGGAGTTATGGGTGGTTCTCTGTGAGTCTCGCCATTATAGCTGTGCTGGGAGAAACGGCGTGCTTGGCATTGACTTCCCTGCTGAGTTGGGTTGGGAAGTTGACGAGGCGCGTTCGCTCACCCACACACCACTTTCGTGGGGTTGGGTTACACCGAATCACCACGCAACGTTTGTGCAACTCTCCCGTAGCATATATCAATCTTGTTTGTTTGTCTTTGTATTCATAGTGTTATTACAATTGCTACTTGGTTTCTTCCTCAGTCAATTGGAGACAAGCTTTACCGAAACTCTACCGAGTTGCTGGCGCTACTATACAATCCTAGTGGAATCACTCTCTCGATGTCGCTACGCTCTCCATAGTATTCCTTCACGATACACCTCGGAGCGGCGAATGCGGCAGGAGCCCAACGACACGTTAACATTACGATGCCAAACGATGATTCGGCACTCCCGTCACCGATGCCGCTCAAGCCGTAGCGTCCGCCATGCTTTGAACCGAGTCAACAGGGTGGTCTGACGGGTCAGGAATGGATCTTCACGATGTTTTTTTTTTTTTTTTTTTTTTTTTCAACTCAAACTACGTCTCGTCGGATGCGGTGAAGATTTTTTACGCCGTGTCGTTGCTACATGGACCCGCCATGGATTGGTGGCGCGTCATCATCACGAAGCCAAGCAACTACGAGGCTCTACCGCCACGGGAAGGACATTCTGGACCCTGGGCACAGTCGTATTTCGTGGAGGTCGCGCAGTATCGCACTTGGGACGCGTGGTGCGCGGGTCTACGAATCCGTGGCATTGTGCGAGCAGATGGGCTACATGCCTGAAGCCGAGCACATCGAACGATATGTCGGCGGTCTAAAAGGTGAAATTGCACAAGAAATCATGCTCCGCAACGTCACGGAGTTCAACGAAATACTCGCCATGGCGGACCTACGACAACAGCAACTAGGGACACCAGGCCTGTGGGACGAACGAGCACGCCACAATATGTGCTGTCACCGCGAATGCCGCTGCTCCGGTGCGTGCGAGCTAGCTAGTGCGATGCTGGCAGCAAGGTTCGGGCTAGTCCGAAGTGTAGGTCGACACGGGCCAGGCCAGCGATGCATGGTTTGGCAAATGCAGCGCGCGAAGGCGGCGAAGGCTCCGTTTGTTGTAACGGTTGTTGAGCTGCGTAGTAAGGAATGTCTTAAAAATCCTGATTGTAAGGAGTCTCTTCGATATTTTTTCGAAACAGGGATACTGTAAGGAATGTTTTGACATACCGTACCGCGTGCTTCAACACCGCGTACATGAGCAGCCGTTGTTCGCACGTTACTGCTAACGGGGCTTCGCCAACCTTCGCGCGCATTACTTGTTGGAATAACCGAAGGTTATGATAGACAATCCCGAAGGTTCTCACTTAGCGCATCGCTTCATAACGAAGCATCGCACCTGTACTACTATCGCGTTAAGCTCGTATAGAGCACGCGGAAGCTCGAGAGTCACTCGAAGGTCAACAGTCACAGTTAGTCAACGGTCGTGACTGTTGACCGCCCAGTAACCGTACTCGGAGGTTACACGATGCAACTTGGTAACTGTCGAGTAGAGTAATAGTTGCCGTTACTGTAGCAATGCAATCTTGTTAATAACGGAATGTACCCCTCAGAGTACATGGCTAGCTAGAATTGCTATTTATATCCTTGTACTCTTATCTTAAAATCATATTGTTCTCTTTCAACTATTATTAACAAGCTCATTACAGGACTTCATTATCTTCCTACAACTTAGCACTTCGTATCCTATCCACTGCGATTCCTGGTTATATCAACATGGTATGAGAGCTAGAGTGGATGATAAGATCTGCCTAGAACAAACCCTTTATAAACGTATTCATTAAATATCTGTTACAAGTCTGCATCACTATGGCTCCTGAAGAGAAAGCTACTTCAGACTCTCCGGGCCCACCACCACCAGCAACGACTACTGCGCCATCAGCGGTGACCTCCGTCACCGCCGCCATCGTTGAACAGCTTGTTGCCCGCATCAACGCTCTTGAGAGCCATCAAGCAATGAGCATCGATAGTTCAAGCTACGAGAGAGGAGTTGCTGGATTACCTCTTCCAGGTGAAGACCAACGCGTCAACTCTGAAAGATCCTTCACGTTTGACAATCGTCAAGCTTCAGCTCCTGCGCACGACAGTCAACAACGCGCACAGACAGAAGCAATTGCAACCATGCAGACAAAGTTTGTTCTGACTTCAAAGCTGAAGACCTCGACTCAATTCGACGGCAAGGACTTCTACACGTGGAGCTTCAAGTTTGAACTCCTCACAACAACCTCGCAGATCTGGATGTACTATGACGGAAGCTTACCTTTTCCGTCGGAAGGAACCATCCAGAAGAAAAATCAGTACTACCACGAGTCCCTCCTCGCGTACACCTCTCTTCTCCGAAATCTCACCCCCGTCGAGCAGCTTGGCATCCGCTCCTACAAGTCGGAGTGGGCTCCCGCGCAAGTGTCTTGGGAGCACCTGCGCAATTCATACATGGCAACAAGGGGAGAAAGAGGGACCGTATATCAATCGGTGCCGCAATCTGCGCGTACACATCAAGAAGTGCAGCGGAACCATCCCTGACGACATGTTCGTCTCGATGTTCCTTTCCGGACTAGGACCCGATTGGCGCCAATGCCAGTCGTTGCTCCGCGCTCGAGCAACAATTTCCGAGTCCGCTCTCTACGCCACACTCCTCTCCGAGAAGAAGGAGATTGACCTGTACAATAAGAAGAACAGCAAGAGGGAGAAGTTAGAGTTATTCACTGGAGCAACTGAAGGGGAGTCACAAGAGAAGAAAGGATTCTTCTGCAAATACTGCAAAAAACCAGGTCACACCATGGATCGATGCTACAAACGCAAGGCTGCTAACGAACGATGCAGCAGCAACTCACCTGGTCAACAACCCTCGGCTCCTTCCTCAACTCGAGCCGCGACAACGACAATGTCGCCACCTTCGGTCACAAGCACTTCGCAAACCTCTGCACGCATCTCATCCAAGGACAAGGGAAAAGGGTAAGTTTTGAGGTGTATGGCGCGTTGCAGAGGCATTCGCTACTACGACTGAACTCAATTCCCGCCAATCGCGCCAGTCGCCCCCATCACACCAAGCCGAGACAACGACCCCACACTCAATTCTTGGAGCGACAGGCCAACGAACATCCCGCCTGACTTCGAGTTGCCTCCGAGCACACCGGAGTCTCCTCCAAGCTTCCCCGCAAGGCACGAGAATGATCTCACGCCTTATTGCGTTGACGTTGACCGCATCATCACTCCAAAGATCGCCAGCATCGCGCGACGAAGCCGCGACAACTTCAACATTTGGTATCTGGATAGCTGATGTGGACAGCACATGGTGGGATCAACAAAATACATCAACAACTAAAAAAGAATGCGACGACCATGCGAAATCACCGTCTCAAACAACGATCGACTCCAAGCCTATGACATCGGAGAAATTTACCTGCATTCAAGCGACACCAACTTCACCATCCACATCGGAGATGTGCCCGTTGTCGCCGACCTTCAGTTCAATCTTCTCTCGGCAGCTCAACTGATGAAATGTGGACTCAACATTCGAAGCAACTACGAAGACAAAACCTTCGAATTATTATATAAAAACAGTTTCATCGGCAAGGCGATCGACGAAGACGGCGTTTTCGTACTGAACTTCGACTCACAGGGCACCACCGGCGACTCAGACAGAACTCTTCTGCTGAAGACCACGCCTACATAGACGCCGACTTGGTCGCACCCTGAGGAGATGGACCTCAAACGCTCCGCTTCAGATGGACTTCTTCGCCTGCGCGCCGTCCCAACTGCTTCGACCTCCACTCCCGGAGACACCGGACCTGCAACCAAGGAACAAGAAGAAGACAGTGGAAGGTCAGCAACTGCAGGACAAGCTGACACTGGAGCATGGGGAGTAACGGGACCAGTTTCACCTAGCTGGGCCAACCCCACTGTTGGCGCGTGGGGAGTGGTAGAAGCACCAGCAGCCGGAGTTCCCCCTGGAGGCGACTGGGGAACATCAGCACCTCAAGGCGGCTGGGGACCACGAAGCCCTCCTTATCCCGAAGCTCCAGCCCTTCCTCCTGTAGCACTGGCGGAAATAGATCCGTACTGGGCAACGCGTGGCACCAGCTGGGGCGGACCTCCTCTTCCAGATCAGTACCCGTACGAACCTGAGGAGGAAGAACGAGAGGAGTCAGAGGGAATGCTCTACGATTTTAGTGAAGCATCGGAGCTACCCGAACCCACCGAAGAAGCACCACCGCCGGAACAAGGACCTCATTTAATCCTAGTCGCTGGCGATGAGTACCTCTATCATCGCGTTCCGATGGAGGGGCTCCCAGCTTCCATGTGGCCTGAGGCTGCGCGATTCCCGACGCTTCTCATCACCGGTGACTCGGTTCACGCCGCTGACACGAACGACATCGCCAAAATTTCCGACGCAGTCTTGGAACGAGCCTTCGCCCGAGCCTTTGCAGCAGATGTCAACGCCGCCACCGACAAAGGACCTGAAAAGGAGCAGCGAGACGAAGCGGAGAGAAATAAGTACCACAAGAAAACAGTCGGCTATCATGCCGAACCGGAGATTTGGCACCAGCGGCTCGGACATCCCTCGCACGCCACACTCAATAATTCCATCGAAGCCGAAGTCTTCGATTCGGAAGGACTACTTCTACCCGGCGGCGATGTACTTAAGGTGACTTCAAACGATCCACCGTGCCTCGTCTGTCCCACCGCGTCACTCGCTCACAAGCCCTTCCCCGACTTACCTCCTTGCTGCGAACACTACGAACCACTTGAGAAAGTCTACAGCGACTTCATGATACTTAGCCAAGAAGGGCTTGACGGCGAGCAAAATACGATGACCTTCATCGACGCTTCCACGCGCTACGTCTGGGCAGTCAACATCGACTATCGCTCACGGGCCTTCGACTGCTTCGTAACCTGGATGAAGCGCGCCGAGCGCCAGTTGGGACTGAAGCTAAAGAGCTTCCAGACAGACGGAGGCCTGGAGTTCTTCTCAAGGAACTCTTCGCCAAGAAGGGGATTGAGCACCTGGTGTCCCTGCCCTACGCTCACGAGCAGCAAGGAGTAGCAGAATGGACAAACAGGAGCCTCGCCACAAGAATGAGGGCCCTGATGAAGCAGTCTGTGTCAAACTTATATGCTATAGCTTGTTTAGGCTGTAGTGGGGTAGTCAATATGGGGTACAACACTTTAGGGTTTCACTACTTGTACCCAACTTTCTGCTAGTTCATCCATTCCTGTTTCTTTCATTCTAACATGGTTTCAGAGCAGGTCCTCCGCTAGGACCAATTTTTTTTTAGGGCCCACCACTACTAACTGCCTACTAGCGCCCTCGTGCGCCCTACTGTCGGAGCGCCCTCGAGCGCCTCCCCCAAGCGCCCTCGTGCGCCCCTCCTTAGCGGCCCTGTAAGGCCCCGCGACCCGCGACCCGCCCCTTAGCGGCCCCGTCGGCCCCGCGAGCTGCCCCTTAGCGGCCCCTTACGGCCCCGTCGACCCCGCGCGCCGCCCCTTAGCGGCCCCTCACGGCCCCGTCGACCCCGCGCGCCGCCCCTTAGCGGCCCCTTACGACCCCGTCGACCCCGCGTGCCGCCCCTTAGCGGCCCCTCACGGCCCCGTCGACCCCGCGCGCAGCCCCTTAGCGGCCCCTTACGGCCCCGTCGACCCCGCGCGCCGCCCCTTAGCGGCCCCTTACGGCCCCGTCGACCCCGTGCGCCGCCCCTTAGTGGCCCCTCTCGGCCCCGTCGACCCCGCACGCGCCCCACCTAGAGGCCCCGTCGGCCCCATCGACCCCGCGCGCGCCCCACCTAGCAGCCCCGGCAGCCCCGCACGCGACAGCCACGGCCCCGCCAGAACCGAGCCGCCCGAACCGAGCCGCCCGAACCGAGCCGCCCGAACCGAGCCGCCCAGCCCGAGCCGAGCCGCGCCGCCCGAACCGAGCCGCGCCGCCCTCCCCGTACTGAGCAGCCCCCTCTGGACCGAGCCGCCCTACCTGAGTCGTGCTGCCTACTGCTTTTAGGGTTTTGCCTGCTGCTACTACTGCTACTGTTCCTACTGCTACTACTACTGCTGCTGTTACTACTGCTCTTCCTGCTACTATGGCTAGCCCTGCTGTACTCGCTTTCGATGCTGAGGGCCGCCCACTGAAGTTTGACACCTGGCTAGATGACTTGCACCTGTTCCTCCAGCTCACTGCCAAGGAGGACATCTCACTGTACGATCACGCACTAGGCCTCGCTGCTGCCCCTGCTGTTACTGCTGACAGTACTGCCCGCTCCCAGTGGCAGACTCGTGACGCCCACGCTCGCTTTGCTATTCGCAACTCCCTGCCTGTAGATGAGCGCGAGCACTTTGGCCAGCACAAAACTGCGCAGGCACTGTACACTGCTGTAGTTGCACGCTACTCCTCACCTGCCTCTGCTGCGCTAGGCCGTCTCTCGCTTCCCTACCTGTTCCCAGACCTGTCCGCTTTCGCCACAGTCGCTGACCTCACCACGCACCTCCGCACTAGTGAGGCTCGCTTCCGTGCCGCTATGCCCGCTGAGTTTCTTGCCACCCACCCCCCCCCGCTCTGGCTCACTCTCTACCACCTTGTCACTCGTCTCCCTGACTCTCTTCGTGCGGTCAGGGACCACTTCCTCGCTCGCTCCCCCACTGATCTCACCATAGACCTGCTCGAGAAGGAACTGCTTGCAGCAGAGACTAGCATAGTCGCTGTAGCTGCCTCTCGTGGCGACCCCCGCACCCCTTTCTTCGAGGGGTGTTCCCCTTCCCCCCTTCTCCCCTCTGTCGCCTCTGCTGCTGCTGTCGACCTAGTTAGTACTGAGCAGGTCGGGATTGCGTCCGCTCCGAGCTGGCGCCGCAGCGGCAAGGGCAAAGGGGGCAAGGGAGGTGGAGGTGACGGCGGGGGAGGTGGGGGTGGGGGCGGTGGCGGCGGTGGGGGTGGTGGCGGGGCTGGAGGGGCTAGTGGCAGCGGTGGGGGTGGAGGCGGCAGCAGCGGAGGAGGTGGCCGGGGTGGGGGCGGTGGTTGGGGAGGCGGTGGACGCGGAGGCGGCAGGGGCGGTGGTGGTCGAGGTGGTGGTGGTGGAGGCACTGGCGGTGGCCAGAGCCAGCAGCACACTCCGTCTTCCCAGGAGCTTCGTGAGTGGTACTCTCAGCACGGGGGGGGGGGTGGCCTTAGCTGCACGTACGTTATCCGCACTGGTGACCGCACTGGCCAGACGTGTGGGAGGGCGCACACCACGCAGCGCTACTTCTCCCGCCTAGACGACGCTTGGCGCACTCAGTTCCCTACTGCCACTGAGCTGCCCCGCTGGGCTGAGCTGATGAGGAAGAACATTGATATCTATGCTCTTGACTTTGATGCGATTCTCACTGCCATGTATGTGTTGTCTACTAGTGGAGAGGGTGATCAGTACCTGCGTGTTCCGCCCGACCCGCGCATTCGCACCAGTGAGGCTGCCGCTCTAGGTGCTTGCGTGTCTGCTGCCCCAGGTGCTGGTGAGGCTGCTGCTCTAGGTGCTTGCGTGTCTGCTGCCCCAGGTGCTGGTGAGGCTGCTGCTCTAGGTGCTAGTGAGTCTGCGCCCCCTGGTACTGAGTCCACTGAGGCACTGCACACCTTCACTCTAGACTCAGGAGCTTCTCGCTGTTTCTTTCGTGACCGCACTGCCCTTGAGCAGCTTGCCCGGCCAGTTGCTGTCTCCCTTGCTGACCCCTCTGGGGGTCCGGTCATTGCGACCTCCTCCACAGTTCCTCCTTGTCCTGCGGTGCCGTCGGGCACACTGTCCGGTCTCCACCTCCCCTCGTTCTCTACGAACTTGGTGGCGGGTTGTGCGCTCCAGGACGGGGGTGTCCACCAGTTCACCCCTGCCTACGAGCGCGTGACACACTACACGTGTGCTCAGACGGGCCGTCACCTGGCTACCTTCACTAGGCAGCCGGGGTCGGACCTGTACACACTGACCACTGAGTCCCCTCAGGTAGCTGCGTCTGCGTCTGCGTCAGGTCAGCTGTCTGCCCCCTGCTCGTGTCGCTCTTTGGCGCACGAGACTGTCCTCTGGCACCACCGCCTTGGTCACCCGTCAGTGCAGCGCCTTCGTGCCATGCACAAACGGTACCTTGTCTCTGGTCTTCCCCGGGTACTCCCTCCCCTCCCACCCTCGCTTGCTCCTCCCTGTCTTCCTTGTGTCGAGGGGCGGCAGCGCGCCGCTCCCCACTCCTCCTCGTTTCCCCCGACGACTGCTCCCTTGCAGACGCTCCACATGGACGTGTGGGGCCCAGCCCGCGTCCGTGGACAGGGTCAGGAGAGGTACTTCCTGATCGTTGTTGACGACTACTCGCGCTACACCACGGTCTTCCCCTTGCGCACCAAGGGTGAGGTCCCTGATGTTTTGATCCCTTGGATCCGCGCTTCTCGTCTCCAGCTCAGCGAGCGTTTCCACTCGGACTTTCCTGTCCTGCGTCTGCACTCAGACAGAGGTGGCGAGTTCTCCTCCGACCTCTTGGCGGCCTACTGTGCTGAGCACGGTATCCGCCAGTCGTTCACGCTTCCGGCCTCTCCACAGCAGAATGGGGTTGCTGAGCGCCGCATTGGCTTGGTCATGGAGGTCGCTCGTACCTCCTTGATCCATGCGGCTGCCCCCCACTTTCTGTGGCCGTTTGCGGTCCGGTACGCTGCGCATCAGCTCAACCTCTGGCCCCGTGTCTCCTTGCCGGAGACCTCGCCCACACTGCTGTGGACGGGGGAGGTTGGCGATGCGTCGCGTTTCCGGGTCTGGGGATCTCGAGCTTTTGTCCGCGATACGTCCGCGGACAAGCTCTCCTCCCGCGCTGTTCCTTGTGTCTTCCTTGGCTTTGTCCCGGACGCGTCTGGTTGGCAGTTTTACCACGCCACCTCGCGCCGTGTCCTGCCCTCTCAGGACGTCACTTTTGACGAGTCGGTGCCCTACTACCGCCTCTTCCCCTACCGCATTGCCCCGCTCCCCCCCCCGCCTCTCTTCCTCGCGCCAGGTGCTGCTGTGGTAGACCCCCTCCCCCCTCAGGGTGCCGCTCCCTCAGGTGTGTCCCAGGTAGACCCGGTTGAGCCTGTCGAGGTAGCTGTCGACTCTCGTCCTGCTAGGGGTGCTGAGCCTGAGCGTGCGGAGCCTGGGGGTGCGGAGCCTGGGGGTGCGGAGCCTGGGGGTGCGGAGCCTGGGGGTGCGGAGTCTGGGGGTGCTGAGCCTGGGGGTGCGGAGCCTGCGGGTGCTGAGTCTGCAGGTGCTGAGTCTGGGAGTGCTACACCTGGAGGAGCTCTCTCCTCAGAGCAGCTGCGTGAGTGGTACTTACAGTACTGCAGCCTCAGGAGAGGTGCTTCTGGAGCTAGGAGCGCTGCTGGAGCTGGTGCTAGTGCTTCCCCTCCTAGGCGGGCACTGCCCTCTCCCCAGCAGCTCCGAGAGTGGTACGCTCGGCACTGCAGTCTCCGGAGTGGCGCTCCTCGCGTCGGGGACCTTGGTGCTGGAGCTGCTGGTGGTGCTGCTGGTACTACTGGTGCTGGTGCTGCTGGAGGTGCTGCTGCTGCTGACGGTGCTGCTGGCGCTGCTGGAGGTGCTGTTGGTGCTGGAGCTGCTGGAGGTGCTGCTGCTGCTAGCGGTGCTGCTAGCGCTGCTGGAGGTGCTGCAGCTGCTGGAGGTGCTGGTACTGCTGACGCTACTGGAGGTGCTGCTGGTGCTGGCGCTGCTGGTGCTGCTGGAGCTGCTGGAGCCGCTCGTCCTGGAGGTGCTAGTACTGGAGGTTCTGGAGCTGCTGGGACTGGGCCTGCTGAGGGGGTTGGAGCTGGAGGTGCTGAGCGGCCGCGGCCGTACTACGTTCCGCTCCTTCAGCAGGTTCTTGGTCTCCCGCCCTCTACTGGTCCTTCTCCTCCTCTACTGAGTCCACCGTCTGTCCAGTCACAGTCACAGTTACAGTCTACCTCTCCACTGCCTGCTCCTTCTCCTTACACTGCACCGTCGGGTAGTCTTACGGAGCGTCGTGAGCCTGAGTCTCGTCCTCCGTCGCCTGAGTCTAGTCCTGCGTCTCCTGAGTCTCGTCCAGAGTCGCCTGTCCGCGCTGCCCGCACTGGTCGTCGTGTTCCGCGTGAGCGTCCTCCTCCTGTCCTTGGCACTCACTATATGACCCTGCGTCCTTCCACTGCTCCACAGCGTGTCCCTCTGCCGTCTCCTCCTACGTCCTCTCTTCTTGACGTTGCTGACCCACCGTCAGACCTTACTCGTGCTGCCAGTCCTACTGTCGCGCGTCTCCTTGCCACTGTTGTCACTGACCCTACCTTTGAGTCCTCTGCTGCGTCTGCTCTAGTCGCTGAGCTTGTTGACTTTGCTGCCGCCTGTCGTCTAGACTACGCCGCTAGCCTTGTTGCTGAGTCTGAGTCTGTCTGTCCTCCGTCCGTCGGGGGTGAGTGTGCTCTTGGCACGGACGTCCTTGAGGACAGACAGGAGGAGTTTGAGTGCTTTGCTGCTGCTTTACCTCATCTCGTGTCCATGCTGATTGCCCCTGAGGGAGACCCGGATGCACCAGACATCCCGACCCCACGCTCCTACGCAGAGGCGATGGAGGGTCTCTACTCCTCTCAGTGGCAGACAGCCATGGACGCAAAGATGGCTTCCTGGAAGTCCACAGGCACCTACGTCGACGAGGTTTCCCCACCTGGGGCGAACATCGTCAGTGGCATGTGGATTTTCAGGGTGAAGCGGCCGCCGGGTTCTCCGCCTGTCTTCAAGGCGCGTTACGTTGCACGAGGCTTCAGTCAGCGACAGGGAGTTGACTTCTTCCAGACCTTCTCCCCGACCCTGAAGATGACCACTCTTCGGGTTCTGCTGCACGTCGCTGCTCAGCGTGACTACGAGCTCCACTGCCTTGACTTCAGCACTGCGTTCCTACAGGGCAGCCTGCACGAGGAGATCTGGCTGCGCCGCCCACCTGGCTTCACTGGGTCGTTCCCTCCTGGTACCCAGTGGAGCCTCCGGCGGCCAGTCTATGGTCTCCGCCAGGCGCCCCGTGAGTGGCACCACACACTGAGGACTACTCTTGCTGCTCTTGGGTTTGCTCCTTCTACTGCTGACCCGTCGCTGTTTCTACGCACCGACACCACTCTGCCGCCGTTCTACGTTCTCGTGTACGTAGACGACTTGGTCTTTGCTACTGCTGACACTGAGGCACTCGCCCACGTGAAGTCGGAGCTGCAGAAGAGACACACGTGCACAGACCTGGGTGAGCTGACAAGCTATCTTGGCTTGCGGATCACCCGGGACAGAGCACAGCGCACCATCACCTTGACTCAGTCACACATGGTGCAGCAGGTCCTTCAGCGCTTCCGCTTCACGTACTCCTCGCCTCAGCCCACTCCTCTGCCTACCGGTCACTCGCTCTCAGCTCTGCCTTCGGATGAGTCCGTAGAGCCGAGTGGCCCGTACCCAGAGCTTGTGGGCTGCCTCATGTACCTGATGACCTGCACTCGACCTGACCTAGCCTACCCGCTTAGCATCCTAGCACGCTATGTCGCTCCTGGCCGTCACCGGAAGGAGCACATGGATGCAGCTAAGAGGGTGTTGCGCTACTTGTGCAGTACGTCGGGCATGGGGCTTGTGCTTGGAGGACGGCGAGACGTTGTCCTCACTGGACACTCAGACGCTTCTTGGGCTGACGACCAGGCTACTCAGCGGTCGTCTCAGGGTTACACCTTCAGCCTTGGCTCTGGCTCAGTTTCTTGGCGTTCTACACGCTCTTCCTCTGTTCTCAGCTCCAGTTGTGAGGCTGAGATCTACGCCACAGCCATGGCTGCCCAGGAGCTTCGCTGGCTCACCTACCTGCTGACCGACCTGGGAGAGCGGCCTCGTTCTCCTCCAGTGCTGTACGTCGACAACAAGGCCACCCTTGCCTTGTGTCAGGAGCACAGACTGGAGCACAGAACGAAGCACATCGCTCTGCGCTACTTCCTTGCTCGAGAGCTGCAGCAGCGTGGTCAGCTTCGTCTCTCTTACGTGGCCACTCGGGCCAACACTGCTGACGTGTTCACCAAGGCTCTTCAGCCTTGTGACCATCAGCGTTTCTGTACTGTTCTAGGCCTTGTGCCTACTCTCCCTCACTTGCTCACTTCTTGACTTTGCTTGTACTGTGATCTCTATATATATACCTACATGCTTTCACTTGCTAGGTTGTGATCACTGTACCTCTTGTTATATTATCAAACTGCATGTGAACTGGTCTTGTGACCGCTTGCTTGTGCTCGGAATTTGTGTGGTATCCTTGAGATCCACCCTGAGCTTGCTTTGCTTTTCTTGACTGGTCTTGTGACCTCTTGTTCTCCCCCACTTTGCCTATGGGGGTGTGTCAAACTTATATGCTATAGCTTGTTTAGGCTGTAGTGGGGTAGTCAATATGGGGTACAACACTTTAGGGTTTCACTACTTGTACCCAACTTTCTGCTAGTTCATCCATTCCTGTTTCTTTCATTCTAACAGTCTGCCATCCCAACGAAGTTTTGGCCGTTTGCGATGAACCACGTTGTCCGGCTGCACAACTTGCTGTCCTCCTGAAGCCTCGAGAATAACACCTCACCTTACAAGGCCTGGACGGGCAGAAAGGCTGACATGCGTCTTCTTCGAGTGTTTGGCTCCATGGTACAGTACAGGCCACACACAGCTGATTGGGCACGCTAGGGAATTCACCTCGGGATCAAACAGGAATACAAGGCGTGGATCGTGCTGGACTACGCGACACACGAAGTAATGAAATCACGTGACTGCATCTTCTACGAGAAGCTGACCCTGCCACTGTTCAAGGAACACCGCGAAGCTGACAAAGCACCGGAAAATGTTTACGAGGGGCACCGCAGCTTCGTCACATCATAGGATGAGGCTGACCTGGCAGAGGACGCAGACGCAACAGAGACCACACCATTCGACTCCTTTCCCAACACCCCCCTTACAAGCCCATTTCAGACTCCAACCTACATCCTTGTCCACCAATTTGATCCCGACGATACAACTCGTGAAGCCCACAATTACAACAGCACAGCGCGCCGAACTCCGGATGCCGAGTTACCACCGGGAAATCCTTCTCAAGACACCATCCGCACCGGTCACGACAGCGACGACGACGTTCGTCGAAGTAACCAGCGCTCACGACTATGACCGCCTCGCCTACGAACAGACCAACGAAACTGGCCTCCGCATCCTTGGGCTCGCAGTCGTAGTTCGCCACACCTCACCCAAGGAACCCACGGCCGTGCGCAAGGCTCTGTCTGGGCCCCACAGCGAAAAATGGAAGGCAGCAATGGCAGCAGAAGTAGCAGCACCGAAGCGCCGCAGGACTTGGAAGCTCGTTCCCCGATCATCTGCAAAGGGGAGGAAGATTCTCAACGGCAAACGGGTCTTCCGAATCAAAACGCTCGTAGACGGATCAATTGACAAATACAAGGCGAGATGGGTGGTGCGCGGCTTCGAGCAAACTCACCTGGTGGATTATGACCAGACCTTCCCGCCCGTCGGACGACACACCTCGGTCCGCATTCTCATCTGCATCGCGGCCGTCAAGCAGCATCCGCTCCGACAGATCGACGTCAGAAGTGCGTTCCTGTACGCACTCGTCGACACCATCATTTTCGTCGAACAGCCACACGCCTTCGAAGAAAGCGACGGTGTCGTCTGCCTCCTCCAGAAGTCCCTCTACGGCATCAAGCAAGCGACTCGCCTGTGGCAGCAGTACCTGCACACCGTTCTCACGGAGCTCGGATTCGTTCAGTTGCCGCACAGTCAATGCATGTACCGGAAGGAATCTCGCGGCAAATTCATCCTCCTCGTCGCCTACGTCGACGACCTGCTCTATACCGGCGACGACGCTGAGCTACTTTACCGATTCGAGGAAGAGATCAAGGAGAAGGTGGAGGTGACCATCAACCATAATGTCACACAGTTCCTGGGACTTAACATCACCCAGTCCGCCACCTCCATCCATCTCTCCACCGCTAAGTACGCAGAGAAGCTCGCGAAGAAATTCGCGATCGCCCCAATCAACCTCACCACCCTCTTCCGCACTCCTCCTCCTGACCACGACCCCGACACCACACCACTGTCAACCGAAAACCATCACCTCTATCAGCAGCAGCTGGGGTGTCTCCTGTTCGCCACCGTCACGTGCCGGCCGGATCTCTCCTACGTTGCAAGCCAGCTCGCACAGTAGATGCGCCGACCTGAAGGGGAGAATATACTCGACCTACGCCGAGCACTTCAATACTTCATCTCTACCCCTGACGCCGGACTCACCTACACGGCCAACTTAACAGCTACTCTACAGCTTCATGGCTACGTAGATGTCGACCACGTGGGAGATGCTGAAAACAGACGCTCTCGCACTGGTTTTATTTTTTCAACTCCAACCTGCTGGTCTCATCTCGTGGAACTCCCAGAAGCAGGAGGTCATTGCTCTTTCGCCAGCCGAAGCTGAGTTCATCACCTCCAGGGCAGCTGTTCACGAAGGGTTGTACCTGATGGAGCTCCTGCAAGAATAAAAAATGACGATGAACGGGCACTTCAAGTTACTCTGCGACAATCAGAGCACCATCAAGATCGCGAACAAGCCCGGCTTCGTGAGCCGCACGAAGCACATCACACTTCGTTACTTCTTCGTCAAGGACGAGATCGACAAGGGCAAAGTCAAACTCACGTATTGCCTGGTGACATGGCAGCTGATTTCTTGACGAAGAAACTGCCACGTCAGAGTTCCAGCACTGCGCCGACCTTTGCGGGATCTCGAAGAAATCCCACGTGGCTCACCTTCAGGAATGAAGGGGAGTGTTGGAATAACCGAAGGTTATGATAAACATTCCCGAAGGTTCTCACTTAGGTCATCGCTTCATAACAAAGCATCGCACCTGTACTACTATCGCGTTAAGCTCGTGTAGAGCACGCGGAAGCTCGAGAGTCACTCGAAGAACAACAGTCGCAGTTAGTCAACGGTCGTGACTGTTGACCGCCCACTAACCGTACTCGGAGGTTACACGATGCAACTTGGTAACTGTCGAGTAGAGTAATAGTCGCGGTTACCGTAGCAATGCGATACAGTTAATAAGGGAATGTACCCCTTAGAGTACATGGCTAGCTAGAATTGCTATTTATATCATTGTAATCATATTTTAAAATCATCTTGTTCTCTTTCAACTATGATTAACAAGCTCATTACAAGACTTCATTGTCTTCCTACAACTTAGCACTTCTTATCCTATCCACTGCGATTCCCGGTTGTATCAACATTACTCACCAAACTGTGCCCGGCCGTGTCGGCCTACGCGTCGGGACTAGCCCAAGCCTTGCTGCCAGCATTGCACTAACTAGCTCGCACGCACCGCGTAACCGTTTGCATGTTTTCGTATTAGTATTCTCTCATGCCTTTGCTCATACTTTGTACTCGTTTGACACTTAGTGCAATCCTTGCTACCTAGTTCCATGGGAAAATATGCCAATCGAAATCAACAAGGGTCTCGATAATATGTTTGGTAAAAAAATAACGGGTACGGTCACTGCAAAGGGTTTTTTCACGTGTTTGATAAAACGTTTCACGGAATTAGTCAGAATCAGCTGGGAAAAAATACGCGAATGGTCACAGATGAAACTGTCAAGAGAAAGAACGAGAATGAATTGACTAACAGCAGGATGGGTACAAGTACTAACCCTAATTGGGTTGTACCCCTTATGGGCTACCCCACTATAGCCTACACAAGATACAGCATATAAGTTTGACACACCCCCATAGGCAAAGTGGGGGAGAACAAGAGGTCACAAGACCGGTCTAGAAAGGCAAAGCAAGCTCAGGGTGGATCACGAAGTCACCACGCATTCTGAGCACAAGCAAATGGCCACAAGGCCAGTTCATATGCAGAGTTTTATAAAGGAGAACAAGCAGAACAGTGATCACAACCTAGCAATTGTAAGCATGCAAGTATAGGTATATAGATCACAGTACAAGCAAAGTCAAGACGTAAGCAAGTGAGGCCAAGTAGGCACAAGGCCTAGAACAGTACAGAAACGCTGATGATCACAAGGCTGAAGTGCCTTGGTGAAGATATCAGCAGTGTTGGCCCGAGAGGCCACGTAAGCAAGACGAAGCTGACCACGTTGCTGCAACTCTCGAGCAAGGAAGTAACACAGAGTGATGTGCTTCGTTCTGTGCTCCAGTCTGTGCTCCTGACACAAGGCAATCATGGCCTTGTTGTTGACGTACAGAATTGGAGGAGAACGAGGCGGCTCTCCCAAGTCGAACAGCAGGTAGGTGAGCCAGCGTAACTCCTGTGCAGCCATGACCCCTGCGTAGATCTCAGCCTCACAACTGGAACTGAGAACAGAAGACGAGCGGGTAGACCGCCAAGAAACAGAGCCGGAACCAAGGCTGAAGGAGTAACCCTGTGACGAGCGCTGCGTAGCCAAGTCGTCAACCCAAGAAGCGTCTGCGTGACCAGTGAGGACAACTCGAGCCCGTCCTCCAAGCACGAGCCCCATGCCCGACGTACTGCACAAGTAGCGCACCACCCTCTTAGCGGCCTCCCAGTGCTCTGGTCGGTGTCTCCCGGGTGCAACGTAGCGAGCCATGATGCTAAGAGGGTAAGCAAGGTCAGGTCGAGTGCAGGTCATCAGGTACATGAGGCAACCCACAAGCTCTGGATACGGGCCACTCGGCTCTACGGACTCATCCGAAGGCAGAGCTGAGAGCAAATGACCGGTAGGTAGAGGAGTGGACTGTGGCGAGGAGTACGTGAAGCAGAAGCGCTGAAGGACCTGCTGCACCATGTGTGACTGAGTCAAGGTAATGGTGCGCTGTGCTCTGTCTCGGGTGATCTGCAAGCCAAGATAGCAGCACAACTCACCCAGGTCTGTGCACGTGTGTCTCTTCTGCAGCTCCGACTTCACGTGGGCGAGTCCCTCGGTGTCAGCAGTGGCAAACACCAAGTCGTCGATGTACACGACGATGTAGAACGGCGGCAGAGAAGTGTCGGTGCGTAGAAACAGCGACGGGTCAGCGGAAGAAGGAGCAAACCCAAGAGCCGCAAGAGTCGTCCTCAGTGTGTCGTGCCACTCGCGAGGCGCCTGGCGGAGACCGTAGACTGGCCGCCGGAGGCTCCACTGGGTACCTGCACGAAACGACCCAGTGAAGCCAGGTGGGCGGCGCAGCCAGATCTCCTCGTGCAGGCTGCCCTGTAGGAAGGCTGTGCTGAAGTCAAGAGAGTGAAGCTCGTAGTCACGCTGTGCGGCAACGTGTAGCAGCACCAGAAGAGTGGTCATCTTCAGGGTAGGGGAGAAGGTCTGGAAGAAGTCAACTCCTTGTCGCCGTCTGAAGTCTCGAGCAACGTAACGCGCCTTGAAGACAGGCGGAGAACGCGGCGGCCGCTTCACCCTGAAAATCCACATGCCAATAACGATGTTCGCCCCAGGTGGGGGAACCTCGTTGACGTAGGGTCCTGTGGACTTCCAGGAAGCCATCTCTGCGTCCATGGCTGTCTGCCACTGAGAGGAGTAGGGACCCTCAATCGCCTCTGCGTAAGAGCGCGGGGTCGGGATGTCTGTGCATCCGGGTCTCCCTCAGGTTCAATCAGCATGGACACGAGATGAGGTAAAGCAGCTACAAAACACTCAAAGTCCTCTTGCCTATCCTCAAGGACGTCCGTGCCAAGAGCACACTCACCCGCGACGGACGGAGGACAGACAGACTCAGACTCAGCAACAAGACTAGCGGCGTAGTCAAGGTGATAGGCGGCAGCAAAGTCAACAAGCTCAGCAACTAGGGCAGACGCAGTAGTGGACTCAAACGAGGGGTCAGTGACAACAGTGGCTAGAAGGCGTGGACGCGGGAGGAGACGGCGGAGGGATACGCTGTGGAACAGAGGAAGGACGAAGTGCCATCTGGTGCGTGCCTGGGAGAGGAGGAGGACGCGGACGTGGAACACGACGACCAGTACGAACAGCGCGAACAGGCGACGCAAGACGAGACTCAGGCTCACGACGCTCCGCAAGACCTCCGGTCGGCCCAGTGTAAGGAGAAGGACCAGGCAGTGGGGAGGCTGGCTGTAACTGTGACTACGACTGGTCAGGCGGTGGACACAGTAAGGGAGGAGTAGGGCCAGTAGATGGCGGGAGACCAAGAACCTGCTGAAGCAGTGGATCGAAGTACAGCCACGGCCGCGTAGCGCCTCCAGAACCAGCACCGACAGCACCAGTACCCCCAGCTCCAGGGTCTCCAGCTCCAACTCCTACAGTACCACCAGCTCCAGCACCTCCAGCAGCTCCAGCTCCAGCAGCACCTCCAGCTCCAGCAGCTCCAGTACTTCCTGCTCCTGCAGCACCACCAGCTCCAGCAGCTCTAGTACCTCCAGTACGAGCACCTCCGGGACCAGCGACTCTAGCACCTCCAGCACCTCCAGGACCAGCAGCTCCAGCACCTCCGGCTCGCACGCCCGCAGTACCACCAGCTCCAGCAGCTCCAGTACCTCCAGTACGAGCACCTCCGGGACCAGTGGCTCCAGCAACTCCAACAGCTCCAGCGCCAACGCCGACAGCACCTCCAGCTCCAGCAGCTCCAGTACCTCCAGCTCCTGTAGCTCCAATACCTCCAGCTCCAGCAGCTCCCCTCCGAAGGCTCCAGCGCCGAGAAAACCACTCGCGCAGCTGCGGTGGAGAGAGAGGCTCCCGCCGTGACGAGGCACCTGTAGGACCTCCAGCAGACTCAGCACCCCCAGGCTCAGCACCCCCAGTCTCAGCACCCCCAGGCTCAGCACCCCCAGGCTCAGCACCCCCAGGCTCAGCACCCCCAGGCTCAGCACCCCCAGGCTCAGCACCCCCAGACTCAGCAACCTCAGGCTCAGCACCCTCAGGCTCCGCACGCTCAGGCTCAGCACCCCTAGGCTCCGCACGCTCAGGCTCAGCACCCCCAGGCTCCGCACGCTCAGGCTCAGCACCCCCAGGCTCCGCACGCTCCGGCTCAGTACCCCCAGCAGCACCACCCCCAGCAGCAGCACCAGAGTCGACCGCGACCTCGACAGGCTCGACAGGGTCAACCTGAGACACACCTGAGGGAGCAGGAACCTGAGGGGGGAGGGGGTCTACTGGAGGAGGACCTGGTGTGAGGAAGAGCGGCGGGGGGGGGGAGAGGGGCAGTGCGGTAGGGGAAGAGACGGTAAAAGGGAACCGACTCATCGAACGTGACGTCCTGAGAGGGTAGGACACGGCGCGAGGTGGGGTGGTAAAACTGCCAACCAGGCGCGTCAGGGGGAAAACCAAGGAAGACGCAGGGAATGGCGCGGGAGGAGAGCTCGTCCACGGACGTATCACGGACAAAGGCACGAGATTCCCAGACCTGGAACACCGACGCATCGCCAACCTCTCCCGTCCAACGCAGTGTCGGCGAGGTCTCCGGCAAGGAGACACGGGGCCAGAGGTTGAGCTGATGCGCAGCGTATCGGACCGCAAACGGCCACAGAAAATGGGGGGCAGCCGCATGGATCATGGAGGTACGAGCGACCTCCATGACTAAGCCAATGCGGCGCTCAGCAACCCCATTCTGCAGCGGAGAGGCCGGAAGCGTGAACGTCTGGCGAATGCCCTCCCCACGACAAAAGTTCCGCAGAAGGTCAGAGGCAAACTCAACACATCTGTCAGAGTGCAGACGCAGGACTGGAAGGTCAGTCTCGAACCGCTCGCGGAGCTGGAGACGGACAGCGCAGATCCAAGGGATCAGAACATCAGCGACCTCCCCCTTGCTGCGCAAGGGGAAGACCGTGGTGTAACGCGTGTAGTCGTCAACAACCAGCAAAAATTAGCGCTCGCGGCCCTGTCCACGGACGCGGGCTGGGCCCCACACGTCCATGTGGAGAGTTTGCAGGGGAGCAATCGTCGGGGGAAACGAGGAGGAGTGAGGAGCGGCGCGCTGCCGCCCCTCGACACAGGGAAGGCACGGAGGGGCAGGCAAGGGTGGGAGGGGAGGCAGAGTCCTGGGAAGACCAGAGACTAGGACACGAGAGTGCATGCCACGGAGGCGCTGCACTGAGGGGTGACCAAGACGTTGGTGCCAAAGGAGGGTCTGGTGCGACAGTGCGCGACACGAGCAGGGGGCCGCTAGCTGACCTGACGCAGACGCAGATGCAGCTACCTGAGGGGACACAGTAGTCAGTGTGCACGGGTGCACGGGTGAACGTGGCCAGGTGCCGGCTAGTCCGGCAGCACGTACAGATCGCCACATGCTGTCCTCCTGGAGTAAAGGTGTCAACCCATACATCCTGAAGGACGGCGTTGCTCACCAAGTTCGTAGAGAACGAGGGGAGGTGAAGACCTGACAGTGAGCCAGAAGGAACCGCCGGACACGGGAGAACAGTGGAGGAACGAGCAAGGAATGGGCCCCCAGAGGGGTCAGCCAGAGAGACAGCAACAGGTGCTGGGAGTGGTGTGAGTGCGGTACTGTCGCGAAAGAAACAGCGGGAAGCACCTGAGTCAAGCGTGAAGGTGTGCAAGGCCTCAGCAGGTGCAGTACCAGAGAGAGCAGACTCACTAGCACCTAGAGCAGCAGACTCACCAGCACCTAGAGCAGCTACCTCTATACCTGGGTCGGGCGGCATACACAGGTAACAGTCACCCTCAGCACTAACACTCAATGCAAACATGGCAGCAAGGAAAGCATCATAGTCAAGAGCAAAGATATCCACACCCTGCCTAAGCAGCTCTACCCAGTGGGGGAGCTCAGCCGCGTTGGGAAACTCTGCGCGAAAGGCGTCGGTAAGACGGGAGAAGCAGCGGTGCTGTGTGTGAGGCTGCCCGCATATCTGACCAGAGCGGTCACCTGTGTGAATGACATACGGGCAGCGACCACCACCCCCAGCTGCCCCACGCTGAGCAAACCACTCACGGAGCTCCTGAGACGAAAGGGGCTGACGCTGCTGCTGCTGCCTCTGACCACCTCCAAGGCCTCCCCTCTGGCTGGTACCACCCCGGCCGCCACCACTCCCACTACCGCCACCACTGCCCCCTCCACCACTCCCACTGCCGCCACCACCGCCGCCACCTCCACCTCCACCCCCACCACCACTACCTTCGCCACAATTGCCCCCTCCACCGCCTCCACTGCCCCCACCACCGCCTCCACCTTTGCCACCCCCACCGCCCCTGCCTCCCCTGCCCCTGCCGCTGCGGCGCCTCCCACTAGGGGCAGACGCAGCTCCTACCTCCTCAGCACGAAGGTAGTCAACAGCTGCAGCAGAGGCAACGGAGGGGACCAGGGGGGAGGGCGAACACCCCTCAAAGAAGGGAGTGCGAGGAGTGCCACGAGAAGCGCCTACAGCGACTATGCTAGTCTCAGCAGTTAGGAGGTGCTTCTCGAGCAGGTCGACAGTGAGGTCGGTGGGGTCAAGGGCTAGAAGGAGGTCCCTAACAGCGCTAAGAGAGTCAGGGTGACTATGAAGTAGAGAGTGATGTACATGGAAGGAGGGTTCTTGGTGAGAAACTCGGCGGGAAGCGCAGCGCGGTAGCGAGTGTCACTAGTGCGAAGGTGAGTGACGAGGTCGGCTACTGTGGCAAAGGCGGACAGCTCTGGGAACAGGTAGGGCAGGAGAAGGCGGCCTAGAGCAGCAGTGGCCGGGGAGGAGTAACGAGCGACTACAGCGTCGTACAGTGCTTTCGAAGTCTTATGCTGTCCGAAGTGAGCGCGTTCGGCTAACGGCAGGTGGTCGCGAACGGCTAGGCGAGCAGCAGCGTCACGAGTAAGCCACTATGAGCGAGTCGTACTGTCAGCTGTGGCGGCAGGGGCGAGAGAGGCGCCAGACGTGAGGTCAAACAGTGAACCTCCGTCCTTGGAATCGCTCAGTAAGAACAGCTGTAAGTCGTCGAGCCACACATCAAACTCTATCGGGCGGCCCTCCGGATCGAACGTGAGGACACTGAGCGTGGCCATAGCGGGCAGAGCGGTCGGGCGCGCTAGCAGCAGAGCAGCACGCAAGCAGGGCTAGGCAGGCGAGCGCGCTAGCAGCAGGGCAGCACGCAGGCAAGGCAAGGCAGGGCGGAGCAAGGTGACGTTGCAGCAAGTGGCGCACGGCAGGGCAGGGCGCGCGGCGGCGCGGCGCGCGGGCAGGGCAGGGCTCGCGGTGGCGCGGCGCGCGGGCAGGGCAGAGCGCACGGTGGCGCGGGCAAGGCAGGGCGCGCGGCGGCGCGGTGCGCGGGCAGGTCAAGGCGCTCGGCGGCGCGGTGCGCGGGCAGGGCAGGGCGCGTGGCGGCGCGGAGCGCGGGCAGGGCAGAGCGCGCGGCAGCGCGGCGCGCGGGCAGGGCAGGGCGTTCGGTGGCGCGGGGCGCGGGCAGGGCAGGGCGCGCGGTAGCGCGGCGCGCGGGCAGGGCAGGGCGCACGGTGGCGCGGCGCGCGGGCAGGGCAGTGCGCGCTGCGGCAGGCGACGCGACGGCGCGCGGGCAAACAGGGCGCGTTGCAGCGGGCGGCGCGCGGGCAAAGCAGAGCGCGCTGCGGCGGGCGGCGCGTGGGCAGGGCAAAACGTGCGCAGGCAGCGCGACGTAGGGCAGGCCAGGGCAGGGCAGGGCGGCGCGGTCACAGCGGCGCGACGGGTGGGGTAGCGCTACTCGGTGGGCCGTAAGAAAACGGTCCTAGGCTAGGACCTGCTCTGAAACCATGTCAAGAGAAAGAACGAGAATGAATTGACTAACAGCAGGATGGGTACAAGTACTAACCCTAATTGGGTTGTACCCCATATGGGCTACCCCACTATAGCCTACACAAGATACAGCATATAAGTTTGACTGAAACTCCCGCCCAAAAAGATAATACCCAAAACGAACCTCGATGCAGTTTCGGATGAATCAACCCTAAACACAACTCGCCAGGTGTTTAGCGTTGATCCGTTCCCAAACCACATCCGATTCCGATTGGGTTTTAGTTTTTTTAGAAGCTAGTTGATTGGTTGCAGAGTTTTGTAGAGTTTCAAGTATTTTTGGCGGGATTTACATGTGTGACCATTCGCGTGATTTTTTACCTGTTGTTAGTGACTGAATCTGTAACCTCACTTACCAAACTCGTCAGCAAACCCGATACAGTGAACGTACACGTTACTTTTTTACCATTCACGTTATCGAGTCCCATGTTGGTTACTTGTGACATATTTTCCCTTGTTCCATTGCACCCGTAACAGATACACGAAGTTTCGAAGCTATTGTACACCCACATACTGATCCCCCACAGGATCGGTGGGTTATTTGTGAGGGAAAATATGCGAATGGTAACATACATGGGGCTTTATAACGCGTACGGGAACCATAACAATGATTTTTCACGCGTTTGGTAACTCGATTCACGCGTTGGCAAGCCATCACGCGAATGGTAACTAGAAGAAACCCTCGCCCAACTTGACCCTGATTCTGGTTTTTCCCGCTCGCGCCAGACTTACTTGACGAGTCCTGAAGCACCAAATTCTGACACACTTTCCGAAATTCTGACACACTTTCCGAAATTCTGACGCACTTTCCGAAATTCGAACTATTTAGTGACAAGTTTCTGTTTTGAAAACATGTTTTCATATTTTGCTGTTATTCTGGCGCTCGCGGAAAAATGATTTGTTTAATTCCATCGTACAACCGGGGCAATAAATATATACCCCTTTCAGATGGCTAATTATTTTGAGAGAATCAACCCAAAACTCATTGCGACAACGCGTTCAGGGTTTATTTCTACAAAAAGGCATGCCATTCGGAAGGGTGTATTATTTTCCCACCTGCAAAAATATCCCACGTTGCATTAATTACACAATTTTGGTCGCAGCGGTGAAAAGAGCCCTGCCCATGATTAACCCCACCAGGCGGGCGGAATCGCTGGGTGACTGGTTGTTCGGGAGGGCAGGATCCACGTCAGCGTTCCCAGAGGCGACCTTGATCTCCATCGCTTTGCATCAGCTGTGGGTGGAGCGGTGTGAAGGAGCCTTCCGTGGCTGTGAATTCCGCACGAGGCGGGTATTGCGGAAGATTGAAACGGCTTTGCGCATGCATGTGAACATCTACGTGCGGGCCTCGGCAAGGAAGTTGCAGCAAAAGGGGAAGAAGCAGCAAGCCAGATGGCACGTGATGACAGATCAGGAGCAGCGCCTTCTGAACCGCATCAGGGTAGTGGAGGGTAAGAGCTGGCAGTGGTCGAACAGCTTCGTGTGAAAGATAGAACGAGGAAATGATTGCATTGAGCAGCATGAGGAGTACAAGTAGGAAACCCTAAAGTGTTGTACCCCATATGAGCTACCCCACTACAGCCTACACAGACTATAGCATATAAGTTTGACACACCCCCATAGGCAAAGTGGGGGAGAACAAGAGGTCACAAGACCAGTCAAGAAAGGCAAAGCAAGCTCAGGGTGGATCACGACGTCACCACGCATTCTGAGCACAAGCAAATGGCCACAAGGCCAGTTCACATGCAGAGTTATATAAGGGAGAACAAGCAATACAGTGATCACAACCTAGCAAGTGTAAGCATGCAGGTATATATATAGAGATCACAGTACAAGCAGAGTCAAGAAGTAAGCAAGTGAGGCACAGTAGGCACAAGGCCTAGAACAGTACAGAAACGCTGATGATCACAAGGCTGAAGTGCCTTGGTGAAGACATGAGCAGTGTTGGCCCGAGTGGCCACGTAAGCAAGACGAAGCTGACCACGCTGCTGCAACTCTCGAGCAAGGAAGTAGCGCAGAGCAATGTGCTTCGTTTTGTGCTCCAGTCTGTGCTCTTGACACAAGGCAATCATGGTCTTGTTGTCGACGTACAGCACCGGAGGAGAACGAGGCGGCTCTCCCAGGTCGGTCAGCAGGTAGGTGAGCCAGCGTAACTCCTGTGCAGCCATGGCCCCTGCGTAGATCTCAGCCTCACAACTGGAGCTGAGAACAGAAGACGAGCGGGTAGACCGCCAAGAAACAGAGCCGGAGCCAAGACTGAAGGTGTAACCCTGTGACGACCGCTGCGTAGCCAAGTCGTCAGCCCAGGAAGCGTCTGCGTGACCAGTGAGGACAACTCGAGCCCGTCCTCCAAGCATGAGCCCCATGCCTGACGTACTGCACAAGTAGCGCAACACCCTCTTAGCGGCATCCATGTGCTCCTTCTTGTGTCACCCAGGAGCGACATAGCGTGCCAGAATGCTAAGAGGGTAGGCAAGGTCAGGTCGAGTGCAGGTCATCAGGTACATGAGGCAGCCCACAAGCTCTAGGTATGGACCACTCGGCTCTACGGACTCGTCCGAAGGTGGAGCTGAGAGCGAGTGGCGAGTAGGCAGAGGAGTGTGCTGTGGCGAGGAGTACGTGAAGCCGAAGCGCTGAAGGACCTGCTGCACCATGTGTGACTGGGTCAAGGTAATGGTGCGATGTGCTCTGTCCCGGGTGATCCGCAAGCCAAGATAGCTGCTCAGATCACCCAGTTCTGTGCACGTGTGTCTCTTCTGTAGCTCCGACTTCACGTGGGCGAGTCCCTCAGAGCAGTAGCAAAGACCAAGTCGTCGACGTACACGAGAACGAAGAACGGCGGTAGAGAGGTGTCGGTGCGTAGAACCAGCGACGGGTCAGCAGTGGAAGGAGCAAACCCAAGGGCCGCAAGAGTCATCCTCAGTGTGTCGTGCCACTCACGGGGCGCCTGGCGAAGACCGTAGACTGGCCGCCGGAGGCTCCACTGGGTACCTGCAGGAAACGACCCATTGAAGCCAGGTGGGCAGCGCAGCCAGATCTCCTCATGCAGGCTGCCCTGTAGGAAAGCAGTGCTGAAGTCAAGAGAGTGAAGCTCGTAGTCACGCTGAGCGGCGACGTGCAGCAGAACCCGAAGAGTGGTCATCTTCGGGGTAGGGGAGAAGGTCTGGAAGAAGTCAACTCCCTCTCGCTGACTGAAGCCTCGTGCAACGTAACGCGCCTTGAAGAAAGGCGGAGAACCCGGCGGCCGCTTCACCCTGAAAATCCACATGCCACTGACAATGTTCGCCCCAGGCGGGGGAACCTTGTCGACGTAGGTGCCTGTGGACTTCCAGGAAGCCATCTCTTCGTCCATGGCTGGCTGTCCTAAGGGCACACTTACCCCCGACGGACGGAGGACAGACAGACTCAGACTCAGACTGAGCAACAAGACTAGCGGCGTAGTCTAGACGACAGGTGGCAGCAAAGTCAACAAGCTCAGTAACGAGAGCAGACGCAGCAGTGGACTCAAACAAAGGGTCAGTGACTACAGTGGCCAGGAGACGTGTGACAGTAGGACTAGCAGCACGAAGGGAGTCAGACTCCGGGTCCGGACCGTCAGGAAGAGAGGACGCAGGAGGAGACGGCAGAGGGACACGCTGCGGAGCAGTGGAAGGACGAAGTGCCATCAGGTGTGTGCCAGGGACAGGGGGAGGACGCTGACGCGGAACACGATGACCAGTGCGGACAGCGCGAACAGGCGACGCAGGACGAGACTCAGGTTACGCAGGACGAGACTCTGGCTCACGACGCTCCGTAAGACCCCTAGTCGGCCCAGAGTAAGGAAGACCAGGCAGTGGAGAGGCTGGCTGTAACTGTGACTGCGACTGGTCAAGCTGTGGACTCAGTAAGGGAGGAGGAGGACCAGTGGAAAGCAGGAGGCCAAGAACCTGCTGAAGGAGCGGAACGTAGTACGGCCGCGGCCGCGCAGCGCCTCTAGAAACAGCAGAGACAGCACCAGTACCCCCAGCTCCAGGGTCTCCAGCTCCAACTCTCGCAGCACCACCAGCTCCAATACCTCCAGCAGCTCCAGCTCCAGCAGCACCTCCAGCAGCAACAGCTCCAGCACCTCCAGCTCCAACTCCTGCAGCACCACCAGCCCCAGCAGCTCCAGTACCTCTAGTACGAGCACCTCCAGGACCAGCGGCTCCAGCACCTCCAGCAGCTCCAGCACCAGCAGTACCTCCAGCAGCTCCAGCAGCTCCAGCAGCACCTCGCTGGAGTCTCCAGCGGCGAGCAAACCACTCGCACAGCTCCGGTGGAGAGAGAGGCTCCCGCCGAGACGAGGCACCTGCAGGAACTCCAGCAGACTCAGCACCCCCAGTCTCAGCAACCGCAGGCTCAGCACCCCCAGGCTTAGCACCTCCAGGCTCAGCACCCCCAGACTCAGCACCCCCAGGCTCCGCACCCTCGCACTCAGCAACACCAGGCGCAGCACCCCCAGGCTCCACACGCTCAGGCTCAGCACCCCCAGGCTCCGCACGCTCAGGCTCAGCACCCCCAGCAGCACCACCCCTAGTAGCAGCACCAGAGTCAACCGCTACCTCGACAGGCTCGATAGCGTCTACCTGGGACACACCTGAGGGAGCAGGACCTTGAGGGGGGAGGGGGTCTACCGGAGGAGGACCTGGTGCAAGGAAGAGCGGTGGGGGGGGGAGAGAAGCAGTGCGGTAGGGGAAGAGACGGTAAAAAGGAACCGACTCGTCAAACGTGACGTCCTGAGAGGGCAGGACACGGCGCGAGGTGGGGTGGTAAAACTGCCAGCCAGGCACGTCAGGGACAAAGCCAAGGAAGACGCAGGGAATAGCACGGGTGGAGAGCTTGTCCGCGGACATATTGCGGACAAAGGCACGAGAACCCCAGACCCGAAACACTGACGCATCGCCAACCTTCCCCGTCCAACGCAGTGTGGGCGAGGTCTCCGGCAGGGAGACACGGGGCCAGAGGTTGAGCTGATGCGCAGCGTATCGGACCGCAAACGGCCACAGAAAATGGGGGGCAGCCGCATGGACCATGGAGGTATGAGCGACCTCCATGACTAAGCCAATGCGGCGCTCAGCAACCCCATTCTGCTGCGGTGAGGCCGGGAGCGTGAAAGTCTCGCGAATGCCCTCCCCACGACAAAAGTCCCGCAGAAAGTCTGTGGCAAACTCACCACCTCTGTCAGAGTGCAGATGCAGGACGGGAAAGTCCGTCTCAAACCGCTCGCGGAGCTGGAGACGAGCAGCGCGGATCCAGGGGATCAAAACATCAGGGACCTCACCCTTGGTGCGCAAGGGGAAGACCGTGTTGTAACGCATGTAGTCATCAACGACCAACAAGAAGTACCGCTCGCGGTCCTGTCCACGGACGCGGGCTGGGCCCCACACGTCCATGTGCAGGGTCTGCAGGGGAGTAGTCGTCGGGGGAAACGAGGAGGAGTGAGGAGCGGCGCGCTGCCTCCCCTCGACACAGGGAAGGCAGGGAGGGGCAGGCGAGGGTGGGAGGGGAGGTAGAACCCTGGGAAGACCAGAGATAAGGACACGTCGGTGCATGCCATGAAGGCGCTGCACCGATGGGTGACCAAGACGGTGGTGCCAAAGGACGGTCTGGTGCGACAAAGCGCGACACGAGCAGGGGGCCGCTAGCTGACCTGACGCAAACGCAGACGCAGCTACCTGAGGGGACACAGTAGTCAGTGTGTACAGACTCGAGCCAGGCGCTCGGGTGAACGTGGCCAGGTGCCGACCAGTCCGGGAGCACGTACAGTGGGTCACACGCTGACCCCCAGGAGTGAACTGGTCAACCCACTCATCCTGGAGGTCAGCTCCACTCACCAAGTTCGTAGAGAACGAGGGGAGGTGGAGACCCGACAGGGAGCCAGACGGGACAGCCGGACACGGCAAGACCGTGGAGGAGTGCGCAAGGACGGGGCCCCCAGATGTCAACGGGAGTGTTGTGTGGCCCCGTCCTCGCTTGGGCGGAGCCGACCTTGTGGTCGAGCGTGCGGGGGATGCAGCCGACCAACAGCAGTGGGCACGGGGGCCACTGCAAGGGCGCCGAGCAGGAGGACGCCGACCTAGGCGTCTGCACGGCGTCCCAGGAGTTTGGACGCCGACCTGGGCGTCTGCACGGCGTCCCGTGGGCCCGGACGCCGACCTGGACGTCTGGTTGGCGTCCTGGGAGGCTGGACGCCGCCCTGGACGTCTGCACGGCGTCCTAGGCGTCTGGACGCCGACGTGGGAGTTCGGACGGCGTCCTGGGCGTCTGGACGCCGGACTGGGGACGCCGGGCAACGCCGGGCATGTGTGTGGCCGGCTACGGACTGAGCTGGTCGACCAGGCGCGGTTTCCCGGTCGACCGGGATACCCGGGCGACGTGCGCGAGTGTCGCTGGGGTGGAGTCTCCGAGGCCGACCTCGAGGGTGGTATCCCGAGGTCGACGTGGCTGGTGGGCGCAGTTGCTGGCGTGGAGTCTGCCAGGCGTCTGCGCTGTGCACATGACAAGGAAGAGTGCACCAACCAGCTGCACGCACCTGCGAAGCAGATGCACCGTTGTCCTGCGGATGCAACGCTGTGCAGCCGACTTGCTGCAGCGTTGGCATGCCATGGACTTGCAACGTTGGCGCACAGCTACTCTGCAACGCTGGAGCGGTGCGAGCGCTGCTGCGCTGGAGCGCGGTCGACCATGCTGCGCTGGAGGTCGACCAGCAGCCTAGCTAGCTCTGATGTAGTCAGTGTTGCCAATGTTGTTGCTAACCATTGTTCTGAACTTTTCCTAGTGAAACTCTTGCCAACTTTCCCCGTGAACTAGCAAGTGTGTGCGCACAAGGAAACGACTAAGGAACGAACGAACGCAGAGATCACATGAGCACCCGTGCCTAGCCCGCAACCTAGCTCCCGTTGCTAAAGTTATCTCCGCACCAGAGGGGTCCGCCAGGGAGACTGCGACAGGCCGACTGAGCGGCGTGAGTGTGGTGCTGTCGCGAAAGAAGGAGCGGGAAGCACCTGAGTCAAGTGTGAAGGTGTGCAAGGCCTCAGCAGGCGCAGTACCAGAGAGAGCAGACTCACCAGCACCTGGAGCAGCAGACTCACTAGCACCTAGAGCAGCAGCCTCACCAGCACCTAGAGCAGTAGACTCACGAGCACCTAGAGCAGCAGCCTCAATACCTGGGTCAAGCGGGACACACAGGTAACAGGCACCCTCAGCACTAGTAGACAATGCATACATGGCAGTGAGGATAGCATCATAGTCAAGAGCAAAGATATCCACCCTCTGCCTAAGTAGCTCCAGCCAGTCGGGGAGCTCAGCCTCGTCGCCCCACTCGGTACGCCAGGCGTCGCTCAGACAGGCGAAGCAGCGGGACTGCGTGTGACCAACCGTCCCGCAAGTCTGACCAGCCCGATCACCTGTGCGAATGACGTACGGGCAGCGAACGGTACTCCGAGACCCTCTACTCTGAGCGTACCACTCACGAAGCTGCAGGGGCGTAAGGGTCTCACGCGGGCGCCGCTGCAGCTGCATCTGGCCACTGCCAGAGGCTCCCGACTGACCAGCTCCAGGGCGACTGCCACGACGGCCGCCGCCACGACACCAACCAGCGTACCACTCACGAAGCTGCTGGGACGTGAGGGACTCTCGCGGACGTCGCTGGAGCTGCATCTGGCCACCGCCAGGAGCAGCAGTAGCAGTAGTAGCAGAAGTAGCAGCAGTAGTAGCTGTAGCAGTAGGCAGTAGCTCCTAGAGCGGCAGCACCTAGGGCTCCTTTTTTTGTTTTTTTTTTTTAATAATTATTTATTTATTTAGGGTTTGGCAGGGCGCGTTTGGCACTGCAGAGGCAGCTCGCGGGCTGTAGGGGTGGCTCGCGGGCTGCAGAGGCATGCGCGCGGGCGGCTTGCACGGGGCGGTGCGCGTGCCCTTAGGCGACGCGACGGGCAGGGCAGGGGCGGCGCGCAGGCCCTAGGGCGACGTGACGGGCAGGGCAGGGGCAGCGCGCGGGCCCTAGGGCGACGCAACGGGCAGGGCAGGGGCGGCGCGCGTGCCCTAGGGTGACGCGACGGGCAGGGCAGGGGCGGCGCGCGTGCCCTAGGGTGACGCGACGGGCAGGGCAGGGGCGGCGCGCGGGCCCTAGGGCGACGCGACGGGCAGGGCAGGGGCGGCGCGCGGGCCCTAGGGCGACGCGACGGGCAGGGCAGGGGCGGCGCGCGGGCCCTAGGGCGACGCGACGGGCAGGGCAGGGGCGGCGCGCGTGCCCTAGGGTGACACGACGGGCAGGGCAGGGGCGACGCGCTTACCAGGAGTGGGTGCAGGGCAGGGCCGCGACGGGCGGTTAGGTCAGGGCCGCAACGGGGCGGCTGTAGGGCAGGGCTGCGACGAGGCGGCGGCAGAGCAGGGCCGCGACGGGGCGGCAGCAGGGCAGGGCCGCGACAAGGCGGCTGCAGGGCAGGGCCGCGACGGGTGGCGGCAGGGCAGGGCCGCGACGGGCGGCGAGGTCAGGGCCGCAACGGGGGGCGGCAGGGAAGGGCCGCGAAGGGCGGCTAGGTCAGGGCCGCGACGGGCCGTTAGGGCAGGGCCGCGACGGGCCGGTAGGGCAGGGCCGCTACGGGCGGCAGTAGGGCAGGGCGTGCGACGGCGCAGGTGAGGCAGGCGCGAGGCGCGCTTCGGGCAGGGCAGGAAACAACGATCGTGGTGGGCCCTTTAAAAAAAACGTTACCATTAGAAGAGTTGCGCAGAATGCAATATCGCGGAAGTTATTACAACGTCTGAGCAATTAATGAGGCCTAGGAATAATATAGCAAGAGCTAGCTAGGCCGAGGTCGTAGGACCGTGCAAGGTCGGGTGGAGGTTTGGGGTTGGGAACCCCGAAGGCGACGCGAGGGACGTTCGGAAGGCGAGGTCGTCGGACCGAGCCTGAACTCCGAAAGTTGGAGTTGTGCGCGCATAAGGTGCCTCACTAAGGAATAAGGAAAATTCCATACACTACCCCCCCTTTTAAGAAAGGTGGTCAATATCAGGCACTCGTCGGCGGGAAAGATAAATCCGTAAAGCCGAGTGACCTTGCAGCGAGTCAGCCGGGACCCACGTATCATCTTCGCTGGTGCGATCTATCCATCGTAGAAGGAACTCGACGTGGCGTCCTGCTGGTGTCGCACGGATGCGATGAGCCAGGATCTTTGACGGTTGAAGTGTCGGGTCTGCTACAAGCCGACCACTTGGTGCGACGGTGGGATGGACGATGTCGGACGTCTACGGGGCCACGTAGTGGCGGAGCAGACTGACGTGGAAAGCGTCATGAATCTTCCAGTCATCCGATAATAGTAATTTCGTCGTGACAGGTATCAGCATCCGAATGATTCGGAAAGGCCCCACGTAGCGGGGACGCAGTTTAGCGGGTTGGGGCAGGCGAAGATTCTTCGTGTCCAGTAGGACCATCTGCCCGTCGTGGAAGGGTAAATTCCTTCGATGTTGATCAGCGTAGCGGCTGGCAACTGTATTAGCCTTTCTGATAAATTCTGCTGCTTTATCGCGGGCTGCCTGAAGTTCCGAGACGAATTGCTGTGACCGCGGTACCGGGTTGTCAGGGGTCACTGAAGAGGGTACCACGGGGTCTATCCCGTAATTGAGGTAGAACGGCGACTGATTGGTTGTCGCAGACGGTGCGTTGTTGAACGCAAACTCCAGCATGGGGAGTAAATCTTCCCACTTGGTAATGTCGGGGCAGTTCGTGCGAATCAGCTACTCCATGGTTTGATTTGTCCGCTCTGTTTGTCCGTCGGTTTGCGGGTGGTATGACGACGAAAACTGCAAACGGGTGCCATACTGTGCCCACGTTTCTTGCCAGAATTTCGACGTAAATTTCGGATCCCGATCGCTGATGATTGCCGAAGGTAACCCGTGTAATCTGACAACGGTCGAGATGAACCGCTTCGCAGTTTCTTCGGCTGTGATCGTCGTACGGCATGGTGCGAAATGCGCCATTTTCGTTAATCGATCAACGACGACCAACACCAAGTCGTTGCCACTTGCGCCAGCTGGCAGTCCGGTAACGAAGTCCATCGTCACTTGTTGCCATGGTCGTTCGGGTGGCTCGAGGGGCTGCAGCAATCCAGCTAGGCGTTGTCGCGACGACTTCATGGCTTGGCAGGTTGGGCAGGCGGTCACGTAGTGCTGCACGTCCGACGCCATGTCGGGCCAATAGTAATTTCGCTGCAGCAGCTTCAGTGTTTTGTCGATGCCGAAATGCCCGGAGAGGTTAGCGTCGTGAACCTCCTGCGTCAGCAACTCTCGTAAGGGTCGATATGACGGGACCCAAACTCGGTTGGTACCGACTTTTAGGAAATAATGCCCGTGTGGCGTGGTGACACGTAGATGTTGATTTCGTTTGAAGAATCGATCGGTCCTGTATCCATGGGTGAATAGTCTTGCTAGGAGCGGGTTGGAATGGGCGATTAGTAGTGCTGTGGTCTGCATGGATGGGCGGGTCAGTGCATCGGCGATGTTGTTGGCGCCCTTCTTGTACGTGATGGTGTAGCTGAAATTGGACTCAAGGTAGTCGAGCCACCTGATTTGTCGCGGGTTGAGCTGTGGTTGGCTGCGCATGTACTGTAATGATTTGTGGTCTGTCCTGATCGTAACGTCGGCTCCCGTGAGGTAGCAGCGCCAGGTACGAAATGCATGCACGATGGCGAGCATTTCTTTGTCGTGTACAAGGTAGTTGCGCTCGGGTGGCTGCATCTTGCGTGACTCGTACGCGATAGGTTGCAGCCCGTTGCCGAAGTCCTGTAGAAGGACGGCGCCGATAGCAAAATCGCTGGCGTCCGTTACGACTTCGAACGGTCGGGATGGATCTGCCAGCCGAAGTACCGGGGGTGAGCTCAAAATGTTTTTGAGCTCGTTGAAGGCCAACTGTTCTCTCTCCCCCCAAAGAAATAGCACGCCTTTGTGCAGTAGATCGGTTAACGGCTTGGTTACCCCCGCCATATTCGGTACAAAACGGCGGACGTAGTTTACGAAGCCGAGGAAACTCTGCAGCTCCGTGATGTTCGTAGGCGGCTTCCACTCCGAAATTGTTGTCACTTTGCGAGGGTCAATTTTAATACCCTCCCCAGAGACCACGTGCCCCAGGAACTCCAGCTCCGGAACACCTCCTCCATATCGTGTAAATATGTTTCCCGAGTCTTGCTGTACACCATAATGTCGTCCAGGTAAACGATTACTTTTTTGTCGAGCATGTCCCGAAACACCCCGTTCATGGTGAGCTGGAATGTCGAGGGCGCGTTCGTCAACCCGAACGGCATCACCGTGTATTCGTAACTGCCGTAGCGGGTGCGAAAAGCCGTTTTCGGGCAGTCGCCGGCGAACACGCGAATTTGATGGTAGCCACCTTGCAAATCGATTTTCGAGAAGAAGCGAGCCCCGCGAGGCTGATCCAGCAGGTCGTCCGCTCGCGGAATCGGGTAACGCGACTTGATTGTGATCTGATTCAGCGCTCGATAGTCGATGCACATGCGCAGGCCTTTGTCCTTTTTCGGTGTGAATAGTATCGGGGCGGCGTATGGTGACGTGCTTGGCCGAATGAAACCTTTCGAGAGCAAATAATCCAGCTTTTTCTACAACTCGTCAAGCTCCGGTTGGCTGAGCCACCACTGGGACCGAACAGTTGGTTGCCCGCCGGGCTCCAGCTCGATCTTGTGGTCTTCTGGGCGATGAGGTGGCAGCCCATCGGGTAGGTCATCTGCGAAAATTTCGGGATACCTCCGAATTATGCTCGCCACATCGTCAGGTACAGCAGCACAGAGCGTGTCAATGTCGGCGATTTTATCGGACGCAACCACCTCGTACAGCTGTACGGCGTAGCCTTGCGCTCCTTTCTTTATCGCTCTTGTCAGCGTGATGGCGTTGACACGTGTAGTTATTGGCTCCGGCTCCATCCATTTCGGAAGTGTCACGCGCCCCTTGTTGCTCGGTACCGTGCATGCTCCCGTCGTCCAGTCGATCGTCGGATTGAATCGTTGTAGCCAATCTTGTCCCAGCAGCACATCGAAACCGTCTAGTGTTGTCGCCAGCATTTTCATTGAAAACCCGAAATCGTCGCCACACTTCATCCGAATTTGTCGCACCTCGTCCCGTATCGCCAGCGGTGTCCCGTCCACCAGTCTTGCATCGATCTCCGGCAGACACCTGTCCAGCTTGACTCCGATTTTTTTTGCCGTTGCCAGGTTGACGAGACTGTGGCTCGCCCCACCATCAACGAATATTTTTATTGTGTAGCCGTTAACCCTCCCCACGACCAGCACAGGGTGATCCACGTGTTCATCCACTTTATTCATCTGGTTGCGGTCGATAGCCCGTATCGGTACCACTAGTCGGTGTGGATGGTGATTGCCGGGCGACGGGGTCTCGTCAGTAGGTGGCCCGACTGCTACTGACTCGTCTCTTTTCCCGACCCCTCTCCGTCGTTCCTGTTTCCCTGCTTCAGTTTCGGGCAGTCTTTCTTCAGTGGCCCGGTTGGTTGCAGTTGAAGCACGTGCCCGGGGCACGTCTTGGGGCATCCACACCGTTGATTGTGGGCTGGCGAGGCGGTCCACGAAATTGATTTCCCTCCCGGGAACTCATTCTCGCCCACTGCATCAGCGCGTCCGTTGATTCGGCCAGCTGGACAGCATCGTTGAAGTCGCGTGTCCTCGTTCGTTGCACTTCATATTGAACCTCGTATTTGAGGCCTGCGATATATTGATCGAGTCGCTCCGCGTCACTCATGTCGTCTACTTGGTCGGCCAAAGCACAGAACGTCGCCGTGTAGTCTTGGACCGATGTCACCTGCTTCCAGGCACGCAGCTTCATGCGGGCAGAATCCGAGGCGGATACGTGCTCGAATCTGCTTCGCAGGGCTGCGCCCCACTCCGTCCATGTGCGTATCGTAGCCACTCCGAATGTGAATGATAGAACGAGGAATTTTAGAACAGAGAAGAGTGATTGCACTAACAACAGTTGGGATACAAATAAGAAACCCTAATTGGGTTGTACTCACTACAGAGTACCCCACTGCAGACTAGACACCAAACACATTCTGACACACCCCCATAGTCAAAGTGGGGTATAATCAGCACAGCAAGCAGTCATAGAGCAGGTTCACAAGTTCAAGCAAAGCTAGAGGCAATCACAAATGGCAAGTGAGGAGGAGGAGGCGGGACTGTGAGAGGAGAGGAGATGGGAGGCGACGGCCGAAGCTGCAGACACACAGGAGTGGCTGGCTCAGTGGCTACCGAAGCAATGGCCCGGACTTCAGGAGTAGCTGGCTCCGCGGCTACACCGAGCAGCTAGAGCAACTGACCCACGGGCGACTGGCGACTACCGGAGATTGTAGCCTCCGGACTACTGGCGCTGCTGGCGACACGACGGCTACCTCCGCCCAACCTCCCCCAACTGTCCCACCCCCCTTTCACACACCCCTTGCTGCACCCCTAGCGCCACTCCCACGACACCCCCCTAGCGCCACTCCCTCGGCTCCCACACACCCACCCCCCTCAGCGGCAGCTGCAGCAGTGAGAGACAGAGGAGGAGGAGGAGCAGGGGACGGCTCACACACCCGCCACCCCCATACCAGCCACCCCTATACCCCCAACGCCGGCGGTGCGGGGCAGAAAAACGGGCAGCAGCTGGGGCACTGCGACGGGCGACGGGCAGGGCGGCTCGCGGGCCCCCAGGGCGCCGCGACGGGCGACGGGAGGGGGCGACGCGCGGGCCCCCAGGGCGCCGCGACGGGGGACGGGCAGGGCGGCGTGCGGGCCCCCAGGGCGCCGCGACGGGCGATGGGAGGGGACAGCGCGCGGGTCCCCGGGGCGCCGCGACAGGCGACGGGAGAGGGGACAACGCGCGGGCCCCTGGGGTGCCGTGACGGGTGACGAAACCGCCGCGCGCCCCGAGCGCGTGGCGGGCAGAAAACCGCCGCGCGCCCCGAGCGCGCGGCGAGAAGAAATATGCCGCGTGCGCCGGGCGCGCGGCAGGCAGAAAACGTCGCGCGCCCGGGGCGCGTGATAGGCAGGACAGCAGCGGAAGCATTAGGTGGGCCCATCCACAGGATCGACCAGGGAGGGTCGACCTGCTCTGATAGCATGTGAATAATAGAACGAGGAATTTTAGAACAGAGACAAATAAGAAACCCTAATTGGGTTGTACTCGCTACAGAGTACCCCACTGCAGACTAGACAGCAAACACATTCTGACACCGAAGATCGAGGTTGCTCGTTGCGTGACAGTTGTCCAGGTCCCGTCGTTCGCACGTGATAATCCTGACGGAGTCCCCTCTGTCTATAGTGTGCGTCGCCACCACTCCAACGCCGGTCCTCGTAACAGTGACACTGCAAAATTAATGCGCGTGGCATCATCAGCAATTTGCGCAGCATTAAAGAAAACCTCAACGCCGAACAACCATGCAGACACAGTAACATTCTTGTCGCTAGGATTGAACGAGGGCGGGTTTGTCGGTTTGATTTTGAGAGTTGTAGAAACTGCTGCTGCCGCATGCACCGTAGGTGCTGTCGGAGCCATCACCGGAGTTGTCGCTGACGTCCTTCTCGGCACTGTTCGCGACTGTTGCCTCGGTGCTGCTTGCGACTGTTGCTGTTGTTCTGGCGCTTCTTGCTGCCACGACCGCCATGTCAGAACATATATATAGCTTATGCTGTTGTGTAGGCTATAGTGGGGTATCCCATAGGGGGTACAACCCAATTAGGGTTTCCCATATGTACTCACTTCATTCATAGTTCATTCATTCTCGTTCTACTTTTCTCATGGTATCGAGCAGGTTCCCTCGTGGGAACTGTTCCTAGGGCCCACCGTTTTTTTTTTTTTTTCCTGCCCGGAGCGCACTCTGCCCCTACCCGGGTCGCGCTCCCCTCTCTCTTGGCCCCTAGTGGCCCCTTTAGCCGCCCGTCACGGCCCTTAGCCGCCCGCGCGCCGCCCGTCCCGGCCCCTTAGACGCCCGCGCGCCGCCCGTCCCGGCCCCTAGACGCCAGTGCGCCGCCCGGCCCGGCCCCTAGACGCCCGCGCGCCGCCCGTCCCGGCCCCTAGACGCCCGCGCGCCGCCCGTCCCGGCCCCTAGACGCCCGCGCGCCGCCAGTCCCGGCCCCTCGACGCCCGCGCGCCGCCCGTCCCGGCCCCTCGACGCCCGTGAGCCGCCCGTCCCGGCCCCTAGACGCCCGCGCGCCGCCCGTCCCGGCCCCTAGACGCCCGCGCGCCGCCCGTCCCGGCCCCTCGACGCCCACGCGCCGCCCGTCCCGGCCCCTAGACGCCCGCGCGCCACCCGGACCGACCCCTAGACGCCCGCGCGCCGCCCGTCCCGGCCCCTCGACGCCCGCGCGCCGCCCGTCCCGTCCCCTCGACGCCCGCGCGCCGCCCGTCCCGGCCCCACGCCGCCCTACCTGCGGCCCACTCACCGCCCTACCTGCGGCTCGCCCGCCGCCCTAACTGCGGCCTGCCCGCCGCCCCACTTGCGGCCCTACCGCCCCCCTACCTACGGCCCGACCGCCGCCCTACCTGCGGCCCAACCGCCGCCCTACCTGCGGGAGCCGCCTAGCAGCAGAACCGCCGGGAGCCGAGCCGCCCTGCCGCCGAGCCGCCCGGGAGCCGAGCCGCCCTGCCGCCGATTCGCCCGGGAGCCGAGCCGCCCTGCCGCCGAACCGCCCGGGAGCCGAGCCGCCCTGCCGCCGAGCCGCCCGGGCGCCGAGCTGCACTGCCGCCGAGCCGCTGAGCAGCCGAGCCGCCCTACTGCCGGGCCGCCCGACCTGCCCTGTCCGGTGAGCACAGCCCCACTGTCACTGCGTGCCCTTCCCCTACTGCTTGCACTGCTCGTCTGTCGTCGTCATGGCTACCCCTAGCGTCCTCGCTTTTGACGCTGAGGGTCGAGCCATTGACTTTGAGGTCTGGGTCGACGACCTGCAGCTGTTCTTACAGTGCGATAGGGCGGACGGTCTTTCCCTCTTTGACCTCACCTCTGGCGCCTCTCCTGCCCCTGCTACTGATGCTGACCCCACTGTTCGCTCTCAGTGGGCCACCCGCGATGCTGCTGCACGTCTTGCTGTGCGTCGCCACCTGCCTACCACTGAGCGCGCGCACTTTAGTCAGTACAAGAGTGCTCAGACCTTGTACGACGCTGTAGTTGCGCGCTACTCTTCCCCTGCCACTGCTGCCCTGAGCCGCCTCATGCTACCGTACCTCTTTCCTGACCTTGCTGCCTTTCCCACCGTCGCTGACCTCATTACGCACCTCCGCACTAGTGACACTCGCTACCGCGCCGCCCTTCCTGCTGAGTTCTGCGCCAAGAACCCCCCCCCCATGTACATCACTCTCTATTACATCGTCACACGCCTCCCTGACTCCCTTCGCGTAGTCAGGGACCACTACCTCTCGGTCTGTCCCACCACTCTCACTGTCGACCTCCTCGAGAAGTCCCTCCTGGCGGCGGAGAAGAGCATCGTCGCTGTAGGAGCCTCTCGTGGTGACCCTCGCACCCCCATCTTTGAGGGGTGTTCTCCTTCCCCCCTGCTGCCCTCTGTTGCCTCTGCTGCTGCTGCCGACCTGCTTGGTCTTGAGTCGGTCTGCGCGGCGTCTGCCCCTAGCGGGAGACGCCGCCCTGGCAGGGGCAAGGGGGGCAAGGGCGCGGGTGGAGCTGGCGGGGGCGGTGGAGGAGGCGGTGGAGGCGGAGGAGGGAGTGGGGGTGGCGGTGGGAGTGGTGGCGGGGGCGGTGGTGGAGGTGGCAGCAGCGGAGGAGGAGGCGTCGGTGGCGGCAGCGGTGGGAGCGGAGGCAGCGGTGGTGGTGGAGGTGGAGGCAGCGGTGGCGGAGGGGGTGGAGCTGGTCGGGGTGGTGCCCCGCAGCGTAGCGGCCCTGGTGGTGGCCAGCGTCAGCAGCAGCAGCAGCAGCAGCAGCGTTCGCGGGACATCCCCCCGCCCCACCAGCTCCGTGAGTGGTACACGCAGCGTCAGCGGGGTGGGGGTTTTGGTCCATGCACCTACGTCCTTCGTTCCGGTGACCGAGCGGGTGAGCAGTGTGGGGGTGCGCACCCCACTCAGCGCTGCTTTGCCCGCCTGACGGACGCTTGGCGTCAGCAGTTCCCCGAGGCCAGTGAGATTCCCCGTTGGGGAGAGCTGTCTAGGGCTGGCGTAGCTGTCTTTGATCTTGACTTTGATGCTATCCTTGCTGCCATGTATGCTGTGACTATTAGTGAGGAGGGTGACTGTTACCAGTGTTTCCCGCCCGACCCGGGCATTAGTACTGCTGCGCCAGGTACTTCTGCGGCTGCTGCTCTAGGTGCCAGTGCGTCTGCACTCTCAGGTACTGGTGAGGCTGCGCTCTCAGGTACTGCGTCGGCTTCGGCCTCCCTCACCTTCACACTTGACTCAGGGGCTTCTCGCTCCTTCTTTCGAGACCGCACCACACTCACGCCGCTTGGCCGGCCGGTTGCAGTCTCCCTGGCTGACCCCTCTGGGGGTCCTGTCCTCTCTCACTTCTCCACTGTCCTCCCGTGTCCGGCTGCCCCCTCGGGCACCTTGTCTGGTCTGTACCTCCCCTCGTTCTCGACGAACTTGGTGAGTGGTGCTGACTTGCAGGATGCGGGGGTTCACCAGTTTACTCCTGCGAGTCAGCGGGTGACCCACTGCTCGGATGCCCGCACAGGCCGACACCTGGCCACGTTCTCGCGTCGGCCAGGGTCGAGTCTCTACACACTGACCACTGCGTCTCCTCCTGTCCCTGCGTCTGGCCAGGTAGCTGCGTCGGGTCAGGTGTTTGCTGCTGCGTCCAGGTCTGGTCCTGAGTCTGCCCCCTGCTCGTGTCGCCGCCTGTCTCACGAGACTCTCCTGTGGCACCACCGCCTTGGCCACCCCTCCTTGCTTCGTCTTCGGGGCATGGCTTCCCGTGTCCTTGTCTCTGGTCTTCCCCGGTCTCTCCCTCCCCTCCCTTCGGGACCCGGACCTTCTTGTGTCCCCTGTGTCGAGGGGCGGCTTCGGGCTGCCCCTCACTCCTCTCAGTTTCCCCCGACAGAGGCTCCTCTGCAGACGCTTCACATGGACGTGTGGGGCCCCGCCCGCGTCCGTGGGCAGGGTCACGAGCGCTACTTCCTGCTGGTGGTTGACGATTACTCGCGTTACACCACAGTCTTCCCCTTGCGCAGCAAGGGTGATGTCACTGCGGTGTTGATCGACTGGATCCGCGCAGCTCGTCTCCAGCTCAGGGGGAGCTTCGGCTCGGACTTTCCTGTTCTGCGTCTGCACTCTGACCGAGGTGGAGAGTTCTCCTCTGGCCTTCTGCGAGCCTACTGTCGTGCACGAGGCATCCGCCAGACCTTTACGCTTCCGGACTCTCCACAGCAAAATGGGATTGCTGAGCGCCGCATTGGCATGGTCATGGACGTCGCTCGTACGTCCATGATGCATGCGGCTGCCCCCCATTTTCTGTGGCCGTTTGCGGTTCGGTACGCGGCGCATCAGATCAACCTTCACCCCAGGGTCTCCCGGCCGGAGACCTCCCCAGCTCTGCTGTGGACGGGGAAGGTCGGCGATGCGTCTGCGTTCCGTGTCTGGGGATCTCGGGCGTTTGTCCGCGACTTGTCTGCGGACAAGCTGTCCCCTCGTGCTGCTCCCTGTGTCTTCCTCGGCTTCCCCCCTGACGCTCCAGGGTGGCAGTTCTACCACCCCTCCTCTCGTCGTGTTCTGTCCTCCCAGGACGTCACGTTCGACGAGTCAGTCCCCTTCTACCGCCTCTTCCCCTACCGCACTCCTTCCCTCCCCCCGCCACCGCACTTCCTTGTGCCAGGTCCCCCCCCGGTAGACCCCCTTCCCCCTCAGGGTCCTGCCCCTTCAGGTGTGTCCCAGGTAGACGCAGTCGAGCCGGTCGAGGTTGCTGGTGACTCTGGTCCTGCTGCGGGTGCTGAGCCTGGGGGTGCTGAGTCTGGGGGTGCTGAGCCTGGGGGTACTGCGACTGGGGGTGCTGAGCCTGGGGGTGCGGAGTCTGGGAGTGCTGAGCCTGGGGGTGCTGCGACTGGGGGTGCTGAGCCTGGGGGTGCGGAGTCTGGGGGTGCTGAGCCGTGGGGTGCTGCTACTGGGGGTGCTGAGCCTGGAGCTGCGGAGCCTGCGGCCACTGGACCTCCCCTTGTGGCGTCTGGCGGTGCGGGACCTGGCGGTTCTCCGGGTGCTTCGCCTCGGCGGGAGCCCCTCTCTCCACAGGAGCTGCGCGAGTGGTTTGCCCGGCGCTGGAGGCGTGCTGCTGGAGCTGGAGGTTCTTCGGCTACTGAGGGTGCTGGTGCCGCGGGTCCCGGAGGTGCTGGAGCTGGAGCTGCTGAGGGCGTTGGTGCTGAGGCTACTGCTGTCGGTCCTGGAGGCGGTCCTGCTGGGGGTGCTACTGGTGCTGCTGGAGGTCCTGGAGCTGGAGGTGCTACTGGCGCTGGTGCTGCCGCTGGGGGTACTGGTGCTGTCCCTGCTGTGTCTGGAGTCGTCGCGCGGCCTAGACCGTACTTCGTTCCGCTCCTTCAGCAGGTTCTTGGTCTCCCGCCTTCTACTGGTCCTCCTCCTCCCTTAGAGTGTCCACAGCCTGTTCTGTCACAGTTACAGTTACAGCCGGCCTCCCCACTGCCCGCTCCTTCTCCCTACACTGGTCCTACTGGAGGTCTTGCTGAGCGTCGTGAGCCTGCGTCTCGCCCTGCGTCGCCTGTCCGTGCTGCTCGCACTAGTGGTCGTGGTTCGCGTCAGCGTCCTCCTCCTGTCCCTGGCACGCACCGGATGTCTCTGCGTCCGTCCACTGCTCCTCTGCGTGCCCCTTTGCCTTCTCCTCCTGAGTCCTCTCTTCCTGCTCTTCCTGACCCGGAGTCGGACTCTCTTCGTGCTGCCAGTCCTGCTGTCACACGTCTCCTTGCTACTGTCGTCACTGACCCCTCTTTTGAGTCCACTGCTGCGTCTGCGCTTGTTGCTGAGCTCGTCGACTTTGCTGCTCGCTGTCGTCTAGACTACGCTGCCGGTCTTGTTGCTGAGTCTGCGTCTGTCTGTCCTCCGTCCGTCGGGGGTGAGTGTGCTCTTGGCACGGACGTCCTTGAGGACAGGCAGGAGGAGTTCAGGTGTCTGGCTGCTGCTTCACCTCATCTCGCGTCCGTACTACTTGCCCCTGAGGGAGACCCGGATGCACTAGACATCCCGACTCCGCGCTCTTACGCGGAGGCCGTAGAGGGTCCCTACTCCTCTCAGTGGCAGGCAGCTATGGATGCAGAGATGGCGTCCTGGAAGTCCACAGGCACCTACGTTGACGCGGTTCCCCCTCCTGGGGCGAACATCGTCAGTGGCATGTGGATCTTCAGGGTGAAGCGGCCGCCGGGCTCTCCACCTGTCTTCAAGGCGCGGTACGTCGCTCGTGGCTTCAGTCAGCGGCAGGGAGTTGACTACTTTCAGACCTTCTCTCCCACCCCGAAGATGACCACTCTTCGGGTGCTGCTGCACATAGCCGCTCAGCGCGACTACGAGCTCCACTCTCTTGACTTCAGTACTGCTTTCTTGCAGGGTAGCCTGCACGAGGAGATCTGGCTGCGCCGTCCACCTGGCTTCACTGGGACTTTTCCTCCTGGCACCCAGTGGAGCCTCCGACGGCCAGTCTACGGTCTCCGCCAGGCACCGCGTGAGTGGCACGACACACTGAGGACTACGCTTGCGGCTCTTGGGTTTGCTCCCTCTACTGCTGACCCGTCGTTGTTTCTGCGCACCGACACTTCTTTGCCGCCGTTCTACGTCCTCGTGTACGTCGACGACTTGGTCTTTGCCACAGCTGACACTGCTGGACTAGCCTACGTGAAGTCCGAGCTGCAGAAGAGACACACGTGCACAGACCTCGGTGAACTGCGCAGCTACCTTGGCTTGCAGATCACTCGGGACAGAGCACGCCGCACCATTACCTTGACTCAGTCACACATGGTGCAGCAGGTCCTTCAACGCTTCGGCTTCACGTACTCCTCGCCTCAGGCCACTCCTCTGTCTACTCGCCACTCGCTCTCAGCTCTGCCTTCGGATGAGTCCGTAGAGTCGAGTGGCCCGTACCCAGAGCTTGTTGGCTGCCTCATGTACCTGATGACCTGCACACGACCTGACCTTGCATACCCTCTTAGCATTCTTTCACGCTATGTTGCTCCTGGGAGACACCGACCAGAGCACATGGCTGCAGCGAAGAGGGTGTTGCGCTACTTGTGCAGTACGTCGGGCATGGGGCTAGTGCTTGGAGGGCGGAGTCCAGTGGTCCTCACTGGGCACGCGGACGCTTCTTGGGCAGACGACCAGGCTACACAGCGGTCGTCGCAGGGTTACACCTTCAGTCTTGGTTCCGGCTCTGTCTCGTGGCGGGCTACTCGCTCGTCCTCTGTTCTCAGCTCCAGTTGTGAGGCTGAGATCTACGCCGGGGCCATGGCTGCACAGGAGCTTCGTTGGCTCACCTACCTGCTGACTGACCTTGGAGAGCCGCCTCGTTCTCCTCCAGTGTTGTACGTAGACAACAAGGCCATGCTGGCCTTGTGTCGAGAGCAGCGCTTGGAGCACAGAACGAAGCACATTGCTCTCCGTTACTTTCTTGCTCGTGAGCTGCAGCAGCGTGGTCAGTTGCGACTTGCGTACGTGGCCTCTGAGGCCAACACTGCTGATGTGTTCACCAAGGCACTTGCGCCTTGTGACCATCAGCGCTTCTGCACCCAGCTGGGTCTTGTACCTGTCTTGCCTCACTTGCTCTCTTCTTGACCTTGCTTGTACTGTCACATATATATTCCTGCTCTTGCTTGTCTAGCTCTATATATATATGTGTACTCCTGCATGTGAACTGGCCCTGTTGCCCTGTCGTTGTGCTCGGACTGTGTGGTGACTTTGTGATCCACCCTGAGCTTGCTCTGCTTTGCTTGACTGGTCTTGTGACCCCTTGTTCTCCCCCACTTTGCCTATGGGGGTGTGTCAGAACATATATATAGCTTATGCTGTTGTGTAGGCTATAGTGGGGTATCCCATAGGGGGTACAACCCAATTAGGGTTTCCCATATGTACTCACTTCATTCATAGTTCATTCATTCTCGTTCTACTTTTCTCACGCCATTCCTCTTCAGCATCCAAGGAGCCCTGTAGCTCGATGAGTACGGCCTCGTTGAGCGATGAGCTACTGCTCACTTCATCCACGACGGGCGGCTCCTGGCGCGTTGCACTCCGCGTCTGGCGTAGCTCGGCGTTTTCCTCCTTCAGGCGCTCCATCTCGGCATACATGGTCTGCAAGTTGGCCCGCATCGCCTGGAACTGTTGCATGAACTCGTTGAGCTCGGCCTGCTCCATGTGTCGCAAGCTCCGTCTAACGGGCAGGGGGTTTACAACGATTTTTATGACTTTGATGAAGGCGCAAACGCAAACGTAGTCAGGGCGAAATAATCGTATCTATTTCGCAGCTGACCGCTTTGCAGCCCACCAAGTCTATCGCACCCCGTCACTAAACTACCCCGGAAACGCGAGGGTAACCTAGGAAAGTAGCTCTGATACCAAATGTTATGAGTTGTAAGAAGAAGAGTTGCGCAGAATGCAATATCGCGGAAGTGATTACAACGTCTGAGCAATTAATGAGGCCTAGGGATAATATAGCAAGAGCTAGCTAGGCCGAGGTCGTAGGACCGTGCAAGGTCGGGTGCAGGTTGTTGGGCTGAGAAAAGCCCTTACGATCTTTGCAGGACTAACTCTGAGTAGGAACAATGTAATAGCGGAAGCGTTTAATGATAAGCCTGTGAACCACCTTGCGCTGATATGTGAGGGCAAAGTAGATTGATTAATCAAAGAGATACAAGGCTTTTATAAGAGTACAAGGAATATGAAAAGATGCAACTAATAACTGTTTTACTGTTTGCTGTTGCGGTTCTATACAGAGACGACTCGGGCAACTGCTCAATAGTGAGTCAGTTGTTTGTCCTTGCTGTCGCGCTGTACTTGCCAGGTCAAAGGTCGCTGACCTTTGACTTTCGCGTAACCTCCAGCAGTTGCTCAACTTCCGAGGGTTGACTCGCTGATGCTTCGCTGTGTTTCGCTTCGTTTATAACTTAGTGTTTCAACGTGACAGAGGCGCTAAAATCACTTGTTTCCAACACTCCCCTTCGCTTCTGGAGTGTCGCTGCTGGTGACGTGGCTCTGTCCAGTCAGCAGCATGCAGTACTCGAACTTCTGTTTTCCGAGTTTCTTGGTCAAGTAATCAGCTGCCATCTCGGACGTGGGGCAGTAAGACAGCTCGAGTCTCCCCTTCTCGATCTCGTCCTTCACAAAGAAATATCGCAGGGCGATGTGCTTCGTCCTGTTCGCGAATCCATTTTTGTTGGCTATGCGAATTGCTGACTGGTTGTCGCAGAACAGGGAGAAGCTGGGTAACTGAGCCAGTTTCGCTTCCTCCAGGAGTTCGCGAAGGTACAGTCCTTCCTTGGTGGCTGAGCAGAGTGCGATATATTCTGCTTCAGCTGAGGAGAGGGCGATTAACTCCTGCTTGCTCGTGTCAGATTTATATGACATAGCTACTGTAGGCTATAGTGGGGTAGCACATATGGGGTACAGTTTTCCTAGGGTTTGCATTTTGTACCCAACTTTCCTTTAGTCATTTCATTCCTCGTTTCTTCTCATGGTATCGAGCAAGTTCCCTAGTGGGAACGATTCCTAGGGCCCACCACCACGAATTTTTTTTTTCCTGCCCGGAGCGCGCTTCGCTCCGGCCCGAGTCGCGCCCTGTGTGCTCTCCCTACCGTCGCGCCCTCGCTAGGCCCCTCACGGCCCCGTCGCGTCGCCCTTAGCGGCCCTCTCCCGGCTCGTCGCGCCGCCCCTACGGCCCTTCGCGCCGCCCTTACGGCCCTTCGTGCCGCCCTTACGGCCCGTCGCGCCCGTCGCGCCGCCCTTACGGCCCCTCGTGCCGCCCCTTACGGCCCCTCGTGCCGTCCCTTACGGCCCCTCGCGCGGCCCCTTACGCCCCTTACGGCCCCTCCCGCGGCCCCTCACGGCCCCCTACGGCTCGTCGCCGCCCTCCGCGGCCCCGCAACCTACCTGTGCGGCCCCGCCACCTACCTGTGCGGCCCCGCCCCCTACCTGCGGCCCCGCCACCTACCAGCGGCCCCGCCACCTACCCGCGGCCCCGCCACCTACCTGTGCGGCCCCGCCACCTTCCTGCTGGCCCCGCCACCTACCTGCGGCCCCGCCACCTACCAGCGGCCCCGCCACCTACCTGCGGCCCCGCCACCTACTAGCGGCCCCGCCACCTACCTGCGGCCCCGCCACCTACCTTTGCGGCCCCGCCGCCTCCTCTCAGAGGCCCCGCCGCCTCCTCCCAGCGGCCCCGGACGCCGCCCTCTCAGCGGCCCCGCCGAGCCGCCCAGCAGCCGAGCCGCCCAGCAGCCGAGCCGCCCAGCCGCCGAGCCGCCCAGCAGTCGAGCCGCCCAGAAGCCGAGCCGCCGAGCCGCCCAACAGCCGAGCCGCCGAGCCGCCCAGCAGCCGAGCCGCCGAGCCGCCCAGCAGCCGAGCCGCCGAGCCGCCCAGCAGCCGAGCCGCCGAGCCGCCCTGCAGCCGAACCACCCGAGCCGCCCTGTCCGGTAAGAGCAGCGCCTCTTTCACAGCACTGCCCTCACCCTACTGTTTGCGCTGCTAGTCTACTGCTGTCATGGCTACCCCTAGTGTCCTCGCTTTTGACGCTGAGGGTCGGGCCATTGACTTTGACGTCTGGATAGATGACCTGCAGCTTTTCTTACAGTGCGACAGAGCAGACGGCCTCTCCCTCTTTGACCTCACTTCTGGTGCCTCTCCTGCCCCCGCTGCTGATGCTGACGCCACTGTTCGCTCACAGTGGGCCACGCGCGATGCTGCTGCACGTCTTGCTGTACGTCGCCACCTGCCTACCTCTGAGCGTGCGCACTTTAGCCAGTACAAGAGTGCTCACACCTTGTACGACGCTGTAGTTGCGCGCTACTCCTCCCCTGCCACTGCTGCACTGAGCCGCCTCATGCTACCGTACCTCTTCCCTGACCTTGCTGCCTTTCCCACAGTCGCTGACCTCATTACGCACCTCCGCACTAGTGACACTCGCTACCGCGCTGCGCTTCCTGCTGAGTTCTGCGCCAAGAACCCCCCCCCCATGTACATAACCCTCTACTACATAGTCACCCGGCTCCCTGACTCCCTTCGCGTAGTCAGGGACCACTTCCTCTCAGTTTGCCCCACCACTCTCACCGTTGACCTCCTCGAGAAGTCCCTCCTAGCAGCAGAGAAGAGCATAGTAGCTGTAGGAGCCTCTCGTGGTGACCCTCGCACCCCCATCTTTGAGGGGTGTTCCCCCTCCCCCCTTTTGCCCTCTGTTGCCTCTGCTGCTGCGGCCGACCTCGTTGGGCTTGAGTCGGTCGGTGCGGCGTCTACCCCTAGCGGGAGACGCCGCCCTGGCAAGGGCAAAGGGGGCAGGGGCACTGGAGGAGCTAGCGGGGGCGGTGGAGGCGGCGGTGGAGGCAGTGGAGGGGGTGGGGGTGGGGGTGGCAGTGGGGGTGGTGGTGGGGGTGGAGGTGTCGGTGGCGGCGGTGGAGGCGGAGGCGGCGGCGGCGGTGGCGGTGGGAGCGGAGGTGGCGGCGGTGGAGGAGGCGGCGGCGGAGGAGGTGGAGCTGGTCGGGGTGGCGCTGCGCAGAGGGTCGGCTCCGGTGGTGGTCAGCGCCAGCAGCAGCAGCAGCAGCAGCAGCAGCAGCAGCGCACTCGTGACACCCCCCCCCCTCAGCAGCTCCGTGAGTGGTACGCTGCACGCCAGCGGGGTGGGGGTACTGGTCCGTGCACCTACGTCCTACGCACCGGCGACCGCGCGGGTGAGCAGTGCGGGGGTGCGCACTCCACCCAGCGCTGCTTTGGCCGCCTGACGGACGCTTGGCGTCACCAGTTCCCTGAGGCCACTGAGATCCCCCGCTGGGGTGAGCTGTCTAGGGCGGGTGTCGCTGTCTTTGACCTTGACTTTGATGCTATTCTTGCTGCCATGTATACTGTGACTATTAGTGATGAGGGTGACTGTTACCGGTGTTTTCCGCCCGACCCGGGCATTGAGACTGCTGCTCTAGGTACTGGTGAGGCTGCTGCTCTAGGTGCCAGCGAGGCTGCTGCTCTAGGTGCGTCTGCTCCCTCAGGTGCTGGTGAGTCTGCTCTCTCAGGTTCTGCGTCGGCTTCGGCCTCCCACACCTTCACCCTTGACTCGGGGGCTTCTCGCTCCTTCTTTCGAGACCGCACCTCACTCACGCCACTTGGCCGGCCAGTTGCGGTCTCTCTGGCAGACCCCTCTGGGGGTCCTGTCCTTGCTCACTTCTCCACTGTCCTCCCGTGTCCGGCGGCCCCCTCTGGCACCCTGTCTGGTCTTTACCTCCCCTCGTTCTCTACGAACTTGGTGAGTGGTGCTGACCTACAGGATGCGGGGGTTCACCAGTTCACTCCTGCGAGTCAGCGGGTGACCCACTGCACGGACGCTCGGACTGGCCGACACCTGGCCACGTTTACCCGTCGGCCGGGGTCGAGCCTGTACACCCTGACCACTGCGTCTCCTCCAGTCACTGCGTCTGGTCAGGTAGCTGCGTCGGGTCAGGTGTTTGCTGCAGCGTCCAGGTCTGGTCCTGAGTCTGCCCCCTGTTCGTGTCGCCTCCTGTCTCACGAGACTCTCCTCTGGCACCACCGCCTTGGTCACCCCTCCCTGCCTCGTCTCCGAGGCATGGCCTCCCGTGTCCTTGTCTCTGGTCTTCCCCGGTCCCTCCCTCCCCTTCCTCCGGGGCCTGGCCCTACCTGCGTCCCCTGTGTCGAGGGGCGGCAGCGGGCTGCCCCTCACTCCTCCCAGTTTCCTCCGACAGAGGCCCCGCTGCAGACGCTTCACATGGACGTGTGGGGCCCGGCCCGCGTCCGTGGACAGGGTCACGAGCGCTACTTCCTGCTGGTGGTTGACGACTACTCGCGTTACACCACAGTCTTCCCCTTGCGCAGCAAGGGTGATGTCACTGAGGTGTTGATCGACTGGATCCGCGCAGCTCGTCTCCAGCTCAGGCAGAGCTTCGGCTCGGACTTTCCTGTTCTGCGTCTGCACTCTGACAGAGGTGGAGAGTTCTCCTCTGGCCTTCTGCGAGCCTACTGTCGTGCACGAGGCATCCGCCAGACCTTCACGCTTCCGGACTCTCCACAGCAAAATGGGATTGCTGAGCGCCGCATTGGCATGGTCATGGACGTCGCCCGTACGTCCATGATGCATGCGGCTGCCCCCCATTTTCTGTGGCCGTTTGCGGTTCGGTACGCGGCGCATCAGATCAACCTTCACCCCAGGGTCTCCATGCCGGAGACCTCCCCAGCCTTGCTGTGGACGGGGAAGGTTGGCGATGCGTCTGCGTTCCGTGTCTGGGGATCTCGGGCGTTTGTCCGCGACTTGTCTGCGGACAAGCTGTCCCCTCGTGCTGCTCCTTGCGTCTTCCTTGGCTTCCCCCCTGACGCGCCAGGGTGGCAGTTCTACCACCCCACCTCTCGCCGTGTTCTGTCCTCCCAGGACGTCACGTTTGACGAGTCGGTCCCCTACTACCGCCTCTTCCCCTACCGCACTCCGTCCCTCCCCCCGCCACCGCTCTTCCTTGTACCAGGTCCCCCCCCGGTAGACCCCCTCCCCCCTCAGGGTCCTGCCCCTTCAGGTGTGTCCCAGGTAGACGCAGTCGAGCCTGTCGAGGTTACTGGTGACTCTGGTGCTGCTGAGGGTGCTGAGCCTGGGGGTGCTGACTCTGGGGGTGCTGAGTGTGTGGGTGCTACGCCTGGGGGTGCTGAGCCTGAGGGTGCTACTACTGGGGGTCCTGAGCCTGGGGGTGCTGAGCCTGGGGGTGCTACTACTAGGGGTGCTGAGCCTGGGGGTGCTGAGCCTGGGGGTGCTACGCCTGGGGGTGCTGAGCCTGGGGGTGCCACGCCAGGAGGTGCTGAGCTTGGGGGTGCGGAGCCTGAGGGAGCTGGGCCTGCTCGTGTGGCGTCTGGCGGTGCTGAGCCTGGAGGTTCTCCGGGTGCTTCGTCTCGGCGGGAGCCACTCTCTCCACAGGAGCTGCGCAAGTGGTTTGCCCGGCGCTGGAGGCGTGCTGCTGGAGCTGGAGGTTCGTCGGCTGCTGAGGGTGCTGGTGCCGCGGGTCCCGGAGGTGCTCGTACTGGGAGTACTGGAGCTGCTGGGCCTGCGGGTACGACTGGAGCTGGAGCTGCTGAGGCTACTGCTGTCGGTCCTGGAGGCGGTCCTGCTGGGGGTGCTACTGGTGCTGCTGGAGGTACTGGAGCTGGAGGTGCTGCTGGCGCTGGTGCTGCCGCTGGGGGTACTGGTGCTGTCCCTGCTGTGTCTGGAGTCGCCGCGCGGCCTAGGCCGTACTTCGTTCCGCTCCTTCAGCAGGTTCTTGGTCTCCCGCCTTCTACTGGTCCTCCTCCTCCCTTAGAGTGTCCACAGCCTGTCCCGTCACAGTTACAGTTACAGCCGGCCTCCCCACTGCCCGCTCCTTCTCCCTACACTGGTCCTACTGGAGGTCTTGCTGAGCGTCGTGAGCCTGCGTCTCGCCCTGCGTCGCCTGTCCGTGCTGCTCGCACTAGTGGTCGTGGTTCGCGTCAGCGTCCTCCTCCTGTCCCTGGCACGCACCGGATGTCTCTGCGTCCGTCCACTGCTCCTCTGCGTGCCCCTTTGCCTTCTCCTCCTGAGTCCTCTCTTCCTGCTCTTCCTGACCCGGAGTCGGACTCTCTTCGTGCTGCCAGTCCTACTGTCACGCGTCTCCTTGCTACTGTTGTCACTGACCCTTCCTTTGAGTCCACTGTTGCGTCTGCCCTAGTTACTGAGCTCGTCGACTTTGCTGCTCGCTGTCGTCTAGACTACGCTGCTAGTCTTGTTGCTGAGTCTGAGTCTGTCTGTCCTCCGTCCGTCGGGGGTGAGTGTGCCCTTGGCACGGACGTCCTTGAGGACAGACAGAAGGAGTTCCAGTGTTTGGCTGCTGCTTCACCTCATCTCGTGTCCGTACTGCTTACCCCTGAGGGAGACCCGGATGCACTTGACATCCCGACTCCGCGCTCTTACGCGGAGGCGATAGAGGGTCCCTACTCCTCTCAGTGGCAGGCAGCTATGGACGCAGAGATGGCTTCCTGGAAGTCCACAGGCACCTACGTTGACGAGGTTCCCCCGCCTGGGGCGAACATCGTCAGTGGCATGTGGATTTTCAGGGTGAAGCGGCCGCCGGGTTCTCCGCCTGTCTTCAAGGCGCGTTACGTGGCTCGTGGCTTCAGTCAGCGGCAGGGAGTTGACTACTTTCAGACCTTCTCTCCCACCCCGAAGATGACCACTCTTCGGGTACTGCTGCACATGTCAACATATATTTTATATGTGTTGTTTAGGTTAGTCTAGGTGTTACGTTTCTACTTACTTGCATGATTAGGGTTTGCTATATCTAGGGTTGTACTTCACATTTTCTATCAATTCATTCTTATCGTAACATGGTATAGAGCTAGGTTTCCCTTAGGCGATTTTTCCCCTAGGCGATTTTTTTCCCTTAGGCGAAATTTCTCTCGATAGTCTATGGGCCCACCACCCGCGCGCCTCGTAGCGACCCATAGCCCGAAGCGCCCTGCCCCGTAGAGCCCGAGTAGGTCGCGCCCCCCCGTCGACATCGCGCGTCACCCGTTTCTGCCCTGCGCCCCACCCGTTTTTGCCGTGCGTCACTCGTTTTCTGCCCCGCGCCCCACTCGTTTTACCCCGCGTGTTTCCCCCCAGCCCTCTAGCGCGCAGCAGACGAACGCGCGTAGCTGCGCGCGCAGCCTTAGTCGCACCCGCAGCTTCGCGCTAGTACGTCGCGGCCGCGCGCACGTGCAGCCCACCGTCTTAACCGCCCCCCAGACCTGAAAACCCGCCATTACAGACCTGAAAACCGCCGCCGAACTTGGAAACCCGCCGCCCCAGACCTGAAAACCGCCGCCCCAGACCTGACAACCGCCGCCCCACCTGGAAACCTGCTGCCCTACCCGTTCCAGGCACCTCACCCGGGATCAGCCGCCCCACCCAGTCCTCTCCACCGCATTGAACCGCACAGAACTGCACATAACTGCACAGAACCGCACAGAACCGCCGCCTTAACAGCTTCCCCACCTGAAAACCACCGCCCCAGACCTGACAACCGCCGCCCCACCTGGAAACCTGCTGCCCCACCCGTTCCAGGCACCTCACCCGGAATCAGCTGCCCCACCCAGTCCTCTCCACCGCATTGAACCTCACAGAACCGCACAGTACTGCACATAACCGCACAGAACTGCACAGAACCGCCGCCTCACCCGTAGCCCGCTGCCTTAACAGCTTCCCCACCTGAAACCTGCCTCCCCACGACCTACCACACCCGCCGTCAGTAGCCCCAGCCGATTACACTGCCGCCAGCTACACCAGCAGCAGCATAGGCTGCCCCCAGCGCACCAGCAGCAACGTAGGCTGCCCCCAGCAGAACCAGCAGAACCAGCAGAACCAGCAGAACCAGCAGAACCAGCAGAACCAGCAGAACCAGCAGAACCAGCAGAACCAGCAGAACCAGCAGAACCAGCAGAACCAGCAGAACCAGCAGAACCAGCAGAACCAGCAGAACCAGCAGAACCAGCAGAACCAGCAGAACCAGCAGCAGCATAGGCTGCCCCTAGCGAACCAGCAGCAGCATAGGCTGCCCCCAGCGCACCAGCAACAGCTTAGGCTACCGCCAGCGCACCAGCAGCAGCTTAGGCAACTGCCTGCGCACTAGCAGCAGCATTGGCTGCCCCCTGGAGAACCAGTAGCAGCCTAGGCTGCCTCTCAGCAGAACCAGAAGCAGCACAGGCTGCCCCCAGCGCACCAGCAGCAGCTTAGGCTGCCCTCAGCAGAACCAGTAGCAGCATAGGCTCACATGGCATGTACTAGGGTTCTACAGCAGCAGGGCCAGCCGCAGCACTCCCGTCAGTTGGGGCCTGCGGGTCCAAAGTGTGGCGCCCCCAGCAGTGGCTCAGCTAGCAGTGGGCGAGACGTCGGCCCCTGCGGGTACCGGGCCCTGACAGGCCCTGGTGCTGGCACTACCTGCTGGAGTCCTGACCACACTGCGTCCAGCTGCTACCGTCGACTCGACGACCTCCACCGTGAGCGTTTTGGTCCTCACGCTATTACACCGCACTGGCCTTCGCGCCTTCGCCAGCGCACTACTGCACCAGTTGAGTCTCACCTGCCTGGTCTAGGACCCTTTCCGGCTGCACGAGTAGAGACCTGTGTTTCCAGTCTTGGTGCGTGTGTTGTTTCCAGTCCCGGCGCCTCTGAGGGTCTTTGTGTAGAAGCTGCAGCTACCACTAGTCTAGCACTAGCCTTTGTAGCTGGTTCGGGTGCGACCCCACAGACTGCACAGCTTTCCTTCACCCTAGATTCTGGAGCGTCCAGCTGCTTCTTTCGCGACTGTACCGACCTCACACCACTGCGCACTCCAGTCACTGTCGCCTTGGCTGACCCCTCTGTGGGACGTGTAGTTGCTAGCAGCACCACCACTCTTCCGTGTCCGGCGGCTCCCTCAGGTTTTCTTACAGGTTACTACACCCCCTCGTTCTCTAGGAACTTGGTGGGTGTCAGTCACCTTCACGACCTAGGCGTAGTCACTACTTTCCCACTGGACGAGCCTGTTGCCTCCTGCACTGTCGGTGCCACTGGGGCGCCCCTGGCCACATTCCACAGAGAGCCGGGATCTGGTCTGTACTCACTACACACTGGGTCCCACCACACTGAGTCGGGTCAGGTCAGGTCAGGTCAGGTAGCTGCTGTGTCGTGCGACTGTCGGTCCCTCACCCACCCGTCGGTCCTCTGGCACCACCGTCTAGGTCACCCGTCGTTCCCGCGTCTCAGTAGGATGGCACGTTACTGTCTGGTCTCAGGTCTCCCAGGGTCGCTTGCACCGCTTCCCCGCTCTCCTGCGCCGCTGTGCACTCCTTGCGTCGAGGGTCGGCAGCGCGCTGCCCCTCACTCCTCCTCGTTCCCCCCCACCACGGCTCCCTTCGAGACCCTGCACTTGGACGTCTGGGGCCCCTCTCCGGTCCTTGGCCCACGTCAGGAGCGCTACTTCCTGATTGTGGTGGACGACTACTCCCGCTACACCACGGTTTTCCCCTTGCGACGGAAGGCCGACGTGCCTACCGTCCTCGAGCCGTGGCTACTAGCGTGGGGTGGCGCCCAGGGCCTGTGTGGGCTTCGCCTACACTCGGACCGTGGTGGTGAGTTTTCTTCCACTCGCCTGGAGACGTTCTGTCAGGGTCGGGGGATCATCCAGTCTTACACGCTACCAGCATCACCGCAGCAGAACGGGGTAGCCGAGCGACGCATCGGCCTGGTCATGGAGGTTGCCCGGACCTCCATGTGCCATGCCGGTGCCCCCCAGTTCTTGTGGCCCCAGGCAGTCCGCTACGCCGCGCACCAGCTGAACCTGTGGCCCAGTGACGCACGGCCAAGGGTGACGCCGGTCTCCCTTTGGACAGGTTCTCCGGGCGTAGCAGCTGACTTCCGCGTCTGGGGTTGTCTGGCTCACGTTCGCGCCCCTGGCGCGAACAAGTTGTCTCCGCGCACTCGTGCCTGCGTCTTTCTTGGCTTCCCTTTGGACGCCTCCGGCTGGGTGTTCTACAACCCGGTCACCTACCAGTTCTTCGCTTCGCAGGACGTCACGTTCGACGAGTCTGTCTGTTACTACAGGAGTCGCCCCCACCGAGGTACTCAGGCCTTTTCCCCCCCGCTGTTCCTCACCCTTGAGCCCCCACCAGTCGCCCCGGTAGCCCCCCCCCCTTCGCGTCCTGCCCCGTCAGGTGTGTCGCACGTCACTCCGCAGTCTTCCCCCCCGCAGCGTCCAGTCCCTGTCGTGTCTGGGGGTGCGGGAGGTGCAGTTGCGGAGGGTGAGGGTACTGGGGCTGCAGGAGCTGGTGGTGCCGGCTCTGGGGGTGCAGGGGTTGTGGGCGTGGAGGTCACTCCTGTGGAGGACACGGCAGCCTCGACTCGGCGGCCTCGCCCTGCCTCACCCCCTGGCTTCCCGTCCGTCCCGCAGTTTCCTCCTCCTTCTTCTCTGCGGTCGGTTGCTGCGGAGCCTGGGGGTGTTCCTGCGGGAGGTACTGGAGGCCCCGGGGGTGTCGGTGGTGGAGGTGCTGGTTCTGGGGGTGCTGGAGCTGGAGGCACTGGCACTGTGGCGCCTACACCGCGCACTGTACGTTTCCTGACCCGTGAGCAGCGTCTCCTCCGGTTGGAGAGGGAGGAGCGTGAGCGATTTGAGAGGGCACAGCAGCAGCAGCAGCAGCAGCAGCAGCAGCAGCAGCAGCAGCAGCAGCAGCAGCAGCAGCAGCAGCAGCAGCAGCAGCAGCAGTAGGAGAGAGTAGAGGAGGAGTCACAGCAGCAGCACGAGAGGGTAGCGCAGGAGTCCCGGTCGCAGCAGCGGGTGCAGCTGCAGCCGCAGCAGGAGAGGGTAGAGGAGGAGTCACGGCCGCACCAGGAGGGGGTAGAGCAGGAGTCCCGCCCGCAGCAGCAGGTGCAGTTACAGACACAGCAGGAGAGAGTAGAGGAGCAGTCACGGCCGCACCAGGAGAGGGTAGAGCAGGAGTCCCGCCCGCAGCAGCAGGTGCAGTTACAGACACAGCAGGAGAGAGTAGAGGAGCAGTCACGGCCGCACCAGGAGAGGGTAGAGCAGGAGTCCCACCCGCAGCAGCAGGTGCAGTTCCAGACGCAGCAGGAGAGAGTAGAGGAGGAGTCACGGCAGCAGCAGGAGAGGGTAGCGCAGGAGTCCCGGTCGCAGCAGCGGGTACAGCTTCAGCCGCAGCAGGAGAGGGCAGAGGCGGAGCCACAGGAGCAGCAGCAGGGGCTGGTACCGTCGCAGCAGACGCCAGAGGAGGCGGAGCAGCAGCGACTGCGACTACGCGACCTCCCCGACCCAGCACCTGCACGCTTTGTTCGTGGTCCCCTGTCGTCCCCTCCTGTTCCACCAGTTGAGTCCCTTTCCTCCTCCCAGTGGACTCGTCGTCCTCCCCTCAGTCGTGCTGTGTCTCCACAGCCCCGTCGGTCCCGTTACCGTGCAGACGGTCCGTTTCACCTTGTTCTCCGCTCTCGTGTTCCACCTCCTCCTGTCCTTCCACAGCCCCCTGAGTCGTCCCTCACTGTGCTTCACGACCCGTTGTCCGACTACCTCCGTGCCTCCCGTCCTGTCGTCTCCCGTGTTTTGTCCGCGTTGGTCACTCACCCGACTGCACCTCTGTCGTCTGTCTCAGCACTTGTTAGCACTGTCTCTGGCTTTGCCTCTTCCCACCGCCTTGACTACGCCGCTCACTTGGTGAGTGGCCCTGCACGTTCTCCGTCCTCTGGGGTGCTCCTGTCTTTCCCCTGGAGGTCGTAGAGGACAGGCAGTTCGAGCTTGGTTTTCTTACGGCCGCTGTTCCTCATCTCTGCGCCATGCTGCTTGCCCCTGAGGGGGATCCAGACGCCCTTGACATCCCGATCCCTCGCACTCACGCCGAGGCGGTCTCGGGACCCTGGGCTTCGTACTGGATAGCAGCTGAGGAGGCAGAGATGGCATCTTATAGGTCCACAGGCACTTACGTCGACGCAGTCCCACCACTTGGGACGAATGTCGTCAGTGGCCGATGGCTCTACAAGGTGAAGCGGCCGCCTGGATCACCACCTGTGTTCAAGGCACGCTATGTTGCGAGAGGCTTCAGTCAGCGAGAGGGGGTGGACTTCTTCCAGACCTTCGCTCCCACCCCGAAGATGAGTACTCTTCGGGTGTTGCTGCATATTGCAGCCCAGCGCGACTACGAGTTGCACTCCTTGGACTTTTCCACCGCGTTCCTTCATGGGAGCCTGCACGAGCAGATCTGGCTGCGTCGCCCGCCTGGCTTCACTGGCTCTTTCCCACCTGGGACCCAGTGGCAGCTGCGTCGACCAGTCTACGGCCTGCGTCAGGCCCCACGTGAGTGGCACGACACACTTCGCTCGACCCTTGCAGCTCTTGACTTCTTTCCGTCGTCTGCTGACCCGTCACTGTTCGTTCGCCGTGGCTCGACCCCGTTCTTTGTCCTGGTCTACGTCGACGACCTAGTGTTCGCCACTCCCGACCGATGCGCGCTGGCCTCCGTGAAGGAGGAACTGCAGAGGAGACACACTTGCACTGACCTTGGTGAGCTGCAGCACTACCTTGGCCTGCAGATCACCAGGGACAGGGCAGCTCGCACCATTACGCTGACTCAGTCGCATATGGTCGAGCAGATCCTCACGCGGTTTCGCTTCCCGTTCTCCAAGGTACAGCTCACCGCGACTACGAGCTGCACTCTCTTGACTTCAGCACTGCTTTCTTGCAGGGCAGCCTGCACGAGGAGATCTGGCTGCGTCGCCCACCTGGCTTCACTGGGTCCTTTCCTCCTGGCACCCAGTGGAGCCTCCGGCGGCCAGTCTACGGTCTCCGCCAGGCACCGCGTGAGTGGCACGACACACTGAGGACTACACTTGCAGCTCTTGGGTTTGCTCCCTCTACTGCCGACCCGTCGCTGTTTCTGCGCACCGACACTTCTCTGCCGCCGTTCTACATCCTCGTGTACGTCGACGACTTGGTCTTCGCCACAGCTGACACTGCTGGACTCGCCCACGTGAAGTCCGAGCTGCAGAAGAGACACACGTGCACAGACCTGGGTGAACTGTGCAGCTACCTTGGCTTGCAAATCACCCGGGACAGAGCACGCCGCACCATTACCCTGACTCAGTCACACATGGTGCAGCAGGTCCTTCAGCGCTTCGGCTTCACGTACTCCTCGCCTCAGGCCACTCCTCTGCCTACTCGTCACTCGCTCTCAGCTCTGCCTTCGGATGAGTCCGTAGAGTCGAGTGGCCCGTACCCAGAGCTTGTTGGCTGCCTCATGTACCTGATGACCTGCACTCGACCTGACCTTGCATACCCTCTTAGCATTCTTGCACGCTATGTTGCTCTTGGGAGACACAGACCGGAGCACATGGCTGCAGCGAAGAGGGTGTTGCGCTACTTGTGCAGTACGTCGGGCATGGGGCTTGTGCTTGGAGGGCAGAGTCCAGTGGTCCTCACTGGGCACGCAGACGCTTCTTGGGCTGACGACCAGGCTACGCAGCGGTCGTCACAGGGTTACACCTTCAGCCTTGGTTCCGGCTCTGTTTCGTGGCGGGCTACCCGCTCGTCTTCTGTTCTCGGCTCCAGTTGTGAGGCTGAGATCTACGCCGGGGCCATGGCTGCACAGGAGCTTCGCTGGCTCACCTACCTGCTGACTGACCTCGGAGAGCCGCCTCGTTCTCCTCCAGTACTGTACGTAGACAACAAGGCCATGCTGGCCTTGTGTCGAGAGCAGAGACTGGAGCACAGAACGAAGCACATTGCTCTCCGCTACTTCCTTGCTCGTGAGCTACAGCAGCGTGGTCAGCTGCGGCTTGCGTACGTGGCCTCTGAGGCCAACACTGCTGATATCTTCACCAAGGCACTTGCGCCTTGTGATCATCAGCGCTTCTGTACTCAGCTGGGTCTTGTGCCTACCTTGCCTCACTTGCTCACCCCTTGACCTTGTTTGTACTGTTGCATATATATATACACCTGCTCTTGCTTGTCTAGCCTTATATATATATGTAATCCTGCATGTGAACTGGCCTTGTGGCCTTGAACTTGTGCTCGGAATGTGTGGTGACTTTGTGATCCACCCTGAGCTTGTTTTGCTTTGCTTGACTGGTCTTGTGACCCCTTGTTCTCCCCCACTTGCCTATGGGGGTGTGTCAGATTTATATGACATAGCTACTGTAGGCTATAGTGGGGTAGCACATATGGGGTACAGTTTTCCTAGGGTTTGCATTTTGTACCCAACTTTCCCTTAGTCATTTCATTCCTCGTTTCTTCTCAGCTCGACTCCCAGGAGATAGGTCCGATAGGTTCGAAGCGATAGTTGTAGCCGGTGCGCGAGCGTCTGTTGTCGGAGTTGCCGGCGTGATCGGCGTCGACGTAGCCAATTAACTTAGGTGTCGAGGTTCTGTTCTTGTGATAGGTCAGGCCGATCGTCGGAGTGCTAACGAGGTGGTGAAGAGCGCGGTTGAGCTCCGCCATGTGTTCTGCTTCAGGCTTTTTGAGGTAGGTGGCGAGTTGACTCGCATAGTACGATAGATCCGGACGGCAGGTGACGGCCGCGAAGAGGAGGCGCCCCAGCTTTCTCTGGTAGTCGCGTATGCCTGCGGGCTTGAGCGGAGCGGAGCCTTCCTTGTGATTTCCTGCGGTGTAGCGGTATGGCGTGGAGATGGTGATCGGGGTGAGTCCGAAGCGTTTGGCGATAGTGTCGGCATATTTCGTGGCATTGAGATAGATTGCGCCTTCCTCTTCCTGGATGTTGAGGCCGAGGTATTGCGTGACGGTTGATGACACTGTAAGAGTGAGGTCCTGCTGCAGCTCCCCTTCGAACCAAGTAGTGACGCTGTCAGTCGAGCCGATGTAGAGCAGATCGTCCACGTAGACGATGAGCAGAATGTAGTCGTCACCTTTCGTGAGCCGGTACATGCCCTGGTCGTGTGGTAGCTGTCGGAATCCGATGCGGATGAGTCGAGCGTGTAGATACTGCTGCCACAATCTTGGAGCCTGTTTGATGCCGTACAGGGACTTCAGCAGTTGGCAGACTTGGTTAGGATCTCCGTTCGAGCCGTGTGGTAGCTCGACGAAGATTTCGGCGTCAACAGGTGCGTAGAGAAAGGCATTCGCGACGTCGATTTGCCGCAGTTTCTTTTTCTTCATGGCGGCGATCGCGAGGAGAATTCGTAGCGAGGTGTGTCGGCTGACCGGCGCGAATGTTTCGGTGAAGTCCCGTCCATCCTCTTGGTCGAAGCCACGTACGACCCAACGCGCTTGAACTTGTCAATGGTGCCGTCTGCCTTTGTTTTCACACGGAAGACCCATTTTCCGGTGAGAACTGTCTTGTTCCGTGCCACTCCGATGGGAAAGTGTTGCGTTCCTCCAGTGCTTTCAGTTCCCTGTCCATGGCTTCGCGCCATTTTTCCCTATGCTCCCCCCCCAGAGCCTGCTGAACTGTGGCAGGCTCCTTAGGAATCGCTGTGCCGTGGACCGCGGTGACGAGGCCGAGTTTATGGAGGCCACTCTGTGTGTAGCGGGGAAGTGTCGTGTCCTCGGGATAAGCTGCTTCGTCTCCTGCTTCTGGGTCATGTATGAAATTGGGCCCTATGCGTTCTGCTTCGTTGGTGTTGACTCTTGCAGGTGTAACGTAACCGTTGTCGGCGAAGTGGTAATATACGTCGGCGTTGACGCTTTCGCGAGGATTTTCGTCATCCATTGGGACGTCGACAGAGCAGTAAGGGAGAGGTCCGGCTTCCTCCGAGGCTTCATCCACGTTCTGCTCGTCCCAGTCAGCTTCGTCTGCTGCCGAGGCGAAGGCTCGGTCACTATGAAAACCACCTGTGGGGTCTCGGTCTTCTTCCAGGTAGGCAAGGTACGTCGGAAGTGTGAGTCGCTCGTAGAAAATGACATCACGTGCTGCTACTGTTTCCTTCGAGTGGACGTCGAAAATCTTCCACGTGTTGTAATTCTTTTCAATGCCCAGGTGTAGTCCCCACTGTGCGCGTTGGGAGAATCGGCCAGCGCGTGGAGCTGGGGGTCGGTACTGTACCATGCAGCCAAAATTTTGCAACATTTTTGTGCTGCCCAGTTTTCCTGTCCACAGCAGGTGCGGTGATGGGTTGTTCGGGAGCGATGATGACGAAAGCAAGTTGTGCAGCATCACGGCGTGGTCCATTGCCTCGGGCCACTGGTGGTTGGGTAGCCGCATGCCATGTAGCAGCTTGCGCATGGTGTTCTGAAGTGTCCTGTTCATTCTTTCTGCTACACCCTGCTGTTGATGGGCGTAGGGAAGGGAGATGAGCCGCTTGATTCCTCTCTCTGCCAAGTACTGTTTGAACCTCTGTGAGGTGATTTCTCCTCCCCCGTCAGACTGAAAGCTCTTCAGCTTAACTCCCGATTCCCGTTCTGCTACTGGGAGCCAGGCTACGAAGGCTTCGAAGACCATGTCGCGGCTTGGAAGGTTTAGATGCCAGACATAACGAGTGGCGGCGTCGATGAACGTGATGGTGTAGTTGTATGCTCCCTGTCCAGGTTCGCGGTTGTACAGGATGTCGCTGTACACTTTCTCAAGTGGTGCGTAAGCTGGTGCGCTCGGGTTGTGGTGAGAAACGAAGGGCTGATGCGGTAAGTCAGCTTCTGGGCAGGTGAAGCAAGTTCCTCTCATTCGTCGAAGTTCTCTGCCGTCGGGTAAGAGTAGTGAGTCTTTGTCAAGAACGCCTGCTCGTATCGTGTTGTTTAACGTCGTGTTGCTCGGATGTCCCATTCGTTTATGCCAGAGATCTTCGTCAGCGCGATGTCCGGGTGAGCGGCGGTATAAGTCGGAGTTGGAGTAGAACCCTGCGGTGTGGTTTGCACTTCGATGGACTTCTCGTGGAGTTGGATTCAACTGTTGCGCAGGAGTCGGTGGTGTGTTGTCGTCGATTGAGGCTGGTGCAGTTGAAGGACCCGCGATTGGTGCCGGTGTTGTCTCTGCTGCTGCTGGTGTTGTCTCTGCTGCTGCCGATGTTGTCTCTGCTGCTGCCGGTGTTGTCTCTGCTGTTGCCGATGTTGTCTCTGCTACTGCCGATGTTGTCTCTGCTGCTGCCGAGTGTTGAATCGTTGCTAATGCTCTTGTTCGTTCTGCCTCAGGAATGGTGTGCGAATACCAGAAGCCTTCGGGGCTGAAGTCAGGATCAAGATCCGGTGGGTGCGTCCAGGAGGTGAAGGTGACGATTCCGTCGCTGTCGGCGGTGCCTAAATCTGGAACGAAGTCGAGGACGAAGACGTTATTCTTCAGGACCACCTTCCCGATGTAAAGTCCGCCTCTCCCGTGGTACAGCTTGAATTCTTGGGTGGTGCTGTCTGCTTCGAGGTGAATGCCTTTTGCCATCAGCTAACTAACACTGAGTAAGTTGTAGCCGAGTCCCTCCGCGATTAAGACCTTTGACATCTGCGGTATAACGTTTGTCTCCCTTCACTGAAGTTGAACCACGCCTTGTCGTCGTGTGCGCAGGTTTTGGTTGTTGGCGACGGTGATCACGACTTCCCGTTGAAGTTGGTGTTCCCGTTGAACGAAGCGACCCGAAGAGCACATATGCTGTCCGCAGCAACTGTCCAAGAACCAAGTGTCTTTCCCGGACGGCTCGCTTTGAGCGATGGCTGCATACGTCGGGTTCGGTTGAAGTGACTCGCGGCGAGGGGTACTGTTGTCGAGTTGCTCTTCCGGTGAGTAGTGCGGTGGTGACTCGGTGATGCAGGAGTCCGTCAATCTTGCCATGCAGCTGACGATGTTTCTTGCTCCTTGTGCAGATTGTGTTGGCGATGTTGTTGAAGACTGCGATTGGCTTGTGGGGTGCACCTGTGTGGACGCTACCTGACTGCTTGAAGGGCGAAGTTGACGTTGTGGTGGCGTTGGTTGCTGTCGATTCGGGCAGTGTGTGCGAGGGTGCCCTGGCGTCTTGCAGAGATGACAGAACGGAGGTACGGGTTTTGGTTGATGCCGGTTGTTCTTGTTGTTGTAGCGCCGTTGAGTGTGGAACACAAATTCGGGTACTGACGTTTTCTTCTTGTGCCGCTCCTCTTGCAGGTCCATGTCTTGCTGCTCAGCGTGGATTTCGGCGCAGAGTGCTGCTTCGGAGATCTTCCCGTGAGCTCGGAGTATGGCGCGAGTGGAGCACCAGTGAGGACCAAGACCGCCAATAACGACTGTGACGAAGGCGTCTTCCGATATCGATCCTCCACATCGAAGGAGTTTGTCGCGCAATTCACGGCAGCGACTGATATACGCCATCCCCTTTTCGCCCGGTTTCATTTCCACTGTTGTCAGTTGTGCCATTAGCCGACTCTGATTGACGCTGTCTGTTGCCTGATACAGGTTCTTCAGGTGGTTGTACGCAAGCTCGGCAGAGTTCCCGTATCCCCGGTAAGACCAAATGTTCTGCTGCTGGTTCGGTGTGACGTTGCGCAGTAGGATTGTGTACGCCATCATGGACTGATATGTGTACTGCTGCTTATCGTATTGTGTCCCGTGCGTTGGATATGGTAGGGACCCGTCGAAGAAGCCAAGAATCTGCGCGCCTTCCATCATTAGCTCGAATTCGAATGACCATGTAAAGAAGTCTTTTCCGTCGAACGGTCTTGATATCTGCAGTTTTAAGACGTGCGCAAACTGCGACTGAACTTGAAGTGCATCCAATGTCTTCTCTTGCTCAGGTGAAGGCTGCTGGCGCGGCATGAAACTGACGGAACCGCGCTGGGGTTCGTACGGAGCGAAGATAGGTTGTTGTTGCTGATTTCCTCGCGCGTAGGATGAACCGTCGAGGCTCATCGGCGTCACATCGTTGTTGTTGTTGCTGTTGTTTGACTGCGCAGGTACCCCTTGCTGGTGTTGTTCGTAGAAGGACATGAAGGAGAAGAACTTCTCCATCATGCTTGGATCGAAGCCCGCGGCTTGATTTGCGGGAGTTTCGGTGGATCCAGCTGCTGGTTTTGTTGCTGTGCCCTCCTCTGTCTGTAGGCCAGAGGCAGGAGGTGGAGTAGGAGTAGTACCGGGAGAGCCGTTAGAGGAGCTTCTCTCCTTCTGTGTTGCCATGCCTTCTGATGTTGTGGGTGTCTTGATAGTAGTTGAGTTTGTCCTGATAGCTCTCATACCATGTTGGGCTGAGAAAAGCCCTTAGGATCTTTGCAGGACTAACTCTGAGTAGGAACAATGTAATAGAGGAAGCGTTTAATGATAAGCCTGTGAACCACCTTGCGCTGGTATGTGAGGGCAAAGTAGATTGATTAATCAAAGAGATACAAGGCTTTTATAAGAGTACAAGGAATATGAAAAGATGCAACTAATAACTGTTTTACTGTTTGCTGTTGCGGTTCGATACAGAGACGACTCGGGCAACTGCTCAATAGTGAGTCAGTTGTTTGTCCTTGCTGTCGCGCTGTACTTGCCAGGTCAAAGGTCGCTGACCTTTGACTTTCGCGTAACCTCCAGCAGTTGCTCAACTTCCGAAGGTTGACTCGCTGATGCTTCGCTGTGTTTCGCTTCGTTTATAACTTAGTGTTTCGACGCGACAGAGGCGCTAAAATCACTTGTTTCCAACACAGGTTTGGGGTTGGGAACCCCGAAGGCGACGCGAGGGACGTTCGGAAGGCGAGGTCGTCGGATCGAGCCTGAACTCCGAAAGTTGGAGTTGTACGCGCATAAGGTTCTCAGAATAGGAATGCAACGGAATGTACGAAACTAGAAAGTGTGAGAGTACAAATATGCAACCCTAACAACTGTACTCCCTATTGTGCTACTCACTGTAGCCTACAAGCATAGAATTACATTTGACACACCCCCATAGGCTAAGTGAGGGGCATCAAAGCAAGCAAGGTGAACAAACGGTCACAAGACCATTCAAAGCAAGAAACAAGGCAAGCTCAGGGTGGATCTCAAGGACACCACACAAATTCCGAGCGCAAGCAAGCGGCCACAAGGCCAGTTCAAGAGTTCACTAGGATATAAATAGGAAGCACAACAAGCAGAGCAAACAACAAGACTACAGCAACCGAGGGCCTGCCTCAACAAGCCCCAACTGCACACAGAACCTGTGGTGATCACCAAGCGCCAAGGCCTTGGTGAAGACGTCTGCAGTGTTGGCCTCTGAGGCCACAAAGTCCAGGCGTGCCTGGCCGCGTCGCTGCAGCTCTCGCAGGAGGAAGTACCTCACGTCAATATGCTTCACTCTGCTCTCCAGTCGAGGCTCTCGACACAGGAGGATCATGGCCTTGTTGTCAGCGTACAAGGTCGGTGCAGAGCGAGGCCGCTCACCAAGGTCGGCGAGCAAGAAGGTCAACCAGCGAAGCTCCTGTGCCGCCATGGCACTAGCGTAGATCTCTGCCTCTGCACTGGAAGTAGCCACAGACGACGACCGTGTAGACCTCCACGACACAGCACCAGCTCCCAGACTGAAGCAGTAACCCTGAGTCGAGCGCTGAGTCTCCACGTCGTCAGCGTAGGAAGAGTCGCAGTGACTAGTCAACGCCACTGGCTGAGTCCCTCCAAGCACAAGCCCCATGCCTGATGTAGTCGCCAGGTACTTCGCCACCCTCACAGCAGCTGTCCAGTGGACAGGACGGTGTCTCCCAGTCGCAACAAAGTGAGAGAGGATGCTGAGGGGAAAGGCGAGGTCCGGCCGAGTACAAGTGATCAGGTACATGAGGCAGCCCACAAGCTCTGCGTAGGGACCACTGGGCTCAAAGGGCTCCTCAGGAAAGGGGCCAGTGAGTCGGTGGTCAACAGCAAGAGGAGTGGGCTGTGTGGTGGAGAACTGGAAGTCGAACCGCCGAAGGACCTGCTGCACCATGTGTGACTGCGTCAGTGTGATGGTGCGAGCTGCTCTGTCCCTGGTGATCTGCAGGCCAAGGTAGCGCTGCAGCTCACCCAGGTCAGTGCACTTGTGTCTCTTCTGCAGTTCGGACTTCACCTGAGCCAGGGCTGCCCTGTCTGCGGTAGCAAACACCAAGTCGTCGACGTAGACAAGGATAAAGAAAGGAGTAGAACCCGCTCGAACAGACAGCGACGGGTCGGCGGAGGACGGGCTGAACCCAAGGTCACGAAGCGTGGAGCGAAGAGTGCCGTGCCACTCACGGGGCGACTGGCGGAGACCGTAGACTGGTCGCCTCAGGCTCCACTGGGTCCCAGGTGGGAAGGTGTCAGTGAAGCCAGGAGGACGGCGCAGCCAGATCTCCTCGTGCAGTCGGCCCTGGAGGAACGCAGTGGAGAAGTCGAGGGAGTGCAGCTCCTAGTCTCGCTGCGCTGCTATGTGGAGTAGCACCCGAAGAGTAGTCATCTTCGGGGTCGGGGCAAAGGTCTGGAAGAAGTCAACTCCCTCACGCTGACTGAAGCCCCTAGCCATGTAGCGCGCCTTGAACACCGGCGGTGGTCCAGGCGGCCGCTTCACCTTGAAGAGCCACATGCCATCGACTACGTTCGCCCTGGGAGGGGGAACTGCGTCGACGTAGGTGCCTGTGGATCTCCAAGACGCCAACTTTGAGTCCATAGCCGCTTTCCACTGAGAGGCCCACGCCCCTGACACTGCCTCGCGGTAAGTGCGAGGAGTCGGTATGTCAAGGGCGTCGGGGTCTCCCTCAGGGGAGAGCAGCATGGCACACACAGAGGGAGAAGCGGCTGCCCAGTACTCCAGCTCAGACTCTCTGTCCTCTAGGACGTCACAGCCAAGGGCAAACCCACCCCCGACGGACAGAGGACGGGAGGGAGGAGCTGGCACCACACGGGTGGCGTAGTCAAGGCGGCTGGCGGCAGCAAACTCAGCGACAGCGGCAGTGAGAGCCGAGGCAGACGACGGAGGGAAACGAGAGTCGGTGACAAGAGTGGCGAGGACACGTGCGGCAACAGGACGAACAGCGCGGTAGTAGTCAGAGATAGGAGTGGGGAGGGCTGGGAGAGAGGACGGAGGAGGAGACGGGAGAACGGACACACGAGAAGGAGAACGACGACAAGACGAACAAAGGAGGGCAGTGTGGAGGTCAGTAACAGGGGACGAGTGACGAGCACGCGGAGGACAACGGGTGATCAAGTCGCGGCGGACAGAAGGAGGAGGAGACTGAGGAGGAGGAGAAGACCAGACCGCCGGACGGTCGTCAGGAGGAGGCAACGGAGGAACAAACACAGGAGGAGACTGGGAGCGGACAGGAGGAGAGGAGGAAAGGCCAAGGGCCCGCAGGCCACTCACAGGTGGGAACAACTGCCGCTCCAGAGGAAGCTGCGGAGGCGGCTGCGGCTGCCGCTACTGCGGCGGCGGCTGCCGCTGCTGCGGCTGCGGCGGCGGCTGCGGCTGCTGCTGCTGCTACGGCTGCTGCTGCTGCTGCTGCTGCTGCTGCTGCTGCTGCTGCTGCTGCTGCTGCTGCTGCTGCTGCTGCTGCTGCTGCTGCTGCTGCTGCTGCTGCTGCTGTTGCTGCTGCTGCTGCTGCTGCTGCTGCTGCTGCCGCTGCTGCTCCAGAAGGTCCAACACCCGCAGCTCCTGCCGCTCCCTCTCCAACCACTCCTGCTCCTCACGCTCACGCCGACGGGCAGCCCGGAGACGCGTGTCGTGGCGGTGGGGAGGCGGAGTGGACTCCGCAAAACCAGGGTCTCCAGCTCCAGTCTCCTCAGACTCAGCACCCCCAGAACCAACACCTCCAGTGTCAGGACCCCCAACTCCAGCACCCCCAGCTCCAGCACCCCCAGAGCTAGCGCCACCTGCGCCAGCCCCTCCAGCTCCAGCACCCCGCAAACGAGCACCCCCAGACCGTGCACCGCCAGCGGCTGCACCTCCAGCTCCAACACCAACCAAGTCCACAGGAACCTGTCGCGGAAGTGCCGAAGGCTGCTGAGGGGACTGTGAGGAGGACTGCGGGGAGGGAGACGCTACCTGACGCGCGACCGAGGGTAGAGGGGTAGCGTGGGACACACCAGACGGGGCAGGACCAGGGGGGGGAGGGGGTACCGGAGGAGCAGGAGCAGGAGGAGGAGAGGGTGCTAGGCCTCCTGATCCCATTCTGATCAGCAACCCCATTCTGCTGTGGGGACTCTGGCAGCGTCCAGGACTGTGTGATGCCCTGTTCGCCGCAGAATCCACCGAGAATGCCGGAGCGAAACTCGCCCCCACGGTCGGAGTGGAGACAACTGACTCGACGACCACGAGTGCCCTCAGTGGCTAGAAGCCACCTGATTAGCGTAGCAGTCACCTCGAACTTCTTCGCAAGAGGGAACACTGTGGTGTACCTGGAGAAGTCGTCGACGACCACCAGAAAGTAACGCTCCCTCCCAGACCCCTGCGTCGGGGCAGGGCCCCAGACGTCCAAATGGAGAGTCTTGAAGGGAGCGGTGGCCGGACGAAGGGAGGAGGAGTGGGGAGTGGCGCGTAAGCGACCGGCGACGCACGGAGAGCAAGGAGGGGCAAGCGAGGGAGGGAGCGACGGGAAGGTGCGTGGGAGACCTGTGACAAGTCCCTGACTGAGCATGCCACGAAGGCAAGGGATCGACGGGTGGCCAAGGCGGTGGTGCCACAGGACGGTGCGGTGGGCTAGAGAGCGACAGGAGCAAGACGCAGCGACTGGACTGGACACAGCGACCAGACCGGACACGACTACCTGGCTAGACACCGCAACTGGACTGGGGACCTGGGCCGGAGGGGACGCAACGACCTGAGGGGAGGACGCGACCGGGGAGCGCTCGGTGTGGAGAACGTAGAGACCGGAGCGGGGCTCCCTGGTGAACGTGGCCAGAACAGCACCTGTGGTAGCGTCTGTACAGACTGCAGTCCGCCCACCCCCCACGAAGGTAACCGTGATCCCCCTGTCCTGGAGGTATCCAACACCCACCAAGTTCCGAGTGAACGAGGGGATGTGGAGGCCGCGCAGGACACCAGAGGGGACCACAGGGCACGGGAGGGTGGTGGAGCTACGCGCAACCGCTGGTCCAGAGGTAGGATCAGCCAGAGCCACTGACACAGAAGTGAGGAGTGGCGTAAGGGTCGTGTGGTCGCGGAAGAAGCACTGAGACGCGCCCGAGTCCAGCGTGAACGACAGAGAGGCCTTAGCCGGAGGGTCACCTGACCCAGTCGCTACACAAGCACCTAGAGCAGCAACACAAGCACCTAATCTAGACAGGCACAAGGCTACACTAGCAGGAGGCAAGCAGGCTAAACTACGAACACGCGAGCACACAGATCCCTCAGCACTAAAGTCAGCATCAACAGACAAAGCATGCTGACGCGCATCGTCCATGGACAAATCAAAGACATCAATCTTACGGGTTAACAGACGAGACCAGCGAGGCGTGACCGCCAGGGGGCCCCAACGAGCCCGGTAGAGGTCGTCAAGGCGGCGGAAGCACCGCGCGGCAGAGTGGTCGTCGCGACCACAGAGACAGGGGCTGCCCGGCCCGGTGAGGCACCAGTGGGTGCAGGGGCCAGCGTCACGGCGAGGGGGGCGAGGGGCCCAGCTGGAAGAGCTGCTGCTGCGGCCGGTGCTCCCAGGACCTCCCGGACCCCACTGCGGCGGGGGACCCCAGTGCTGCTGCAGACCCCACTGCAGCGGGGGCCCCCACTGTTGGACCTGCTGCGGTGCCTGCTGCTGCTGCTGTCCCTGCTGCTGCTGCTGTCCCTGCTGTGGCTGGTGCTGCTGTGGCTGCTGCTGCTGGGGGGCAGCACCCCCACCGGTCGGGCCACCACCTGTGGGTGGACCTGTCTGTCCTGCGCCTCCTCCAAGGCCCCCTCCCCCTGGTGCACCACTGCCGCCGCCGCCGCCGCCTCCACCACCACCGCCGCTTCCACCTCCACCGCCCCCTCCACCGCCACCTCCTCCGCCCCCACCTCCCCCCTTCCCGCCCTTCTTGCCACTCTTGCCCCGTTTTTGCCAGTCTGCGGCAGAAATGACAGTGGTGTCCTCAGAGACCGACACAGCAGCAGAAGCGCGGGTAGCGGTGAAAGTGGGAAGCTGAGGGGCGGCACACCCCGCAAAGAGACGGGGGGCCACCGCATCAGTGGCGGAGGCAACGGTGAGGGACTGCTCTCGATGGTCCCGAGAGCAGTGTGAAGGAGGTCTATAGTGAGTTCAGTGGGGTGCTTCTGAAGAAGCGCGTCGCGGGCAGTGGCAAGGCGGTCAAGGAGGCGGGTGACTAACCAGTGCACAGTGAGCCACATGGGGGGGGGGAGCAACAAGGAGCTGTGCGTCGGTACAGGCCGAACGAAAACCGGCGTCAAGCGAGCGGAGGTGAGTCACTAGGTCGGAAACAGTCGCAAACGAGCCTAGGTCGGGAAACACGAACGGCATGAGGAGGCGACTGAGGGAGGCAGAGGAGGGGGTGGAATAGCGAGCCACAATAGCATCCCAAACCCCCTTGGCTGTCTCCACCTGGTCAAAGTGAGCGGCCTCAGTCGGGGGGAGAAGCTCCGATAGCTGTTAGAATGAACAAGTGTGTTTGAACTAGCAGGATTGGGAGTACAAGTAGGAAACCCTAGAATGTTGTACCCCCTAAGGCTAAACCCACTATAGCCTACAGAATATAAACATATACAATGTTTGACACACCCCCATAGGCTAAGTGGGAGACAACCAGATGGTCACAAGACCAGTCAGAGCAAAGCAAAGCAAAACAAGCTCAGGGTGGATCTCAAGGATACCACACAAATTCCGAGCACAAGCAAGCGGTCACAAGACCAGTTCACATGCAGTTTGATAATATAACAAGAGGTACAGTGATCACAACCTAGCAAGTGTAAGCATGCAGGTATATATATAGAGATCACAGTACAAGCAGAGTCAAGAAGTGAGCAAGTGAGGGACAGTAGGCACAAGGCCTAGAACAGTACAGAAACGCTGATGATCACAAGGCTGAAGCGCCTTGGTGAACACATCAGCAGTGTTGGCCCGAGTGGCCACGTAAGAGAGACGAAGCTGACCACGCTGCTGCAGCTCTCGAGCAAGGAAGTAGCGCAGAGCGATGTGCTTCGTTCTGTGCTCCAGTCTGTGCTCCTGACACAAGGCAATGGCTGCCTTGTTGTCGACGTACAGCACTGGAGGGGAACGAGGCCGCTCTCCAAGGTCGGTCAGCAGGTAGGTGAGCCAGCGTAGCTCCTGGGCAGCCATGGCTGTGGCGTAGATCTCAGCCTCACAACTGGAGCTGAGAACAGAGGAAGAGCGTGTAGAACGCCAGGAAACAGAGCCAGAGCCAAGGCTGAAGGTGTAACCCTGAGACGACCGCTGCGTAGCCTGGTCGTCAGCCCAAGAAGCGTCTGAGTGTCCAGTGAGGACAACGTCGCGCCGTCCTCCAAGCACAAGCCCCATGCCCGACGTACTGCACAAGTAACGCAACACCCTCTTAGCGGCATCCATGTGCTCCTTCCGGTGACGGCCAGGAGCGACATAGCGTGCTAGGATGCTAAGAGGGTAGGCTAGGTCAGGTCGAGTGCAGGTCATCAGGTACATGAGGCAGCCCACAAGCTCTGGATACGGGCCACTCGGCTCTACGGACTCATCCGAAGGCAGAGCAGAGAGCGAGTGACCGGTAGGCAGAGGAGTGGGCTGAGGCGAGGAGTACGTGAAGCGGAAGCGCTGAAGGACCTGCTGCACCATGTGTGACTGAGTCAAGGTGATGGTGCGCTGTGCTCTGTCCCGGGTGATCCGCAAGCCAAGATAGCTTGTCAGCTCACCCAGGTCTGTGCACGTGTGTCTCTTCTGCAGCTCCAACTTCACGTGGGCGAGTGCCTCAGTGTCAGCAGTAGCAAAGACCAAGTCGTCTACGTACACGAGAACGTAGAACGGCGGCAGAGTGGTGTCGGTGCGTAGAAACAGCGACGGGTCAGCAGTAGAAGGAGCAAACCCAAGAGCAGCAAGAGTAGTCCTCAGTGTGTCGTGCCACTCACGGGGTGCCTGGCGGAGACCGTAGACTGGCCGCCGGAGGCTCCACTGGGTACCAGGAGGGAACGACCCAGTGAAGCCAGGTGGGCGGCGCAGCCAGATCTCCTCGTGCAGGGTGCCCTGTAGGAACGCAGTGCTGAAGTCAAGGCAGTGGAGCTCGTAGTCACGCTGAGCAGCGACGTGCAGCAGAACCCAAAGAGTGGTCATCTTCGGGGTCGGGGAGAAGGTCTGGAAGAAGTCAACTCCCTGTCGCTGACTGAAGCCTCGTGCAACGTAACGCGCCTTGAAGACAGGCGGAGAACCCGGCGGCCGCTTCACCCTGAAAATCCACATGCCACTGACAATGTTCGCCCCAGGTGGGGGGACCTCGTCGACGTAGGTGCCTGTGGACTTCCAGGAAGCCATCTCTGCGTCCATGGCTGTCTGCCACTGAGAGGAGTAGAGACCCTCCATCGCCTCTGCGTAAGAGCGTGGGGTCCGGATGTCTGGTGCATCCGGGTCTCCCTCAGGGGCAATCAGCATGGACACGAGATGAGGTAAAGCAGCGGCAAAGCACTCAAACTCCTTCTGTCTGTCCTCAAGGACGTCCGTGCGAAGAGCACACTCACCCCCGACGGACGGAGGACAGACAGACTCAGACTCAGCAACAAGGCTAGCGGCGTAGTCTAGACGACAGGCGGCAGCAAAGTCAACAAGCTCAGCGACTAGAGCAGACGCAGCAGAGGACTCAAAGGAAGGGTCAGTGACAACAGTGGCAAGGAGACGCGCGACAGTAGGACTGGCAGCACGAGTAAGGTCTGACGGTGGGTCAGCAACGTCAAGAAGAGAGGACGCAGGAGGAGACGGCAGAGGGACACGCTGTGGAGCAGTGGAAGGACGCAGGGTCATATAGTGAGTGCCAAGGACAGGAGGAGGACGCTCACGCGGAACACGACGACCAGTGCGGGCAGCGCGGACAGGCGACTCTGGACGAGACTCAGGAGACGCAGGACTAGACTCAGGCGACGGAGGACGAGACTCAGGCTCACGACGCTCCGTAAGACTACCCGTCGGCGCAGTGTAAGGAGAAGGAGCAGGCAGCGGAGAGGCAGACTGTAACTGTGACTGCGACTAGACAGACGGTGGACTCAGTAGGGGAGGAGAAGGACCAGTAGAGGGCGGGAGACCAAGAACCTGCTGAAGGAGCGGAACGTAGTACGGCCGCGGCCGCTCAGCACCTCCAGCTCCAACCCCCTCAGCAGGTCCAGTCCCAGCAGCTCCAGTACCTCCAGTACAAGCACCTCCAGGACCAGCGGCTCCAGCAGCTCCAGTAGCACCAGCACCAGCAGCACCTCCAGCAGCGCCAGCAGCACCACCAGCAGCAGCAGCACCTCCAGCAGCTCCAGCAGCAGCGTCAGCAGCACCAGCACCTCCAGCAGCTCCAGTAGCACCAGCAGAACCGCCAGCAGCTCCAGCAGCACCTCCAGTAGCGCCAGCAGCACCAGCACCTCCAGCAGCTCCAGCAGCACCAGCACCAGCAGCACCTCCAGCAGCGCCAGCAGCACCGCCAGCAGCAGCAGCACCTCCAGCAGCTCCAGCAGCACCAGCAGCACCAGCACCAGCAGCACCTCCAGCAGCGCCAGCAGCACCACCAGCAGCTCCAGCACCAGCAGCACCTCCAGCAGCACCAGCACCTCCAACAGCACCAGCACCAGCAGCACCTCCAGCAGCGCCAGCAGCACCGCCAGCAGTAGCAGCAGCTCCAGCAGCTCCAGCACCAGCAGCACCTCCAGCAGCGCCAGCAGCACCTCCAGCAGCACCAGCACCAGGAGCACCTCCAGCAGCGCCAGCAGCACCGCCAGCAGCTCCAGCACCAGGGTCCGCGATACTAGGAGCGCCACTCCGGAGACTGCAGCGCCGAGCGTACCACTCTCGGAGCCGCTGGGGAGAGGGCAGCTCCCGCCTAGGAGGGGAAGCACTAGCACCAGCTCCAGCAGCACTCCTAGCTCCAGACGCACCTCTCCTGAGGCTGCAGTACTGTAAGTACCACTCACGCAGCTGCTGTGAGGAGAGAGCTCCTCCAGGTGTAGCACTCCCAGGCTCAGCACCCCCAGACTCAGCACCCCCAGACTCAGCACCTGCAGACTCAGCACTCGCAGGCTCCGCACCCCCAGGCTCAGCACCCCCAGACTCCGCAACCCCATGCTCCGCACCCCCAGGCTCCGCACCCCCAGGCTCAGCACCCCTAGCAGGACGAGAGTCGACAGCTACCTCGACAGGCTCAACCGGGTCTACCTGGGACACACCTGAGGGAGCGGCACCCTGAGGGGGGAGGGTGTCTACCACAGCAGCACCTGGCGCGAGGAAGAGAGGCGGGGGGGGGAGCGGGGCAGTGCGGTAGGGGAAGAGGCGGTAGTAGGGCACCGACTCGTCAAAAGTGACGTCCTGAGAGGGCAGGACACGGCGCGAGGTGGCGTGGTAAAACTGCCAACCAGACGCGTCCGGGACAAAGCCAAGGAAGACACAAGGAACAGCGCGGGAGGAGAGCTTGTCCGCGGACGTATCGCGGACAAAAGCTCGAGATCCCCAGACCCGGAAACGCGACGCATCGCCAACCACCCCCGTCCACAGCAGTGTGGGCGAGGTCTCCGGCAAGGAGACACGGGGCCAGAGGTTGAGCTGATGCGCAGCGTACCGGACCGCAAACGGCCACAGAAAGTGGGGGGCAGCCGCATGGATCAAGGAGGTACGAGCGACCTCCATGACCAAGCCAATGCGGCGCTCAGCAGCCCCATTCTGCTGCGGAGAGGCCGGAAGCGTGAACGACTAGCGGATGCCGTGCTCCGCACAGTAGGCTGCCAAGAGGTCGGAGGAGAACTCACCACCTCTGTCAGAGTGCAGACGCAGGACAGGAAAGTCCGAGTGGAACCGCTCGCTGAGCTGGAGACGAGAAGCGCGGATCCAAGGGATCAAAACATCAGGGACCTCACCCTTGGTGCGCAAGGGGAAGACCGTGGTGTAGCGCGAGTAGTCGTCAACAACGATCAGGAAGTACCTCTCCTGACCCTGTCCACGGACGCGGGCTGGGCCCCACACGTCCATGTGGAGTGTCTGCAAGGGAGCAGTCGTCGGGGGAAACGAGGAGGAGTGAGGAGCGGCGCGCTGCCGCCCCTCGACACAAGGAAGACAGGGAGGAGCAGGCGAGGGTGGGAGGGGAGGGAGTACCCGGGGAAGACCAGAGACAAGGTACCGTTTGTGCATGGCACGAAGGCGCTGCACTGACGGGTGACCAAGGCGGTGGTGCCAGAGGACGGTCTCGTGTGCTAGAGAGCGACACGAGCAGGGGGCAGACAGCTGACCTGAAGCAGACGCAGACGCAGCTACCTGAGGGGACTCAGTGGTCAGTGTGTACAGGTCCGACCCCGGCTGCCGAGTGAAGGTAGCCAGGTGACGGCCCGTTCGAGCACACGTGCAGTGTGTCACGCGCTCGTAGGCAGGGGTGAACTGGTGGACACCCCCGTCCTGGAGCGCACAACCCGCCACCAAGTTCGTAGAGAACGAGGGGAGGTGGAGACCTGACAGTGTGCCCGACGGAACCGCAGGACAAGGAAGGACAGTGGAGGAGGTCGCAATGACCGGACCCCCAGAGGGGTCAGCAAGGGAGACAGCAACTGGCCGAGCAAGCTGCTCAAGGACAGTGCGGTCACGAAAGAAGCAGCGAGAAGCACCTGAGTCCAGTGTGAAGGTGTGTAGTGCCTCAGTAGACTCAGTACTAGGGGGCGCAGACTCACAAGCACCTAGAGCAGCAGCCTCACCAGCACCTGGGGCAGCAGACGCACTAGCACCTAGAGCGGCATGTCAGAATGTTATAATTGTCTAGCCTGCAGTGGGGTACTCCATAGTGAGTACAGCCCAATTATGGTTTGCTATATGTATCCAACTGCTTGCTAGTGAATCCCCTCCTTTCTTCATTCCTGTTTCTTTCATTCTGACATGGTTTCAGAGCAGGTCGACCCCCTTGGGTCGATCCTGTGGGTGGGCCCACCACCTAACTGCTTCCGCTGCTATTCTGCTTCTCGCGCGCCTCGGGCGCGCGCCGTCTTCTTCCTGCCGTGCGCTCGGGGCGCGCGGCGAGTTTCTGCCCGCCGTGCGCCCCGAGGCGCGCGGCGGTTTTCTGCCGTGGGGGATCCGCGCGCGCCCCCCCCCCCCGCCATCCCGTCTCCCGTCGCGACGCCCAGGGGGGCCGCGCGTCGCCCTGCCCGTCGCCCGTCGCGGCGCCCTGGGCTCTAGCGCGTCGACCCCCCCCTCCCGTCGCCCATCGCGGCGCCCTGGGGGGCCGCGCGTCGCCCCTCCCGTCGCCCGTCGCGGCGCCCTGGGGGGCCGCGCGTTCCCCCCCTCCCGTCACTCGTCGAGGCGCCCTGGGGGCCCACGCGCCGCCCCGCTTCCGCTCACACACCGCCCCAGCTGCTGCCCCGTTTTTTGCCCTACGTTTGGGGGTATGGGGGTGGCAAGTATGGGGGTGGCGGGTGTGTGTTCCGTCCCCTACTCCTCCTCCTCCTCCGTCTCCCACTGCTGCAGCTACCGCTGAGGGGGGTGGGTGTGTGGGAGCCGAGGGTTTAGGGTTTAAGGGGGGTGACGTGGGAGTGGAGTTAGGGGTTCAGCAGGGGGTGTGTGTCAAGGGTGTGGGTCAGTTGGAGGAGGTTGTGTGGAGGTAGCTGTCGTGTCGCCTGCAGCGCCTGTAGTCCGTCGCCCTTGCTTCGGTAGCCAGTGAGCCTGTTGCACCAGTCGCCAGTGGGTCCGTTGCTCCTGCCGCTCGTCTTAGCTACGGAGCCAGTCACTCCAGTAGTCCGTCGCCCTTGCTTCGGTAGCCACTGTGGGTCCGTCGCCCTTGCTTCGGTAACCCTGAGTCAGCAGCTCCTGTGCCCGTGCCTCTGCAGCTTCAGTCGTTGCCTCCCATCTTCTCTCCTTCCACAGTTCCTCCTCCTCCTCACTTGCCCGCTGTGATTACCTCTAGCTTTGCTTGTAATTGTGAACTATTACTATGCTTGCTTGTTGTGCTGATTACACCCCACTTTGGCTATGGGGGTGTGTCAGAATGTTATAATTGTCTAGCCTGCAGTGGGGTACTCCATAGTGAGTACAGCCCAATTAGGGTTTGCTATATGTATCCAACTGCTTGCTAGTGAATCCCCTCCTTTCTTCATTCCTGTTTCTTTCATTCTGACACGGCAGCCTCACCAGCACCTGAGGCAACAGACACACGAGCACCTAGTGCGGCAGCCTCACCAGTACCTAGAGCAGCAGACTGGATACCGGGGTCAGGCGGCACACACAGGTGACAGGCACTCTCGGCACTAGTAGACAATGCATACATGGCAGTGAGGATAGCATCATAGTCAAGAGCAAAGATATCTACCCTCTGCCTAAGCAGCTCCACCCAGTCGGGGAGCTCAGCGTCGTCGCCAAGCCCTGTACGCCAAGCGTCGCCCAGACGGGCGAAGCAGTGGGACTCTGTGTGACCACGTGTCCCGCAAGGCTGACCAGTCCGGACACCTGTGCGAATGACGTACGGGCAGCGAGCAGTACTCAGTGACCCTCTACTCTGAGCGTACCACTCACGAAGCTGCTGGGGCGAAAGAGCCTCGCGTAGACGACGCTGCTGCTGCACCGGGCCACTACAAGAAACTCCCGAACGACCCACTCCAGGACGACTCCCACTACTGCCACCCCGACAACCCCAACTGGCGTACCACTCACGAAGCTGCTGGGGCGTGAGGGACACACGTGGACGGCCCTGGAGCTGCATCTGGCCACGCCAGGAGCAGCAGTAGAAGCAGTAGCAGCAGCAGTGCTCACCAGTGGTGGGAAGGGCAGGCGCACGAGCGAGGCGACTGCGGGGCCGCCACAGCGGCCGCTCGAGGGGCGGCTGCTCCAGGGGCCAGGGGCAGCTCCTGCAGTGGCAGCTGCTCAAGGGGCGGCTGCTCCAGTGGCCAGGGGCGGCTGCTGCAGGGGCGGCTGCTCCAAGGGCCAGGGGCGGCTGCTCCAAGGGCCAGGGGCGGCTGCTGCAGGGGCGGCTGCTCCAGGGGCGAGGGGCGGCTCCTGCAGTGGCGGCTGCTCTAGTGGCCAGGGGCGACTGCTCCAGTGGCCAGGGGCGGCTGCTGTAGGGGCGGCTGCTCCAGGGGCCAGGGCGGCTGCTGCAGAGGCGAGGCGCGGGTTAGGTCAGGGCGACTCAGCGGGCAGGGGCGACGCACGGGCAGGGGCGACGCGGCGGGCAGGGCGACGCGGCGGGCAGGGCGACGCGGCGGGCAGGGGCGACGCCGTGGGCAGGGCGACGCGGCGGGCAGGTGGCGACGCCGCGGGCAGGGCGACGCGGCGAGCAGGGGCGACGCCGCGGGCAGGGGCGACGCGGCGGGCAGAGCAACGCGGCGGGCAGGGGCGACGCCGCGGGCAGGGCTACGCGGCGGGCAGGTGGCGACGCCGCGGACAGGTGACGACGCCGCGGGCAGGGCGACGCGGCGGGCAGGTGGCTACGCCGCGGGCAGGGCGACGCGGCGTTTAGGGGCGACGCCGCGGGCAGGGGCGACGCGGCGGGCAGAGCGACGCGGCGGGCAGGGGCGACGTCGCGGGCAGGGTGACGCGGCGGGCAGGTGGCGACGCCGCGGACAGGTGACGACGCCGCGGGTCTGCAGGGGCGGCTCTCGGGCCTGACGGGCCTGCAGAGGCGGCTCGGGGGCCTGACGGGTCTGCAGAGGCGGCTCGGGGGCCTGACGGACCTGCAGGGGCGGCTCGGGGGCCTGACGGACCTGCAGGGGCGGCTCGAGGGCCGTACTAGCTTGCAGGAGGCAGCGCGAGGGCTGCAGGACGGCACGCGGGCAGACCGAAGGGCGGGGCGCGCGAGGGCGCACTAGCAGAAAAAACAGGGCGCACGAGGGCGCACGAGCAGAGAAAGGCGCACGAGGGCGCACGTAAGGTAGGGCGCACGAGGGCGCTTCTAGCGGAATAGTGGGCCCGTAGAAGAAAGCGGTCCTAGGTGGCAACCTAGGCTCGTGATACCATGTTAGAATGAACAAGTGTGTTTGAACTAGCAGGATTGGGAGTACAAGTAGGAAACCCTAGAATGTTGTACCCCCTAAGGCTAAACCCACTATAGCCTACAGAATATAAACATATACAATGTTTGACAATAGCGTGAGGGCGGCGGCGGTGTCACGAGAGAGCCACACGTCCCGAGCCAGGACCCGACGGTCGTAGTCCGCCTGGGCCGTAGGAGTCGGCTCCGGGGCGGTCGGCAGGGCGGCGGGGGACGGGGGTGCCGCGAGAGCACCCGACGCGTGGGCCCACAGAGTGGCGCCGTCCTGACGCTGGCTGGTGAGGAAACGTGTGGTCTGGTGCTGCCAGGTACCGAACTCGATCGGGCGTCCCTCAGCATCGAAACGGAGGCGACGGGCCTCCATAGCGGAGCCCATGCTAGAGGCGACTGGAGCACGGCGGAGGCGAAGCTAAGAAGGAGGAGGAAAACTACGGAGGGCTAGGGACGCCAGCGGGGAAAACAACGAGAGACAGTCGGCGAGAAAATAGTCGTGGGGCGGGGCTCTAACCGAACCTAGGTGGCGCTACCGGAGGGAAGAGCGGTTGCCAGCCGCTGAGCCGGGAGCCAAGTGCAGTAGGAATGGCGTGGGACCGGTGCACAGGTGAAGGGGAGAGAGATGCAGTAAGCGCACAGAGTGATGCGGTAAGTGTACGCAGGTGTGCGGTAAGCGCACTCAGATGCGCTTACCGCACACCTGCGTGCACTTATCGCATCACTCAGTGTGCGCTTCCCGCACACCTGCGTGCGCTTCCCGCACACCTGCGTGCCCTTACCGCACACCTGCGTGCACACCTAAGCGCATGCAGGTGTGCGGTAAGTGCACGCAGATGTGCGGTAAGCGCACGCTGGTGTGCAGGAAGCGCACGCAGGTGTGCGGGAAGCGTTGACGAAGGAGGGCGCGCGACAGGCGGAGGGGAGGGCACGCGACGGTCTAAGGAGGGCGCGCGACGGTTGAGGAGGGCGCACGGCGGTGGGGGAGGGCGCGCGGCGGTCTAAGGAGGGCGCACGACGGTTTTGGAGGGCGCGCAACGGTGGGGGAGGGCGCGCGGAGGTCTAAGGAGGGCGCGCGACAGGCTGGAAAGCGCGGGAGGGCGCGGGCTAGGCGCTAGGAGGGCTCGGAGGGCGCGGAGGGCGCGGAGGGCGCGAGAGCACGGAGGGCGCGTAGGGCGCGGAGGCTAGCTAAAAACGAACGAGGATCTCACCTACTCGTGATACCATCTCAGAATAGGAATGCAACGGAATGTACGAAACTAGAAAGTGTGAGAGTACAAATATGCAACCCTAACAACTGTACTCCCTATTGTACTACTCACTGTAGCCTACAAGCATAGAATTATATTTGACAAAGGTGCCTCAGTAAGGAATAAGGAAAGTTCCTTACAATTCGCGTGATCATTCGCCTGTGCTAAGTTACCAATTGCGTGAAACTAGTTACCAAACGCGTGAAAATATTATGTAATAGTTACTGGACGCGTTAAAGAGCCCCTTTTTTGTTACCATTGGCATACTTTCTGTAAGGAATTTACCAATTCCTTACTGTAGCCTTGCCTTAACGGGTACAGCCCGAGCACTTCGCGTCAGGTGGCTCGGCCTACACTTCCGCACCGAACCAATGCCGAGTCGCCCCGCACCAATCGCGACACTTCCAAACCATCCACGTCCCGAGGTCCTCGCCTAGCACAGTTTCGACCCTATAAATGCCTGTTCCTTTATCATTATCGGCATTCTGTACTCGACATCCTTTTTATAAAGTCTTCCGCGCACTCTGTCTAGTACAACTCATATCACTTGGTATCAGAGCTACTTTCCTAGGACACCCCGTTTTTTAGAGTGTATTACCCCTCGGGGGGGGGACAGGGAAGGATGTCGTGGTGACAGGAGCAGCGCAAGAGCCGGCCAGGAGAACGGGTAGTTGCTCCTAGCGGCCATGAATTTCAAGGCGCTCCTGTGGCACCGGCGGATCCTTGCCCTCGACGGTCAAGATGGACCGTGGCCTCCCTCCCCCCGGGTGGCGGACAGCTTTTGCTGTCGTCGCAATTAATACGTGAGTTAACAGTGGTTGTTTTCGTCAATTTCGGAGTTATATCTGTGTAGCGGCTGACGTCGGCAGGCTCGTCGTCGGCGCACGTCCGAAATTGTCGGAAGCAACGTGGTGCGAGTTGCCATCTTCACGTGGTCGTCAACTGCGCACGAAATCTTCGAAGTGGACTGCATGCAGCAGGTGGCGTCAAGCTTCTGCGTCACGTTGCGCATGAGTCCGTTGGAGGTCTTCGGCAAGTGACGCGTCGTCACTGTGCGCGAAGATTTCGGGTAGCAGCACGTGGAAAACGACTGCTGTGCGAGCAGCCAGGCGCAATGTGTGATTTGCGTCAGAAAAACCGACGGCGAGGAGAGGCGGCGTGACGACTGCCCGAAGAAAGCGGGGGTCTACCGTCGTCCCGCCCGGGTGCAGCTGGCGTGGCTGCAGGAGGGTGCGTCGTGGGCGTTTTTCGGCAGGAGCGGCACAGTGTGGGACGGAAGTTAATTTCAGACCACCGAAAAGTTCGGAAAAGGCCGCCTACGACTAGACTGTTCGCGTTAGGGCCACTTCTGCGCCTGCAACGAAGTCGGCGAAAATTTCGGAGTAACAGCAACAGCCGACACTGTACTTCAGGCGACACAGATTCCCCCTGATCAAGGGAAGTTGCGCCGCAGACAGGGCAGTACACCGACGGGACAACGGTTTCGCGCAGCGTCTAGACCCACGAGTTTCGGGGGTTTTACCAGCTACAATATACGGAGTTGCGGGAAAAGCGGGTCTGGCGAGAGAAACGGATTTCGGGCTTCAGGAGGCGAGAAAACGACCTACAGGGAAACGCTCAAGCTGCTGCCTAAGTTTCGGCTAAGCGGCGGTAGCCATGATGGGATCCACTACCGGCCGAGGTTTCCGAACGGCTCACATACCTCACACCAGAAGGCCTCGAAGGGAATTCGTAAGTCCTGTTGGCCGTGGACGAAAAAGGTGGGGCCCTGTGTTTTAGCCCTGTACTCGTTAGAAAGACGCGGGTATTGCGCTGGTTCGACAGCTGGGCGTTCAAGAAAATCTTCAAGCGACACTGTTTCGGCCCCGACAAAAACGGACCATCGGCGACAATTACTCTGCCGAAAATGTCGGAGTTGAAGAAGTTGTGGCAGCTGGCGGTGTTTCTCCTGATTCAACGGTCTACCCGACGAAGGTGTAGCAGCGAAGACGGAGTTCCCGAAGTTGCGGAGTTTTTAAATGCGATAGGCACGGTGGGCAGCGAAGCGGCCGGCTGAGAGTTTGATATGATAAACTCGCTCCGACTACGATTGCGTTCGCGCCTTCATCGAACGCCAGAAAAATCGCGGGTCAACACGGAGAATACCTCATCCGACAAAAGCGGACGCTGGGTGAACGGCGGCAAGCGAAATTGTCGGAGGGTGAAAATTAAAAAAAGGGAGGGAAAGTTGTGGGTGCCGCTTCAAGCTACTTGGGTGATAGGCTGAGCCCGTACACCACTCCACCGCGAATTTCGGAGTCTATTCGGTAGACACCCGAAAGGGTTTGAAATGTACATGGAGGCGCGGCGAGAAGGGTATTGCCAAGGATGCCTGGGATTTGCTAAGCATTTTCGACGGGTTCGAAGATGGGTTAACGTCGGAGTACCAGGGTAAATGGCGGAAACGTCGGGGCTACACGGCAGAGAATACTTCGGGGCTTGATTCCGCAACCATGATTTTCGGGTGCAATTTCGACGGTGGGCGACGGGTGAACGTCTGCTCGCCAGCTGTTTGAGAGTTTTACGGTATACTTCGAGGCCATCTGGGCAAATCCTACAGCGAGATGTGCGGCGTCGATGCGGCTAGGTTCCGTGAAATTCGGTCCCGGTAGACCCACTGTTCTGGGTTCCACATGGAAAAGCGCCTCCTTTTTTGTGGGTTGCTAGTGTGGTTAACCACAGGCGATGAGAGTGGCGACGGGTGGGCACGCTAGATACACCGGTTCTTCAAGGGGACAACCTGCAGCTGACCAAGCGTACGAGGATTTTCGGCACCGACACTTACGGGTTTCAGCAGCAGTACTGGGAGCTGGGTCTTCGCGGAGTTCGGCGGCAACGGTCGGCAGTTCTGTTCGAAACGTCGGGGATGCAGAAGCGCTTGGTTAAGCGCGCAAAACCGAGGGGAACACGATTGGCAGCTATTCCGACTCCGTTCGGGGGTACCAGCGACAACACAGGTGAAAATTTGCAACACTAGGAGGGAGGGAGACAGCTGTTTTCGCCCCTGCCCTGAGGTTTTCGGCGAGTCACGACAACTTCGCCGAGGACTGACGTCATCGGCAGTTCAAGTTCGAGTTTGAAAAAAAATTTCGGGGGTCAGGGGGAGGAGCAGCAGGTGTTTTTCGACTCTGCCCGGTAGTTTTCGGAGAAAAGCGACAAAAACCTCGGCGAGTCCGGACAAGACTGTCGGGGGTACTGACAACTCGAGAAGCTACAGCGAGGATTTTCGCCACAGCAACATGACAAACGGCAGCAATTCAGGGTTGCAGATGCTGACAACTGGAGATGCTGCAGCAACTCGGGTGATTTGATGCTGCAGCAGCAGTCGCGACTACAAGACAAGAAGAAAGTTTTCATAAAAACATATTTCGAAGGATCGCACCCGCGTCCCGGCGCAAAACGATAATTTATTGGGACATCAACACGGTCTACCCTGGGCGTTGTTTACGCGCCACATCAGCGATATTTCGCCGCCGACTACAACTTTCGACAGGCAGCTGCTAAAATTCAGCGGGGAGTTCATTACACTTGGTAGTCTTGACTAACCCTGACATGCAGGAAAGTTGACGATTCTACCCGCGCAGCTGTACACTTTTGGTGGGCAGCCCAATCTTCAAGAGGGGGGAGAGAAAGTGCTCTCGCACTGTACTTGTCAGTTTTTTCACACATCTCGTCTGACTCATCCAGCACGACGGACGCTCGTAATTAAACCATCGACATCGACGGGTCCTGATTCATCGGATTCTGACAACGCGTCATAATTCCCGCCACTATTGCGTTCATCTCGACCGTCCGACACAGATCCGTCACATTGACGGCCTTCATTCATCGACAGATTTTCAAATCGACCTTCGCCTTCGACCGCCCGATCGACATCGGCAGTATCAACGGCTGACATTCCAACTCTTTGAAATTCGCCTGGTCAACGCTCTCAGCCACGCGTCAACTCGAAAGTCAACGTGCTTCTGCACCGTCATATCAGTTTCGACCGAGATCTGCAGTTTTCACGCTACTGCACGACTCGTCTACGGATAAGGGGACCTTATCTAGAAGGTGGGAGAGTGTAAGGAATTTACCAATTCCTTACTGTAGCCTTGCCTTAACGGGTACAGCCCGAGCACTTCGCGTCAGGTGGCTCGGCCTACACTTCCGCACCGAACCAATGCCGAGTCGCCCCGCACCAATCGCGACACTTCCAAACCATTCACGTCCCGAGGTCCTCGCCTAGCACGGTTTCGACCCTATAAATGCCTGTTCCTTTATCATTATCGGCATTCTGTACTCGACATCCTTTTTATAAAGTCTTCCGCGCACTCTGTCTAGTACAACTCATAACACTTTCCCTATTTGTGACGCCTGAGCCTTCGAAACCCGGCTCACTGGGTCGATAAGGTGCGCACCAGATTGGTTCTGCAACAGGTCATAACCTTCTCATTGCAACTCGTTACAGCTGACATTTTCTGCGCAACAGGCTGCCATTGCGGCGACTTGATCTCTTGCGCTATAAAATCGGATACTGTACTCTCGGTTTCAACGAGACGAGAGGAGATTGTGCTTGAATTTCTCGCAACCCTCTCTGTTCCGTTCCGTTCCGCTCCGTTTAGACTATGTGAATATCTTAGGTCTTTTACTACTGTACGAAGCAAATCGGGGTTCTTTTCGCACTATGTGGGGATGACCACGCTCATTCAATTCGATGAGCGGCGGGAAGGTGGTCTGCCTGTGAGGGGAAATGGCCATCTGAGATAGAAGTAAATGAAGCGGGGGTATGGCTGGCGAGGCGAGCCCCCTCAGTCGTATGCACGGCAATCTCTGGTCCGTGTCGGGTCAAACGGTAGCGATTCCGATTGCACTGTGTCGATGTCCTGATTGAACAGACGGCGACAGAGTTGGAGAGGGTTGTTGTGCCTCCAGCTCAATCATAGACCACTCGTTTGTAATGCGCCGCAAGGAGGGTCTCCCCGTTAGCAGATAGACGAACATTGGCGAACCGTACGTTCTTACAGCACCGCCCCTTCGCTCCGTTACTACCCGCCCCGCCAGCTCACAATGCCAGTGCACATATTCATGATGGATCGAGAGGGAGGTATCCGGAAGGAAGATTGCTCCGTCGCCGTGTTGTCAGCTAGGCGCGAAGGTGCAGGAGAAGCAGGCCTTGCAGGAGCGCAGGAGGTAGCAAAGCAGCCACTGTAGAAACACAACTTGGAGATTGTTCAACCGTTCAGACACGTGTCGGAAATCTGACGAACTTGCCTTGGGCCCTTCGTATCTCCCGACAAAATCAAACCTATGACAGTCCATCACGTGAACGCTATCATCGTGCTCCCGTGCACTCCTCGTCATTGTCACCCCACGTTCACGTGGTACACGTGGAGTTGGAAGATTTCCGACTCAACGGCGAATGAGGAACGAGTGGGACACATTTCAGATTTTTTCGTCCTCAGATGCGCGTCGCGCGTCGGAGATGACGCACACTGCGCTGACGCCAATCGGTTCGATGCAATCGGGATCCCGTCGTTATGCGTTCGATAAAGACAACTACTACTAGTAGTGCGAGGTTGCGACGCCAGACTCATAGTAGGCGCCTCGAAAAACAAGCGACAATCAAACAGCCGCGTCGAGACAGATCGTGTGTAAAGTTGCGGAGGAAACTCGTCCGGCATTAAAGAGATGACTGTGGGACCTGCCTGGGAGCTGCCTCGCGGCGGTGGGAGCTGGCTGCGAGCGAGTCGCAGTTCCGCGTTCCAGAAGCACTCTTTGCTTGGGGTGGTTTTCAGCAGCCTCGCCCTCTCACTTATTCGACCAAATCGGCTTCTTGGACTTAGCTTCGAGTCGTCCTGCCTTAGTATTTCGAGCAGCTCTCCGCACCAAGAGAAAGAAGCCCTTCTAGCGGAATCCCCTAAGCAAACCAGACAGAGAGAGACCCCGACCTGCAGAGATGGACAAACAAGGTCGCGTTCTGTATCAAGCAACTGGCCACGTGGGAAAGTTCCTGGGGCGCCATGATGGTGCCAAGGACCCCCGCATCATTGGTGCAACTTTCGATGCGCCTCAAAGAAAGACCTGCGGACATGGACATTCAAGATCGAGCTCCCAATCAGGAGGAACCAAGCCGTTACGACAAGGCCGGCGCCTGGGGACCTTGCTGTCAGAGCGGCTGGGACCAATCCCCATGATTGAATGCAACATTCGTCCGTCTTGGCCGGTTTTAGACGCGCCGTTGGAATCGAATGAGGAGGAGAGTGGTCTCTTGGCGGAGCTATTGAGGCGACATGATGAACGAGCTGCTTTTGAGGCGCCTCAAGAGTGGCAGACATGGAGTGAGGAGGAGAGTGGGTTGCTGGCGGAGCTGTTGAGGCGCCAGGGGACAGTTGAAGACCCCATCATCAAGGCGGCCGTCATGCACCCGCCTCGCCCCTTTCTTGAGGGGCCTCGCGTCTCCAACGGAAAAGAAGGCCAGCTGTCAAGGCGCCAGGAACAGCTTGAATGTCCCAGCATGGCGCCTTTCATATGTCAGCCTCGGTTGCCTGTGAAGCCCCAGGAGCCCACGCCGCTTCTGTCCCATTCAAGTGCTTCCTCTGAAGTCCCTGGAATAGAAAGAGCCATGGTGGAGCTCTACCGAGAGCAGCAGCGGCAGCCGCAGCAGCAAGTGGGAGTGGAGAGCTGGATATTACATGCTTTTAAAGCCACCAGAACAGACAGTATGGCGGTAACTGGCCTTGGTGATGTCAATACCATTCACAGAGATGCAGTGACCAGAGGAAAGAGTATGGTGGTAGCAGGCTTTGGTGATGTCAACAACACCATTCATAAAGACGCAGCAAAGAGAGTAGATGATATGGTGGTAGCAGGCCTTGCTGATACCAACACCATTGATAGATACGCATCAGCATCGGCCTCCCTCGTGCAACAGCAGCAAGTGGCGGTCACAAGCTGGGTGGCACACGCTGAGCTGGCAGGGCTGACTCTGCCGCCCAATCTGATCCAAGAATCTGCACATGCCGCCCACTTTGCGCAGATGCAGATGCAGGTGGAGGAGCAAGGTGGGATGGAGAATTTGGCTCCGCGACAGATACTTGAGAACCTTCAAGTGCAAACGGAGGTGGAACAACTGATTCTGGCATTCCCACAGCGGCTGGAGGAGGGCGGCTGCTTGGGTGTAACTCAAGAGGAGGGGGGGATGCTTGAGGCTTTGATGTTGAAGGATGGGGGGATGCAGATGCACGGGGGAGGGATGATGCAGGAGGGAGGGTTGACGCTGGAGGGAGGGATGATGCAGGGGTTTGGGATGATGCAGGGGTTTGGGATGATGCAGGAAGGAGGGATGAGGCAAAATTCTTCTTTTGAGGTGCCTCAAAAGTGTGCGTTTCAGGAGGTACAAGGGAGGGTCAGCGTGAACCTTGCATCTGCAGGCGAGCGCACTGGGCCAGGCAACCCCTGCCTTAGCTCACCGGAGAATGCATTGCTTCCAGCCTCCCCAGCATCACCCCCTGCTGCTGCTGCTGCAGCTGCCGCCGCCTCCTATCCACACAGTGCTTTTGTCTCGCCCAGCACTCCTGGTGTTTTCTGCACGCCTGCCTCTGCTGGTGCTTGCTGTTCACCTGCTGCCACTCCTAGTGTTTGTCGTGATGGCGAAAGAGGGCAGGCCTTCACATTGCAGGAGCCTCCTGCCACGTGGGCGTCCCTGGTTGGTTCGGAGTTGGTACCCGAGTGGTTGGAAGTGAGGAGAGTGGAGGACGAGAGGGGAGTGAGAGAGGAAAAGAGGGAAGTGAGAGAGGCAAAGCAGAAGGAGGGGTGGGGAGAGGAGGACTGGAGGCCGCGCATTCGAGCACGATTGGGGCTCGGATGCATACAGGCGAGGAGCATGAAGGAGAGGCGCCGCCGTGATCGCATCAGGTGACTTGATTCTCTTCTTGTTACACCTCCTTCCTCTCTCCTCTCCTTCCGTCTCTCCCTCTTTAACCGCCTCCCTGATGTTTCCCTCCTTCCGTCTCCTCTTGTTCTATTCCTTCCCCTTTCCCTTCTATCCCCCACTACCTACCCGCACCATTCTCCTCCCTTTTCCCGTTCACCAACGTTTGCTCCTCCTCTACTTTCCCTCCCCTTCCTCTTCTTGTGGAGCACTCTCTACTGTTGGCATTATTTGAACATTCAGTGGCAGTCGGCCTTCTTTATGAGGCCTGAGTGAATGGCAGGACCTGGATTAAGTGAGTCTGAGCTCTAATCCTAAAGCGGTGCTTGTATCGATTGTGATTGTATCAGGAAAGGCCTGGAGCAGCTTCATCGAGCGCTATCCCCATCTCTCGCAAGAGCACAACTCGATACAGCCACAATGGTCGAGTCTGCGTTCACTCACATAAAAGACCTGCAGGTATCACTTGCAGCTTCTGACATCTATAAAATGTCTTTCAAATTCATTTTTTTTTCTGATAAATTCGGCTGACGTGTGCATATGTTTAAACAGTTTGTGTGCCGGACATGTACAAGACAGTCCGTGAGGCCGCTCAAGAGTGGTTTCTGATTTCTGGTACCTGCTGTTTCTGAAGAAAGTTCTGGCTTCCGGTTATTTTATTATTCATGCAGGCCCGAATTAAATCCCTGGAGAATTCAACAGATGCTTTGGTGATGTGAACACCCTTGCCAGGAGAAGCCACCGTCGAGACACCAGGATGTGTAAGGGAGGAAGCAGCATGCCGCTCAGCAGTCGGTGTTTCCGGGGCGACTACTGAGGTTGAAACAAACGGCACTAGAGAATCCAAGCCCTGCAGCAGGGGCACCCGGTAACACGGCAAAAGGTAATTCAATGTGATTTCTGAGTCCAATTAGCATCATTGGAGAATCAAAGCCTTGTAGTGGAAGTCGCCTGGTAGCACAGTAGGGTGACCTCTCTTCTTTCATTGACTGGAGAGACGAAGAAGTGCAGTTGAGGCTCCTTGTAGCACAGCAAGTTTCTCAATTCGGTGCCAATTTTCTGCCCACTGGTTGCTGGTTACTATACATGCTTAGCCATTGGACATCCTCTTTGTGTACGTGCTCTAATGAAAGCAATGCTGCCTGTAAGGTGATATGTTTCCCCAGGCCCTCAACACATACGGTACCGATGGAGCAATGGCGTTGTAATGAGAAGACTTTTAAGTGGTCTCAACAGGCTTCTGCTTTGCTACCTGTAACTCACCCTGTTTCCCGGTGACACTCCATCACATACCACGACGAAGCAATGGTATGATATCATGGTAAAATACCCTGATTACCCTGATTTCAGGGTTCAGCTACCTCACTTTCCCTGAAGTTTCAGGATGTTTGTAGGGAAAGCCTTGAGATTTCAGGATATTTGTGTTTTCTTACACCCGTCTGCCTTGAGGCCTCGAAGTGTTTTTTTGCGGTACCCTGACACAGTCATAGTGTGCGCTTAGGGGGGCCCACACGCAAATTCCTTGATTTACGTGATTTCGCGCCAAGAACACGCGAGTCCCCCCCCTTCCCCCACCCCCCCCACTCATATTTACGACAAAATTGCCCACGCGGGGCAACTTACAGCGGTGCAGCAGGCGTGGCTGCACGGTACCTCTCTAACACACCGTGGTGTACACCACACACACCGTTTTCACGAAGTCAGAAGTCTGCTGGTGCATGCCCCAAACTGGCCAATGACAGCAGATTTCGAGTCAAATCCCCACGTGTAGGCCCAGTGCGCTGGCATTGCCCGAGGCGTCCGCAACCTCCCATCAGCCCAGCTCACGCAGTGCATGTTGCTCCACCAGGCCAACTCTTTCACCATTTCGTTCCTTGCCACGTTTTTTTAAGAAGCTCCAAGAGGCCCCTTCCTTCCTTAGCCATGGTCACGTCGTTTTCTCTGCAGGCTCAGCATCTCTAGTATGCACTGCGGTTATAGGTCGCGCCGCCTCTCGCTATGGCGTATTCCTGCCAGCCTAACCACCCAGACCAGACAGCCACTGGTCCTGTTAACAACAATAGTTGAGGCCTAACGGGCCTTGATTTCCTCCGTCCCTCGACGGCTGTTGCAAACATGGTCAGCACGCGTCTGCCTGGCGTGATTTCGACTCAAGATGCTGTTAGAGGTGCCCTATGTGTTGCTGAAACACCTGCAGCATCAACTCCTGTCCGCGAGCCTGCTGTACATAGTCCATCCACTAGGGATGCGCCAACTTCTGAAACGCGGCTATATTCTACTGCTGACACGGCCCTGGTGGCGAGTCGTCGCCTTCTCCCACGGCGACGTCAAGCCCCACACCAGCAAGGCGAATGGGCCCAAAAGTAGGGCTGAAGCTCGGCACGCACCGCTTTCGGCAAGCGCAAATCTCCTTCCATCGTGCCTGCGCAGGCTATTCTGCCGCAACCGCGACATTGTCCCCAATCGCCAGGACCTCAAATCCTACAACATCCACCTCCTCTTCCATTCCGATTGTGGATGAGGCTGAGTTGAAGTAGCAAGACGCCTTGTACCGTTTCACCAAAGAGTATACCAATTATTACTCGTGGCTCGTTTTTTGTCGGACGCCATCCAGCTTTCCATATGTCAAGTGCAGTGTCTGTGTGGCTCAAGGTGTAACGGGCACTAAACTCAAGGTGTAATGGCCGTGGTGGGCATGGTGCAGTTGACGTACAGACCCACGTGCTCACCTTAGGACAACGAAGCATTGTCGTGCTATGAAGGACCAAGCTACTGCGGAAAGGAAGGCGTTAAGACAGGCACGAATCGAAGATTGTCCCACGGTGTACGACATCAAAAAGGAGCGTGTGATCGCTCTCTTGGAGACAGTGCTCTTCATATGCCGACAAGACACGCCGATTGAGATGTGGGTCGACTTGGTGAAGCATCTTGCCGACCGCCGCACTCCTGGATTTCCCAAGAAAGGATACGGTGCTTTCTTCACCACGTAAGTGTTGTGTCTGCGCTTTGTAGCCGACATGTAAAGGCTGTTGTTTATGCTGTTGGATTTGGTTTTGCCTTGGTTTCCAAGAGCTAATGACAGCCAACGCGACATACCTCCGTGTGTGCCAACGAGAACACATCGATGCGTCACCGTTCATCGGCATCACGTGCAACGAGAGCACTGATCGAGTGCGCGGAAATCACATGATAGTTTTCGTCACCTTTCTGCGAGAGCGTGAGGTCGTTACCGAGTTTCTGTCGTTGCTCACCATTGACAAGTGCGACGCCACATCTCTCCTCTCTGTTCTCCTATCCCACTTGGTGACAATTGACCAAGATCGCAGGCATTTTGACAGATGGTACCCCGGTCATGTTGGGGTCGAGCGGCGATTTGGTGGCGCGGCTCCGGGTGCGGCTGCCACATCTCGTGTTGGTGCACTGTGTCGCTCATCGGTGAGTAGTTAACACCTTGTGCCCATGTGTTTCAGATTTCGTATAACTCACAGGACTATTCCCGCTCATGATGTGTACGTGGCAGGGAGGCGCTCACAGCCAAGGATGGTGCGCTGGTGGTGCTAGTGTCAAACATTATATGTTAATATTGTGTAGGCTATAGTGGGTTTAGCCTTAGGGGGTACAGCTTTGTTAGGGTTTCCTACTTGTATCCCCCTCCTACCTAGTTTCATCCATTCTCGTTCTATTCTAGATTCTAACATGGTATCACGAGCCTAGGTTGCTACCTAGGACCACTTTCTACTATGGGCCCACTATTCCGCTAGAAGCGCCCTCGTGCGTCCTACCTTACGTGCGCCCTCGTGCGCCTTTCTCTGCTAGTGCGCCTTCGTGCGCCCTCGTGCGACTTTCTCTGCTAGTGCGCCTTCGTGCGCCTTCGTGCGCCCTCGTGCGCCCTCGTGCGCCTTCGTGCGCCCTCGTGCGCCCTCGTGCGCCCTCGAGCGCCCTCGTGCGCCCTCGAGCCGCCCCTGCAGGTCCGTCAGGCCCCCGAGCCGCCTCTGCAGACCCGTCAGGCCCCTCCCGAGCCGCCTCTGCAGGCCCGTCAGGCCCGAGAGCCGCCCCTGCAGACTCGTCAGGCCCGCGCGCAGCCTCTGCCCGACCGCGCGCCGCCCCTGCAGGCTCTCGCCGCCCGCCGCGTCGCCCTGCCCGCGGCGTCGCCGCCTGCCCGCGGCGTCGTCACCTGCCCGCGACGTAGCCCCTGCCCGCGGCGTCGTCGCCTGCCCGCGGCGTCGTCGCCTGCCCGCGGCGTCGTCGCCTGCCTGCGGCGTCGTCGCCTACCCGCGACGTAGCCCCTGCCCGCGACGTCGTCGCGTGCCCGCGGCGTCGTCGCCTGCCCGCGGCGTCGTCGCCTGCCCGCGGCGTCGTCACCTGCTCGCCGCGTCGCCCTGCCCGCGGCGTCGCCACCTGCTCGCGGCGTCGCCCTGCTCGCGGCGTCGTCACCAGCTCGCCGCGTCGCCCTGCCCACCGCGTCGCCCTGCTCGCGGCGTCGTCACCTGCTCGCCGCGTCGCCCTGCCCGCGGTATCGTCACCTGCCCGCCACGTCGCCCTGCCCGCGGCGTCGCCACCTGCCCGCCGCGTCGCCCTGCTCGTCGCGTCGCCCTGACCTAATCCGCGCCTGGCCTCTGGAGCAGCCGCCCCTGCAGCAGCCGCCCCTGGCCACTGGAGCAGCCGCCACTGCAGGAGCCGCCCCTCGCCCCTGGAGCAGCCGCCCCTGCAGCAGCCGCCCCTGCAGCAGCCGCCCCTGGCCCCTGGAGCAACCACCGTTGCAGCAGCCGCCCCTGGACCCTGGAGCAGCCGCCACTGCAGCAGCCGACCCTGGCACCTGGAGCAGCTGCCGTCGCGGCCCGGCCTCGCCCTGCAGCAGCTGCCGTGGAGCTCCCTGCTGCGGCCCGGCCCCGCCCTGCAGTTGTAGCGGCCCCACTGTCGCCACCGTCTTGCGCCTGCCGCGCCGACCACTGGTGAGCATTGCCCTGCCAGCACTGCTACCGCTGCTACTGCTGCTACTGCCTTTTCTACTCCCACTGCTACTGCTCCTGCTGTTACTGCTGTTACTGCCGCTACTGCTGCTACTGCTGCTTCTGGCGTGGCCAGATGCAGCTCCAGGGCCGTGCGCGTGAGTCCCTCACGCCCCAGCAGCTTCGTGAGTGGTACGCTAGTTGGGGCTGTCGGGTTGGCCGTAGTGGTAGTCGCTCTGGAGTGGGTCGGTCGGGAGCTTCTGGTAGTGGACAGGTGCAGCTGCCGTGTCCTCTTTCGCCCCAGCAGCTTCGTGCGTGGTACGCTAGTTGGGGCTGTCGGGGTGGCCGTAGTGGTAGTCGCTCTGGAGTGGGTCGGTCGGGAGCTTCTGGTAGTGGACAGGTGCAGCTGCCGTGTCCTCTTTCGCCCCAGCAGCTTCGTGAGTGGTACGCCAGTTGGGGCTGTCGGGGTGGCCGTAGTGGTAGTCGCTCTGGAGTGCGTCGTTCGGGAGCTTCTGGTAGTGGACAGGTGCAGTTGCCGTGTCCTGTGAGTGAGGCTGCCGCCCTAGGTGCTAGTGCGTCTGTTGCCCTAGGTGCTGGTGAGGCTACCACTCCCGGTACTTGCGTGTCTGCTACCCCAGGTGCTGGTGAGGCTGCTGCTCTAGGTGCTAGTGAGTCTGCGCCCCCTGGTACTGAGTCGACTGAGGCACTGCACACCTTCACTCTGGACTCAGGTGCTTCTCGCTGTTTCTTTCGTGACCGCACTGCCCTTGAGCCGCTTGCTCGGCCAGTTGCTGTCTCCCTCGCTGACCCCTCTGGGGGTCCGGTCATTGCGACCTCCTTCCTTGTCCTGCGGTTCCGTCGGGCACACTGTCAGGTCTCCACCTCCCCTCGTTCTCTACGAACTTGGTGGCGGGTTGTACGCTCCAGGACGGGGGTGTTCACCAGTTCACCCCTGCCTACGAGCGCGTGACACACTGCACGTGTGCTCGGACGGGCCGTCACCTGGCTACCTTCACTCGGCAGCCGGGGTCGGACCTGTACATACTGACCACTGAGTCCCCTCAGGTAGCTGCGTCTGCGTCTGCGTCAGGTCAGCTGTCGGCCCCCTGCTCGTGTCGCTCTCTGGCGCACGAGACCGTCCTCTGGCACCACCGACTTGGTCACCCGTCCGTGCAGCGCCTTCGTGCCATGCACAAACGGTACCTTGTCTCTGGTCTTCCCAGGGTTCTCCCTCCCCTCCCACCCTCGCCTGCTCCTCCCTGTCTTCCCTGTGTCGAGGGGCGGCAGCGCGCCGCTCCTCACTCCTCCTCGTTTCCCCCGACGACTGCTCCCTTGCAGACGCTCCACATGGACGTGTGGGGCCCAGCCCGCGTCCGTGGTCAGGGTCAGGAGAGGTACTTCCTGATAGTTGTTGACGACTACTCGCGCTACACCACGGTCTTCCCCTTGCGCACCAAGGGTGAGGTCCCTGATGTTTTGATCCCTTGGATCAGCGCTTCTCGTCTCCAGCTCAGCGAGCGTTTCCACTCGGACTTTCCTGTCCTGCGCTTGCACTCTGACAGAGGTGGTGAGTTCTCCTCCGACCTCTTGGCAGCCTACTGTGCGGAGCACGGCATCCGCCAGTCGTTCACGCTTCCGGCCTCTCCACAGCAGAATGGGGTTGCTGAGCGCCGCATTGGCTTGGTCATGGAGGTCGCTCGTACCTCCTTGATCCATGCGGCTGCCCCCCACTTTCTGTGGCCGTTTGCAGTCCGATACGCTGCGCATCAGCTCAACCTCTGGCCCCGTGTCTCCGTTCCGGAGACTTCGCCGACACTGCGTTGGACAGGAGAGGTTGGCGATGCGTCATGCTTTCGGGTCTGGGGATCTCGAGCCTTTGTTCGCGATACATCCGCGGACAAGCTCTCCTCCCGCGTTGTTCCTTGTGTCTTCCTTGGCTTTGTCCCGGACGCGTCTGGTTGGCAGTTTTACCACCCCACCTCGCGCCGTGTCCTGCCTTCTCAGGACGTCACTTTCGACGAGTCCGTCCCCTACTACCGCCTCTTCCCCTACCGCACTGCCCCGCTTCCCCCCCCGCCTCTCTTCCTCGCGCCAGGTGCTGCTGTGGTAGACCCCCTCCCCCCTCAGGGTGCCGCTCCCTCAGGTGTGTCCCAGGTAGATCCGGTTGAGCCTGTCGAGGTAGCTGTCGACTCTCGTCCTGCTAGGGGTGCTGAGCCTGAGGGTGCTGAGCCTGAGCGTGCGGAGCCTGGGGGTGCGAAGCCTGGGGGTGCGGAGCCTGGGGTTGCGGAGTCTGGGGGTGCTGAGCCTGGGGGTGCTGAGCCTGGAGGTGCGGAGCCTGCGGGTGCTGAGTCTGGGGGTGCTGAGTCTGGAGGTACTGAGCCTGGGAGTGCTACACCTGGAGGAGCTCTCTCCTCACAGCAGCTGCGTGAGTGGTACTTACAGTACTGCAGCCTCAGGAGAGGTGCTTCTGGAGCCAGGAGTACTGCTGGAGCTGGTGCTAGTGCTTCCCCTCCTAGGCGGGAGCTGCCCTCTCCCCAGCGGCTCCGAGAGTGGTACGCACGGCGCTGCAGTCTTCGGAGTGGCGCTCCTAGTGTCGCGGACCCAGCTGCTGGAGGTTCTGCTGCTGGCGGTGCTTCTGGCGCTGCTGGAGGTACTGCTGGTGCTGGAGCTGCTGGTGCTGCTGACGCTGCTGGAGGTGCTGCTGGTGCTGGTGGTACTGCTGGTGCTGCTGGAGCTGCTGGAGGTGCTGCTGGTGCTTGGGCTGCTGGAGCTGCTGGAGGTGCTGCTTCTTCTGGAGGTGCTGCTGGTGCTGCGGACCCTGGAGTTGGAGCTGCTGCTGGTGCTGAGGACCCGGGTGTTGGAGCTGCTGCTGGTGCTGCGGACCCGGGCGTTGGAGTTGCTGCTGGTGCTGCGGACCCTGGAGTTGGAGCTGCTGCTGGTGCTGAGGACCCTGGAGGTGGAGCTGCTGCTGGTGCGGAGGACCCTGGCGCTGGTGTCTCTGCTGGTTCTGGAGACGCTGCGCGGCCGCGGCCGTACTTCGTTCCGCTCCTTCAGCAGGTTCTTGGTCAACCTCCCCCTCCTTGTCCTCCTCCCTCCTTAGAGTGTCCTCCGTCTGTCCAGTCGCAGTCACAGTTACCGTCTGCCTCCCCTCTCCCTGGTCCTTCTCCTTACACTGGTCCGACTGGAGGTCTTACGGAGCGTCGTGAGCCTGAGTCTTGTCCTGCGTCGCCTGAGTCTCGTCGAGCGTCGCCTGTTCGTGCTGCTCACACTGGTCGTCGTGTCCCGCGTCAGCGTCCTCCTGCTGTCCCAGGCACTCACCAGATGGCGCTTCGTCCTTCCACTGCTCCCCAGCGTGTCCCTCTCCCGTCTCCTCCTGCGTCCTCTCTTCCTGCTCTTGCTGACCCTGAGTCTGACTCCCTTCGTGCTGCCAGTCCTACTGTCACGCGTCTCCTGGCTACTGTTGTCACTGACCCTTCCTTTGAGTCCACTTCTGCGTCTGCCTTAGTTGCCGAGCTTGTCGACTTTGCTGCCACTTGTCGTCTAGACTACGCCGCTAGCCTATTTGCTGAGTCTGAGTCTGTCTGTCCTCCGTCCGTCGGGGGTGAGTGTGCTCTTGGCACGGACGTCCTTGAGGACAGGCAGGAGGAGTTTGAGTGCTTTGCCGCTGCTTTACCTCATCTCGTGTCCATGCTAGTTGCCCCTGAGGGAGACCCGGATGCACCAGACATCCCGACTCCGCGCTCTTACGCAGAGGCGATAGAGGGTCCCTACTCCTCTCAGTGGCAGACAGCCATGGACGCAGAGATGGCTTCCTGGAAGTCCACAGGCACCTACGTCGACGAGGTTCCCCCACCTGGGGCGAACATCGTCAGTGGCATGTGGATTTTCAGGGTGAAGCGGCCGCCGGGTTCTCCGCCTGTCTTCAAGGCGCGTTACGTTGCACGAGGCTTCAGTCAGCGAGAGGGAGTTGACTTCTTCCAGACCTTCTCCCCGACCCCGAAGATGACCACTCTTCGGGTTCTGCTGCACGTCGCCGCTCAGCGTGACTACGAGCTCCACTCTCTTGACTTCAGCACTGCTTTCCTACAGGGCAGCCTGCACGAGGAGATCTGGCTGCGCCGCCCACCTGGCTTCACTGGGTCGTTCCCTCCTGGTACCCAGTGGAGCCTCCGGCGGCCAGTCTACGGTCTCCGACAGGCGCCACGTGAGTGGCACGACACACTGAGGACTACACTTGCGGCTCTTGGGTTCGCTCCTTCTACTGCTGACCCGTCGCTGTTTCTACGCACCGACACCTCGCTGCCGCCGTTCTACATCCTCGTGTACGTCGACGACTTGGTCTTTGCCACTGCAGACACTGCGGCACTCGCCCACGTGAAGTCGGAGCTGCAGAAGAGACACACGTGCACAGACCTGGGTGAACTGACAAGCTATCTTGGCTTGCGGATCACCCGGGACAGAGCACGGCGCACCATCACCTTGACTCAGTCACACATGGTGCAGCAGGTCCTTCAGCGCTTCCGCTTCACGTACTCCTCGCCTCAGCCCACTCCTCTGCCTACCGGTCACTCGCTCTCAGCTCTGCCTTCGGATGAGTCCGTAGAGCCGAGTGGCCCGTATCCAGAGCTTGTGGGCTGCCTCATGTACCTGATGACCTGCACTTGACCTGACCTTGCATACCCTCTTAGCATCCTTGCACGCTATGTCGCTCCTGGCCGTCACCGGAAGGAGCACATGGATGCCGCTAAGAGGGTGTTGCGCTACTTGTGCAGTACGTCGGGCATGGGGCTAGTGCTTGGAGGACGAGACCGAGTTGTACTCACTGGGCACTCAGACGCGTCTTGGGCTGACGACCAGGCTACTCAGCGGTCGTCTCAGGGTTACACCTTCAGCCTTGGCTCTGGTTCAGTTTCTTGGCGTTCTACACGCTCGTCTTCTGTTCTCAGCTCCAGTTGTGAGGCTGAGATCTACGCCACAGCCATGGCTGCACAGGAGTTACGCTGGCTCACCTACCTGCTGACCGACTTGGGAGAGCGGCCTCGTTCTCCTCCAGTGCTGTACGTCGACAACAAGGCTGCCATTGCCTTGTGTGAGGAGCACAGACTGGAGCACAGAACGAAGCATATCGCTCTGCGCTACTTCCTTGCTTGAGAGCTGCAGCAGCGCGGTCAGCTTCGTCTGCGTTACGTGGCCACTCGGGCCAACACTGCTGATGTGTTCACCAAGGCGCTTCAGCCTTGTGACCATCAGCGCTTCTGTACTGTTCTAGGCCTCGTGCCTACTGGGCCTCACTTGCTTACTTCTTGACTCTGCTTGTACTGTGATCTCTATATATATACCTGCTTGTTTACTCTTGCTAGGTTGTGATCACTGTATCTCTTGTTATACTATCAACCTGCATGTGAACTGGTCTTGTGACCACTTGCTTGTGCTCAGAATTTGTGTGGTTTCCTTGAGATCCACCCTGAGCTTGCTTTGCTTTGCTTTGACTGGTCTTGTGACCATCTGGTTGTCTCCCACTTAGCCTATGGGGGTGTGTCAAACATTATATGTTTATATTGTGTAGGCTATAGTTGGTTTAGCCTTAGGGGGTACAGCTTTGTTAGGGTTTCCTACTTGTATCCCCCTCCTACCTAGTTTCATCCATTATCGTTCTATTCTAGATTCTAACAGCTAGATCTGGGGTTGATTGATGTCATGGTTCGTGTAGTGTGTGAAATCCTTGGGAAGTCACATCCCTGGCACGATGTCTTCATGCGTCTCCAAGAGACGTTCTTGCAAACGAACCTAGAGATGCAGGGCATTCACCAGGTCTGGTGGTTGAGTCGGGGGCAGGCTGTAGAACGACTTTGCGACGTCCTTTCAGCAGTGATTGTTCTACTCCTGGATTACAACGCAGCCATCTACCACGTCGTGACGTCACTAAAGTTTCCTGGCGGACCTCCTGGAAGAGCTCAACAACCTGAACCTGGTGTTTCAACGACGCGAGGTGAGAAGAAATCATTCCAAGTACTAGTCATGATCCCTGGACCGTGCTAATATCTCTTCCAAGTGTTTTCTTGTTTTCTTTCCATGCTCCCCTGTGCCCAACTCAGGTCGATCTCACGGTTGTGCATTCCCTGGTCCGCCGCATGATCATCTTCATCAGTGAACGCTACATCGACTGCGGGAACATTTTGGCGCGGATTCAAGCAAGCGACTGTCGCCCTTCCTTGCGCGTCACTCGTGAAGCCGCACCGTCACGGCAGAAGGCGTGGATGGTGACGGACGCTCTCAACGCCACATTTCGCTTGCACGGGGAAGAGCTGACGGGGTACAGTGACGCGCCTCGTAACCTGGAGTCTTGCTTCAAGACCTGTCGTTCCTATGTGCTGTCGGCAGTGGACAACCTGCAGCGGAGATTCAAGGACCTCGACACCTTGAACGGCTCTAAGCTGTTCATGCCCGACACCTGGCCGCGGGACACTGCTTCACGGAATGACGAGTGTGTGGCCCACCTGGACGCTCTATTCCAGATGTTCCACATCGGCGAGAGGCGGGAGGTGCTTCCTGGTGGGTTGCGGATGCCAGTTGAAGCAGTTCCAACGCGCATAACCATGATCTAACAATTGTATTTACATTCGCGTGTCTGTACCAGGTTTGTTACAGGTGTTGGCCGACCAATGGCGAAGAAGGAGCTAAGGACCCTGGTGTTAGAATATATCTGTAACTGCCTGTAGCTGTAGTTAGTGTAGTTATTATAAACTGTTGGTGGTGCACCTTCTTTGCATGCTTTGTTTACTACTTGTACCTCGCTCAATAGTGAATTCTTCCTCTTTGGCTAAACTCTCTCGACATATGTCTCTCTCAAGTCTCCTCCTACCCCAAACCCTAGTGTTCACTTAATCTACTATTCTAACATGGTATTAAGAGCTAGGTCGTCCTAAGACCTATTTTTTTTCCCCCATGGGCCCACCACGTATCCCCCCGCTCATGGCGCTCGTCACGCCCCCCGTCGCGGCCGTAGTTACGACGGTTGCAACGGTCGCGACCATCAAAACGGTCTCAAAGCTAGCTGCGCGACGGCGTCAGATGCGGTCTCGTTTCGTCTCCCCGTCGCGCCCGTTGCGCCCTGCTCGTCGCGCGCATCGCCTGCCCCGCCCCGTTCTGTCACGAACACAGCAGCAGCCGCGCGCAGCTGCGTACGGCCGCGCATTGCTGCGCGCAGCTTCGTACGACCGTGTGCACCCGCGCACGGTCGTGTGCGCCAGCACCAGCGCCCGTCGCCAGCACCTGCGCGAGCGCCAGCGACGACGCCAGCGCCAGCAGCAGCTAACGGCGCCCCACTCTTCCCTTCCGCAGCTTCCGCCGTGGGGGGGGGGGGGATGTGGGGGTGGCGGGTGTGAGTTGCCTGCAGCCCGTCCTTCCCCTCCCTTCAGCGGGGCCCGCCGTGAGGGGGGGAAGAGGTTGCGGGGGGAGGGTGAGGGGAATGGGGGAGATTGTGAGGGAGTGGAGAGAGAGATTCTGCCAAGCCAGCAGCCGCCCCTCCTCCTCTCTCTCTCACTGCCGCGTGTGCTGCCGTGGGGGGGAGGGTGAGACGGTAGCGGAAGTCAGCTAGGCATCTGCAGCTGCCGCCCGCTGCTACCGTGGCACCTTCTGCTGCCGCCCCTGCCTCCACCTGCTGTTTCTTCTGCTGTCTTCTGCTGTTGAGCGGCAGGTGCTGCCGTTGAGCCCTGCTGTGCCGCCGCACGGTGCCGCCGCACGCACACGCTTTCCAGGCGACCTGCCGCCACATGCACCTTTGTCTGTTGCTTCTACCTTGGCTGAGGGGTTGGTGTAGCTGAATCTGCCACCACTGCACCGGTTGCCACTGGTCTTGCCTGCTGATGCTGTTTCCTCTGTTCGTGGTGTACCCATGCAGGATGTGTTGCTGCACAAACTCCTGCTGCAGGCAGTTATGGGGGAGTGTTAGAATATATCTGTAACTGCCTGTAGCTGTAGTTAGTGTAGTTATTATAAACTGTTGGTGGTGCACCTTCTTTGCATGCTTTGTTTACTACTTGTACCTCGCTCAATAGTGAATTCTTCCTCTTTGGCTAAACTCTCTCGACATATGTCTCTCTCAAGTCTCCTCCTACCCCAAACCCTAGTGTTCACTTAATCTACTATTCTAACACCTGGTGCCTGTGCTCCAAGGAGCTCCGCGTGGAGAGCGAAGCTTCCACGATGGCCTGGCAGTAATTCTCAAGACGGGCGACTGGGAGAGAAGCTACCCGAACCTCGTGAAGTTGTGGGTAGCAGTCGCGGTCCTGCCCCTTAGTACAGTTGAGTGCGAAAGGGGATTCAGCAGGCAAAATATCATTAAAAGCTGGCAGAGACGAGCCTCCGCAATGGAAAGCTCGGCGACCTCATGACCCTGAGCATGCTTCAGTATGACATGGAGTGGGATGAGGTGGTGAAGATATGGCGCAGGGGCAAGAAGCGCCGACACACTCACAAGAAGGATTCCAGCAGCAGCAGCAGCAGCAGCAGCAGCAGCAGCATCATCATCATCATCATCAGCGGGCCAAGGGCAAGGAGAAGGTGCCCGAAAAATGAATCATAGGCCCTGGTGTCAAGATAATGCAAATGTTTTTTTGAGCCAGTCAACGGGTATCTGCTTTGCTACGTGCCCTGTTTCGCTTTGCTCCCAATGCACACCAAGCTACCAACCCACCCATGGCAAATTAACACCAGTTTCAAATGGTAAAGAAAGAATGTCGTAGAATGGATTAGGTAGGTGGATATTTACAGAAGAGTCCGCTTGTACCGTATGACCCCGGATATAAACGCACATGTGCTTATAAAAAGAGCGCACTTTTTCAGGGGGTGCGCTTCTAATTGAGTCAATTGTTTTAGCGTATGCGCTTATATAATGACAGATACAGATTTACAATTTTATGGCACCAAAGTTGTCAGATTTATATGACATAGCTACTGTAGGCTATAGTGGGGTAGCACATATGGGGTACAGTTTTCTAGGGTTTACTTTTGTACCCAACTTTCCCTTAGTCAATTCATTCTCGTTCAGTTTCTCATGGTATCGAGCAGGTTCCCCTGTGGGAACTGTTCCTAGGGCCCACCACCTTTTTTTTTTTTTTCCTGCCCGGAGCGCGCTCTACACTGCCCGAGTCGCGCTCCCCTCTCTCGACCCTGTCGCGCCGCCTTAGCGGCCCCGTCGCGTCGCGCCTGCGGCCCCGTCGCGTCGCCCTCGCGGCCCCTGCACGTCGCGTCGTGCCGCCCTCGCGGCCCCGATCCGCCGCCCTCGCGGCTCCTTTGTGTCGCGCCGCCTCGCGGCCCTTTCACGCCGCCCTCGCGGCCCTTTCTAGCCGCCCTCGCGGCCTCTTCAAGCCGCCCTCGCGACCCCCCCCTCCTAGCCGTCCTCGCGGCCCCGTCGCCTACCCCTGCGGCCCCGGCGCCGCCCTTCCCTGCCTCGGCGCCGCCTCTGCTGGCCCCGTCGCCTACCCCTGCGGCCCCGGAGCTGCCCTTCCCGGCCCCGGAGCTGCGCTTCCCGGCCCCGGCGCCGCCTCTACTGGCCCCGACGCCGCTCCACCCGGCCCCGACGCCGCTCCACCCGGCCCCGACGCCGCTCCACCCAGCCCCGCCGCCGCTCCACCCGGCCCCGCCGCCGTCCCCACGCGGCCCCGCCGTCACCACCGAGCCGCCGGCGCCGCCGAGCTACTGCCGAGCCGCCCGATCCACCAGAGCCGACCGAGCCGCCGCGCCACCTGAGCCGCCCGAGCCGCCGGGTCCCCGAGCCGCCGGGTCGCCGAGCCGCCAAGCTGCAGTTGCTGCCAAGCCGCCGTACCGCCGAGCCGCCCGAGCCGCCCGAGCCGCCGAGTCGCCGAGTCGCAGTTGCTGCCGAGCCGCCGTACCGCCGAGCCGCCCGAGCCGCCCGAGCCGCCGAGTTGCCGACCCGCCGAGCCGCTCGAGCCGCCCTATCCGGTAAGAGCAGCGCCTCTGTCACTGCACTGCCCTTACCCTACTGTTCGCGCTGCTAGTCTACTGCTGTCATGGCTACCCCTAGTGTCCTCGCTTTTGACGCTGAGGGTCGGGCCATTGACTTTGACGTCTGGGTAGATGACCTGCAGCTTTTCCTACAGTGCGATAGGGCAGACGGTCTCTCCCTCTTTGACCTCACCTCTGGTGCATCTCTTGCCCCTGCTGCTGATGCCGACGCCACTGTTCGCTCACAGTGGGCCACACGCGATGCTGCTGCACGTCTTGCTGTGCGTCGCCACCTGCCTACCTCTGAGCGTGCGCACTTTAGCCAGTACAAGAGTGCTCACACCTTGTACGACGCTGTAGTTGCGCGCTACTCCTCCCCTGCCACTGCTGCACTGAGCCGCCTCATGCTACCGTACCTCTTCCCTGACCTTGCTGCCTTTCCCACAGTCGCTGACCTCATTACGCACCTCCGCACTAGTGACACTCGCTACCGCGCTGCGCTTCCTGCTGAGTTCTGCGCCAAGAACCCCCCCCCATGTACATCACTCTCTACTACATAGTCACCCGGCTCCCTGACTCCCTTCGCGTAGTCAGGGACCACTTCCTCTCAGTTTGCCCCACCACTCTCACCGTTGACCTCCTCGAGAAGGCCCTCCTAGCAGCAGAGAAGAGCATAGTCGCTGTAGGAGCCTCTCGTGGTGACCCTCGCACCCCCGTCTTTGAGGGGTGTTCCCCCTCCCCCCTTTTGCCCTCTGTTGCCTCTGCTGCTGCGGCCGACCTCGTTGGTTTCGAGTCGGTCGGCGCTGCGTCTGCCCCGAGCGGGAGACGCCGCACCGGCAAGGGCAAGGGGGGCAAGGGTGCTGGAGGGGCTGGCGGGGGTGGCGGAGGTGGCAGTGGCGGCAGTGGAGGGGGTGGGGGTGGTGGTGGGAGTGGTGGCGGGGGTGGAGGTGTCGGTGGCGGCAGTGGAGGCGGAGGCGGCGGCGGCGGTGGCGGTGGGAGCGGAGGTGGCGGAGGTGGCGGCGGTGGAGGAGGCGGCGGCGGAGGAGGTGGAGCTGGTCGGGGTGGCGCTGCGCAGAGGGTCGGCTCCGGTGGTGGTCAGCGCCAGCAGCAGCAGCAGCAGCAGCGGCAGCAGCGCACTCGTGACATCCCCCCCCCTCAGCAGCTCCGTGAGTGGTACGCTGCACGCCAGCGGGGTGGGGGTACTGGTCCGTGCACCTACGTCCTACGCACCGGCGACCGCGCGGGTGAGCAGTGCGGGGGTGCGCACTCCAGCCAGCGCTGCTTTGGCCGCCTGACGGACGCTTGGTGTCACCAGTTCCCTGAGGCCACTGAGATCCCCCGCTGGGGCGAGCTGTCTAGGGCGGGTGTAGCTGTCTTTGACCTTGACTTTGATGCTATTCTTGCTGCCATGTATGCTGTGACTATTAGTGATGAGGGTGACTGTTACCGGTGTTTTCCGCCCGACCCGGGCATTGAGACTGCTGCTCTAGGTACTGGTGAGGCTGCTGCTCTAGGTGCTAGCGAGGCTGCTGCTCTAGGTGCTCGTGCGTCTGCTCCCTCAGGTGCTGGTGAGTCTGCTCTCTCAGGTACTGCGTCGGCTTCGGCCTCCCACACCTTCACCCTTGACTCGGGGGCTTCTCGCTCCTTCTTTCGAGACCGCACCACACTCACGCCGCTTGGCCGGCCAGTTGCAGTCTCTCTGGCAGACCCCTCTGGGGGTCCTGTCCTTGCTCACTTCTCCACTGTCCTCCCGTGTCCGGCGGCCCCCTCTGGCACCCTGTCTGGTCTTTACCTCCCCTCATTCTCTACGAACTTGGTGAGTGGTGCTGACCTACAGGATGCGGGGGTTCACCAGTTCACTCCTGCGAGTCAGCGGGTGACCCACTGCACGGACGCTCGTACAGGCCGACACCTGGCCACGTTTACACGTCGGCCGGGGTCGAGCCTGTACACACTGACCACTGCGTCTCCTCCAGTCACTGCGTCTGGTCAGGTAGCTGCGTCGGGTCAGGTGTTTGCTGCAGCGTCCATGTCTGGTCCTGAGTCTGCCCCCTGTTCGTGTCGCCTCCTGTCGCACGAGACTCTCCTCTGGCACCACCGCCTTGGTCACCCCTCCCTGCTTCGTCTCCGAGGCATGGCCTCCCGTGTCCTTGTCTCTGGTCTTCCCCGGTCCCTCCCTCCCCTTCCTCCGGGGCCCGGCCCTACCTGCGTCCCTTGTGTCGAGGGGCGGCTGCGGGCTGCCCTTCACTCCTCCCAGTTTCCTCCGACAGAGGCCCCGCTGCAGACGCTTCACATGGACGTGTGGGGCCCGGCCCGCGTCCGTGGACAGGGTCACGAGCGCTACTTCCTGCTGGTGGTTGACGACTACTCGCGTTACACCACAGTCTTCCCCTTGCGCAGCAAGGGTGATGTCACTGAGGTGTTGATCGACTGGATCCGCGCAGCTCGTCTCCAGCTCAGGCAGAGCTTCGGCTCGGAATTTCCTGTTCTGCGTCTGCACTCTGACAGAGGTGGAGAGTTCTCCTCTGGCCTTCTGCGAGCCTCCTGTCGTGCACGAGGTATCCGCCAGACCTTCACGCTTCCGGACTCTCCACAGCAAAATGGGATTACTGAGCGCCGCATTGGCATGGTCATGGACGTCGCCCGTACGTCCATGATGCATGCGGCTGCCCCCCATTTTCTGTGGCCGTTTGCGGTTCGGTACGCGGCGCATCAGATCAACCTTCACCTCAGGGTCTCCATGCCGGAGACCTCCCCAGCTTTGCTGTGGACGGGGAAGGTTGGCGATGCGTCTGCGTTCCGTGTCTGGGGATCTCGGGCGTTTGTCCGCGACTTGTCTGCGGACAAGCTGTCCCTTCGTGCTGCTCCTTGCGTCTTCCTTGGCTTCCCCCTGACGCGCCAGGGTGGCAGTTCTACCACCCCACCTCTCGCCGTGTTCTGTCCTCCCAGGACGTCACGTTTGACGAGTCGGTCCCCTACTACCGCCTCTTCCCCTACCGCACTCCGTCCCTCCCCCCGCCACCGCTCTTCCTTGTGCCACGCCCCCCCCCCGGTAGACCCCCTCCCCCCTCAGGGTCCTGCCCCTTCAGGTGTGTCCCAGGTAGACGCCGTCGAGCCTGTCGAGGTTACTGGTGACTCTGGTGCTGCTGAGGGTGCTGAGCCTGGGGGTGCTGACTCTGGGGGTGCTGAGCGTGTGGGTGCTACGCCTGGGGGTGCTGAGCCTGAGGGTGCTGAGCCTGGGGGTGCTGAGCCTGGGGGTGCTGAGCCTGGGGGTGCTGAGCCTGGGGGTGCTGAGCCTGGGGGTGCTACGCCTGGAGGTGCTGAGCCTGGGGGTGCGGAGCCTGAGGGAGCTGGGCCTGCTCGTGTGGCGTCTGGCGGTGCTGAGCCTGGAGGTTCTCCGGGTGCTTCGTCTCGGCGGGAGCCACTCTCTCCACAGGAGCTGCGAGAGTGGTTTGCCCGGCGCTGGAGGCGTGCTGCTGGAGCTGGAGGTTCTTCGGCTGCTGAGGGTGCTGGTGCCGCGGGTCCCGGAGGTGCTCGTACTGGGAGTACTGGAGCTGCTGGGCCTGCGGGTACGACTGGAGCTGGAGCTGCTGAGGGTGTTGGCGCTGAGGCTACTGCTGTCGGTCCTGGAGGCGGTCCTGCTGGGGGTGCTACTGGTGCTGCTGGAGGTACTGGAGCTGGAGGTGCTGCTGGCGCTGGTGCTGCCGCTGGGGGTACTGGTGCTGTCCCTGCTGTGTCTGGAGTCGCCGCGCGGCCTCGGCCGTACTTCGTTCCGCTCCTTCAGCAGGTTCTTGGTCTCCCGCCTTCTACTCGTCCTCCTACTCCCTTAGAGTGTCCACAGCCTGTCCCGTCACAGTTACAGTTACAGCCGGCCTCCCCACTGCCCGCTCCTTCTCCCTACACTGGTCCTACTGGAGGTCTGGCTGAGCGTCGTGAGCCTGCGTCTCGCCCTGCGTCGCCTGTCCGTCTTGCTCGCACTAGTGGTCGTGGTTCGCGTCAGCGTCCTCCTCCTGTCCCTGGCACGCACCGGATGTCTCTGCGTCCGTCCACTGCTCCTCTGCGTGCCCCTTTGCCTTCTCCTCCTGAGTCCTCTCTTCCTGCTCTTCCCGACCCGGAGTCGGACTCTCTTCGTGCTGCCAGTCCTACTGTCACGCGTCTCCTTGCTACTGTCATCACTGACCCTTCCTTTGAGTCCACTGCTGCGTCTGCCCTAGTTGCTGAGCTCGTCGACTTTGCTGCTCGCTGTCGTCTAGACTACGCTGCTAGTCTTGTCGTTGAGTCTGAGTCTGTCTGTCCTCCGTCCGTCGCGGGTGAGTGTGCCCTTGGCACGGACGTCCTTGAGGACAGGCAGGAGGAGTTCCAGTGTTTGGCTGCTGCTTCACCTCATCTCGTGTCCGTACTGCTTACCCTTGAGGGAGACCCGGATGCACTTGACATCCCGACTCCGCGCTCTTACGCGGAGGCGATAGAGGGTCCCTACTCCTCTCAGTGGCAGGCAGCTATGGACACAGAGATGGCTTCCTGGAAGTCCACAGGCACCTACGTTGACGAGGTTCCCCCGCCTGGGGCGAACATCGTCAGTGGCATGTGGATTTTCAGGGTGAAGCGACCGCCGGGTTCTCCGCCTGTCTTCAAGGCGCGTTACGTGGCTCGTGGCTTCAGTCAGCGGCAGGGAGTTGACTACTTTCAGACCTTCTCTCCCACCCCGAAGATGACCACTCTTCGGGTACTGCTGCACATAGCTGCTCACCGCGACTACGAGCTGCACTCTCTTGACTTCAGCACTGCTTTCTTGCAGGGCAGCCTGCACGAGGAGATCTGGCTGCGTCGCCCACCTGGCTTCACTGGGTCTTTTCCTCCTGGCACCCAGTGGAGCCTCCGGCGGCCAGTCTACGGTCTCCGCCAGGCACCGCGTGAGTGGCACGACACACTGAGGACTACACTTGCGGCTCTTGGGTTTGCTCCCTCTACTGCCGACCCGTCGCTGTTTCTGCGCACCGACACTTCTTTGCCGCCGTTCTACATCCTCGTGTACGTCGACGACTTGGTCTTTGCCACAGCTGACACTGCTGGACTCGCCCACGTGAAGTCCGAGCTGCAGAAGAGACACACGTGCACAGACCTGGGTGAACTGCGCAGCTACCTTGGCTTGCAGATCACCCAGGATAGAGCACGCCGCACCATTACCCTGACTCAGTCACACATGGTGCAGCAGGTCCTTCAGCGCTTCGGCTTCACGTACTCCTTGCCTCAGGCCACTCCTCTGCCTACTCGCCACTCGCTCTCAGCTCTGCCTTCGGATGAGTCCGTAGAGTCGAGTGGCCCGTACCCAGAGCTTGTTGGCTGCCTCATGTACTTGATGACCTGCACACGACCTGACCTCGCATACCCTCTTAGCATTCTCGCACGCTATGTTGCTCCTGGGAGACACAGACCGGAGCACATGGCTGCAGCGAAGAGGGTGTTGCGTTACTTGTGCAGTACGTCGGGCATGGGGCTTGTGCTTGGAGGGCAGAGTCCAGTGGTCCTCACTGGGCACGCAGACGCTTCTTGGGCTGACGACCAGGCTACGCAGCGGTCGTCACAGGGTTACACCTTCAGCCTTGGTTTCGGCTCTGTTTCGTGGCGGGCTACCCGCTCGTCTTCTGTTCTCGGCTCCAGTTGTGAGGCTGAGATCTACGCCGGGGCCATGGCTACACAGGAGCTTCGCTGGCTCACCTACCTGCTGACTGACCTCGGAGAGCCGCCTCGTTCTCCTCCAGTGCTGTACGTAGACAACAAGGCCATGCTGGCCTTGTGTCGAGAGCAGAGACTGGAGCACAGAACGAAGCACATTGCTCTCCGCTACTTCCTTGCTCGTGAGCTACAGCAGCGTGGTCAGCTGCGGCTTGCGTACGTGGCCTCTCAGGCCAACACTGCTGATATCTTCACCAAGGCACTTGCGCCTTGTGATCATCAGCGCTTCTGTACTCAGCTGGGTCTTGTGCCTACCTTGCCTCACTTGCTCACCCCTTGACCTTGTTTGTACTGTTGCATATATATATATATACACCTGCTCTTGCTTGTCTAGCCTTATATATATATGTAATCCTGCATGTGAACTGGCCTTGTGGCCTTGAACTTGTGCTCGGAATGTGTGGTGACTTTGTGATCCACCCTGAGCTTGCTTTGCTTTGCTTGACTGGTCTTGTGACCCCTTGTTCTCCCCCACTTTCCCTATGGGGGTGTGTCAGATTTATATGACATAGCTACTGTAGGCTATAGTGGGGTAGCACATATGGGGTACAGTTTTCTAGGGTTTACTTTTGTACCCAACTTTCCCTTAGTCAATTCATTCTCGTTCAGTTTCTCAAAAGTGTGCATCTCATTCTTGCCATTCCAATCGAGTCAAATTTTTTATAGTGTCAGGAATCAGAATCGCGCGCAACATATGGGCAAAGGCACGTAATTTTGCCCCTATGCCAGCACATCCTGACTGGGCACGCAACCTGTAAGTTATTCGAGAGTCAAACGAAGCGAAAAGGAATGTGGGCTCGCTTCAAATTTGAAACTCGTTACTATTATTAACAGGTTTAAAAAACAAGATTAGGCATGCGCTTACAATAAATCAGGGTTTCCTAGGGGGTGCGCTTCTGATTGAGTCAATTGTTTTAGCGTATGCGATTATATAATGACAGATACAGATTTACAATTTTATGGCACCAAAGTGTGCATCTCATTCTTGCCATTCCAATCGAGTCAATTTTTTTATAGTGTCAGGAATCAGAATCGCGCGCAACATAGGGGCAAAGGCACGTAATTTTGCCCCTATGCCAGCACATCCTGACTGGGCACGCAACCTGTAAGTTATTCGAGAGTCAAACGAAGCGAAAAGGAATGTGGGCTCGCTTCAAATTTGAAACTCGTTACTATTATTAACAGGTTTAAAAAACAAGATTAGGCATGCGCTTACAATAAATCAGGGTTTCCTAGGGGGTGCGCATATAATCGAGTTCCGGCCATAAGCGAAGTGCTCCAGATAGAAGCGAATGCGCTTTTAATAGGCATGCGCTTATATCCGGGGCCATACGATAACACACAAATATAATGCTAAAAACAAACCCTAACCAACCCCATGATTTATCTGTCGAAATAACTGAACAAGAATGATTGAATTGACAGCATGCAGGAGTACAAGTGGCAAACCCTAATTGGGTTGTACCCTATATGGGCTACCCAACATGATAGTTTGACACACCCCCATAGCCAAAGTGGGGGAGAACAAGGGGTCACAAGACCAGTCAAGAAAAGCAAAGCAAGCTCAGGGTGGATCACAAAGTCACCACGCACTCTGAGCACAAGCAAATGGCCACAAGGCCAGTTCACATGCAGAGTTATATAAAAGAAAACAAGCCGGACAGTGATCACAACCTAGCAAGTGAAAGCATGCAGGTATATATATATATGTATATATATATCACAGTACAGGCAAGGTCAAGCAGTGAGCAAGTGAGACGAAGCAGGCAGAAGACCTAAAGCAGTACAGAAACGCTGATGATCACCATACCCAAGGGCCTTAGTGAAGACATCAGCAGTGTTGGCCCGAGTGGCCATGTACGCGAGACGATGCTGACCACGCTGCTGCAACTCTCGAGCAAGGAAGTAACGCAGAGCAATGTGCTTCGTCCTGTGCTCCAGTCCATGCTCCTGACACAAGGAAATCATGGCCTTGTTGTCTACGTACAGAACTGGAGGAGAACGAGGCCGCTCTCCCAAGTCGGTCAGCAGGTAGGTGAGCCAGCGTAACTCATGTGCAGCCATGGCCCCTGCGTAGATCTCAGCCTCACAACTGGAGCTGAGAACAAAAGACGAGCGGGTAGACCGCAAAGAAACTGAGCCGGAGCCAAGGCTGAAGGTGTAACCCTATGACGACCGTTAAGTAGCCAAGTCGTCAACCCAAGTAGCGTCTGCGTGTCCAGTGAGGACAACTGGACCCAGTCCTCCAAGCACAAGCCCCATGCCCGACAAACTGCACAAGTAGCGCAACACCCTCTTAGCGGCCTCCCAGTGCTCTGGTCGGTGTCTCCCGGGCGCAACGTACTGCGCCAGGATGCTAAGAGGGTAGGCAAGGTCAGGTCGAGTGCAGGTCATCAGGTACATGAGGCAGCCCACAAGCTCTGGATACGGGCCACTCGGCTCTACGGACTCGTCCAAAGGTGGAGCTGAGAGCGAGTGACGTGTAGGCAGAGGAGTGGACTGTGGCGAGGAGAACCGGAAGCCGAAGCGCTGAAGGACCTGCTGCACCATGTGTGACTGAGTCAGGGTGATGGTGCGCCGTGCTCTGTCCCGAGTGATCTGCAAGCCAAGATAGCTGCGCAGCTCACCCACGTCTGTGCACGTGTGTCTCTTCTGCAGCTCCGACTTCACAAGGGCCAGTGCCTGAGTGTCAGTAGTGGCAAAAACCAAGTTGTCGACGTACACGAGGATGTAGAACGGCGGCAGCGAAGTGTCGGTGCGCAGAAACAGTGACGGGTCAGCAGTCGAAGGAGCAAACCCAAGAGCCGCAAGTGTCGTCCTCAGTGTGTCGTGCCACTCACGAGGCGCCTGGCGGAGACCGTAGACTGGCCGCCGGAGGCTCCACTGGGTACCTGCGGGAAACGACCCAGTGAAGCTAGGTGGGCGGCGCAGCCAGATCTCCTCGTGCAGAGTGCCCTGTAAGAAAGTTGTGCTGAAGTCAAGAGAGTGAAGCTCGTAGTCACGCTGAGCAGCAACACCTGAAGAGTGGTCATCTTCTGGGTAGTGGAGAAGGTCTAGAAGAAGTCAACTCCCTGTCGCTGACTTAAGCCTCGTGCAACGTAACGAGCCTTGAAGGCAGGCGGAGAACCAGGCGGCCGCTTCACCCTGAAAATCCACATGCCATCGACAATGTTCGCCCCTGGAGGGGGAACCTCGTTGACGTAAGTGCATGTGGACTTCCATGATGCCATCTCTGCGTCCATGGCTGTCTGCCACTGAGAGGAGTAGGGACGCGTAATCGCCTCTGCGTGAGAGCGCGGGGTCGGGATGTCTAAAGCATCCGGGTCTCCCTCAGGTGCAAGCAACATGGCCACGAGATGGGGTACAGCAGCTGCAAGACACTCAAAGTCCTCCTGTCTGTCCTCAAGGACGTACGTGCCAAGTGCACACTCACCCCCGACGGACGGAGGACAGTCAGACTCAGACGCAGCAACAAGACCAGCTGCGTAGTCGAGACGACAGGCGGCAGCAAAGTCAACAAGCTCAGCGACTAGGGCAGACGCAGTAGTGGACTCAAACGAAGGGTCAGTGACAACATTGGCTAGAAGACGTGTGACAGTAAGACTGGCAGCACGAGTAAGGTCGGACGGCTTGACAGGAACGTCAGGAAGAGAGGACGCAGGAGGAGACGGCAGAGGGACACGCTGTGGAACAGAGGAAGGACGAAGTGCCATATGGTGCATGCCGGGAACAGGAGGAGGACGTTGACGAGGAACAGGACGACCAGTGCGAACAGCGCGAACAGGCGACGCAGGACGAGACGCGGGCTCACGACGCTGTGAAGGAGAGTCTGTCTGCTCAGTGTAAGGAGAAGGAGCAGGCAGTGGGGAGTCTGGCTGTAACTGCGGCTACGACTGGTCAGGCGGTGGACAAAGTAAGGGACGAGCAAGGCCAGTAGAAGACGGGTGACCAAGAACCTGCTGAAGCAGTGGAACGAAGTACGGTCGCGGCCGCACAGTGCCTCCAGAACCAGCACCGACAGCACCAGCTCCCCCAGGGCCATCACCTCCAGCTCCATGGTCTCCAGCTCCACACCTGCATTACCACCAGCTCCATTAGCTCCAGTACCTCCAGTACGAGCACCTCTGGGACCAGCGGCTCCAGCACCTCCAGCACCTCCAGGACCAGCAGCTCCAACACCTCCGCTAACTACACCACCAGTGTCTCCAGCTCCAGCTGTTGCAGCAACTCCAGCTCCAGCAGCTCCAGCACCTCCACGACAAGTAGCTCCAGCACCTCCAGTACCTCCAGCTCCAGCGCCTCCAGCTCCAGGGTCTCCAGCTATAGCGCCTGCAGTACCACCGGCTCCAGCAGCTCCAGTACCTCCAGTACGAGCACCTCCGGGACCAGCAGCTCCAGTGCCTCCAGCTCCAGCGGCGCCACTCCGAAGGCTCCAGCGCCGAGCAAACCACTCGCGCAGCTGCGGTGGAGAGAGAGGCTCCCGCCGTGACGAGACACCCGTAGGACCTCCAGCAAACAAAGTACCTCCAGGCTCAGTACGCTCAGGCTCAGCACCCCCAGGCTCAGACTCACTATCACCTAGAGCAACAGCCTCTATACCTGGGTCGGGCGGCATACACAGGTAACAGTCACCCTCAGCACTAACAGTCAATGCATACATGGCAGCAAGGATAGCATCATATTCAAGAGCAAATTTTTCCACACCCTGCCTAAGCAGCTCTGCCCAGCGGGGGAGCTCAGTTGCATCGGGAAACTCTGCGCGAAAGGCGTCGGTAAGACGGGAGAAGCAGCGGGAATGTGAGTGACCAACCTTCCCGCATGTCTGACCAGTGCGGTCACCTGTGCGAATGACGTACTGGCAGCGAACACTACCCCCAGACGCCCCACGCTGAGCAAACCACTCACGAAGCTCGTGGGGCGAAGGGGTCTCACTCTGACGCTGCTGCTGCTGCCTCTGACCACCGCCAAAGCCTCCCCTCTAACTGGTACCACCCCGGCCGCCACCACTGCCGCCGCCACCACTCCCACTGCCGCCACCACTGCCGCCGCCACTACCCCCACTGCCGCCACCACCGCCGCCACCAACGCCTCCACCCCCACCACCACTCCCTCCGCCACCACCGCCACCTCCACCGCCTCCACCGCCCCCACCACCGCCTCCACCGCCGCCACCCCCACCACCCCTGCCTCCCTTGCCCCTGCCGCTGCGGCGCCTCCCACTAGGAGCAGACGCAGCTTTTACCTCCTTAGCACGAAGGTAGTCAACAGCTGCAGCAGAAGCGACTGAGGGGACAAGGGGGGAGGGCGAACACCCCTCAAAGAAGGGAGTGCGAGGAGTGCCACGAGAAGCGCCTACAGCGACTATGCTGGTCTCAGCAGCAAGGAGGTGCTTCTTGAGCAGGTCGACAGTGAGGTCTGTGGGGTCAAGGGCGAGGAGGAGGTCCCTGACTGCGCTAAGAGAGTCAGGGAGGCGGGTGACGATGAAGTAGAGAGTGATGTACATGGGAGGGGGGTTCTTGGCGAGGAACTCGGCGGGAAGCGCGGCGCGGTAGCGAGTGTCACTAGTGCGAAGGTGAGTGACTAGGTCGGCAACTGTGGCAAAGACGGACAGCTCGGGAAACAGGTAGGGCAGCAGAAGGCGGCCTACAGCAGCAGTGGCCGGGGAGGAGTAACGAGCGACTACAGCGTCGTACAGGGCTCTAGCAGTCTTGTGCTGTCCGAAGTGAGCGCGTTCGGCTAACGGCAGGTGGTTGCGAACGGCTAGGCGAGCAACAGCGTCACGGGTAAGCCACTGTGAGCGAGTCGCACTGTCAGCTGTGGCGGGAGGGGCGAGAGAGGCTCCAGACGTGAGGTCAAACAGCGAAACTCCGTCCCTAGAAGCGAAACTCATCGAGCCACGCATCGAACTCTATCGGGCTGCCCTCCGGATCAAAGGTGAGGACGCTGAGAGTTGCCATAGCGGGCAGGGCAGGCGGGCGTGCTAGCAGCAGGGCAGCACGCAGGTAGGGCAAGGCAAGGCGGCGCACAGGCAGATCAGGGCGGGGCGGCAGCCAGCAGGGCGACACGCGGGCAGGGCAGGGCGGCGCGGCGGCGAGCGGCGCTCAGGCAGGGCGGCGTGGGGGCGAGCGGCACGCGGGCAGGGCAGGGCGCGCAGCGGCGAGCAGCGCGCGGGCAGGGCGGCGGCGCTGCGGCGAGCGGCGCACGGGCAAGGCGGCGACGCGGCTGCGGGCAGCGCGCGAGCAGGGCAGGGCGCGCGGGCAGGGCGGCGCGGCGGCGAGCGGCGCGCTGGCAGGGCAGGGCGCGCGGCGGCGAGCAGCGCGCGGGCAGGGCGGCGGCGCTGCGGCGAGCGGCGCACGGGCAGGGCGGCGACGCGGCGGCGGGCAGCTCGCGGGCAGGGCAGGGCGCGCGGCGGCGAGCAGCGCGCGGGCAGGGCGGCGCGGCAGCGAGCGGCGCGCGGGCAGGGCAGGGCGCGCGGCAGCGAGCAGCGCGCGGGCAGGGCGGCGCGGCGCGGCGGCGAGCGGCGCGCGGGCAGGGCGTGCGCGGGCAGCGCGACGCAAGGCAGGGCGTGCGCGGGGCAGCGCGACGCAGGGCAAGGCAGGGCAGCGCGGCGTTAACAGGGCGGCGCGACGTGTGGGGTAGCGCGATTCGGTGGGCCCTAAGAAAAACGGTCCTAGGAGAGGACCCGCTCTGAAACCATGTCAAAATAATTGAACGAGAATGATTGAATTGACAGCGTGCAGGAGTACAAGTAGCAAACCCTAATTGGGTTGTACCCCATATGGGCTACCCCACTACAGCCTACACAACATGATAGTTTGACATTATCAATGCTGGAGGAGGTAGGGCGAGAGGAAAGGAAAGGGGGAGGAGGGAGGGAAGTTGGGGGTGGGGGGGTATGAAGCTCAGCACAGCAAGTGAACAAAACAGCAGAAAGGGACAGAGTGCCAAAGAGAGAGCGAGTTGGGGATGTCGATCCAAGAGAGGGCGCTTGAAGAGGCTGGGCTGGATCGAGGATAGGAAGCAATTGATGGATTGATTGGGTTGACACTAGAGAGAACTAGCAGAAGATACCATCGAAAGATGCAGCTCCTTCCACGCCTTTCACCTTGTAGCAACCGCTACAGATACCACCAGGAGGTGATTTTCTAGATTGAGGAGATAGGAGGTGGTGGGGGATCAAAACTGGAGCGGACCAGCAGAAGAGAAAATATGAGAGATGCAGCTTTTGTAATAGGAGTCTCCTGCAGTTACCTCCCTCACTTGCAAGAGTGGCTCTTCCCTTCCCCACTGCAGCGGATGCAGACAACAGCAGTGACGCCTCTGAAAGCGTCTCATTACTGAGAGACACATCTCCTGCCCTTCCCTCCTCTTGCAGCAGCTGCACTTCCCTCTTCTTGCAGCACTGCACTTCTCTCCCCTTGCAGCGTCTGCATGCACTTTTTCATTGTAGTGACAACAACCAACAGCAGGCAGCGAGGGAGAGGGATTAGGCGTTGCTGTAATGGATGTCACCGGTGGTGACAGCAGCTGGAGCTGCAGCATTTCGAGGCGCCTCAGAAGAGGGATTAAGGCTGTAACACGTGGCAACAGTAGCAAGAGTTGCTGCAGCTGCAATCACACCAAAAGCAACATAAGCAGCCGAAGCAGAAGAAGAATAAGAAGACGTAGTGGGAGATGGCTACTTGTGGGGAGAATCACAGGGCTGGTGGCGGGGCGAGAACAGAGCAGGTCCAGAATGGGGAAGTCAAGGGACGTTGATACACCATCGCCTTGCGTGTCGCCATACACCCTGCACCACCACCACCAGTAGCGGCATCCGCCCGCCACAGTACCCCAACAGCAAACCGTTACCATCTCGCGACTCTTGCCTCGACCACTGTTCCCGCCACTGTTCACATCGCGACCCAACCTTGATGCGATATGGGGTGTATGAAAATGCATTCATGTACGCAACAGGAGCAGACATTACCGAGTACGAAGGTGAGGAGTCAGGCGAGCCGAAGCGACGGAAACATTTGTCAAGCAAGAACCGATGCAGGCAGAAACATTTGAGCTGGAATTGGCAGGAACAGGTTTGAAACCGGTTCCCGCGCCACACGGTTAGGACTTTTCGTATAAGGGAATGTACCCCTTAGAGTATATGGCCAGTTAGGACTTTTCGTACTCCTTTGTATTTCTATATAAACCAATGTATGCATCTGCTATAATCACTTCAAACATTTACGTTCACTATGACATATGTCACTTCTTGTGACGCAATATCTCTGCGATCAAGCCCGAGCCTATCCTTGACTAAGTGCCTCTTGGGATTGTAGCATGGTATGAGAGCTACTCAGGGATTCCTCGCACATGTACTTCCGAAAATCCATACGACCCGAAAGTGGCGATTGGCACACGCTCGCGTGTCAGAATGGCCGGAGGATATGGAGGCCAAACAAATCTGACGGCTAAAGCTCAGCCCAACCCTGCTGCGACATCAGAGGCGACAACTACGATCAGCTCTGTCGCCCTCGAGCACCTACTTCAACGACTATCAACCTTGGAGCAAAGACTCCAAAAATTGTGGAATGGCGACGCGGGAACCTCCTCCCAACCTACGCAACCCACTCAACCGGCCACGACTGACCATGGAACCGCCCCGCACACATTCTCCCTTAAAACAAACAATTCAACACCGACAGTCACCCGTCCAAGTGATGAAGCCATCAATACTGCGCAGACATGCTTCCTGAACATCTCCAAAATCAAGACAAGTACCGTCTTTGATGGGAATTACTTCTATACATGGAGATTTGAATTAGAGCTACTGTTACAGATAGTGCAGATCTACCACTACTTCGACGGCTCCTACCCAAGCCCGGTGACAGACACCGAAGACGCCAAGGCTCAATACTACACCGAGACTGTTATGGCGTACAGCGTCCTGCAAAGAAAAACGACGCCCGCGGAGCAACTCGGCATCCGCCCTTACAATGAGAAGCCAGCACCAGCACTGGAGGCTTGGCGGTATCTCACAAAGATGTACCAGCCGAAGGACTCAGTCACCTCCAGCAGGCTCCTGCAGCAACTCATGGAGATTAAAATGGGGCACGTGGAGAAAGCGGATTCATATATTAATAATTGTCGGAGCATCCGCGACCAAATCGCGAAGCACGGGAGCACCATCTCCGAGGAAATCTTCGTCAACATAGTGCTCGCCGGACTCAAGCCAGAGTGGAGGCCCTGCAAGGCGTTATTCCATCAACCGAGAGCCATCTCAGAAGCCTCCCTTTGCGCCACCCTTCTCGTCGAACAGCAAGACATGGACTCAAACAAGACAAATTCCGCGTCGCGATGAGAACGCCTCGCCTTCTACGCGAACAACCGAGAAGAGCGACGACAACCACGGCGCCTTTATTGCAAATTTTGCAGGACATTTGGGCACTCAGCGGTTCGATGTAAGTTTTGATCCAACCAACGCCACCCCAACTCCACCCACCATAACAACTGGGTCGGCCGACAGGACGTGCGACAGTCTCAACGATTTCCCCATCCTCCTGCGCAACAACAACAGCAGCAGCAGACACAAGCAATACAGGCGGGAGGAACCAGAAACGTTATTGGCAACATGTCGATGCGTCGCACAACCGGACAACGTCGCGCTTGTGCCTCTACGCCTAACGAAGAAGAAGCACAAGTCGGCAAACCTATACAACTAGTGGAGGACAATAATCCTTTCACCAACGAGCACGACTACAATGACGAGAATGAGCAAGACTGAAACCTTCCGATCCAGCTACGTCAGAGCCCCCCGCACTACCATGTCAGAAGTAAGAACGAGAATGAATGAACTAGCAGCAAGATGGGTACAAGTAGGAAACCCTAATTGGGTTGTACCCCATATGGGCTACCCCACTATAGCCTACACAATAAGTAGCATATAAGTTTGACACACCCCCATAGGCAAAGTGGGGGAGAACAAGAGGTCACAAGACCGGTCAAGAAAAGCAAAGCAAGTTCAGGGTGGATCACAAAGTCACCACGCATTCTGAGCACAAACAAATGGCCACGAGGCTAGTTCACATGCAGAGTTATATAAAGGAGAACAAGCAGTACAGTGATCACAACCTAGCAAGTGTAAGCATGCAGGTGTATGTATATAGATGACAGTATAAGCAAAGTCAAGAAGTGAGCAAGTGAGACCAAGTAGGCACAAGGCCTAGAACAGTACAGAAACGCTGATGATCACAAGGCTAAAGTGCCTTGGTGAAGATATCAGCAGTGTTGGCCCGAGAGGCTACGTAAACAAGACGAAGCTGACCACGCTGCTGCAACTCTCGAGCAAGGAAGTAGCGCAGAGCGATGTCCTTCGTTCTGTGCTCCAGTCTGTGCTCCTGACACAAGGCAATCATGGCCTTGTTGTCGACGTATAGAACTGGAGGAGAACGAGGCGACTCTCCCAAATCGGTCAGCAGGTAGGTGAGCCAGCATAACTCATGTGCAGCCATGGCCCCTGCGTAGATCTCAGCCTCACAACTGAAACTGAGAACAGAAGACGAGCGGGTAGACCGCCACGAAACAGAGACGGAGCCAAGGCTGAAAGTGTAACCCTGTGACGACTATTGAGTAGCCAAGTCGTCAACCCAAGAAGCGTCAGCGTGGCCAGTGAGGACAACACGAGCCCGTCCTCCAAGCACGAGCCCCATGCCTCACCCTCTTAGCGGCTTCCCAGTGCTCTGGTCGGTGTCTCCCGGGCGCAACGTAGCGTGCCAGGATGCTAAGAGGGTAAGCAAGGTCAGGTCGAGTGCAGGTCATCAGGTACATGAGGCAGCCCACAAGCTCTGGATATGGGCCACTCGGCTCTACGGACTCATCCGAAGGCAGAGCTGAGAGCGAGTGTCCGGTAGGCAGAGGAGTGGACTGGGGCGAGGAGTACATGAAGCGGAAGCGCTGAAGGGCCTGCTGCACCATGTGTGACTGAGTCAAGGTAATGGTGCGCTGTGCTCTGTCCCAGGTGATGTGCAAGCCAAGATAGCTGCGCAGCTCACCCAGGTCTGTGCACGTGTGTCTCTTCTGCAGCTCCGACTTCACAAAGTCCAGTCCAGCAGTGTCAGCAGTGGCAAAGACCAAGTCGTCGACGTACACGAGGATGTAGAACGGCGGCAGAGAAGTGTCGGTGCGTAGAAACAGCGACGGGTCAGCAGTCGAAGGAGCAAACCCAAGAGCCGCAAGCGTCGTCCTCAGTGTGTTGTGCCACTCGCGAGGCGCCTGGCGGAGACCGTAGACTGGCCGCCGGAGGCTCCAATGGGTACCTGCACGAAACGACCCAGTGAAGCCAGGTGGGCGGCGCAGCCAGATCTCCTCGTGCAGGCTGTCCTGTAGGAAGCTGGTAGTCACGCTGAGCGGCGACGTGCAGCAGCACCCGAAGAGTGGTCATCTTCGGGGCAGGGGAGAAGGTCTGGAAGAAGTCAACTCCCTGTCGCTGACTGAAGCCTCGAGCAACGTAACGCACCTTGAAGACAGGCGGAGAACCCGGCGGGCGCTTCACCCTGGAAATCCGCATGCCACTGACGATGTTCGCCCCAGGTGGGGAAACCTCGTCGACGTAGGTGCCTGTGGACTTCAAGGAAGCCATCTCTGCGTCCATGGCTGTCTGCCACTAAGAGGAGTAGGGACCCTCTATCGCCTCTGCGTAAGAGCGCGGGGTCGGGATGTCTGGTGCATCCGGGTCTCCCTCAGGTGCAATCAGCATGGACACGAGATGAGGTAAAGCAGCTGCAAAACACTCAAAGTCCTCCTGCCTGTCCTCAAGGACGTCCGTGCCAAGAGCACACTCACCCCCGACGGACGGAGGACAGACAGACTCAGACTCAGTAACAAGACTAGCGGCGTAGTCGAGGCGGCAGGCGGCAGCAAAGTCAACAAGCTCAGCAACTAGAGCAGACGCAGTAGTGGACTCAAACGAAGGGTCAGTGACCACAGTGGCGAGAAGACGTGTGACAGTAGGACTGGCAGCACGAGCAAGGTCTGACGGCGGGTCAGGAACGGCAGGAAGAGAGGACGCAGGAGGAGACGGCAGAGGGACACGCTGTGGAACAGAGGAAGGACGATGTGCCATCTGGTGCGTGCCTGGGACAGGAGGAGGACGCGGACGCGGAACACGACGAACAGTGCGAACAGCGCAAACAGGCGACGCAGGACGAGACTTAGGCTCACGACGCTCCGCAAGACCTCCGGTCGGCCCAGTGTAAGGAGAAGGACCAGGCAGTGGGGAGGCTGGCAGTAACTGTGACTGCGACTGGTCAGGCGGTAGACACAGTAAGGGAGGAGTAGGGCCAGTAGAAGGCGGGAGACCAAGAACCTGCTGAAGCAGTGGAACGAAGTACGGCCGCGGCCACGTAGCGCCTCCAGAACCAGCACCGAGAGCACCAGTACCCCCAGCTCCAGGGTCTCCAGCTCCAACGCCTGCAGTACCACCAGCTCCAGCACCTCCAGTAGCTCCAGCTCCAGCATCACCTCCAGCTCCAGCAGCTCCAGTACCTCCTGCTCCTGCAGCTCTAGTACCTCCAGTACGAGCACCTCCGGGACCAGCGACTCTAGCACCTCCAGCACCTCCAGGACCAGCAGCTCCAGCACCTTCGGCTCCCACGCCCGCAGTACCACCAGCTCCAGCAGCTCCAGTACCTCCAGTACGAGCACCTCCGGGACCAGTGGCTCCAGCAACTCCAGCAGCTCCAGCGCCAACACCGGCAGCACCTCCAGCTCCAGCAGCTCCAGTACCTCCAGCTCCTGTAGCTCCAATACCTCCAGCTCCAGCAGCTCCCCTCCGAAGGCTCCAGCGCCGAGAAAACCACTCGCGCAGCTGCGATGGAGAGAGAGGCTCCCGCCGTGACGAGGCACCTGTAGGACCTCCAGCAGACTCAGCACCCCCAGGCTCAGCACCCCCAGTCTCAGCACCCCCAGGCTGAGCACCCCCAGGCTCAGCACCCCTAGGCTCAGCACCCCCAGGCTCAGCACCCCCAGGCTCAGCACCCCCAGGCTCAGCACCCCCAGACTCAGCAACCTCAGGCTCAGCACCCCCAGGCTCCGCACGCTAAGGCTCAGCACCCCCAGGCTCCGCACGCTCAGGCTCAGCACCCCCAGGCTCAGCACCCCCAGGCTCAGCATCCCCAGTCTCAGCACCCCCAGGCTCAGCACCCCCAGGCTCAGCACCCCCAGGCTCAGCACCCCCAGGCTCAGCACCCCCAGACTCACCAACCTCAGGCTCAGCACCCCCAGGCTCCGCACGCTTAGGCTCAGCACCCCCAGGCTCCGCACGCTCAGGCTCAGCACCCCCAGGCTCCGCACGCTCCGGCTCAGCACCCCCAGCAGCACCACCCCCAGCAGCAGCACCAGAGTCGACCGCGACCTCGACAGGCTCGACAGGGTCTACCTGAGACACACCTGAGGGAGCAGGACCCTGAGGGGGGAGGGGGTCTACCGGAGGAGGACCTGGTGCGAGGAAAAGCGGCGGGGGGGGGGGGGAGAGGTGCAGTGCAGTAGGGAAAGAGACGGTAAAAGAGAACCGACTCGTCGAACGTGACGTCCTGAGAGGGCAGGACACTGTGCGAGGTGGGGTGGTAAAACTGCCAGCCAGGCGCGTCAGGGGGAAAACCAAGGAAGACGCAGGAAATGGCGCGGGCGAAGAGCTTGTCCATGTGGAGAGTCTGCAGGGGAGCAGTCGTCGAGGGAAACGAGGAGGAGTGAGTAGCGGCGCGCTGGCGCCCCTCGACACAGGGAAGGCAGGGAGGGGCAGGCGAGGGTGGGAGGGGAGGCAGAGTCCTGGGAAGACCAGAGACAAGGACACGAGAGTGCATGCCACGGAGGCGCTCCACTGAGGGGTGACCAAGATGGTGGTGCGAAAGGAGGGTCTGGTGTGACAGAGCGAGACACGAGCAGGGGGCCGCTAGCTGACCTGACGCAGACGCAGACGCATCTACCTGAGGAGACACAGTAGTCAGTGTGTACAGACTCGAGCCAGGCGCACGAGTGAACGTGGCCAGGTGCCGGCCAGTCCGGGAGCACGTACAGATCGCCACACGCTGTCCTCCTAGAGTAAAGGTGTCAACCCATACATCCTGAAGGACGGCGTTGCTCACCAAGTTCATAGAGAACGAGGGGAGGTGAAGACCTGAGAGTGAGCCAGACGGAATCGCCGGACACGGGAGAACAGTGGAGGAACGTGCAAGGACTGGGCCTCCAGAGGGGTCAGCCAGAGAGACGCAATAGGTGCAGGGAGCGGTGTGAGTGCGGAACTGTCGCGAAAGAAACAGCGAGAAGCACCTGAGTCAAGCGTGAAGGTGTGCAAGGCCTCAGCAGGAGCTGTACCAGAGAGAGCAGACTCACTAGCACCTAGAGCAGCAGACTCACCAGCACCTAGGGCAACAGCCTCACCAGCACCTAGAGCAGTAGGCTCTATACCTGGGTCGGGCGGCATACACAGGTAACAGTCACCCTCAGCACTAACAGTCAAAGCATACATGGCAGCAAGGATAGCATCATAATCAAGAGCAAAGATATCCACATTCTGCCTAAGCAGATCTGCCCAGCGAGGGAGCTCGGTCGCGTCGGGAAACTCTGCGCGAAAAGCGTCGTCAAGGCGGGAGAATCAGCGGTTCTGGGTGTGAAACTTCCCGCATGTCTGACCAGAGCGGTCACCTGTGCGAATGACATACGGGCAGTGACCACTACCCCCAGACGCCCCACGCTGAGCAAACCACTCACGAAGCTCCTGGGGCGAAGGGGTCTCACGCTGACGCTGCTGCTACTGCCGCTGACCACCGCCAAAGCCTCCCCTCTGACTGGTACCACCCCGGCCGCCACCACTGCCGCCGCCTCCACTCCCACCGCCGCCACCACTGCCGCCGCCACCTACGCCTCCACCCCCACCACCACTCCTTCCGCCACCACCACCACCTCCACCGCCTCCACCGCCCCCACCACCGCCTCCACCGCTGCCACCCCCACCACCCCTGCCTCCCCTGCCGCTGCCGTTGCGGCGCCTCCCACTAGGGGCAGACGCAGCTCCTACCTCCTCAGCACGAAGGTAGTCAACAGCTGCAGCAGAGGCGACTGAGGGGACAAGGGGGGAGGGCGAACACCCCTCAAAGAAGGGAGTGCGAGGAGTGCCACGAGAAGCGCCTACAGCGACTATGCTAGTCTCAGCTGCTAGGAGGTGCTTCTCGAGCAGGTCGACAGTGAGGTCGGTGGGGTCAAGGGCTAGAAGGAGGTCCCTGACAGCGCTAAGAGAGTCAGGGAGGCGGGTGACTATGAAGTAGAGAGTGATGTACATGGGAGGAGGGTTCTTGGTGAGAAACTCGGCAGGAAGCGCAGCGCGGTAGCGAGTGTCGCTAGTGCGAAGGTGAGTGACGAGGTCGGCTACTGTGGCAAAGGCGGACAGCTCTGGGAACAGGTAGGGCAGGAGAAGGCGGCCTAGAGCAGTAGTGGCCGGGGAGGAGTAACGAGCGACTACAGCGTCGTACAGGGCTCTAGCTGTCTTGTGCTGGCCAAAGTGAGCGCGTTCGGCTAACGGCAGGTGGTTGCGAACGGCTAGGCGAGCAGCAGCGTCACGGGTAAGCCACTGTGAGAGAGTCGCACTGTCAGCTGTGGCGGCAGGGGCGAGAGAGGCGCCAGACGTGAGGTCAAACAATGAAACACTGTCCTTGGAATCGCTCAGTAGGAACAGCTGTAAGTCGTCGAGCCACGCATCGAACTCTATCGGGCGGCCCTCCGGATCGAAAGTGAGGACACTGAGCGTGGCCATAGCGGGCAGAGCAGTCGGGCGCGCTAGCAGCAGAGCAGCACGCAGGCAGGGCTAGGCAGGCGAGCGCGCTAGCAGCAGGGCAGCACAGCGGCGAGCGGCGCGCGGGCAGCAGAAGAGGGTGGCGCAGCAGCGAGCGGCGAGCGGGCAGGGCAAGACGGCGCGGCGGCGCGGCGCGCGGGCAGGGCAGGGCGCGCGACAACGCGGCGCGCGGCAGGGCAGGGCGCGCGGCGGCGCGGCGCGCGGGCAGGGCAGGACGACGCGGCGGCGTAGCGCGCGGGCAGGGCAGGGCGCGCGACGGCGCGGCGCGCGGGCAGGGCAGGGCGCTCGGCGTCGGGCGGCGCGCGGGCAGGGCAGGGTGCGCTGCGGCGGGCGGCGCGCGGGCAGAGCAGGGCGCGCGGCAGCGGGCGGCGCGCGGGCATGGCGACGCGGCGGCGCGGCACGCGGGCAGGGCGACGCGGCGGCGCGGCGCGCGGGCAGGGCAGGGTGCGCTGCGACAGGCGGCGCGCGGGCAGCGCAGGGCGCGCGGGCGCGGCGGCGCAGCAATGGACGGCGTGCGGGCAAGCAGGGCGCACGGGCGAGGCGGCGCGGCGGCGCACGGGCAAGCAGGGCGCGCTGCAACGGGCGGCGCGCGGGCAAAGCAGAGCGCGCCTGGCGAGCGGCGCGCGGGAAGGGCAGGGCGTGCGCAGGCAGCGCGACGCAGGGCAGGGCAGGGCAGGGCGGCGCGATCACGGTGGCGCGACGGGTGGGGTAGCGCTACTCGGTGGGCCCTAAAAAAAACGGTCCTAGGCTAGGACCTGCTCTGATACCATGTCAGAAGTAAGAACGAGAATGAATGAACTAGCAGCAAGATGGGTACAAGTAAAAAACCCTAATTGGGTTGTACCCCATATGGGCTACCCCACTATAGCCTATACAATAAGCAGCATATAAGTTTGACATACCATGATCAGCGGCCTGTACCCCTAGAGTGGAACAAACGCCACGAGTTTCTGAAAAAATATACGCCGACTATCGTCAACAACGACAACTACACCAACTGGTACCTAGACAGCTGTTGCGGCCAGCACATGGTGGAATCGACGAGTTACATCTCCAACGCCACCTCCACTCCCACATTCAACTACGTCACTGTCGCGAACAACAACCAGCTGCGAGCAAGCGCGCAAGGCATGGTCGTGCTCAAAGCACGAGACAGCTACATGCACATCACCTTCAACAATGAACTCATTGTACCAAACCTGCGCTTCAACCTGCTGTCCGCGGGACAACTCTCAGACTGCGGAGTCACCTTCAGCACAGACCCCGCCACACGCGACATTGAACTGCACTCCCCCCCCCCCTCCCCCCTCGACAAACCGCGCATATATCTCGGCCGAGCACGTTCGATCAACGGAGTCTACGTATTCGACTTCGATCTTCCTGACTGCAGCGGCTCCTCCAACGAGCTCATCAACCTCGTGCCGCTGGAATTCGAGTAGATGTCGCAAAACTCCTGGAAGCACCCAGATGGCCGACCTTAGATTCAGCGCAATCCTCACCCCCGCGAGACGGACCGACACAATCCTGGCCCCAACGGACTGTGCACCAGCTGCTTCACACCTACTGCCTCCTACACCAACGTTGCTGGAAGTGGATTAGCCGCGATCGAGGAAGCAGAGAGCATCGCGCCACCCGAAGAAGGCACGTCAGAGACAGAACTCGCCACTGTCTCCTATTTCGTGTTCACCTCCGAACCAGAAGAACTTGGCGTACAAGGTCAGCCGCGCCCCGGATCTGCAGCCGATCGCCTCCACTAGATGCTGAAAGGAGAATCAAGGGGGGCATATGATGCAAAAGGGTAGGCGCTCCCTTACACAAGGGACATCCACCGCCAAGAGAACAAGGAATGGAAAGACCCCGACAAGCCTAAGGAAACCAGCGTCAAAGAAGAAGAGGAGCGACATCACCGCGAAGAATGGGAGAAACTTGTGGAAGAGCGAATCGCACTAGGCTGGGACCCCGAAGCAGCCCATAACGAGACAACCGGATGGGGCGGAGGCGGCACACTGGGCTCAAGCGGAACATGGGCATCTGCGACAGGAGGCTGGGGTAGAACTAATATCGGCTGGGGCACCGGCGGTGGCTGATGGGGAAATGACTATACCACTGGAGGACTAGTTGATGCGCCTCTCACCCGAGAAGAAGTAAGGGGGGAAGAGGAAGAAAAGGAACCACCTCCAGCTATAGTTCCCCTCGGGCGACCACCGCGAGATCTCCGATCACCTCTGTCGAAGAGAAAAGGCCCCGCCCTCGCTTGGTCGAGGTAGACCATGCTTCCGGGAGCACAACGGTGTGCAGACGGCTTCGTTTCGTGGTCATCGGCGAATTTGGGGACTCTTATCTGTGTGCGACGAGTCGTCTGTCGACGAGATTAATTGTCGAGGTAGAAGTGTTTCTTCTGCTCGACGAAAGTGCCCGTCGACGAGGCGCTCCTCGACGGGAGTAAATCGGCGTCGAAGACGAGCTTCGCTGGTCGACGGAATTGGCAGAATTGGCGTTTCGACGGATCGGTGGTCGACAGAATTGTGCTCGACGAGGGCATCGTCGAGCAGAGCGTTTCAGGTCGAACAAAATGACTTGTCCACCGAATTCGCAATGTACGCGAATTTCGACCAATCGCGAAACAGCAAATTTCGACCAATCAGGTAATCTCGGAAATTGTACTCCCCATGAGAATTCGAATCTGCTAAGGAACAGAACCTGAAACACGTTTTTGCTAACTACAAAAACGTATACAACTATGAATGTTGTAAAACCTGAGCAACTGCCAACTCAGGTGAAAGATGCATGTGCTTGTCGTTTCACCTGCCGTTGCTGACTCGACAAAGTCAAGTGTATGCCGAGGAACGTTCTCTTCAGGGTTCTGTCTTCTGCTATTTGGTTCTCTTTGCTTGTATTCTAATCTTGTTCTATCAACTTTTCTTAGTAAAACTATGCTTGATTTCTACCAAGGCATTCTAACACTCTGTCAAGAATCACTGTCAGAACTCTGACCGTGCGTCCCACGCAATTCAGCTCTCCCGTAGAATACTACTCTCCTCATGGTGTGGTGAGCGTGGACGACCTCGCGATAGAACATTCAGATAGTCGACTTCTGCGTTCATTACCTAAGTTGTTGTTAGGCCGGCAGCCATCTTAGTCGCCATGGTCGACCCCGTAGTCGAAGCAGGCGTAGAAGATACCCTGCAGGCGAGAGAGGCTGGTGTTCGGGCACGCCACGAGGCTGGTGGGTACGGTGAGGCGGACTTGGAGATTCTTCTCTTTGGAACTCGTGGGCAGTGGGCGCGTGAGCATCCCCCTCCCCGTGCAGAAGCGGACGATGCGTCCGCCTCTCCCCGGCCCGTGCACAACGAAGGTGATGGCGGCAATGTTGTCGGCGGTAGAAGCACGAGGGTTCGCGGAGTGATTCGGACCACCGATGTCGGCGTTGGCGGAGTGCAGGCGCAAGTGCTGCGATCGTCTGCGACTGGAGGCAGCTCGAACGGCAACGTCGATGGTCGACGTCAATCTCCTCTGCGAAGTGGAGTCAGGCCGACTTCGGCGACTCAGATGTCGTCTGGTCGAGATGGAGGCATCGCGCCGGCGTACGGATATTTTAAATTCTTGCCAGACAAGATCGCTGTGGCGAAGCCGCTCGAAGGTCGCCACGACTTGATCACGTGGACGGAGTCAATCGAGCCCCAGCAGGAGATCGCTGGATTGAAGAAGTTTATCGACGGCGACGTGCTGGCGCCGGACGAAGAGGATGTCGAGCTCTGGTCGCAATTTCGTGCTGCTCAGCTCCTGACCTTCATGGTCATTTCGAGGTGCTGCTCGCCTCTGGTGCAAGTCACATTGAAGCCGTGCAGACTTCGGGTGGATGCTGGCAACCAAGCGTGGCAGTACATCATGCGCACTTACAAGGCGACCGACGACCTCTACATCGGCCAACTGGAGCAGCGATTGACCAACATTCGGATGGGCGTGTCAGAGGTCCACTGGTGATCCCCGATTGATCCTAGGGAAGGGTTACAGGCTCGTTGTCCTAGGGGGTTATGGGCGCACTGACCCGCTACTTAACAAGCCCTTTTATCCCAATGGTCTAGTGGTTGGGATTCTGACATGGTATCAGAGCGAAGGTCTCGGGTTCGAATCCCAGTGTGTGCACTTCGGGCATCCCAGTGCGGGGGGGTGTCAGAGGTCCACTGGTGATCCCCGATTGATCCTAGGGAATGGTTACAGGCTCGTTGTCCTGGGGGGTTATGGGCGCACTAACCCGCTACTTAACAAGCCCTTTTATCCCAATGGTCTAGTGGTTGGGATTCTGACAGGGCGAGCAGGAGTCGGCGACCGAATACTGCAATCGAGCTCGGCGAATTTTGGCCGAACTACAGATGGCCGGCGTCGACAACTCAGTGGCGTCGTATGTCACGCACGTCATCAAGGGTCTACCGACGGGCTACAATTTGATGCGTCGGATGCTGGCGATGCCCGGCGCGCGCGAGTCGCTCAACGAGGACACTCTGTCGAGCCAGATCATCAACGACGAGTTCATGCAGGAGTCAGAGAAGTCTACGGAACTGCTTCCACATGCCAACTACGTCGCCTCGGCAAAGCAGGGACGCCAACAGGGGCAGCGTGGGCAGTCTGGCGCAGGCGGTGGCTGGAAGTCGTCGAACACGAAGTCGACGGAAGGTGCAGACCGCGGGAAGTCGGCGAAGAGAGGTGATCGCGGTGGCGGTGGCTCGTGTCGAGAAGGACGTCGCTGCTACATCTGCGATGCGCCCGACCACCTCTCGTATGACTGCCCCGATCGCGAGAAATCTGATGACGACGACCATAAGGGAAGCCGCGGGAAGTCTGACGACGGTCGTCGATGCCGCGACAACCAGCCGCGCAAGGAGAAGCAGGCGTCGAAGACGTCTTCAACGAAGGATGCTGACTCCTCTGGCGGCAACACTCGTGGCGAGGAGGCTTCGTTCTCGATGGTCGGCGTGGTGGAGTTGACGATCTCGCTGGCGCTGGAGGCGGGCGAAGACTTCAAGGCGGTCGCTGCTGGTGTGCAGGCCAATCCGACTGTCGTGCTGCTCGACAGCGGCTGCTCCCACCATTTGATGGGGACAAAGGATGCCTTCATTGACATGCAGCCGAGCGGCGACGTTCGCCACGTCCGCGGCTTCAACGGGGCACTTCAGAGCGTCGAAGGCCCTTGCACCGTTGTTCTGCAAGGGGAGGCCGGGAAGAAGGTCCTCGTCCCTGACGTACTCTACGTTCCGGGTGTGCACGCGAACCTGCTGTCTGCAGACCAGCTCAAAGAGAACGGCGTGAAGCTACAGGACGACGGCGGAGAGATGCTGCTGGTGTCTTCTGCCGGCGATGTCCTTGGCCGAGCACGCTACTCCGGCAGAATTCTCTGCACCGATCTGCGCCCCTGCTCGACGAAGTCTACGACGACTTCGACGGAGGTTGTGGCTCTGCGGACGATCGCGTCGGCGACGAAGTCGACCCCGGACATGTGGCACGTTCGACTTGCGCACGTCGGCGTCGACACGATCAAGAGCTCGGCGAAGCATGAGGTCACTGCCGGTCTGGACATCAAGAAGTCGACCGCAGATGATCTGCCGTGTGCCTCCTGCGTCGGCGGCAAGATTGCGCGGCACACCTTCCCCGACCAAGGATCGGACGCAGAGAATGCGCTCAACGTGGTGCACATCGACCTCTGCGGGCCGTTTCGAGTGGCCGCCACCGATGGCAGTCTCTACTTTCTTCTGCTGAAGGACAGGAAGACTCGCTACGTGTGGGTGAGGCCAGTTGCGAAGAAGAGCGACGTGCTGGTCGTCTTCGAAAAGTGGCTGAAGGTGGTGGAGAGGCAGACTTCGAAAACGGTGAAGATGCTGCGTTCAGACCGCGGAGGGGAGTTCCTCGGTCGCGCCTTCACCGACCTCGTCGAAGACAAGGGCATCCTCCACAACCTCACGTGCCCCTACACTCCGCAGCAGAACGGCATGGCGGAGCGGGAGATGCGCACAGTCGTCGAGGCCGTGCGGACGATGCTTCTGCACATGGGCGTGAAGCACCACTGGTGGCATCTTGTTTTGCGACAGGCTGTCTGGGTGCGCAATTGCCTCGAACGGGCTTCTCTGCCTTCGGGGACGACGCCGCACGAGCTGCTGTTCGAGAAGAAGCCGGACTTGACGCTGGCGCGCGTGTGGGGCTGCATGGTGCAGCTCATGGTCCCCGAGCAGCGGCGCGGTGGGAAGTTGGCGCCGAAGGCCTGTTGGGGTCTTCACCTCGGAGTGTCGGCAGAGAGCAAGGGCTGGGAGGTGCTCGACTTGACGGACAATAAGGTCGTCACGACGGTCGAGGCGATCTTCTACGAGACCCTGTCGATGGAGATGTGGAAGGTGGAGTACGGGCCGGCGTCGACGAGGACGCCCTCTACCCCGCCGACTGATTCCTCCTCGGTGCACCCTCCACTGCTCGCCGCGGACGACGAGCTTGATGAGGACGACGCAGACGCTGTCACCCCCTTCCCCCCTCCCCTTGTTCAGGGATCCTCGTCAGCCGCCGGCGATGAGGGGAGACTCGGTGCGTCGCCTGCGGCGCCGACCGGGAAGCGGCAGACGACATGGGAGCCGTCGACGTCGAAGAATAAGGCAGAGACGCCGCCTGCAGAGGCGCCGACCGAAGGGAAGCTGTCAGCAGAGGCGCCGACCGCAGAGAAGCCGTCGGCAGAGACGCCGACCTCAGGGGAGCAATCGGTAGAGGAGCTGTCGGCAGGGGAGCAGCCCTACGACGGCTCGTCGAGCGATGTTGTGGAAGTCGTCGGTGTGGTCGGCGACGATGAAGGGGAGCCATCGACAGGGGAGCAGTCCGTCGATAGTGACGTGGTGGAGGTCTCGGTGGAAGAAGTGAAGTCGAGGCGTTCTACCCACTCCAACTTTGGCAAGCCCGTAGAGAAGCTAAGCTACCATGCGTGTCTGCCATCGACCTCCTACAGCACGATGCTCGACGACGCGCAGGCCGACATCGATCTGCCTGAGCTCGACCCCGACATGCACGCTGTCCCGGAGCACCGATGGGACATTTCGACGATGACCATCAAGGAGGCGTTGTTGAGCTGGAAAGGGGCGGCGGTGAAGGCTGCCATGGACGAGGAGATACGGAGTCTCCTCGACAACGGCACGTGGGAGCTGGTCGAGCGTCCGCGCGGTGTCAATGTCATGAAGAATCGTTGGGTACTCACGACGTTGCGCATCCTACTCGCCATCGCTGCTGCAAGACGTCTACCACTGCGGCAGATCGGCGTGAAGATTACGTTCTTGTACGCGCTGGTCGACGCGAAAATCGTCGTGGAGCAGCCGCACACCTACGGGGAGGGAGACCCAAGGGTCTATCAGCTGAAGAAATCCCTCCTGGATAAAACAGGCGCCGCGACTCTGGCAGCATCACCTGCACAAGATTTTGCTCGAGATTGGCTTTGAGCAGCTACTGCACGACCCGGGAATGTATCGCCTTCTGGGACGACTACATCCTCCTGACAGTGTATGTCGATGATCTGCTGTACACGGGAACGAACAACGCGCTACTCGATCAGTTCTAGAAAATTCTGGCACGGCGCGCCGACATCACCATCAAGATCTCCTACGCGCCAGACGCCATCCACCTCTCAGCTTCTAAGTACGCGGAGCAACTGGGCGAGAGATTCAAGATTTCATCAGCACCACTCTCAACTCCCTACCGCTCGCCCAGCACCAACTACAAACTGGACAACTAACCTCTATCACCCGCAGGACTCCAACTTTACCAACAGCAGCTAGGATGCCTACTGTTCGCCTCTGTCACCTGCCGACCCGACCTTTCGTACGTTGCCAGCCAGCTCGCACAGTACTCGCGCAAGCAAGTGGCGGAGAACCTCCTGGATCTCGAGCGTCCCCTGCAGTACTTCATCTCCACACCTGACATCGGCCTCTCCTACTCCACGCTGACAACACCGTCTTTCAACCTTGCTGGCTACGTGGACGCAGATCACACCGGTGACCCTGCCAATCAACCGGGTTCGTCTTCCGCCTCGAACCAACGGGCCCAATCTCCTGGAATTCCCAGAAGCAGGAGTTGGATGCCCTGTCGCCAGCCGAAGCAGAGTACATCGCCGCAATCGTTGTAGTTCGCGAATGGCTCTATCTGCAAGAGCTCCTACAGGAGGCGAAAATTCCAACATCGCCGACATTTCGCCTTCACTGCAATAACTAGAGCACGATGAGGATCGCGAACAAGCCCGGCTTCGTCAACCGAACAAAACACATAGCGCTGCGATATTTCTTCGTTAAGGACGAAATCGATTAGGGAAAGGTTGACCTGACGTACTGCACCACCACTGAGATGGCAGCCGACTTCCTCACCAAGCGACTGCCATGTCAGCAGTACCAACACTGCTCCAACCTCACCGGAGTAGTCAAGCGGGTCATCACCTGCCACGTCCATGAATGAAGGGGGTGTTGCGATATGGGGCGTATGAAAATGCATTCCTGTATGCAACGGAGCATACATTACCGAGTACGAAGGCGCGAGCCGAAGCGACGGAAACAATTGCCAGGCAGGAACCGATGAGGCAGAAACATTCGAACTTGAATTGGCGGGAACAGGTTTGAAACGGATGTCCGCGCCACACGGTTGAAATTTGTTATACTAAGGGAATGTACCCTTTAGAGTATATGGCTAGTTATGACTTTTCGTATTCCTTTGTATTTCTATATAAGCCAATGTAGGCATCTGCTATAATCTCTTCAGTAATTTACATTCATTATAATCTAAGGTCACTACGGTATTTTCGCTGCAATATAAATGCGATCAACCTGAGCCTATATTTGACTAATTCCCTCTTTGGATTGTAACAAACCTCACGACTCGGCTGGTAATCCGCGCTCTGGTTCTCCGCCTCGACACCAACATCGGCGCCAGACCCGTCGCGCACCCCACATTTTTCGCTTTTTACCATTACCACGCTAGTTCACTATTTAACATTTGCTCATGCCTTCTCTCAATGTACTATTTTGCATCAATAGTGCAATCTTAGTTCTTTCACTCAATTGCACAACTAAATGCTTGGAGCAAACTCCCAACATCCAAAAAGTAAGATCACCTTTTGAGTTTGGTGATGTTTTTTGCTTCAGCGCGAACATCTCGTTTAAAGAACATATTGTCTGGCAATGTCCCTCATTGACTTCACCATAACTTTGACCTGCTTGTCTCTGACGCGCTGCTGTATTGAAGGACGCAAGCCGCGTTTTTCTTTGCCCAACCGACACGGCACAAGCCGAACTCGCGAGTCTGGCCAAGCCACACTTCAAACTGGGCAAAGGCTTGGTTTCGAGGCGCGACAAGAACAAAGCTCTTGGTTAGTGGCGAAGCGCGAGTCGTCAACCAATCAGTTTCGCTCCCCAATACAAGCGGAGCAGGCTGAGCAAGCCCTGGGTGACTCAACGCGCAGTTGTTGAAGGCACTTACATCGGAAGTTTTTCCTTGAATCACATCCTTCACAGAACCAGACACAACGAAACATGTGTCTAGCTCGTGTTCTAGGAGCCTTGTATCGGGAGTAAGGCTGCCCAGGGTCGGCTCTGGTCCACCACTTGAACCCCAAATTTCAGTGATATGGCGCTAGCGTCCTTTCACCTGCCTGTTACCCTTTGCCTCACATACCCATACAACCAAGGCGGCTGGCATGCGCGCCGCCCTTCAACCCATTCCACACCATAGCTTGAATTTCGCCCCCTATAGCCCTGTCCCTCACCCAACCTCGCCATAAACCCATCCCATGCCCTGCCCTTGGAGTCCCAAATTCACCGTGCCGCCCATGCGTCGCTTTCTATCTCGTAGCCAGCAGCTGAACCGCATCCACCCCACACCCACTCAAGGCGCGAGTCAACAGTAGCTCAGCCTCCACCGGGAGATTCGCCCAGGGCTCAACGCAACACTGCCTCACGCTTCGCTCCCATCGTAAAAAGTGCGTCTCCCGCCCCGGAGCGTGGAAGCAAGGGTTCTTGAAAGACGAGTGGCGCGTGAACCAAGGGTTTGATAGTAACCATGCAACCTGTGAATTTGAGCTGCACGCCGCAGCAGATAGTGATCCAGGGATTAACGCCCGCCGTGGCTTAGCCATTTTGCCACTGCGCTGGAATTCGCAACGAAGCAAAACTAGCTCACATCAGTGCCCTTTGCATCCGAGGACATGCTCTCTCTATCTTGATCTGCCGTAGAATCGATCGCGAAACAGCTGAATATCACGAGACAGCCACCTGGGGGAAGTGACGGCACGCGAGGGATTGACGAGAAGCCCTCGTGTGTGGGAAGGCAACGGTGGGAGGAACGGATATGGGCGGTATAGGGGAGGACGATGACGACCACAAGGCTCAGTCGCCACCGTCACAGCAACAGCAGGCGCAGGACGCCAAGGAAAAGGCCGGGAAGAATTCGTCATGCCATTGGACCCCTGAGGTGCGCCCGTAGGTCTTGCAATCCCGCTCAACATCGCGTCGTACATGCCAGACGAAGCTGCTAAGAGAACGCGTCCTCAATACAACGGAAGGACTGTCATCGCCTTGGAATGCGCTTAATGGCGTTCTCAGCGTGTGTCATGCTCGCGGCGGCTGGGCAGGAAGGCACCACGCTGGGGTGAATTGTTTCGTTTAACGCCTTTTTGCGCGCCCAGCCTTCTCTGCCCTCGCTGCCGCCCGTCGCGTTCGCGGAGCTGGATTTCTATTTTTCCGCCACGACCCTTCCAAACCCGCTGCTTTGTCTAACGCGCTGGCCAAGCGAATCCCCTTCACATTTTCCTGCGCTTGCCTCCCCGCTCTCCCTCTCCTCCGCTCTCCCCGCTCTCGCTGCGTGTGCAGGAGGACAAGATTCTGCTGAACCACGTGATGCGCTACGGTAGCCGCTACTGGGGGCTGCTCCAAGCCACGGGGCAGCTGCCTCAGCGGGACCAGAAGTCATGCTGCAACCGCTTCCTGCTCCTCAAAAAGTACGTCCTTCGGTGCAGCCTTCTCCTCTCCGTCGATCGCGTTACACCCCTGTTTCCCCCGGCTTGTCACGAGGTTTCAGTCGAGTCTCTCTTGCCTTGCATGGCAATTTCCTCCCCATTCACCCGACCCCTTTCTGAATTCCCTTCATTCACTCTCTCATTCTTGTTCTCTCCCGATCTCCGCCCTGCGCGTATGTCTCCGCCAGGCGATGTCTCGGGACAACATCCGCGGTGGTCGTGGATGCTTCTCACGCCGCAGCGGCGCCCGCGCAGCCCGCAGTACAAACTCCGTCAGCACCGTCAGCGTCGCCAGCACCGTCAGCACCAGCATCACCGGCACTGCAATCAGCGCCGGTAGCATCACCGTCCCTCCCGTCTCCCACTCTGTCATCACCAGCACCCGCAGGCGTGTCAGCAGCCGTCGGATCTGCCGCCCTTACCGCGACCACCACGCGCATGCAGCCGTCAGCGCCGGCCTCGTCTCCCGCCTGTGGGCCGCGAGCGGGTTTGTCCAGTGCCGTGAGCACCAGCGATCTCGCTCCCTTGGGATCACCTGCTCCCGGACCCGCTTCCGTGTCGCCGCTGTCGCCGTCTCTTTCGCCGTCTCCGTCAACTCTACCGGTTTCCCCAGCGCAGCTAGTAGGCCAGTCGACGGCGTTAGCACAAGCTGGCGTTCGTGCGACAGAGCAGGCAGTCGATAAATGTGCTCCTGCTGGCCATGTCCCGTCGGGAAAGGACATTCCCGCCGCTGAAGGCGGGGAAGGTGCGGGTACGGCGCAGATGCGGGTGAAAGCGGAAGAGGAGTCGGCAGTGATGGCGGGTGGAACGCTGGCAGATGCGGTAGCAGAAGCAGCCGCTGCTGCACTTCCGGCGCGGAGCGGTGTTGCGTGCGGTGGCGCGGGAGTGAAGGCGGAGCAGTGCGATGCTGCCGGCGAGAGCGGGGTCTCTGCTTGTAGCGGGGATGAAGGTGTAGCAGCAGGCGGTTCTGCTGCTGTTGGACCTGCCACGGCTGCATCTACAAGCGGCAGCAACGGCGGTGCGCGCATGGCGCCCGTTCTTCTCACCAGTGTCACACCGGACCTGTAAGCCCCTAGTTGCCAACATGACCCTACTCCTGCTCCTCGTACCCCTCTCCTCTCTACCCTCCACCTCTCGCCCTTCACTCCCACTGCTTCTCACTCCTTGTCTTTCCTTGGCCTCGTCCCTCCTTCGTCCCTCCCCCGCATCTCCCTCACAGCATGTCCGCGGGGGCCGCAGTGGCCGCCGTGCCGTTGCCGTCGGTCATCGCCACGCCGTCGGAGCGCAAGCGGAACAACAAGGTCGTCGCGTGCCGCATCGCGCTGCTGCTACAGCAGGTCACCCCGCGCCCTCCCTCCGCGTCCACCGCATCCGCTGCTGGTGATTCTTCCGCCGCCGCGGCTGGCGGATCCGGTGATTCCGCTCCCGCGCTGGCCGCCTCTGCGCCATCGTCCATCCGCGCGTCGCCATCAGCAGCAGGGGGCCCGTCCGCCTCCCTGGTTGCTTCCGCTGCACCCGCTGCTTCCGCTGCCCCCGCGCCATCACCGCTAGGTTCCGCCGCGCCCGCGTTCCGCTCCGGGTCTGGCGCAGCCGGACAAGGGGGGAAGTGCGTGAAGATGGAGGGTGCTGACGTGGGCAGCGGATCTTCCGCTCGTTATAATCACCACATTCCGCCTGGTCAATGCGGTCAGCAGCAGCAAAATGCAGCTTTTTACCAGGGTCAACAGGAGCAACAGCATCAACAGGGTCAACGGAGTCAACAGGGCGCGTGCAGCTTTCCGAATATAGCCGCGAATCAACAGAGTGCGCACACAAGCGAGAAAGGCCGCGCGGGGACGCGCCCAGTAGCTGCGAATACCGATGACGCTACGCCGCCAGCACCGCCTTTATCCCCCGCTTTTCCCGATGCTTCCCCCGACCACCTTGTGCGTTGCCACTCCGAACCCTTCGCCTCCGCCGTTCCGCATGCACCCGCCGCAACCGCTTCCGCCTCGCCGTTCTTTCCGCAGCAGTACCATCGCCCTTCCCCCGCTGCCAGCCTTCCCGCTTCCACCTCACCTTACCCTTCCCGCTGCCCTGCTTCCGCCGCTGGCGCACGGCTGACCGCCGCGCACTCCGCGCATGTGTCCCCGTCCGCGGGAACATACGCTGCGACAGCCGCTGCAAGCGCGGAGAACGGTACCCCACCGGCCGCGCACCTGATTTCCCCGTTCAGCCAGCCGCCCGCCACTCCCACGTTTCTCCCCGCTTCCTGCCCTTCCGCCAACCGCGCGCTCTCCCCGCTCCTCCTCTCCCCGGCCGCCTTTCCGCTCGACGATCCCGCACCCGTTTTCTCGTGCAACTTTCACCCTCCCGCCGTCACCGGCGCGCAACCGCTGCCTCCGCCGCTTCCGCAATGCGCGGAGCATGCCCCCCCGGGTCATCCCCTGGGGCGGAGACCGCGCAGGCTAGCTTTCGGCGGCACTTCCGCCGCAACTCCCGGCGCCTCTTCCGCTGGACCCACTGGCCGTCCTCCGGGTGTCTCTGGTGTCGATGCTGACGTCATTACCGGCAGCAAGGCGATGGGCGGAAGAGCGGGTATCGCGCGGCGGAAGCGGCAGGCGTGCAGCAGCAGCACTGGCGGAAGCAGCAGCGTTGGGCGCGGGGATGGCGGAAACGATGAGGGTGATGTCGCGGGGCATGAGATGGCGCCGGCGGACGGCGCTGGCGCTGGCGCTGCGCGCGGAATGACGGCGGAAGCGGAGGAGGAGCAGGGAAGAGCGGACGGGGGAGAGGCGCTTGGGGATGCTGGGCGGAGCGGAAGCAGCAGCGAGCAGACCGGAGCGGGTGGTGGGGGGGAAGGGGAGTGGGAGCGAGGAGCGAGAGGCGACGTGAAGCGACACGCCGTGGAGACCGCGTCACGGCCCGGCAGCCCTTCGCACGCCCCTCTCGTTCTTCTCGCGCCGCATGGTGCCCTGCCCGCTGCCACCGCACATGCCGCTGTGGGTGGACACATGTCCCCCGCCGTCGCTGCCTCTATCACATGCAGCCCGGGAAGCAGCGGGTCAGCGTTCTCCCCCGCCATGCGCGCACAGCAGGCGCAGCAGCAGCGGCACAGATGCGACGGACATGGTACCCACGCGCACGCGCACGCGCACGCCCATGCACACACACACGCGCTTGCGTGCGCTCACGGACAGTCGCCCATTCTTCACCACGCGCCCACGCCTTCCTTTCCTTCCCCATCGCCGGCACTCCCACCAACCTCAGCACCAGTGTCCCCCAACCGCCGGCTGGGCCCTTCTCGAAGCGCGCCCGTGACGCCCGCAGCAGGGTCGTCCGCCCTCGGCGCGCATCATCACCAGCAACAACAGCAGCAGCAGCAGGCGCAGCATGCGGCGCTGCACAAGAGCACGTCGGCGGACTCGTTCCTGGCGGGCATGCGCTGCCTGCTTCCCCTGGGCCGCACCACCTCGCACCGCTGGTTCGCCCCCGCCGCTGCGCCGCTCGGCGATGCGCCTCTTCCGCCACCGCAAGGGCCGCACCCCGTGGGGGGGCCTTCCAGCGTGGCAGCCGCAGCAGCGGACGACATGGCGGTGTTCTCGCTGCCCTCGCCGCACCACCCGCTCGCCGCCGGTCGCCTACGCCCCCGCGCTGCGCCGCCTCCGCCGCTCTTCCTCTCCGCCTCCTCCTCCGCGTCCGCGCTTCAAGCGCTGGTGGAGGAATCATTCCCGGGCGGCCTGCGCCCTGCTGCGCTCGCTGCCGCGGCTGCCACTGGTGCCGCTGCTGCTAATACCCCTGCCGCCACGGCCGCTGCTGGTGGCGCAGGTGCGGCATCCCCGCCGGCTGCACGCGCGAGCGGTTTCGAGGTTGCGCCTCTTGGCGCGGGCGAGCGGGAAGGCGCAGGCGCAGGCGCGGTGTGCGAGGTGATGAGCGCGGAGGACGAGGAGGCGGAGCAGGAGCGCATGGCTGCGCGCACCCTACTCCGCGTGCTGGAGCTGTGGCCGCATGCCATGCTCGCATTCGGGGGGGAGGGGGATGAGGAGGACGGGGAAGAAGGGGAGGAGGAAGGGGATGGAGCAGGAACCAGTGCTCCTGCAACTGCTGTCACCGCAACGAATGCTGCTCCCACTGCCACTACTCGTGCCCGCTCCCCACTGTCCCGACCCATCCCTCCTGCCTTTTCAACCCTCACTTCTGCTCTTCTCGATTCCCATACTGCTGCGTGCTCCCGCACTGCTGTTTCCTATGCCGCTGCCGCTCCTGCTCCTCCTGCTGCTGCACCTGATGTCACGGCTGCTGCCAGCCCTGCTTTAAGTCCTGGGGGTAGCGCTGCTGCCACTCCCGCAGCCACTGGCGCTACGACCAGCACTCTGGTCTCGCACAAAGAGCTCCACCAGGGAGAGGTCGTCAGCGCTCTGCACACTGCTGCTGCTGCTGCTGCTGCTGCTGCTGCTGCTGCTGCTGCTGCTGCTACTGCTGCTGACGCGAGCAGCGCGGCACGGCAGGGTGGCGTAGCAGGCGCAAGCACAGTTAAGGGCGGGGAGGCACATGGTGCAGATGGCAGTGACGGGCAGCAGCAGCAGGCTCTTGGAGGTGACTTGCACTCGGGCCGAGGTAGGGATGGCGGGAGTGGCGGGAATGGCATGGAGATGAGTGGACGGCAGGTGAAGATGCTGCCACAGCAGGCAGAGGAGGATGGGAGGCACGAGAGGCAGGTGTTGAGGCACAAGCGCGTGAACCCGGCGCCCCTGGACCTGCCTGTTGCCAAGCGACTGGCCGTGGCCACCCACATGCCCCTCCGCCATGCTGTTGTGGCTGCTGCTGCACCTGCTGCTGGGGAGGCGTCTGCCAGCACTGCTGCTGCCGCCGCCGCCGCCGCTGCTGCTGCTTTGGGGCTTTCAGCTGCTACGGCTGTGGATACTGCTCACAGTGGTGGTGGTGGTGCTGTGATGAATGCGCTGGGTGCGAATGGCAGCAGTGGCCGGGTTGGTTCGGGATGGGGGGTGGAGGAAGAGGACAGCGAAGAGGAGACAGGCGTCCCCATCCACCAGCAGCACCAGCACACAACGCCTGCTCTTGCAGCGTTTACAGCCAGTGCTACAGCCGGCACTGGCGGCAGTGGCGTGGGAACAGCAGCACACACGGCCGCAAGTCATGAAGCATCAGCTGTGGCAGGCAGCAGTAGCAAGAAGGCGAGGGGCGCGTGTGGCAACAGCAGTAGCAGCAGCAGCAGCAGCAGCAGTGCGGGGGCGGGGAGTGGAGTGAGTGAGAGTGTGATGGAGTACCTGCAGACCATGGACGACCTGCCAGGCGCGTCCGTGCTGCTGCTCGACAAGCCCAGTGACTCGGACAGTGACCACCACGGCGCCCTGCCTGGCAGCGGTGCCGTGGGCGGCGAGGCAGCTGGAGGGGGGCTTCAGCATGCGGAATCACCTGCTCCTCCTGGCCCGTTCCTCTCTGCGTCTGTTGCTGCTGCTGCTGTTGCTGTCGCTGCCACTGCTGGTGGTGGTGGTGGCAAGGCAGTGTGTGAGGCGATGGCAGTGCAGGAGGAGCAGGGGGCAGCAGGAGGTGGCATGGGGTGGCACATGGACGTGGACGCTGCACTGCCTGCTGCTACCGCCGCCGCACACACAGCTGCTGCTGCCCCAACCACCAAGCACGCAGTGCTACCACCTGCGGCTGCAGGCTGCCTGGGGAAGGCCTCTCATACGCCTGACGCCTGTATGACTCTTGCCGCCTGGCCGCGCCTGAATGCTGCTGGCATCGCTGGCAGGGGAGCCGTGGGTGTTGCTGCTGCTGCTGCTGCTGGGGGAGGGGCGGTGGGTGCAGGGGTGGAGAGGAGCAGGGCACGTGGCGGCATGGGGGGGTGCTGCTTGGATGTGGATGCACAAGGGGTGGGTGCAGGTGTGGTGGGTGCACGCACACACAGTGTCACTGCGTGTGCCTCCAACCTTGGCTTCTGATCCACACCTTATCCCACTCAAAAATATATTTCTCGCTCTCTCACCCCCTGCCCATTCTACTTCCCTCCCTTGTTCTCCCCACTGCAATAACCCATCAGGGTGGGGATAGTGCTGCACGGCCTGTGGGGAGGGCTCGTGAGGCTATCGCCACTTCACCTTGGTGCTTGGGGTTGTCCCATGTGCATTGAGAGCCCTTGAATTGAGCCATTGTGGCTACTCGTGTTTGTTTTAGCTTGGTGTTTCTAGATTACTGCGTTGTCTTCATTCTTGGCAAAAATAATGCCTTTTCGGTAGCTAATATTTTTTTCTGGTACCGTACCATTGTTCATTCTTGCAAAAGAAACCAGCACTACAGTATTTGATCAAAGCAAGCATGAAATTTTTTGACAGGTTGTAAAATGGGAATGCAAATGGCATAACATGACCAGTC